>CM061558.1:154482661-155687661 GCA_030864225.1 Capsicum baccatum var. pendulum
ATAAAGTTAAATGACAATGACTAATTGCTAAAATTTGAGTGACACTCAAGCTTCTAACTCAAATTATATGATGTAGTTGCAGCGTTTTTTTTTTTTTAATTTTAAAAGAATTTTGCTATTTTTCGTGTAATAACATTTTTAAGTCAAAAACCCATGTCATTTCGTAACAAGCTTTTCCCTAAATTCAGGTACCATGTTTGTTCATAACATAAATCAAATACAAACTGATAACTTTTAATAATCTATAATATATTAAAAGTGTGAATAACCTTAGAAAAATGATTTAAACATTTTGCCATTCATTAAAATATTTCGTAATAGAAAAAAGTATCTTTTCACTTATTTTCTCAAATTATTTTTAAATGTGTCAAAGTTTTAAAAGGAAATTCCACTCTATTTTTTAGAGGGAAAAACTATGCATGAAAGGAAAAAAAATTAACCAAAATAAGAACAAAGCTATAAAGGGAAAGGTAAACAAAATTAAGAAGCAAAATATAAATGTATAATAATTATTTTAGGACTTTCAATTAATTCGAATTCTTATTTGATTTAGATAAGAAATCATAATATTTAACACTTCTAAATCAATTAGAATTTTGTCTTATATATATAAAAAAGTTTTACATTTCTATTTAAGTAGTATGTTGATCATACTTTTCCAAAAACGTACTTGTGATTATTAAAGTTTTCTTCTTGTATTCATTGTCATTATTCTTTAGTTTTTTTTATTCCTTTCAGTTAATAAATTTAAAAAATATATATGTTTTATATACATAATCAACAATTGAGATGAATCTCCCCTTTTTGATAATTTTCATGTTTTTCTCTCAGTTTAAAATTTCTAATCAAAATATTATATGAAACAAGCATGTGCCGAATGAAATAGCTAAAGAAATTAAAGGTTTATCTCTTTCTTTTTTCAATTAATTTTTTTTACATGAATAGTATTTTTCTTTCCAGTTGTCGCAAGTTTTACTCCTTTATATGTCTTCAATAGTTCCTAAGTATATTTGTTATCTATGTTGATAATATCTATATAATACTAATTTTTTAAAGCAACATTAAATAGCACTATTGTCACTATCCAATTCACGAGTCATGATGACACCTATTAAAACTCACTAGTAGGTAAGCCAACACCGTAGCTCGGAGCTAAGGTAATGGGTTTCTTCGGTAGAAACGCCCGACAAGGGACTAAATAGCTGAACGCAATCATGATCAACAATGTTTCAAAAAGGCAATCAAATATGGATACTAATCCCACAACCTAGTAATATTAGTACAAGAGTATCTATGTATGATAATAGGAAATGCAACCCAAAGAATAGTCTATATATTCGTCTTGAATACAAAAGATTGAATAGAGATTGGAGGGAAACCGGCAACTCAAAACTCCAAGAGCTCACCTTGTCTCTGGAAGATCAATACTGCACGAACTAAACTCAATGGCAGCAACTAGTACTTGTGTTTGCACCAAAAGGTACAGAAGTGTAGTATGAGTACCAAAACAACGGGTACTCAGTAGGCATCATCGACCGACTGAGCTAAATTATGATATAAAGATGATATAAAGTAAGATAATATCTCTAAGTCAAGGTACAGAATCGAACCTGAATCATCTTCATTATCTTTGTACAAAATAACTAATCAACTAGAACAATAATACAGTATCTCATATCATTACATACCAATGTTGTCATATAAAATGAGTAATCGAACCGAAAGCGTAAAGCGTCACTAATACAATTACAACCGCATAAATACCAAGTTCAACGCACATACATTCATTAGAGCATAAAGTAAAATAATTAACCACGACGGTCTATACCACAGGAGAGTACACCCAAAAGAACATAAAGTAAAGAACTCATCATGGACATAAGACCGGAGATTGCATTAAATGATCAAATCATCAAAGTATATAAACATATAACCACCTTCTCAATTTCCACTATTTCCACAATTCCCATCAACTATCATTTACCAAGATTCATAATCATCATTAATTACCGCAATTGAAATAACATATACCAAGGTAATCATAACCATAGTCATATAGCCATTTAGATATCTATGATATCAATACACTCTATCTAGTCATTATTAACTAACCAACAATTATTATAATTAAACTACCAATTCACTAGTCGTCATAGGACCTCCAATTATAGCCTAACTAATTCTTTACATAAACCTCATTAGCAAGTTAGCACTAACTATTATTCACTAAATAGTCCATATCCACATCTAGTCAAGATACTACTAATCCATAGAAGACATTAACCAAAGCTTATTTCTAGTTATCATAGGCGCACTAGTCATCATATAGGAAAAATGTTACATATCATCAAATGCACATATCTATCTATCAACCAACTCCTCTTACTATCTAGCATCATAATCTACAAATCCTCACTTAACAACCAAACAACATTATACTTTAGGCATTAGTATCACTAATCATTAACAATGCTAAACTTATTATCGTCATTAGCCATGTAACAATCGAAATTACCATTGCCCACATTTCAACTTAACAATGTTCAACAACTAGAATTCTAGACTTCAACCATCAAGAAAGTAGTCACCTAGTAGTCAACTAGTTACCACATAACTCACTTTAATAAGCAATATACCTTAATTAATCCATTTATCCAAATCCAATGCTATCTAGACTTACTAGGTGAATCCTCAAATACCACACAACATCTTGTTTACCAACTTGTCCTAATTCAATATTCGATATATACCACTTTTACTCACTACCAACACTAGCAAGGACTACACCACTTAACAAGTAATTAGTGTCGAAGAATTATAAATGACATCTCAAGAATAACATCATACTTTCAAGGCACATACTGATGTAATCATATAAAGGCATTATCATATAAGCATATATACACAGGTTTACCATACATAACATCAATGTATCCTACAGACTTACCGAACATCATTATAACATCAACATATCCTCCAGATATACCGGGTATCATCATATTATCAATATATCCTTTGGACTTATCGGGCATCATAATATCATTAATATATCATCCAAATATATCGGGCATCATCATAACATCAATATATCCCCCGGATGTACCGAATATTATCATATCATAAATATATTCTTCAAATATACCAGACATCATCATATCATTAATATATCCTCCAAACTTATTGGGCATCATCATAACATCAATGTATCCTTCGGATGTACTGAATATCATAATATCATCAATATATTCTCTGAAGTTACCAGACATCATAATATCATCAATGTATCACCCAGACTTATTGGGCATCATAATATCATCAATGTATCCTCCGAACTTATCGGACATCATAATATCATCAATGTATCCTTTGGATGTACCGGGAATCATAATATCATCAATATATCCTCCGAATGTACTAGGCATCATGATATCATCAATGTATCCTATGGACGTACCGGGCATCATAATATTATCAATATTCATCATGATATATATATATATATATATATATATATATATATATATATATATATATATATATACAGCCAAATCATTAACAAGTACAAGCCCCACAAATAATAGAGTGTAAGATAAACAAGGAAAGACATATCATGGTGCCTCACCGTTTATTATAAATACATTATAATAGTAAGTGCATGAACACGTATATCCATATGGTATGAACACTAAATACATTATTGGGCTTGACATGATTATTAGCATGGCCAATTACAAGCCATGATTATACTTTCTAGAATCTCTCTTATTAGGCATGATTCACAATACTAGCACAAAAGGGATTCTTCGGCACAGACATAAGTTTAGTCATTAGGGTTGAGCATAATATGAGTAATGACATAATCCAAGGCTCACATAGTAAACTAGTCAATAAGTTAATTGATAGTATAGTCATAGGTTCAATTTACAAGACTTTCCAATGCTATCCAAGTAATGACAATAAGATAACAATCAAGTATGCACATTATTTCTAAAATCAACATCACGAATAAACCATTTACCAGATTTAGCCATCATATTATCAAAAGCATATTCTAGACGTTTAACAAGTATCTAGGTCACTAATAAAGATACATAGTTCAAGATTAAGGCGGGTCCAGTTCTGCTTCTAATATCTCAAGTTATCTCTTCAAGTCTAACTTCTACTCGAAATTAGACTGAGTTATTTAAATAATGTCTCAAAGGTTTATCAATCCGCATTAGCTGTATAGGAAAATTCTTTCTCAAGTATTACTCTTAAGTCATCCAAAGCATCTAAGCCAATTTCACAACTATGCATAACTAGGTCAACTTACTCTTAAGATGAGTGAACAAGGCCACTCCCGCCTAACTAGAGCATTCTCATACTGAGATTACAAGTCCAACTAATCAAGGTTCTAGACTATGAGTCAAATATCACACTTTATGTATTCAAAAGCCTAAGTGATTTAACTAATCCCAAACATTACCATTTATCATTTCTTCATCTAAGACCCCGCCCAATCTTATCAAGATATCGAAGTCATATTATAATAAAGCTCAATCTAACAAAAGTAAGTCTAACCTACCCCGAATCCAAATATAGGTCACGAACCAACAATCTTTTCTTTCCCTTTATCCGAAGCTTCTTCAAGGATCCAAGATATCAAAAACATAATCTATGCATTATTTCGAGAATATCAACACCCATTTTGCACCATTGTGCTTCGAGTCTAAAATGACATCAAAAACTCCCAAATGGATTCCACATATAAAAAATAAATTTTTGAGACCAATTCTTTGTTCAAATACCATTAGGGAGTTATAACCCTCAATAATCTAGTGAATATTAAGATTGACTGGGCTAAAATCATGCACTTAAGCCAATTGAGATTTTGGGTAAAATAATCAAGAATTCAACACTAAAATTGAAGGATCCATGCCTTAGGTTTGATATTAATCATGAATCTATAATTTATTCAAGCTCCCAATTAACACCGAAGACTCAATGTGAGTTCTACACACTCTATTAAAGTTTATGAAACTTAAGGCATAGCAAAAATGACCAATTCTCGACCAAAAAGTGTTATTAAACAATCCCTTCCCAGGCCCTCAGATAGGGAAATCGCACATCCATGCTAGCCATGATCGCAAAATCACGATCGCGATAAGACTTATGCAATTGTGGTACCTTGCTGCACTTGACGACAGTTGAAACTTGGAATTTGATTCTAAATTTTAGCTAATGCTTCGGGATGCATCCAGAGTCTAATATGAGCAAATGAAATATGCAATCACACTGATGCTGACATTTTGGACAAATTGGAGAAGTCAAATTTTCCATCAGAGGTTATTTCGACCAAATGTGGATCCCACACCCGAATTTCTAATTTATCAACTTTTCGACCAATAGGTCGAAATGAGTTTGGGTGTAGACGAACCCGAACCAAAGGTCTACTAAATCTAAAATCAATATTTTAAAGCTACTGGTGCAGTCAAAATTCACATCTAACATCGTTATACTAAAGTTTTTGCTAGATGGCCATTTGGATCCAACAGTCTTCTAAATAAAGAAATGGTTCTAAAAATCAAACGAAGTTCTTGGTAACCGAATTATAGGTTCCAGTAAGTCATAAATGACTTGAGGAAGCTATGAAAAATGTCTAACAGAAAAAATAAATGAAATCACGAGAAATGATCTAAAGGATCATTACAACTATTATCATAATGATTCTTGATTCGGTTACTGCTTTTTTTCCTTTTTCAAAAGCTTTTTTATGAACTGTTTGTTTGCTACACCATATAGTTTATGTTAGTATATATTTTATTTGTCAAAATTAGTGTTTTTTCTTGTTGTTTAAATTAGTGTTTTTTGTTAAATTATTATGTGGAAACCGCGAGATCATAAACATAAAGATATTAAAATCGACTAAACTATTATTTGCTTCCAAACTCAAAGTCCTAATATTTAGGACCAAATAAGACTCCAAGAGTCTTCACTGCAATTTCTTTCATAAGAAGGAAAAAAATTTTTAGTAATGTCTGTGTGAAACTCACGTGCAAAACTGGTACACTAAACTAGTTATATTATACAACTATATATGATTTTGGTCTAAATATCTCGAAAATATAATTCAATAAGGTACATTCGTATGTGATAATAGCGAATAAGAAAAAGGATAACTACATGACGTAGAAAATAAAAATTCATAATTACTCTATTTAGCATAAGTTTTAATTAATTACAATTCAGCCAATTAAATACAATCCCATACCTTTTCTCCTTTATTTCACCCTTAATTTTCTTTCTTCTTTTTTTTCAGTTTTCTTTTCCTCTTTTTTCATGTTTTCTTTCTTTTTTTTTTTTTTGCTTTTTTTTCTACTTAATTTTTTTCTATTCTTTTTTTTTCCTTTTTTTCTCATTTATTTTATATTTTTTACTTTCTCATTTTTTTCTTTTCCATTTTTTTCTTTGTTTGTTTTTTTTATTTTTTCTTTGTAGTCTTTTTCTATTTTTGTTCTCGTTACATTTTTTTCTCCTTTTTTCCATTTTTTGCATTTTTTTCTCTTAATTTTTGTTGTTGTTGTTGTTGTCGTTGTCGTTGTCGTTGTTGTTGTCATATTTTATATTTTTATATATTTCATATTTATTCATATCATACTATATATTTTAAATAACTTTATTATTACTATTTGAATAGTTTAGCCGTGAATACAATTTATTATTTGTATTTGTAAACAAATAAATATATGGATTGATTGTATTTGCTTGAGTCTAAAATATATAAATATTCAATGTGTCATTCAATGCAAATGTATCGTTAATATTTGTATGTCAAATTTATCATTTGTATTTGTATATAAACAAGTATAATTTGTATGCATATGGTTCAAGTTGTATAAACATGTATTATTTGATACAAATATAACATTTTTATTTGTATTTATTTAATTTATTATTTTGTTCGTATTATTCAATTTGTATTAATAAAATACAATTCGTGCCAATGAATATAAATACAAGTGTAACAATTTTTTTCAATTATTTTAAAATACAAATGATGTTGTTAACTACAAATTCAAATACAAATAAATAAAAAAATGAAATTATAATTAAAAATATAATATGTGGTCAACTTACAAATAAAAATACAAAATAGTTCTTTTAAAAATACAAGTGTATCGACGAAAATAGAATACAAATACAAATACAAGCAAAATGAAATCACAAAATACAAATACAAAATAGTTTCAAAAATACAAGTGTAAAATTGTTTAAAATATAAATGATGGTGTGAACTATAAAATACAACTACAATTCTGAACTATAAAATACAAATACATATACGAAATATAAAATACAAATATAATTATATCAACGAATACAAAAATATAAATGATGGTGCGAACTATAACTACAAATATAAGTGTGAACTACAAAATACAAATACAAATGCGAACTATAAAATACAAATATAAATACAAGCGCGAAATCTAAAATACAAATACAATTGTATAGATGAATACAAAAATATAAATGATGGTGCAAATACAAATACAATAAGCAATTTTAATATTTTCATTATCATCCATGACTTGTGCTCGATATAGCCATATTTTACAAAAATACAAAAAATAGAAAAAAAAAGAGAAATAAAAGAATATAAACAAGAAAACCAAAAAGAAAAAAGCCCAAAAAAAATAAAATAAAGAGAAATAGAAGCTACAGACAGAAGAGAGAAAAAAAGTGAAAAGAAAGAAACGAAAAAATAGGAAAAAAGAAGAAAAATCAAAAATAGAAAGAAAAGAAAAAGAAGAAAAAAACAAAAAGAATAAAGGAAAAACATAGAAAAAAAAGATGAGAAACAAAAAAATCCAAAAAGAAATGAACAAGAAAAAAATCAAAAAAGAAAAGGAAAAAAGGAAGAAAGAGAAATAAAAGTTAGAGATAGGAGAAAAAAAATGAAAAGAAAGATCGAAAAAGAAAAAGAAAAAGAAAATGAATATAAAAAATGAAAAGAAAAAAACTGATGGTGAATACAAACACAATGAGCGGTTATGATGTATCCTCATCATCCATGGCTTGTACTCGACGTAATCATATTTTTTAAAAATACGAAAAAATATAAAATATAAAACACAACAACAAAAAAGAAAAAGATGAGAAAAAAAAAGAAACTAAGAAAGAAAACTAGAGGCTAGAGATAGAAGAGATGAAAAAGAAAATTAAAGAAAAAAGAGACTATGAATTGCAATTTGAAAATTAGGCTAGGAGCACTTTCATTTTGCTCAAACATAAGCTAGTTTTGTAAGTGCCCTATAAAAACATCCTTCAACTATTCTAACTGAAATAAACATCCTCTATAACTTATGTTAGAAACACTAACTACTGAAATAAAAACACGTGCCAAGTACATGAATTTTTCCTAAATCTTGCTATCCTATCCAATTGATCGTATTCATCCTTAGGGAACGATAGCTCACAAAAGTTGAACTCTTATTTCATGCTTTTGGGCAGATAATATATCTTCTACAATAAATAAAATAAATCCTAACCACCAAAACTTCGTGATTTCTACTAGAATGACCACTTCGATCACTAGCCAACCATCGTAGGTAGCTAGCCAAATTCTCTCTTAAATCTGAAATAAAATTTTCTAGCCTATATCATCCCTAACCAATTGCCTATCGAGCCTAAAGATTTGCCTAGCGAAAAAAGGTAAATTGTCCAAACCCAACATTAGGTCCAAAGAAGAAAATCACAAAAGAGTAAATATTCAGATTTAATGAAGGAGAAATCCAGCACTAATACGCAACAAGGAAAGGAGACTTCAGTTAATTCAATTCCTTTCATGTAGATGTCTTATGTTAATTGGGTACCTAGGGTTAATTGGACAGAAGAAGAAGTTCACAAAATGAATATCATAGAAAATCTTCAATACGCTGTAATTAGGAAGTTCTCTTATGGGTGGCTGGATCTTGAAGATTTGAGAATTCAAATTTTTAAACATTTGTAACATTAACGGAGATTGCAGGATTGATTTTTTGTGAGATAGACATATTTTGATGAGACTTAGTCATATGAAAGATTTTGTAAACACTATGTCAAAGAATGTGTAATACTTCATTACAAAGAATGAATTAGCCTATCAAATAAGGTCTTTAATTTATGATATTAGGTTTAAGTCGGAACATAAAACTACACAAGCCATGGCTTGAATATTATTACCAGATCTATTGCCAACATTTTTTGTTAAGGAATCCTTGTTCTCGATTGCATCGGTTATGTGCAAGCCTTTGCACCTTGATATGGCTTTCATTAATAAGATGAGACTTAATTATGTTAGAGTGAAAGTCCAAATAGACTTATTAGCACAACTGTCGGTATATGTGAAAATTGAAGTGATTAACATTAATTCTAAAGAAGAAAGATGTATTAAAAGACAATATGATTTTCTCCCTAAGTATTGTCTGACTTGTAAGTTACAAGGTCATAATGAAGATGAATGTAGAAGCCTACATCCTGAAATTAAGAAGAAATTAGTACACGACAGTTAAGAGGAAGGTGTATTGGTGCAGCAAAATAGGCAAAATCGGTGCAAGATGCTACTAAAAGAATAACAATAAGTAATAAAGAAAAGTTCAATCCTACTAATAAATGTTAAAGTTGGAAATGGATTCAGATAAGTTTCTCAATGATATCATTATAGATATGTATCCAAGGAAATATGAAGTACTGACTGAAAGTGCTTTTGGAGTTCTAGCTAATGATGACCATGATGATAGTGATGTACTAGGATTCAACAATGCAGTACACGGGAATAGATGAACAGATGCAAATGCAAAAACCGTAGAGACAAATAAAATGCTACAACCTGAAGGGCAAGAGAAACATACAACAAAAAAATAACAAATACATAACAGCATATCACATAGAGAGAATGTTGTGGCTCAAACAACAGAGGATGGCATGACCACATCATAGTTGGTAGTCAAAGTCAATAAAGTACAAAAACTCAACAACAGTAGAGTAATCTCACAGATCCGACGAATAAGTTAGGGACTAGAGATGATAAAGAATAACAAAGCATGGATATGACTGATAATAGCAAGGGAGAACATCTCACCTCTTCAGCTTTGGTGATACTTCCCAATGTAGATGAAAAAGAATATAAACTTAATTTGATAAAGGCACTGGCTGAGGCAAGGTACCATGACCATTTGTAGGTAGACATGACAAATACCTAAAGGAGCCATCAGTAATAGAGGATTTCACAGAGATTTCAAGGTTTCCACCTGAAAATACTTAGTAACAATTAACCTTACATAACTATTAGATATGGAGAACAGTAAAGAAGTAGTATCTGAATTTTCAACAATATTGTCACAACATGTATCCCCAATGAAAAATCTGCATGAAGTAGCTTATTATCAATTATAATAAACAGTGAAGCAAGGTTGCGAGGTTGATAATGAAAAGGTGATAAAAGAAGGAATAGAAAAGGATAAGGATCAACATAACATGATCAAGGTAAGTAAATTTGCCTCCACAGACATTGTCAAAAAGCAGAAAAAACAAAAATAAAGGAGATAACAGAAATAAGCCGACAAGGATGATACTAAAGAGGGGAGTGAAAACAAATTCCAAATGAGTCCTAAAGAATTATTCTAGAATATTTGGCTTTAAGAACACAACATTCATTTCATAGATTTCAAATGCTACACATGTATCACAAAGTTTTCCTCATTGCATTGATGGAGCCATTTCATGATACAAGATAAAATCAAAAATACAAGAAAAGGTTATAACTGTAGTATTCTAATTATAATAAAAATGACACAATTTGATTTTTTGTACAAGAATATATCTAAGTTGAGGTTATTGTTGAATCTGAACAACAATTGACTTTACACATTACTCTTGATGATGGAAACAAACTCATCACTACTGTTGTATATGCCAAATATTTTATGCTTTGGAAAGATTGAGCTTGTGGGATGATATTTATACAATGATTCATAATTTTCTTTGCCTTGAATAGTTGGAGGTGATTTCAATGTGATAATAGAGGAAGAAGAAAACATTAGAGGCCTTCTTGTATTTCCTTAAGAATATGAGGATTTCAATTTTTGTATCAATTCTTGTGAGCAATTTGATATCAACTTCAGTGGTAGCCCTTTCACCTAGTGAAATGGATGTAACGACCTTTCTATTGTTAAGTTGGAAGTGTCATTACAGATTGAGTTTCAGATTAGGTCTAAACTAGGGCAAACTTTAAAAATTACTCCTTCTAGAATATGAAGAGTTATAGGATCTAATGCCCACTAAATTAAATATCTTTGAGTCTTATTTCCATTACCATCTATTGTTTATTAATCTTCTTTGGGAGTAAAATGTTATGACCATTTTACTGAAGACTGTGCTGAAAAACTGAGGATGCTATAGCAGGACCAGGACACTATAGCGGGATCTGGAATGCTATAGCGGGGTTCAAAAAATACCTATTTTTGATGGGTTTTAGTTCCAAAACTCAAAAACTTTATTTCAAGCCCTAGAAAGGCAACTTTTCCAAGGTCTAAGGTTAAAATTCTTAGTTGAGGTAAGATCTTCCATCATTTTCTTTGCCTTTGTCACAACGCAGTTCCTCATTCATGATGGCACCTACTATACCCACCAATGAGTAAGCCAACTCAATCTAGAACAACTAGTAACAAATTATCAAAAGAAAAAAAAAATAATGAAATTCAAATTGCATGGCTTTGAGAATAGAACGCTCTACAAGAGAAAACCAAAAAGTAGCATGACAAGCATATTGTTCCATACTTATTTGATCCCGAACAGAGGAAGTTGGTGTTCAATTTGAGATTGGAGATGTTTCCTGGTAAGCTTAAGTCTAGATGGTATAGGCCGTTCGAAGTGGTAAGTGCGAATGCTTATGGGACCATTGAATTGGTTGATTAAGAAAAAGGTAAGGCATTATCAGTGAATGGTAAAAGAGTTAAAAACTACTGGGTTGAAGAAGAGGATCGATAGAAGATGTTATGGCAACTCTGCAGTGAGTGATTATGAGTTAGGTCATGCTACAACGTTAAATCATGCACTTCATGGGAGGCAACCCATGAATGTATTTAATAGCATAGATATTTTATTTAAAATAAAAATAAAGAAAAGAAGAAAAAATTAAGGAAATCAAAAATACAGAAAGAAGTGTTGAGCCACGACTGAAACTACGACGCTTGGTGGGAGGAAACTCACCTTTTTAACATATTCTTATTCTTTTTATATGACTTTGTAGGATTAATGAGCGTCTTGACGTGGAGGAGGAATTAAAGTGTGCAAATATTGCCTTAGGGAAGCTTCGTGGCATGAAAATGTGTTTAGGTAAGAAAATAAATAAATGCGAAAAAAATAAGGGAACCAAAAATCCCCCAAGGCAATTGCTAGTGTGGTTCTGCATCAATAGCGTGACACGCTCACTGTCCTTCGCAATAAGGGCATGGCATGAAGGAAAGAAAAATCCCTATGCCCCTTTCCAGTGAGCCTCTGCCGTAAGGGCATTCCACTCTTCTTAGGCCCAGCGATAAGGTCGTAACACAGAGGAGGATATTCGATTGTCACCCTAATGTGCATCTTAAACTTGAATTGCACTGTGTAGTATGTAAAGGTGTGTTCGGATTATGTGTATTTTGTATATGTGTGAAGTGTGTTCTGATTGTGTAAAGAATTCATGGGTGAGGGTCAAAATTATGCTTAGTTGTTGGAAGAGAGATTGATATTCTTTGGGGTTTATTGAAAAAATGCATAAATTGAAAAACTTGTTAATGTCTAGCACCTGATGTAGCCATTGTCACTAGTGTGGTGTGATTTGTGTGAAATTATGAGGTGAAAACCACTTGACGTTGCTTGAAGTCTAATTAAAGCATTGTATGTAACATAAAACCTCTTAACATGGTGCATTGACACCAAATATATGATCAATTAATGTTAACATGGGTAAAAACTAATTGAATGTGTGCATATGTAATGTGAACATGTGTTAATAATGGTGAGACGGGAAAGTCCGAGTACTCTATTTTAGAACTCGTACACCTATGCTAGCAACTATGTGTATGGTGACCCCTAAAGCCTTTTGTACTTGGTGTGTCACGACTTGATACCCCCGAGCTGCGACAATAATGTTTATGGTCCTAAGTAACCACAAGTTAACCCATGAGCAGGTAGCTGCTGTGAACACTAATAAAATAGCATTGATATAACAAATGCGGAAGATAAGCTGATAAACTACTGGAAAACTAAAATACTAAAATTTGTAATACTGTATTGTCTGAGATAACTAATAAAAGTTGAAAGTAACTGACTGAATATCGAACTGTTTGTATGAAAAGCCTCTAACTAACTGAGGAATTGATGGGACAAGCCCCCAACTAACTCCAACTGACTGAATATATAGAACTACTAAAATAACTGGAATAAGCAATTATGTTCTCGATGGATGGGGACTCACTTCTACGGTAGCTGAGTAATGCTGGATGTCTAACTGCAGTTGGAAAACTGAGCCTCGGAACCTATGATATAAGACATCATAGCGTAAAAAAGAGTATGCGATCAGTACATTGAATATACTAGTATATGAGATGAGGTCTGGCTGAAATGCATGGGGTACTGTGCATATGAGATAATGACTAACTAAACAACATAAAATAACTGAGCATGAATGTATGAAAACTGTAATATCTGAGAATGCAAGACCAAGCATATGCATAGTTTTGAAATAATCTATAAAATGAAAGACTAAAATCTATATAACTGAATAACTCTAAATCTATATGCTTTGGTCAAGAAAACTTGAACTGAATAGGCACTGCATACTGTACTGATCCAGTGGGAGGTATCATTTAACCGACATGCCCTAATCTGATCTAATTGGGGTCCAACCTGTAACCCTAGTTGGAAGGGTATCAGTACCATGCCACGGGTACTAACACTGGCTGTGTGGATCTACTAAATTGGTGTCCCAAAGTAATAATGAGTCACCCTCAACTGGAAGGTTCTCTAATGAGATATGTTTCACCCTCAACTGGCAAGTAAACACCTTGTTAACCCTCAACGGATAGGTATACATCTCTAACCTATGCTGGCTACGTAGTTCTATAACTCGGAGACTATTACTAAGGGTCACACCCTCTGCTGTCAAGTGAGCCCTCATCCCTAAGTTCTCTCGGTGTTAAATCCTACTCCCAACTGAACTAACATTGGGACTGAACTGAACTAAGCTTGACTGAACATGATTTTGTAACTTCTAGTACTCATC
Source organism: Capsicum baccatum var. pendulum (assembly GCA_030864225.1). Lineage (NCBI taxonomy): Eukaryota > Viridiplantae > Streptophyta > Magnoliopsida > Solanales > Solanaceae > Capsicum > Capsicum baccatum. The sequence goes on from CM061558.1 coordinate 154,496,949, forward strand.
ATGATTATATCAACTGAATAAGAAATAGAGTTCGTGGTTTAACTAAATCATTACTGAAATAATCTAAATTCATGTAAAAACTTTTAGGTATTGGGTATTCATAACCCACCAGCACTGAATGATCACTGAATGCAATAACAAGCTTAAAAACTGTAGTAAAGGATCATGGTCAAACCCATAAGCATAGACATTTCATCAAACATGTGGGGATTATGAATTTAAACTTAGGAATGCTTTAAATAGGGAAACAATATGACTATATGACTAGAAATCATAATTTGGAGGTCAACGTGGAATTAACTTGAAATAGAATATGGTAAACTGAAATTCAAAGCATGAGGAAATCATATCTTGCATAGGATCATACATGGGCTGAATTGAAGTAAAATTACCATGAAAATATGAATTAAACCCATCTTATGCAATATAAATTACCATATTAATAGAAAAATCTATTCTTTAATTGAAAAGAGGGTTTTTTGGATCAATGGGTGAAAGGGACCCATGAATGAACACCCTACATACCTTAAGCTTCTTAACATGAAAGGAAAGCACTATCCATGATGCTTTATTGAAGGTTCTTGAACTGTGGAAACTTGAATTATTGATTTCTTGGGGAGAAAGGAATTGAATTCTTGTTCTTGGGGGAAGGAGAGAGTTTTCTTAAGAGGGATTTAGAGAAGAAGGGCAAATGATGTCCCAATTCATGTTATGGGTGATTTGGGTTGAGGAAGAAAAGACCCAAATTGTCCCTCAACCATTTAACTAAAACTTTGGATGCAAAAAAGTCACCATAATTCGTGGTTATTGAATGATGAGTTCGGGATTATTACCACGCAGCGGCCTTATCGTAGTGACCCACTGGTTTCATGATCCAAACATGACCAAAACCTAATCCAAAACTTCTCCAAGATATACTTCTTACATCCCTGAATATGAATCAACTAAAAAACCAACATCTATGGGTCGGGAAGAACAAAATAAAAATCCTCAAAATTAGAGGTATTAAAAATAACTAAGTTCCCAACACTTAGTGCAAATTTTAAGCCTTAAGTCCCTTATGCATGTAACTGAAAGCTAAACCGAGCTAAGATTAGTATGGGTATTACAATATCTCTCCTTACGAACATTCATCCTTGGATGAGACTAGTTAGACCGAGAGCACGGAACTAAGGCAACTGAGATCAGATACTTACCATGAATGACTGGGAAAATGATTACATAACAGAGTCTGAAATATGATACATGAATTGAACTGATTTCGTGAATACATGCAATAACAAGAGGATGTTTATGTATATATATATATATAGCTGGAACTGAGAACGAAAAAGAATCAATCTAGGGAAAACTGTTACCTCAAGCTGAGTCTGAGTTTGCGGAGAAAAGATGAGGGTACTTGGTACGCATATCTGCTTTCGTTTCCTAAGTATATCCCTCAATAGACTGATTCTACCATAGAACTTTAACCAAGGGAACTTATTTGTTCCTTAGTCTACAAATCTGACGATCTAGGATCTCAACTAGGACTTCTTCGAAGAAAGGCTATCTTGAACACCTATACTTTCTAAAGGAATAACAATAGATAAATCATCAATACACTTCTTTAACTAAGAAACATGAAATACCGGATGTACTGATGCCAAATCTGCAGGAAACTCTAGATCATAAGCTACCATCCCAAAATGGTTCAAGATTTTATAAGGACCAACATATCGGGACTAAGCACCCCTTCTTGCCAAATCTCTTCACTCCCTTCATGGGTAAGATTCTTAAATAAACTAAATCACCAACATCAAACTCAAAGTTTCTTCTTCTCACATCTACATAAGATTTCTGACTTTGGGCTATCTTCACTCTCTCCCGAATCAACTGAAATTTCTCCATTGCATCAAATACCAAATCTGGCCCTATCAAAGCAGCCTCACCTATCTCAAACCAACCAATAGGAGATCTACATCTTCTCTCATAGATAACCTCAAATGGAGCCATCTGAATACTAGAGTGATAGCTGTTATTGTAAGCAAACTTAATCAAATGTAAGTGGTCATCCCAACTACCTTTAAAATTAATAACACATTCCCTCAACATGTTTTCTAAGGTCTGAATGGTCCTCTCTACCTGACCATCTATCTGAGGATGAAAAAATGTACTGAGATGAATTTGGGTACCAAGATCCTTCTGAAAAGCCTTCAAAAAATGAAAGGTAAACTAAGTACCTCAATCCAAAATGATAGACAATGAAATCCCGTCCAACTTAACCAACTCCCCAATATAAATCCTGGCATAATTGTCAGCTGAGTACGAAGTATGAACTAGCAATAAATGAGCTGATTTGGTCATTTAAGCTATAATGACCCATATCGAATCATGCTGATGATGTGTACAAGGTAAACCCGTCACAAAATCAATGTTTACCACTTCCCACTTCTAAGTAGGGATGTTGAACTCCTGCAATGCACCACTAGGCCTCTGGTGCTTAACTTTAGCCTGTTGATAATTTAAACACTTAGCGACAAACTCTGCATTATCCTTCTTCATACTATACTACCAATAGATTTCTCGCAAGTCATGGTACATCTTGGTGGCTCATAGATGAATAGAATACCACGTACCATGTATTTCTGCCAAAATTTACTGCCTTAAATAATAAACAAATGGAACACATAACTTTCCCTGATAATGTAACACACATCTCCCCCTTGAAAGAAAACCTCTACTTTCAGATCTCTGACTGATTTCTTCGACTTAACCAGACTGGGATCCCTATCTTGCTTTTTATTTACTTCGGCAACCAATGAAGATTCTGAACCATTCTGAGCCCATACACTGCCTTCTACTAAGTCAACCAGTCGAACACATAATCTATTAAGCTGATGAACCTCCTGAACTAACTTCTTCTTATCCTCCTCAACATGAGCAACACTACCCATAGATTTTCTACTAAAGGAATCTATCATACATTAGACTTGCCCAAATAATACAACACACTCATATAATAATATTTTAATAATTCAAGCCACTTTCTCTAATAAAGATTCAAATCTTTCTACGAGAATATATATTACAAACTTTTGTGATCCGTGAACACATCAACACGGACTCCATAAAGATAAGGCCTCTAAATTTTCAAGGAATAAACAGCGGCTGCCAACTCAAGATTATGGGTAAGATAGTTCTTTTCAAGAGCTTTGAGTTGTCTAGAGGCATAAGCTATGACCTTACCTTTTTGTATCAATACGCAACCAAGACCAACTCTGGAAGCATCACATCAAACTATGAATCTCGTTGAACCATCTAGAAAAGTCAAGACTAAGGCTGAAGTGAGTCGAGTCTTCAACTTCTGAAAAATCTTCTTACATGAATCTGACCACTGAAATTTGAATTTTTTCCAAGTCAATCGAGACATGGAGGATGCAATAAAAAAACCCTTTAACAAACCATTTATAATACCCAGCCTAACCCAAAAAACTCCTGATATCAGATGAAAAATAGGTCTAGGCCAGTTTCTCACTGCCCTGGTCTTTTAAGGGTAAACTCGAATGTCATAACCAAAAAAATATGGCCAAGGAAGGCTACTGATCTTAACCAAAATTTGCACTTACTGAATTTGGCGAACAATTAATGAGTTCTAAGGGTCTGCAATACAATTCTCAAATGGTCAGCATGATCATTTTAACTATGGAAATAGACAAGAATATCATCAATGAAGACTATAATGAGCATGTCCAAGTACTTCTTGAACACTCTGTTCATCAAATCCATGAAAGTTGCAGGGGAATTAGTTACTCTAAAAGACATAACTAGAATTAGTTACTGATAGCCGTCTTCGAAATGTCACATTCTCTGACTCTGAGCTGATGATAGCCAAATCTAAGATCTATCATAAAGAAATAACTGGCTCCCTAAAGTTGGTTGAACAAGTCATCAATACTAGAGAGTGGATGCTTATTCTTGATTGTGACTTTGTTCAACTGATAGTAATCGATGCATATTCTGAGAGAACCATCTTTCTTATGCATGAACAAGATTAGAGCACCCCATGGGGGAATATTGGGCCTAATGAATCCCTTATCTAAGAGATCTTTCAACTGTTCTTTCAATTCCCTAAGCTCAACTGGAGCCATTTGGTAGGGCAGAATAGAGATAGGCTAGGTATATGGAAGAAGATCTATTCCAAAGTTAATTTCCCTTTCGGGAGGAACTCTGGAAGGGTATTCAAGAAACACATCAGGAAATTTCCTTACAACTAACTGACTCGATACTTGGAGTTTCATAAATAGTGTCCTTGACTCGAACAAGATGGTAAAGACACCCTTTAGATATCATTTTTCTTGCCTTAAGGTAAGAAACAATTTGACCCCCAAGCACAGAGGTACTACCCCTCCATTCAATGACTTGTTCATTGGAAAATTGAACCTAAACGACTGTACTTCTGTAATCAACTGAGGCATAGAATGAGTGGATATAATCCTTGTCGAGAATGACATCAAAATTAGCTATCTCTAACTCCACATGATCAACTGGGTTAACTTTCTAAGATACTGTAGCCAAGCAATTTTTGTATACCCATCTGGCTATAATAGATTTACCCACTGGGATAGACACTGAGAAAGTTCATGCTAAAGATTGAGGACTGCCACCAAAATCAACTTCTAAATAGGGGGTTACAAAGGAGAGTAAAGCTCTGGGATCTAATAAAGCATAAACATAGAGATGAAAAATATGCAATGTACCGGTAACTACATCAGAAGAAATTTCTTGGTCCTGCCAGGTATAGATGGCATACAACCTGTTCTGGCATTGCCCACTGGTTGTGATAGAAGCGGCACCCTACTGGGTCGGGTGACCGGCTGGAACTGGAGAATGATTAAACTGACCCTGCTAACAAGCCTTTGGGCAATCTCTGACTCTATGGTCTGGCTTGCCACATCTAAAACACACATCACTTCTAGATCTACTCATACCCTGATGATGCCTGCCATATTTCCTGTAAAGCGAATTAGTACGACCACTGTTCACACTACCATGGGACTTAGAGCCTGGCGTCCTAGCCCTACTATCTTTCCCGAACTTAGGCACTGGCGTACTAGCTGAAAAAAAAGTTAGGGTTGAAAACTTCTGACAGAACTGAGAATAGCTACCACCTTCTGACCTTGGCTGGGAAAAGTTAAAACTACCTGTTCTTGCCCTCTTATTCTTTCTCTCTTTCTCCTTAAGCTTCTCTTTCTAAATTTGTTGAGCATAACAATAAGTCTAGATAAGTCCATGTTTTTAATAAACATAGAAGTCCTACACTCCTTAACTACACTATCAGCTATACTAGACACGAATTTACTCATTCTAGACCTATTATCAGCCACCACATTAGGAGCATACCTCGCCAACTGAGTAAACTTAAGAGAGTACTCCTTCACACTCATGTTGCCCTGCTTCAAATTAATAAACTCCTAAATCTTATCCGCCCTCAACTCTAATGGGAAGAACCTGTCTAGAAAAGTCATGGAAAATTCCTCCCACTTAGTAGGCTCTGTATCAACACCACGGTCCTTCTTTTACTGCTTAAACCAGGTGTGAGCTATATCCTGTAATTGATATGCAGCCAACCCTACACTCTCACTCGAAGTGATGCCCATAATATCTTTCGACTTCTAAACTATATCAATAAACTCCTGTGGATCCTCTTCAGACTTGGATCTCAAAAATAATAGGGGATTCATTCGGGTGAAATTCTAAATCCTAGCTGCAACTATATTTGACACTAGATTGGCTGGAGCAACAGCTTGCTCATTGTTTTGAGCAGCTACTAAATGGGCAAAGGTAGTAAAAATAGCTCTAAACTCGGTGTGAGAGACACGTTAATTCAAGGGATCTTCTTGAATAGGTGGGGGTGCGGGCTGGTCCCCATTCCTTCTTCCGTTATTTCTTTTGGGAGGTATAGTCTGTAAACGGAATAAAGATAAGTTAGAAACTTTTCCTAAAACATCTCATAGCCTCTCGTCCATAAGTATGGTTACGCTTTAAACCCATGCAAAAGACTCTACTCAATGCGGCTTTCAGACACCCTAGGATACTATAAAACCTTAGGCTCTGATACCAAGTTTTGTCATGACCCGAGCCTACCCCTAGTTGTGACAACGGTGCTTATGATCATAAGTGACCACAAGTAAGATAAACTAGTGGAAAACTAAAATACTAAAATATTTAACACTGTTATATCTGAGATAGCTGATAAAAGCTAAGAGTAACTGACTGACTTGTTTTATCCCTTTTTGAGAATTAGTTTTAAAGAAAATGGTTTTGACCTTAAAAAAGTATTTCAAAATTCAAGAAGTTTTTTGAAATAATTTTGAAAAAATTTAGAGAGTCACCGCTTGATTTTTATAAAAAGTATCAAAAAAAACTTAACGATATTTCAAAGAATCAAGAATAGAAATAAATCTTTGAAATAAGAGAAACTAAGTAAGGATTCAATTAATGCCCTAAGAAGATTTTTAAGGCACTTAGAAGCGTCCGTTTAGAATGGTTCACCAAAAGATTATTTTTGACTTACTTAAAAAATGTGACTAACTTTGCAAAAGGATTGCTTTTATAAATTTATTTGTTTACATATTTAAAATTTGACATTTGTTTATTCAAACATGAAATAGTCTACTGGAATTAGAAAAAAAATTTATGACATATTCTACTTAAACTAGTATTAATTTTGAGAAAAATAAAATAAAATTAAAAATTTAGGAAATACTCTGCTTCATTCATGATTGATTTTTGAGAAAAATTATAAAATGTTCTATATATTTTTTTATTTAATTCATAATTAATTGCAAAAAGTTAGGATTTGAGAAAAATCAAGGAATGCTCTAATTGAGAAATATTCTATTTAATTCATAGTTACTTCTAAAAAGTTATGAAATATTATTTTCATAGGAATTAAGCAAAACATATTTAAACTAGGTGGCACACTTGATTTAAGAAAAGAATAAGCTTATTTTTTTTATGGGAAAGAGAATTATATGATTACCTATTATTGTTATCGTCATGAAAATAATGGTTGTTTTGTTATAAATAACTCCTTCGAAAAATATTATGAAAATATCGTGTTAAAAATATTTCATCACTCAAGAAAAGTTAGAATCTACGAGAAAACTTAACCTCTTGAGTTTAAAGAAAATTATTTTTAACCCAAGGAGACTATTAGTCATATGAATGAAATAAATGTCACTTTGGGACTAAATTACAATTTTTTTTATTATTAATTTTTAAAAGACTAGTTTGAGGGAGAACGGTCGAAAGAATCAATTTAATCCATTTAGACGAGATAAATTAGGTGAGAAAATGGTTAATTAAAATATAAAAATCAAGGTAAACTAGAATAGCCACATCTTAGGGGATCACTAGGCCAATTAATTAAAAGTTAAGATTAGTACAAATATACAAGAATAAATTACAAATTACAAGGGAATAAAAGATAAAGAGTTGGAGTTGGGCCCCTTTTTGTCCCATCCACATGCTGCCCAAACTTCGGGCTACTAATTTTATGGACTTTGAGTCCATGTCCCTGCATGTATACTAGTTGTATATCAAAACCCTTTTCCTTGCATTTTTTGTATATTTGGTGTATTATGACCATATATTAGTCGTATATGCATGTGTTCTGGTCCTGCACCGATATCCCAACTTCACCTCCTCAGTTCATCCTTATTTCTTGTCCTTTGCTTCACTTTAAAACTTTCGCATGGAGTTTGACTCAACGAATATGCAAGAGGAAAGTCCATTTGGACTCATTGGGGTGTCACATGCTAAACAAAAATGAAAGATTAGTATTTAGGTCATGAGAAGAACTCATCAGATAAAGCAACATATTGTAAAGAACGAGTTACAAATTTGAACAAAGTTGTAGCACATTTCAATGATGGATCCATTTAAGTAAAATATAACGGCAAGAGCAATTAAGAGAGCAAATAAATTTACGCATTACTTGACCAATTTCAAGCATATTTTCATAGTCAAATCATACATAGCATTCAAGATTCACAAAGGCTGCTTTATTGATTGTTAACCATGACCTAGACATTGGTCTTGATTTCACAATTAAAGGCCACAAGGAAACAAAAAAGAAGAGACGAGCAGTAGTTGAAAATAAAAAATAAATAAGGAAAATAACAAAGGTTTACTCTCCACATATGATCTCTTGCCTAAATAAACTATTCAAAGCAAGGCATACTAAGAAAAAACAAAACTTTTAGGCAAAGTGACCTTCACCTGTTTATGGGCAGGAACCGGGACAAACGAACTTTAGGCGATGGAATTCCACCAAAATTTATGTTGTTTTGATCGAGTTTCAATTCTAATTTACCAAGATTTCAATCTTTCATCAGGATTGATTCTCGATGGAACCTCTTCTTAAATTCTTTGGTTACGTGGGATTAGAGGAACGCTCCTCCCCAATCCCTAATTTTTCTCCAAAGAATCCCCTTCTTACCTCCTTCTTCTTAGCATCTATTTATAGGGGGAAATTGTGGGGAAGTAGTTAGGGTTTGGGAATTCAATTTCAAATTTTAAATTGAATTACTTACAAAATTGAGGTCCACATCAGGACGAAAAACCATTAATGGTCTTGTACTTCAACTAAATTTTTTACTGTGAGAGAGGTGAAGAGACGTTGGGGGTACTTCTTTGACCGAAATAGTGAGTCCAAACAAAATAAATATGAAAGTTTTATGATATTGGCTGTGAATGGCTGTACTAAAAGGGTAAAATGGTAAAAATAGATGGTTTGGGATTTTACTGTTGAATTAGTTTTACCGTTGAAAGTCATTTTGGGGTTGAAACAGTTGGCATAGAGGCTGTACGCATGCAAATTTTTTTTATACGCACTGGTTTGAATGTCGTTGGTTCTTGGTCAGTTGTCTGGCGTGTATGCTGTTGTTACGTTATTCGCATATAAGGGAAAGAGAGAAGGGGTTATGGGCCGATCAGGTCATTGGGCTGGGGTGGTGGGATATTGTTTGGTGGGCAGCTGATTTGTTGATGTTGGGGCGTTAGATGGAGAAAAGTTGGTTGTTGTTGTTATTGTACCATTAGTTGGGATGGTGGTACACTGATAGGGAGACTAGGTCAGGGATTTTAGGTTGGAGCAGCCTGTTGGGTCTCATTTGGGAAAAGGGTTGGTTGAAATTTATTGGTCTGGGGATTTAGGGCCTTTATTAAATAGCCAAAAAAAAGACTTTAGACAATAATATTTAAATTTTAGCCTAATTTAAATTCAATTGATCAATTGCATTGCAATTATGGTCAATTTGATTTTCAATTAAGTTCTAATTTAATAAATTGACTAAACTGAAACAATATGTGAAACGAATTAACAACCAATTCAATCTCGAGCTTCTTGATTCAATAAAATCAAACTCATATTTTCCAAATAAATTATATTGAGAATAAATTATTTTTAAATCAAGATTTTATCTATTTGAATTCATATTCTAGATAACCCTTGACTAAAATTTAATTTTTTATAAAATTTAATGATCTCGTATACGTATGATAACGCTCAATCTACAGCTTTTGTGGGAGTGTAAAGCGGTCGTTAGCAAATATAGAACCCAACCTGGGTTGGGTGTCGATCCCACAGGGAATAGCTTGGCCAACAAGTAAGCAAAATTACTAAACTTTTGGTGCAAGTCTCGTAAAGGGGGGGATTGTAATGTGTAACGAAAACAATAAAGTAAAAGCTGAAAATAGCAAAGTAAAGAGAGAAAGATTGTTACGTAAGTTGCAAACAATGAGAATTGAAGCGTTGGGGTTATGTCCACCTTCTGAGGTATACGTCTCTATTGCCTATGAGTGTGTAGAATTGTGACATGCATGTACTTATAGAGAATTGTAGTCGATGATAAATCCAAGCGTCTCTCGACCTAAACAAGGACTATTTCACTTCAACTCTCTCGAGCTTAAAGCGTGGCTAACGGTACGAATTCTCCAAGAGGTTAGTCCAGTTACGGCACTAGCTTTTTAATAGGAAAGGGTGTCCTACTACCTTGACATTATCTCTTTTCCAGACAAATAACCTTTCTCTCGAACAAGTTAAATGTTAGACTGGCGTTATTCTATGCGTCTGCAGCCACAAGAATTTGCATTAAGATGAAGAGAATAATGATATAAGCAATATACGTGTCTCGTACTCACAAACTCACAGCAATAGATAGTATCTCATTCGGCTTCCATAACCCCAACAGAGAAGTTTAGTTACCCATGAGTGCGAAGGAGATCACGATTTGTATTGTTATTGTTGAGTAATGGCGTGTGGATTAGGTGATAGGCGTGTGGCGTGATTCCTTAGCAAGTAACGCTTCTCTTGTTGTGGAATTTAAGAATAGAATTAATGGAAAGATTAGAAGAGTTGTAATTGAGAAGCAGAATGTGTCTCTCCACTAAGGGAGGACTTGCTTCTCCACTAAGGGAGGACTTAATTAAAAATCTCTAGCATGATAGGGTATTTATAATACTCCTATCCTACTCCTACTATGCTAATGAAATAAATAACCAAATCCTACTAAACTAAGGAAATACTTAACCCATTTGTACTAGGTTAATGTAACATTCTCCTAATCCAAATAAACTAATGAAATACATAACCCAATTGTACTAGGTTAATGTATTATTGTCAAAATCCAGCTTTGTGTCTTTAAGTCCCCAAAGTCTTCAGAAATGTTGTTTTAGCCCGGGACAGATTTTCCATGCAGCAGTTTTGGTCCTTAGGCGTGTAGACTTTCTTCCCTTCCTTTGTGAGCTTTCTTTTGCGTCAAGTAAGCCATAAAATGCTGTATTTTGCATCATTTATACCTGAAACTTTCCTAATCATGTTCGTTAGCTCATTTACAGGAAAAAGGACTAAAAGTGCATGAAATATATAATTTGTTCTCAAAACTAGGCTAAAATATGGGCAAAATATATTGATATAGGCGTGTAAATTCGCCTATCATCAACACCCCACACTTGCAGCTTTGTTCGTCCTCGAACAAAATATCATGTCCTTCTAAGCATCAACTTAGGGTTTTTACAGCAACAACACAAAACATTCTTCAAGACAAGCACAAAAATTATCAACAAAGAGTAGCTTCCCGATTATAAGTAGAAACAGTTTAACCTCTAGCGTAGACTAGTGATGGTGATCAACTCGCATGCAAACGTTAAGGTACATATAATCATATACAACTATCCAAAGCTCATCAACCATGTGTGTCTCACAATATAGTACCCATAATTACTCACAAATATAGCATATTTTTCAAACATGGGTATCAAAATGTCCTTGCTCTCACTCTCACAAAGAATTCATATATAGCAACTGATGACCATAGGCTTGCCCTTAATGTAGTACTCTACTAAATGTCAGAATGCTAAGCTTAGGATCAAGTAGGTCTTTTGATGGTTGGAATGTAGGCTAAGGGACGGGTAGGACTATTTTGGCTAAGAATAGTGACTAGGTTCCTAAGCGCTTTAATACATCACTTTGTATCATTGACACTTTTTTCTTTCAACCTTTCTTCTTTCTTTTATTCTACCACCCTTGTTCTCCTCTTTTGTTTTTCAATTTTAAGCATAACTCACTTTTCAGCTTTCTTTTCCTTTTTCTTTTCACAACATACCTCTTATGATAGCACTTTTTTTTCATAACACATTCAAGCACCATTATAATTTAAAGCATCATACTCACCCAATTTCCTCTTTTGTTGTCACATGACTTTTTCACTTTAAAGCACTTAGGAATTTGGATCAAATTACGGTCTTGAAAAAAATGGATTAGGCTTACATACAAGGTTGTCAAAGAAATAGGCTAAAGGCTCAAAAGGGTTTAACTAGGATGATGTTCATGGGTAGGTAAAACTGAAGGTAAACATGTATAGGTTTCCAAAGAAATGCCTAAATCATATCCTAAACTTACACTCCTTATTTTCGCTTTGCATACATACCAGACAAGTTCTAGCATCAGCCACACACATAGAATATACTATTATCTCACACATACAAGGCACATGGTCGACTTGATTGGAAGTAATATAGACTCTTGACCCAACAAGTGAAGGAATTGAATCATACAATATCACATAATGAGTCACAACTAGAGCCTAAACGTCTCAATAGTCACAATTGTAACACATACTCTTGTTATAATCTCATGCTGCCTATCAAAATAATTTCATGCGAAGCTAGAAAGATTTTACTCCTAAAAAAAACTTAAAAAACGAACTCAAATAAACAAAGTAAACAAACAAACATAGGTGCAAACAGAGAAGTATAGCATGCGATACCACCACCCCACACTTAGTCGGGACACTGTCCTCAGTGGAAAATAAATACGAGGAACCTGGTTGGTCGGACTTATCCTCTATGTCTGGGGTCATACCCCTTGCATTGGAATCATCATCAAAGTCGTCATCCTTAGAAGTTCCTCATAAGTATCCCACTTAATTCCAAGCGTGAGTCAAGGTGTTTGCAGCGGGGAGGGTTCTCCTTGCTCCTTGCGGCTTCTTTTCTTGCTCTTTTGGGAAGTGGTAGCCTTTTCTTTGCCTTGTCTTGCTTTGGGTGCCATTGTACCTGAGACTTGAAATAGTGTTAATGGTAGCACAATCTCAATGGATACAATCTATACATAAGCAGTAGGGGTACCACCCCACACTTAGTTTTGTTAACACAAATCAGTGAAGCAAAAGGGATCGATTACTCAGAATTCATCGACATACGTTTTAGGAACTATCTTCCGACAAGAAGATCAGTGATGTATCACTACTTGCAGCCATTGCACTACGTTCATGTTACGTATAACAATACTACTATATAGGGGTTACATCATGGTATAGTTATTTTCAACAATCACAACCTTCTATGTCGGTAGGCAACTATAAGTCTTATCCCGATGAACGAGATAGTCTAACATGTAAGATTCCAAGTAACAAGCTTAAGCAATGTTCATAGCCATGGCAATTCTGCAAATAGTATAACAATGCTTATTAAAACCAAATTCAAGTCGGAGATCGGTCAAGATTATCCTAACGTATATGTTCACTCACATGGTTGTGTATCAACAATCCAAACACATTAACATCACCAATGATATTTGAAGATGTAGAAATTCATAATAGGCATAGGAACATAGTACTTACTAGAAATAGATGAAGAATAAAAGAGTACTTACGTGATTGAAGCCTTTGGAGATGTTTTTGTGATTTGGAAGAGCACAAAGAGAAGTTTTGAGATGATTTGGATGGATGTGCGGCGCCTTTGGGTCAATTGTTAGTGTGGTTATGTTTCAAGACTAAGTCCCCTTTATATAGGAAGAGAATGGGTCAGGTTTTGACCTATTTACAATCAGTTTTGGAGACAAAAATACCACATATGCGGCGCATAATGCTCGGCATATCAATGACATATGCGGCGCATTGTCTATAGCATAATGGGACATATGCGCCGCATAGTCTATGGCATTTGTAGACATATGCGCCGCATAGTATATGGCATATGAGATACTGAGACCAAATGCCATAGCATAGGCGGCGCATAGTCAAAAGCATACCTAGGAATAGGCGACGCATAGTGTATAGCACACTAGATTCCGAGACCTTAGGCTATAGGATAGGTTGTGCATCGTTTGTGGCCTAGTTTTACCAAGGCCTAGCCTTTCTCGATACCTATTTTAGCGTGAGAAATGCTCAATCCATAGCCTTATGCATCACCATTCCTAACTTACCAACTTTACCATACAACGCGTCCAAATCATCAATTGAAATTGATCTCCTCGTTGAATACTTCTTGTACCTACATTTGCTCAAACCCAATGAAAACGATTAGTACGATGGGTTGCCTCTCACCAAGCGCCTTAGTTTTGGTCGTGGCTCGATAAAATCCTACGAAAACAAAAACAATTAAAAACATTAAAAAACGATGGGTTGCCTCCCACCAAGCGCTTGATTTATTGTCGCGGCACGACATAGCTATCTCGATTACTTAGACTTCATCGAGATAGATGGGGCATCGTTTTCTGAATGGATTCAGACGATGCTGATACTTACTTGTAGGCATGCAATCTTCTTCGTTATGACTCTTGTGCATACATACCTCAGGAGGGATACCAATTATATCATCAATAGTCCAACCCATAGCTCTCTTGTATCTCTTCAGAGCAGAGATGAGAGCTTCTACGTGCTGTTCACTTAAATCATCTGCTCTCTCCGGAAGTATATTTCTACTTTCCAAGAACACATACCTTAGATAGTCGGGGAGCTCTTGTGGTTCTAGCATTGGTGGCTCGTCAAAGGGAGTCTTCGCTTTTGGTTGATTCTTGAGATCACAATTCGGTTTCTTAGGAGTACAAGACTCTATTTCTGTTAGAGCACTCATAAGTTCTTCATAACCTTCATTATCTTCATGCTCAACTTTCAGTGGCACAACAGACAATGGCTCAACAGTAGGCTGTTTCTCAATTGATAATGCTTTCGTATCCTCATGATGAACATATAACTCATTCATATCGCTGGGCTGCTTCATTGTTTTGCATATATCAAACCATACCACTTCGTCATTAATTTGAAACAAAAGCTCATTATCTTTCATGTCAATAAGCACACTTCCAGTTGCAAGGAAGGGACGTCCCAAGATGATGGGAACTTCAGAATCCTCCTTACAATCCAGAATAACGAAGTCTGCAGGAAAGATGAATGAATAAACCTTCACCAACACATCATTCAAGATACCCACAGGTCATTTTACCGACCTATCAGCCATCATGAGCCTCATATTGGTTGGTGTAGGGTCTCTCAACCCCAACTTTCTGTAGATAGATAGTGGCATCAAATTGATGCTAGCTCCCAAATCACACAATGCCTTAGCAAAATCCAACGATCCAATTGTGCAAGGAATAGTGAAAGCTCCAGGATCTGTCTTCTTTTGAACTAGCGATCTTGTAGCGATTGCACTACAATGATGAACATTATCTTCCAAGTCATAACTTGCTGCCCGCTTCTTTGTCAAGAGATCCTTCATAAATTTCGCATACCCAGGCATTTGTTCAAGTGCCTTCACCAATGTAACATTAATGGTGAGCTGCTTTAACATATTCATGAATTTGCTGAACTTTGTGTCATCCGCCACCTTCTTCAATCTTTGGGGAAAAGGTGGTGGTGGGTATGGAAGTGTTCTCTCCTCGGTTTTTTTCTCCTCTTGCTTCTGTTTTTCCACTTTTTCAGGTTGTACGTCACTAGGTGAAACGTCCCTGACGTTGGGAGTAGTTGTTGCGGCTTCTTCTCCTTTTGTAACGTCACTAGGTGTAATGTCCAAGTCCGCAACTTCGTCCACCACTTGCTTGCCTTTTGCTGAAGTTTCCAGCACCTTACCACTTCTGGTAGTGATGGCCATGCATGACCCATCATTCTTTGGGTTTTGCACAGTATCGCTTGGTAAGGTGCCAGCCTTTCTTTGATTGAATGCTGCTGAAAGTTGGCTCAATTGCTGCTCTATTTGCCTGATAGAAGTGGAATGAGAATCAACTAGTTGCTTCATGGAGGACAAATCATCAATCACCTCCTTAACTCCTGCGCTCGTTGGTTCCACTCCTTTCAATAACTTAGCCATCATGTCTTCCATACTCCCAGAATTAGATGTGGTGGTATCACGTCTACCAGGGGGAATGTACAAACCACTCTTTTCATTATTTTTCTTCCAACTACCTTGGTCTTTGCTTCCAGATTTATCATAATAGTTCCGACCTTGGTTTCCTTGGGCATTCCCACGGAAACCCCCCTGATTGTTCAAGTAGTTGGCCTCCTCTTCAGAATCAGATTCGTCTCTTCCTTTTAGCGCTACAGCTTTCACTTTTTCGGTCTTCCCTGATAATAAGTGCTTTGTCAGAAGATCCAATTGTGTTTTCATGTGCGCCATGTCTTGCTCACGTTCTTCTTCTCTTCTTCTTTGGTCTGCAGACATGCCAATAGATAAAGTGGGGCTTGCTACCTCAGAATCCCTGGTATGCCAAGCTCTACTTTGTTTTGTCATCTGATCTAGCATATTGCTTGCCTGAACAAAGGTGAGGTCCATAAATGATCCTCCAGCCGCATTATCAACCACTGGCTTAGTCCCCGAATTCAAAGCTCTGTATAATATCTCCATCAAGTGGAAATTGGTCATATAATGGTTTGGGCACTGCATTAGCTTCGTCTTGAACCTCTCTCATGTAACGTGGAGAGCTTCAGTTGGAAGCTGTCGAAAATTGGTGATCTCATCTCTCAACTGTGCTCTTTTGGATGGCGGAAAGAATCTTTCTAGGAAAGCGTCTTTCAATTGCCTCCAATTAGTAATCGAATCAGGAGTCAGCCCATTCAACCATAGAGTTGCCTCCCCAGACAGAGACAATGGAAATAAGCGTAGTCGAATTGCATTCTGTCCAACGCCAGGATTGTCGAATGACTTGCATGTAGAAATAAAGTTGATCAGATGCATATTCGGATCATCACCTGCTAGTCCACCAAATAATCCCTTGAGTTGCAAAAGCTGAATCATGGCGCTAGTGATATTGAACTTTGCTCCAGGTGCCAAGGGTGGCAGAACAATGGCTCCTGTGGCACCAGTTTCATCCAAATCGTCATCATCATCATCAAAAGGAATTTACATAGTTCGACGATCAGGTCTAAATCGCTCTTGACGATCTCTCCTTTGCATGGGTGCCGCCATTTCAGCAGTATGCCGTGGGTTTAGTAGCTCTTCATCGCCCAGATCCTCGTCGTCAGGATTTGTTGCTCGCCTACGGTTATCAATAATCTGTTGATGCACTTGAGCAGCCTTCCTTTCAATTTCACGTTGTGCCTCCATTGATGAACTGAATAAACCTAAAAAAAAAATAAAAACAACAACTAAAAGTAAAAGTACGGGAATCTTTGACCAAAGGGTCTAGCAACTATCACAAACTTAATTGACACTCGTATTCCCCGGCAACGGCGCCAATTTTTGATAACGCTCAATCTACAGCTCTCGTGGGAGTGTAAAGCGGTCGTTAGCAAATATAGAACCTAACCTGGGTTGGGTGTCGATCCCACAGGGAATAGCTTGGCCAACAAGTAAGCAAAATTACTAAACTTTTGGTGCAAGTCTCGTAAAAGGGGGGACTGTAATGTGTAACGAAAACAATAAAGTAAAAGCTGAAAATAGCAAAGTAAAGAGAGAAAGATTGTTACGTAAGTTGAAAACAATGAGAATTGAAGCGTTGGGGTTATGTCCACCTTCTGAGGTATACGTCTCTATTGCCTATGAGTGTGTAGAATTGTGACATGCATGTGCTTATAGAGAATTGTAGTCGATGGTAAATCCAAGCGTCTCTCGACCTAAACAAGGACTATTTCACTTTAACTCTCTCGAGCTTAAAGCGTGGCTAACGGTACGAATTCTCCAAGAGGTTAGTCCAGTTACGGCACTAGCTTTTTAATAGGAAAGGGTGTCCTACTACCTTGACATTATCTCTTTTCCAGACAAATAACCTTTCTCTCGAACAAGTTAAATGTTAGACTGGCGTTATTCTATGCGTCTGCAGCCACAAGAATTTGCATTAAGATGAAGAGAATAATGATATAAGTAATATACGTGTCTCGTACTCACAAACTCACAGCAATAGATAGTATCTCATTCGGCTTCCATAACCCCAACAGAGAAGTTTAGTTACCCATGAGTGCGAAGGAGATCACGATTTGTATTGTTATTGTTGAGTAATGGCGTGTGGATTAGGTGATAGGTGTGTGGCGTGATTCCTTAGCAAGTAACGATTCTCTTGTTGTGGAATTTAAGAATAGAATTAATGGAAAGATTAGAAGAGTTGTAATTGAGAAGTAGAATGTGTCTCTCCACTAAGGGAGGACTTGCCTCTCCACTAAGGGAGGACTTAATTAAAAATCTCTAGCATGATAGGGTATTTATAATACTCCTATCCTACTCCTACTATGCTAATGAAATAAATAACCAAATCCTACTAAACTAAGGAAATACTTAACCCATTTGTACTAGGTTAATGTAACATTCTCCTAATCCAAATAAACTAATGAAATACATAACCCAATTGTACTAGGTTAATGTATTATTGTCAAAATCCAGTTTTGTGTCTGTAATTCCCCAAAGTCTTCAGAAATGTTGTTTTAGCCCGGGACAGATTTTCCATGCAGCAATTTTGGTCCTTAGGCGTGTAGACTTTCTTCCCTTCCTTTGTGAGCTTTCGTTTGCGTCAAGTAAGCCATAAAATGCTGTATTTTGCATCATTTATACCTGAAACTTTCTTAATCATGTTCGTTAGCTCATTTACAGGAAAAAGGACTAAAAGTGCATGAAATATATAATTTGTTCTCAAAACTAGGCTAAAATATGGGCAAAATATATTGATATAGGCGTGTAAATTCGCCTATCATCAACGTAACTACAAAACATATAATAGTTACTTTAAATGACTAAAATTACCTAAATAAATATTTGAAAGAATTTATTTGGATAAAATAAATGTTAAATTTTTATTAAAAATCATATAAACTCGAGATTGAACTTCAGTTGTAGAGGGTAAAAATTAGGTATCAACATGACTGTCTAACTGTTTGTCTGAAAAACCTCTAACTGACTGGGGATTTGATGGGACAATCCCCCAACTAACTCTGACTGACTAAATATAAAGAACTACTAAAATAACTGGAATAAGCAATCATGTCCTCGATGGATTAGGACTAACCACTATGGCTATTGAGTAATGTTGGTTGTCTAACTGCGGTTGGAAAACTAAGCCTCCGAACCTATGATATAAGATATCATAGCACAAACAAGAGTATGCAATCAGTACTTTGAATGTACTGGTATATGGATGAGGTCTGGCTGAAATGCATGGGGTACTGTGCACGTGAGATAAGGACTAACTGAACAACATGAAATAACCGAGCATGAATGTATGAAAACTGTAATATCTTAGAATGCAAGACCAAGTATATACATATTTTTGAAATAATCTGTTAACTGAAAGACTAAAATCTGTATAACTGAATAACTGTAAATCTGTATACTTTGGTTAAGCAAACCTGAACTGAAAGTACACTAAATATTGTACTGACTGTGGAATGCATTATATAACCGACATGCCCCAATCTGAGCTAATTGGGGTCCAACTAGTAACCCTAGTTAGAAGGTGTTAGTACCGTGCCACGGGTACTCACACTGGCTATGTGGATCTACAAAACTGGTTTCTCAAAGGACTAATGAGTCACCCTCAACTGGTAGATGCTCTAATGAGATATGTGTCACCCTCAACTGGCAAGTAAACACCTTGTCAACCCTCAACTGGCAGGTAGATATCTCTAACCTACGCTGGCTACATAATTCTGCAACTCGGGGAATGTTACTAAGGGCCACTCCCTTTACTGTCAGGTGAGCCGCCATCCCTAAGTTTGCTTGGTGCTAAATCCTACTCCCAACTGAACTGACACTAGGAATGAACTGAACTAACCTTGACTGAACATGATTTCGTAACTTCTAGTTCTCATCATAATTACATTAACTGAATAAGTAATGGAGTTCGTGGTTTAACTGAATCATTACTGAAATTATCTAAATTCATGTAAAAACTCTTTGATATCGGGTATTGATAACCCGCCTTCACTGAATGCAATAACAAGCTTAAAAACTGTAGTAAAGGATCATGGTTCAAAACCAGTAAGCATAGACATTTCATCAAACATGTAGGGATCATGAATTTAAACATGAGAATGCTTTAAATAGGGGAAACAACATGACTGTATGACTAAAAATCATAATTTGAGGGTCTAACATGGAATTCACTTGAAATAGGACATGGGAAACTAAAATTCAAAGCATGAGGAAATCAAATATTGCATGGGATCATACATGGGCTGAATTGAATTAAAATCCCATGAAAACCTAAATTAAACCCATCTTAAGCAATATAAAATACCATAATAATAGAAAATCCATTCTTTAATTGAAAAGAGGGTTTTTGGATTCCATGGCTGAAAGGGACCCATAAATGAACACCCCACATACCTTAAGATTCTTAACTTTAAATGAAAACACTAATATTAATTCTTTCTTGAAGGTTATTGAACTAGGAGAACTTGAATTATTAATTCCTTGGGGAGAAAGGAATTAAATTCTTGTTCTTGGGAGGGGGAGAGGGTTTTCTTGAGAGGAATTTGGATAAGAAGGTTAAATAATACCCTAAATAATGTTCCAATTTGTGTTATGGACAATTTAGGTTGACGGGGAAAAGACCTAATTGCCCCTCAACCATTTAAATAAAAAACTGGATACAACAACATCACCGTAATATGGTATAATCACGGTCGTTGAATTCCCTCACCGTGATGCAATAAATATGAGTTCAGTACTATTGCCGCGCTGTGGCCTTATCGCGGTAACCCACTGGTTTCGTGATCCAAACATGCCTCAAATCTTGTCCAAAAAATCCAAAACTTCTCTGAGACATACTTCTTACTTCTCTGAACATAAATAAACTAAAAAATCAACATCTCAGGGTTGGGAAGACCAAAATAAAAATTATCAAATTTAGAGGTCTTAAAAATAACTAAGTCCCCAACACTTAGTGCAAATTTCAGGCCTTAATCCCCTTATACATGCAACTAAAAGCTAAACCGAGCTAAGATTAGTACAGTATATTACATGGTGAAGGATAGCTTTGTAGGATTTGAATTGACATAGTTTTTTTACATTGTATTTGGTAGGCATCATGTCTAGCAGGAAACAAAAAGGCAATGGAATTGGTCCCTCAAGTAAGGGAAGGAAAAAGTTTTCTCTGTGAATCGTGTGACTAAGGCCCCAGCAGTTTCACGAGGTTAGACTTGAAATTTTGGAACTCAGTGGGTAGTAGACAAAGTAAAAAGTAGTACGATAAGTACTTGGAGTCAAAGTATGCCCCGAACAAAATAATTATCTGGGGAACCTTGAGAAGGGAGTTCCCAAACATTGTATAATGAATTTAGTAGTTAAGGATGACTTTCATTTTTTAGGAGTCAACTAAGTGTAACTTGCATCTTATAAGGGAGTTTCATGTGATCAAGGACCCCGATAATCAAATTATGAGGTTCATATTTGGGGCAGGTGGTTAGGTTTGAGGCACACTATTTGAATGTCCTTTGGATACTCCAGAAGATGACCCTCTTCAGCTAAGACAACTGAACATTGTGCAACTATATGCTGATATTAGACATTTAATATGTGGTGATTGATCAACTTCTAGGTGGATTCACCACAGAGAGGGTATTATCATTTGGTATTCCCCAAGGCGCACATGAATAGAAAAGCTCAGGTGTGGTTGAAGATTGTTTATCACTGTCTCATCCAAGTAAACATACGACGGAGGTCACTCTGGGTCATGTTTTCTTAGTTATGCTCTAATGCATGATGGTTTTGATATTAACATTGGAGTAGTGATCAAGTCTACTATAAAAAAAGCGTACAACTATCATGATTGCAGGTATGGTATTAATGGGATGCTTATGAGGTTTTTAAGAAGGCATGACATTGAAGAAGAGGCTCTGGACTATAAGTTGAAGTTGGAGATGCATCTGATTGATATGACCCCTACAGAGCTCTTAATGTATCTCACGAGCTTGTACTAACTCTAGTCGAGTGACATGCTTTAGATGATGATATCATGACCCACATGTGTGGACTATAAATACTGCAGCTTCAGGTGAAAGCTAAAGCATCTACTATTGAGAAGATACACCGAGTGGAGATTGACTACCCTTTGAGTAACCATGACAGAGTTTTACTGAGGATTGGTCTTAATTTTGTGGAGCCAATAGAGGATGATATTCCCACTAATAAGGACAGAAGCCTACAGGATTAAGACCTAGAGTTTGATGATGATGATGAGGTTGACCCAGATTCGGGTGATAAGGGCTTGGTCCCTAATATTAATGATAACATGGATAATTGACCAGGGAGATTTTTAAACACCTCACTTTTGTTCTTGTTTTGTTTATCCAAGCACTGGGGACAATGCTATATTATAAGTATAGGGTGAGAGATTACTCTTAGTCTGTTATGTATATTTTGTTGATTCTGGTTGGAAAGATATTTTTGTAACTTTAAATTCAATTTTTTGTAATCAAATATTCAAACTTATAATTATGTAATAGCTAGTAATCTTTAGTTCAGTTTGGTTCTTCGACTTTTGTTTTAGGTTCTTTTCCTGAGGATAATCTCTTTGAACTGTTTAGATTTAAGTTTTTTCAGTTTTAAGGAGGAATTTTTTAGGATAAGTGTCAATAATGACTGATAATTTAGTTACTTTTCTCGATAATAAACGGATGATGACCATCCCAAGGGAAATTATTCATAGGGATTGAGTAGGAAGTAGAACTCGATTACTAATCTAATGCAAAGTACTTGTGCTGAGCCATACGATTGCCTAATATGAGTTGTTGTTAAAGAAACATGTTGGAATGAGGCGGGTGACTATTCTTGAGACACCTAATCTCAATTATGTGACTCTTTATTGATTTTGGCTTAATTTTGAATTCTTGCGATTGCTTGCTTGAGAGTCTATAGGGATCCTGCTTGAGACACATGTTGGAAGATATATAGGAATGATCTATAAAGGCCAAACACATGGCCAGACCCTTCAACGTGGCACGAACTTTCACTTTGGCACCTAAAGTGGATGTTGTTCATTTTAAACACCTAAACCATCAACCAACTATGTCATTTTGGCACCTTTCACTGACATGGCAAAGTGAGTATTGTACACTAGTATTTTGAAAATGTGCGTGACAACCTTATTTTAGCTTATTTTTATTTAATCTTATCTTCTTCTTCCCCATTTTTTCAAGCTCAAACTCTTACAAAAACTAATAAAATTGAGTTCCTAATCATCGTATTATATCAGTATGATAATAACTCTTAAAGAATATTATTAAAATACAATTTGGTCTGCAAAGGTTCACTTTTGAGACCCGTCCGGTAAAGTATCTATATTTTCTTTAAGCGACTCCTCAGCGTATTTATGTTTTCTTCCATTAATTACTTTTCTAATTGAACATTGTCCTCCTCCTTCTCCATATTTTTTAGTCATATTTTTTAAATTCGTGATGATATTAATGCGGATCTACCATCCTTAGAGAATGAGGAGGTATATTTATCATTCTTGAAAAATTTAACCTCCATTAATGGAGGTTAAGCTCAGAGGCGGTTGGGTGAGGAAAATATTGGGGGGGGGGGGGGGCTTTTTTTAATTATTTGGTAAAAAAACACATGTCATTAATTCATTAGACACCTTGCCATGTGTTTTGGTCTTTTTTTAAAGATAATTATGGGTGTATATAATGATGTGTGATTTAAAATGAGTTGTGACAAATCAATTGGCCGTTTAATCCATGTTGGATGTGAGTGAAATCCACATGCCAGAGATGGTGCAAAAAAGTGCCAAAATGACACAATTGATAGCTTTTTTAGCTGTTAAACTGAACAATACCCACTTTAAGTGCCAAAGTGAAAGTTCATGCAAAATTGAGGGGTCTGCCATTGTGTTTGGGCCCTTTTTAACACTTTCCAGAATACTTTCCTCCATAAGACAATAGCCTACCCTTCCATTCTTTCAATTTACTCTTTATTATGTCCAACAAAACTTTATAATGTTCCTTCTTCTTTTTTGAGTGGGAGATAGTACATCTCAGGTATTTTAGAGGAAAAGATCCTTTGGCCATTCTTGTAATCAATCCATCTACTGCACAACCTCAAAGATGAATTTTAATGCATATAAAAGAAACTCTTGTCCTTATTCACCCCCTGGACTGATTCTTGATCATCCTCCTACAAATCATCTTAATCTTTCCAACAGAATAATTATCAGATGAGGAAAAAATAATAGTGTCATCACCATATGCTAAGTGATTGATGTTTAAGCTCTACTTAGACATGCCATAACCCACAAAGAAAACATCTTCAAATCGATGATTAAGAGCTCTAGTCAGGACTTCAACAGATAGGATAAATAGACTAGGGGAAAGAGGATCCCCTTGTTTTACCCCATAGTAAAATGAAAAAAATCAACAGATTGGACACTGACCAGAATAGAGTAGTATTTATTAGATATCAATCTCTAAAATAAATCCACTAACCCATTAGAGAAACCCATATTTCTAACAACTTTCTTAAAAAGTGTTTTATCCCTTTTCAGATTTTATTTTAAAGAAAATGGTTTTGACCCTAAAAAACTAATTCAAAATTCAAGAAGTTTTTCAAAATAATTTTGAAAAAATTTAGAGAGTCGTCACTTGATTTTTATAGAAAATATTAAGAAAACTCAACGATATTTCAAAGACTCAAAAACAGGAATAAATCTTTGGAATAAGAGAAACAAAGTAAGGGTTCAATTGACGCCCTAAAATTTTTTTAAGGCACTTAGAAGAGTCTGCTTAGAACGATTCACCAAAAGATCATTTTTGACTAACTTAAAAAATGGTGACTAACTTTGCAAAGGATTGCTTGTATAAAATTATTTGTTTACATATTTAAAATTTGACATTTGTTTATTCAAACATGAAATAGTCTACTTGAATTAGAAAAAAAAAAAAAGTTAGGACATATTCTACTTAAATTAGTATTAATTTTGAGAAAAAAATAAAATTAAAAATTTATGAAATACTCCGCTCCATTCATGATTGATTTTTGAGAAAAATTATAAAATGTTCTAAATATTTTTTTATATTTAATTCATAATTAATTCCAAAAAGTTAGGATTTGAGAAAAAAAATCAAGGAATGCTCTAATTGAGAAATATTCTATTTAATTCATAGTTCTTAAAAGTTATGAAATATTTTTTTCATAGGAATTATGAAAAACATATTTAATCTAGGTGGAACACTTGATTTAAGAAAAGAATAAGCTTATTTTTAATGGAAAAGAGAATTATATGATTAATAGACCTATTACTATTATTGTCATGAAATGGTCGTTTTGTTATAAATAACCCCTTTGAAAAATATTAAGAAAATATCGTGTTAAAAAATATTTCATCAATTATTAAAAGTTAAAATTTATGAGAAAAATTAACCTCTTGAGTTTAAAGAAAATTATTTTTAACCCGAGTAGACTATTAGTCATATGAACCAAATAAATGTCACTTTGGGATTAAATTACAATTTTTTTTATTATTAATTTTGTATGAGGGAGAAACGTCAAAAGAACCAATTTAATCCATTTAGACGAAATAAATTAGGTGAGAAAATGATGAATTAAAATATAAAAATCAAGGTAAACTAGAATGGCCACATCTAAGGGGATCACTAGGTCAATTAATTAAAAGTTAAGATCAGTACAAATATATAAGAATAAATTACAAATTATAAGGGAATAAAAGATAAAGAGTTTGAGTTAGGCCCTTTTTTAGCCCATCCACATGCTGCCCAAACTTTGGGCTACTAATTTTGTGGACTTTGAGTCCATGTCCCTGCATGTATTCTAGCTGTATATCACAACCACTTTTCATGCGTTTTTTGTATATCTAATGTATATATGACCATATATTAGTCATATATGCATGTGTTTTGGTCCTGCACCGACATCCCAACTTCACCTCCTCGGTTCAGCCTTATTTCTTGTCCTTTGGTAACTTTGGAACTTTGGCATGCAGTTTAACTCAATGATATGCAAGAGGAAAGTCCGTTTGGACACATTGGGGTGTCCCATGCAAAAACAAAGATGAAACATTAGTATTTAGGTCATGAGAAGAACTCATCAGATAAAGCAAGATATTGAAAAGAAC
Source organism: Capsicum baccatum var. pendulum (assembly GCA_030864225.1). Classification (NCBI taxonomy): domain Eukaryota; kingdom Viridiplantae; phylum Streptophyta; class Magnoliopsida; order Solanales; family Solanaceae; genus Capsicum; species Capsicum baccatum. Next base: position 154,522,762 of record CM061558.1, read on the forward strand.
GAGTTACAAATTTGAACAAAGTTGTAGCACCTTTCAATGATGGATCTATTTCAGTAGAATGTAACGGCAAAAGCAATTAGGAGAGAAAATAAATTTATGCATTACTTGACCAACTTCAAGCACATTTTCATAGTCAAATCATACTTAGCATTCCGCAAAGGCTGTTGTATTGATCCTTAATCCAGACCTAGACATTGGCCTTGATTTCACAATTAAAGGCCATAAGGAAACAAAAGAGAAGAGACGAGCAATAGTTCAAAATGAAAAAGAAAGAAAGAAAATGACAAAGCTTTACTCTCCTCATATGATAACTTGCCTGAATAAACTATTTAAAGAAGCGCATACTAAGGCAAAGTGACCTACAGCCCCAATGAAACTAATCTTGGCCTTAAGCTCCTTTTTACAGATTATTCAAATCACAACACCAATCATCCAAACTACTAATTTATCCCATAATACTAAACTCTACACATGTGTAAAACTACAACAATGATTCAAATACTAAACCAAACAATAACAATTGAAAACCGCTCAACTACATGTTTCGGGAGGCCAAGAATAAAACGGTCGAGACTTTTACACACAAGTTTCACAAAACATTCATGTATTGTATGTTCAACAAATCAAAATAATAGATTTTTTATAGGGGTTAGTTTCTACCTCAAAAATAAGAGCAAAAAATAATGAAATTCTTTTATGTATTCAAATCACACCGAAAGCAAAAAGAAAACACAATCAATGTCCGTGAAATCGAATTCAAATTTTCAACAGCGACGCCACACTAAATCAACCAAATAACTTCCAACATCAACGAATCAACAAGCCTCACGATAGTGGAACTCAAATTTTGTTATAACAAATAAACACAAATAAAGGATGCCAAAAGTGAAGCCTTCACCTGTTTGCACGCAGGAACCAAGACAAACGAACTTTAGGCAACGGAATTCAACCGAAATGTATGTTGTTTCGATCGAGTTTTAATTCCAATTTGCCGAGATTTCAACCTTTTGTCGGGATTGATCCTCGATGGAACTTCTTCTTGAATTCTTTTGTTATGAGGGATTAGGGGAACGCTCCTCCCGAATCCCCAAGTTTTCCCCAAAGAATCCCCTCTTCACCCCCTTCTTCTTAGCATATATTTTTAGGGGAAATTGGGGGGAAATAGCTAGGGTTTTGGATTTCAATTTTGAATTGAATAACTTGGAAAATTCAGGTCCACGGCAGGACGAAAAACCATGAATGGTCTTGTACTTCAACTGAATTTTTTACAATGAGAGTGGTACAGAAGAGATGTAGGGGGTACTTCTTTGCCCTAAATAGTGAGTCCAAACAAAAGAAAGATGAAAGTTTTTTGGTTTTTGGCCGTGGATGGATGTACTAAATGGATAAAAAGGTAAAAATGGATGATTTAGGATTTTGCTGTTAAATTGATGTTACCGTTGAACATCGTTTAGGGGTTGAAACTGCTGGGATGGAGGTTGTACGCATGGGAATTATTTTTGTACGCAGTGGTTTGAACGTCGTTAGTTCTTGATCAGTTGTCTGGGCGTGTATGTTGTTGTTACGTTGTTTGTGTATAAGGGAAAGAGAGAAGGGGTTGTAGGCTGGGTCAGGTCTTTGGGCTGGGGTGATGGAATATTGTTTGGTGGGCTGCTGATTTATTGATGTTGGGCCATTGGATGGAGAAAAGTTGGCTGTTGTTGTTATTGTACCATTAGCTGGGAGGGTGGTACACTGATAGGGAGACTGGGTCAGAGATTTTGGGCCGGAGTAGGATGTTGGGCCTAATTTGGGAAAAGGGCTGGCTGAAATTTGTTGGTCTGGTTGGGAATTGGGGATTTAGGGCCTTTATTAAATAGCAAAAACAAAAAGAATTTGGACAATAATATTTGAATTTTATAAAAATTCAATTGCATTGTAATTATGGTCAATTTGATTTTTAATTAAGTTCTAATTTAATAAATTGACTAAATTGAAACAATATGTGAAATGAATTAACAACCAATTCAATCCCGAGCTTCTTAATTCAATAAAATCAAATTCATATTTTCCAAATAAATTATTTTGAGAATAAATTATTTTTAAATCAAGATTTTATCCATTTGAATTCATATTCTAGATAACCCTTGACTAAAATTTATTTTTTTATAAAATTTAATGATCTCGTAAACACAACTACAAAAACATATAATAGTTATTTTAAATGATTAAAATTACCTAGATAACTATTTGAAAGAATTTATTTGGATAAAATAAATGTTAAAATTTTATTTAAAATCAAATAAATGCGGGATTGAACTTAGTCGTGGAGGGCAAAAATTAGGTGTCAACAACTGCCCCCTCCCTTTGGATAGGATGGATGCAAGTAACCCTAGGCAAAGGGAGTTTGACGTTCTTAATTTTGTTCGGCCACAAATTCATTTATGATAGAGCTTAGTTTTTGTATGAGTTTCATGGCCTTATGGCCGGTCCGGGTATCGAGTTTCCTACATATCTCAGGTACATAAGAACTCAGGTCACCTGTAGTTCATTACGCTTGATTAAAGCATGATTTTCAAAAAATTCACAAGTTATGTCAGTTTTCGAGTTTTGATGAAACTAAAAGGTTGGGGAATAAGGATATTTGGGGGGGGGGGGGGATGGAATACAGTCGAGTTTTCCATATGGATCTCAGCCTACATATTCATGAGATCCAGGGAATCAAACTGCTTGTAGTTAGACTCGATCGGTAGAAATGATTGTCTTTTCTTTTGGATGATCTTTGGCTCGGGATGAGTGACAAGCTGATTGAGCTACAGGAAAAACTTGTAAACTCTTAACCATTAATGTAGAGCTCTTCACATCCATAGGCAACACTTTACTCAGATATAATCTCCAAACTCTAAGTGTGTTGTCACTAGGATTTGAAGAAAAGAGAAGGTTACCTCAGTGTGAGTTTAGAAGTACTCCAAAAGTGAAGCTGAAACAAAAATCCCAAAATTCCCACATGTCTTCTAATAGAGATGTGATTTGATGGTGGTGGAAGTGGTCTTTAGCTTACGTCCAAAGAGTTTGATATTCCTCTTTAGACTATGTCCCAGTTCGCTGCTGAGAAAAAGTTCCACATTGTGCTACGTTCTTTTTGGAGTTGTCCGCGCTTGTGATTTTAGTTTGAAATTTTCATCCTTTTCGAATGCTCTCGACAACATCTCAAACAAAACTATTAGTAATAAATATAACTTACTAAGGGGTTTATAGTCTTTTACCATATCTCCATATGAGTTGCTACCTGCAAAAGACTTTATCCTCTCATGTACCTGTTTGAAGGGCGATAATTCTCGCAATACCCGATATAACAACCCTTTGTTGTTGAATAAAATAGTTATTTTGACGATTGGAAATGCTCTTCAAAGTGGGGTGGCCCTCTTGGGCACCGATGAGACATATAGAGTGGTCCCTACAACCGCATAGCCATGTGTTAATGTGGCAACCCTTTTGGTCACCTATAATGCTTTTCGTATGTGGCTTCGGGGAGTCTTACGCATCTCTCATATAGATACGACATATAGATTTCCCTTGAATTGTCAATCTTTGAATAATCTTGGGTATTATTTGATGTTAGATATGAGACGACTTACATATGTCCTTTAAGTTGTTAGCTTTTGAGTAATCTTGCACATTATCCGACATTGGATATGAGATAACTAATAGATATTCCTCCAATCGCTAGCTCTTAGATATTCCTGCACATTATCCTACCTTGGATATAATATGACTTATATATATATATATCTCAAATTGATAGTCTTTGGGTAATCCTAAGCATAATCGATCTTGGATATGATGCGGTTTATAGAAAACCCTTGGACCTATCAATTTGATAATCTTGTATATTTTCTGGTAAGGATTTAGTTGTGACTTATGGATAACCTTCAAACTGTCGATCTTTGGGTAACCTTGCACACTATCCGGTTAGGATGTTTTTGCGGCTTATGGATGACCCATGGGGAGTCAACTCATAGATAATCTTGCACACTATCCTATTTCCAATAATGTGACTTATAGACGACCCTTGGATTGTCAATTCTCAAAAAATCTAGTACATCGTATGTTTTTGGATAGCGACTTATAGACATTCTTTGGACCATATATTTCTTGATATCCAATAGTGAATGTAGTTAAATCTTTAATGATTGATGCACTTGAGGCTAATGAATATTTCTCAAATGCCAGATTGTTTTGCCTTTGTGTGATTTGATAAGATATGAATGCTTCAAAATATCCTTCAATGCCTTACTCTTTTATTTTTTCATGATTATCGGATATATGAAAATGCTTCAGAATATCCTTCAATAGTAGACCCTTTCGTCTTTGTGTGATTAACGGATATAGAATACTTTGAATCAATCATGGGCACCAAATGGAATATTGAGATGTCCTTGGATTGTTGTATCTTCGAAACTAGTCAAAAAAGATAATATGATTTTCAGGACACGACCCTTACAACATGATCCTTTTGAATAACCCCTTTGGCATAGCTCTTTTGACATGGACCTCTTATCATGGACCTCTCGTCATGGCCCTCTCGGCATGATATGGTACAATAGGAAGATAAGGAGGAATGCAAATAACCATGCAGCAATCATAGAAAACATCACCTTGGGAATTCCACTAGCATGTTGGACCTTCTGCATGTACCATCTCAAACGTCCATCCTTGATTTTCTGGGGATATAAGTAAGTCATCTTTTTTATTTCCACGTTTGATGATTCTTGCAACCACAAAAAACCTGTTAGTTTGGGGAACTCAGTTTTTTTCAGCTCCTGAAAATCCTAGCTATTTCTTATCAGCCTTGGGATGTTTGACTTTCTTGTATTCCTTTAAACCAAAGGAATATGGTGAATAATAGGCACTTTCATTGATTTTCATTGGATTTAGGATAACCTATATCCACAGAAAAATTGTCAGTTTTTGGTAAAATTGATCTGTGTTGACTTCCTCAATCTTCAGCTCCTATTATTGCCATCATCGGGGTCTCATCTTCTTTACGTGTTTGTCACCTTTTGACTCATGCTTTTACTCCCCAGGTTGGTGGGTGTAAGGCTAAATTAGATCATAAATTAATTTAAAGTAGGTAATTTTACAAATAATTGAATCTTCAAAGATCTTTTATAATATTGAGAGGAGTCTCTGTCAAATAAGTCATGTCATATTAGAGCTTTGATAAACGTTCTTGGCTTGAGACATTGAACCTTTGTAGCTGAAGTCCATGAAATCGACTCTACTCTTTCAGCACCAAAATCTTTGTTGTCATCTTTGAACCCTTTAGTACCGTATGGTGGAAATTTGAGGTTTGCCTCAAAATTTCTGCCCCAGTTACTAATATCTCTCTCAAAATTTAATTTGGCTTGCGAGAGGATGATCTTCTTCTTTTGAATTTTTGAGATCCCTTCTTAAATATTCTGTCCTAGTTTCCATTTCTTGGGGTAATATGATTGACCCATTGTGGTGCCTACGTATCCCCGTTGAACAGAAATGAGGTCAAACGTAGTTCCTACAATGCAAGAGAATAAAATATAGCTAAAAGGGTGACTGAAGTCAACAAGAATGCCTACATATCCCGTCCTTAGGAATCCAGGTCATCACGTAATTAGGAGAGTTTAATAAAATTTTCTAAGGGGTTGACCGAAATCGACATAGGTCGCCTATATATCCTCCTCTTAGAAATTTAGGTCAGACGTAGTTCATACATTAAAGGAAAGGGAATTTTAAAACTACTAAAAGGCATAAAACCGATTACAAATAAGAAAGAAATTACAAGGAAATGGGCACAAAGAAACCCCACATCAGACATAGTATCTCTTTACCGTATCAGAATTGATTGTCTTGGTCCACCTTTGTCCATCCATTTTAGACAAAATTAAGGCTCCTCCTGATAATACTTTGCAGAAGAGATACGACGCCTGCCAATTTGGAGAAAACTTTTCTTTATACTCCTCTTGGTGAGGGAATATGCGTTTGAGCACTAATTGCCCACCTTTAAACGTTTGAGCTCTTACCTTTTTGTTGAAAGCACGAATCATTCGTTGATGATATAGTTAGCCATGGCATACAACGCTCATTATCTTTTCATCAATCATCATAAGTTGTTCATTACGGGCGCGGACCCATTCTTCATTACTCAGACCTGCTTCTTAGATGATTCTTAAAGATGGTATTTCAACTTCAGCAGGTACTACCGCTTCTGTCCCACAGACTAATGCATAAGAATTTTCCCCAGTTGAGGTTCTAATTGTCGTGCGATATCCCAGCAAGGCATAAGACAGCATGTCATGCCATAATCGATGACTATCAACTATCTTTCTTAAGATCTTCTTGATGTTCTTATTGGCAGCTTCTACCGTTCCATTCATTTGAGGGCAATATATGGTTGAATTTTGATGAGTGATTTTGAACTGTTCACATATCTCTTTCATCAGATGACTATTTAAATTTGTTCTATTATCCGTGATGATTGACTCGGGTATCCCAAATTGGTATATCAAGTTGTTCTTGACAAAATCTGCTACCACCTTCTTGGTTACCGCCTTGTATGATGCAGTTTCTACCCACTTGGTAAAGTAATTATAGAAACTAAAATGAATCTATGTTTATTAGAAGCTGTGACTCAATCGAGCTGATAACATCCATGCCCCAAGCGATAAATGTCTAGGGTGTGCTCATAACATTATGTCCGTGTTGGGGCACTCGGATCATATCCCCATGTATCTAGCACTTATGAAATTTTTGCACAAACTTGCTACAGTCACTTTCCATAGTCATCCAAAAATAATCGGCTCTCAGGATCTTCTTAGATAAAGTAAATATATTCATATGAGGTCCACACATTCCGGCGTAAATTTCTTTAAGTAATTTTGTAACTTCAATGGAATCTATACATCGCAAAAATCCCATGTCTGGGTCCTCCTGTAAAGGACTTCCTCATTTAAAAAGAAATTAGTGGCCATCTGATGGATCATTTTCTTCTAATTAACGGTTGAATCTTCTGGGTATGCTCTGGTTTCCGAAAACCTCTTTATATCGAAGTACCATGGCTTTCCATCTGGTTCTGCCTCCACTTGTGCTCAATGTGCAGGTTTTTCCTTCACACTTATTTCCAATGGATTAATACAACATTGATCCAGATATTGAATTATAGAGGATATAGTGGCCAAAGCATCGGCGAACTCATTTTGTATTCTGGGAATATGCCTGAATTCCACCTTCTTGAATCTTCTGCATAACTTATGTACCAATTCCACGTATGGCGTGATTTTAGGGTTCTTTATGGCCCATTCACCCTGAACCTGGTAAATTAATAGATCAGAATCTCCACTGACTAGTAGCTATCGAATATTTATATCAATAGCCAGTATGAGATCAAGAACGCAAGACTCATATTCATCCATATTATTGGTGTAAGGAAAGCGCAGTTTACCGGTAACCGGATAATGTTGACCAATCTCTAATATTAAGATTGCCCCAATTCTTGAACCCTTGAAATTAACTGCCCCATCAAAGAATAATCTCCACCCCGAGTATATTTCAATAATGTCTTTCCCTATGAACAATACCTCTTTATCTGGGAACTAAGTTTGGAGTGGCTCATACTTTTCATTAACTGGATTCTCTGCCAGATGATCTACAAGGGCCTGTCTTTTGATCTCCTTTTGAGTCACGTATGCAATGTCGAACTCACTAGTAACATTTTCCATTTGGCCAACTTCTCCGTGGGCATGGCTTTTTGGAATATATACTTCAAAGGACCCATTCTGGAGATCAGATACGTTGTATATGACACCAGGTAATGCCGCAGCTTCTGGGCCACCCAAGTCAATGCCCAATATGTCCTTTCTAATAACGTGTAACGAGCCTCATATGGAGTGAAATTCTTACTCAAGTAATAAATTGCTCTTTCCTTTTTTCTAGTTTCATTATGTTATCGTAAGACACATCCAAATATATTATTAGAGACCTATAAATATAACAATAGAGGGCTTCCTTCTCTTAGGGGAACTAGTATTGGTGGACTAGACAAATAATCCTTGATCTTGTAAAAGGATCCCTGGCATTCCTCAGTCCATTTACTTATTGCATCTTTTTTTAACATCTTGAGGATTGGCTCACAAATAACTGTTGACTGGGCTATGAACCTGCTGATGTAATTCAATCTCCCTAAGAAACTCATGACTTCCCTCTTCGTCTTCGGAGGAGGCAGTTCTTGGATCGCCTTAATTTTTGAAGGTTCAAGCTCAATGCCCCTTCTACTAATTATGAAACCCAACAACTTCCCATCCGTCACCCCAATAGCATATTTATTAGGGTTCAGCTTCAGATTGTACTTCCGCAATCGATCAAAGAACTTTCCAAAATGAGCCAAGTAGTCTAAACTATTGTGAGATTTGATGATCACGTCGTCCACATACACTTCAATCTCCTTATGGATCATATCATGAAATATGGTTGTCATGGCTCTTATATATGTAGCACCATCATTCTTGAAACCAAAGGGCATCACCCTATAGTGATAAATAGCCCAAGGTATGATAAAGGCTGTTTTCTCTGCATCTTCTTCGTCCATCAATATTTGAAGGTATCCGGCAAGGCAATCAACAAATGACTGTATTTTATGCCTCGCACAGTTTTCAATGAGAATATGGATATTGGGTAATAGAAAGTTATCTTTAGGACAGGTTTTGTTCAAGTCCCTGTAATCGACACAAATCTTGACCTTTCCATCCTTCTTCGGTACTGGAATCATATTGGCTAGCCATGTTGGATATTTTGTGACCTCAACCACGTTGGCTTGGATCTGCTTAGTAACTTCCTCCTTGATTTTCAGACTCAAATCTAGCTTAAAATTTTGCAACTTTTGCTTCACATGATTGAATCTCGAATCAATTGACAACTTGTGTGATACAATATTTGTATTCAATCCTGGCATATCATCATAGGACCAAGAAAATATATCAATGTCTTCTTTAAGAAACCCGATGAGTTCTCTTTTATATGCTTCTGCAAGATGAACACTATTCCTGGTTACTTTGACTTCTCCATCATCACCTAGATTAACTATCTCAATTTTTTCTAGGTTAGGTTTTTCCCTATTCTCAAAATCTTTTAGTTCCTCTGTTAATCACTCTAGGGCCATTGTTTCTTCATCAAAGCTCTCCCATTCATCATCATTTTCTTTGATTTGTTCATTTAGCTCTTGGCATGACATGACATTGACAGGTTTTAAATTATTATTACTGAAATCATAAATAATATAAGTTAGATTATAGTGATCGAATAATATAATGAAATCGGTAAAAATGTCTTTTCAATAAGTGAGACTTTCATTAAAATTTAAAACATTACATACATTGGCTACGATCCACAATAGTATGGGTATGATCCTTTTGGGAAACATAAAAAGTAAAAATAAGGTAAATAAAACTTAAAAGGTGGGTCCCGAGCCTCATTCGAACTACCACCAATTTTGAAAAAGTTAAATTTCATCCTTTCATCAACCACTTCAATTGGGGAGTCATGATTGGAGTGGAAGTCTAGTTTGACAGCTTCTCCCCTGGTTCATCTTTCTTGATCACGATCTTCTCAAGAAAATCCTCCATCATGGCATCACACTCTTCAAAAAGATTCCCTATTCTATCTTCGAGACCATCGTGTGTAGGCTTCACAGATACATGAAATAACTGATAGAGCGGAGGTAACCTCTTCGCCGATTCTTTTGGTCTAGCCTGCATTATACACTTACTCACCATCTACTCATCATCTGTTTATATCATACTAATGGTTGCCTCTTCATGGTTTAGGAGTGGGTTGGCGGTAATATTTGGCAGCGCTGTTTGAAGCAAAATCACCATTTGGTCAATCAGATCTTGAATCGTATGCTATAAATTAATACAGTACTCAGTCATGTGTCCAACACCCCCTAAATGATATGTACAATATTGATTGGCATGGAAAAATAGAGAATTAGGATTTGCAAGGTTTGGTGGGATAGGTTGGATGAGATTTGCTTTCTTTAGCCTTTCAAACAACTGAGTTCTGGTTTCAGCCAAAGCAGTAAAATTTCTAGTGACTCTTTTCATTATTTGGATGAGGAATATTTTGGTAGGCGGGGAGAGGGACCTGATGGTAATTTTGGTCAACTGGAGCTTTTTGGTAGGCTCAGAATTTTAGGAGTGAAGTTTAGTAAATAGGCTGATAACTTGGCAATGGAACTGGGCAATTTGGTTGATCGGTAGAGAAATTTAGTTGTGGAACTTAGGGACTGGGTTGGATATAGAACATAGGTTAGGGATTTGTTAGAGCTGAGGGGTATATAGATGGTGATGGCCTTTGCCCAGAGTTGGAACCAAAAGATTTCTTTGACTTCAGGTTTGGATTAAAGGAAACGAAAGACACATCTTTTCTCTTTTTCTTTGGTAATCCTAAAGATCGAAGTTGCACAGAGGTCTTGTTGATTTTTCCCGCCCTGAGTCCTTATTTAACTGTTTCACCATTTTAAATAAGTCAGCGAAGGTAGCATAAACTACTGATATTATCTTGTCATAAAACTCTCCTTCCTGAGCTCGGGTAAGTACAACAACTATTTCTTCTTCTATCATGAGAGGTCGTACCTTTGCGGCCTTTTCCACTAACAATAGGCATATTCATGAAAGAATTTATTAGACTTTTACTTGATTTTGTTCAAAGAATATCGATTAGGAACCATCTTTACATTGTAGGCAAATCTATAAACAAAATCCCTGCTAAAGCGCTCCATTCAGGCCACTTCTTTAGCTCCTGTGAAGCAACTCATTCTAACGCTTCTCCACTCAGGCTTCAACTGAAGAGCCTTGTCAACAATACCTCATTATTACCAGCGCCTACCATTTGGTCACAATATCCTCTCAAGTAGGCCGTAGGGTTTCCAATACCATTGAATGTCTCAAACTTAGGAACTTTAAATCCTTTGGGCAAGTTCAAATCAGGGTGAATGCAAAGGTCGTCATAACTAAGCCCCACTACAATAGGCGAACTATGTATTTTCTTCATCCCAATAATCTCTTCCTTTATCAGCATTAGCTCCCTAACATGTTTGTCTTTAGTTACCTTACTCTTTTTCCGTCTCCTATAGTGGTTAATTTTTGGATCTTAGGGGAGTGTATGGTAAAAGGTAGGCATTACAGTAGTATGGAGGGTGGCAGGAGACATATTTTGGGTTATTGGAGGATTTTAAGTGGTATGAGCAAAGTTTTGGTATGTGAGAACTGAATTTTAGGGAATGTTGGCATTGGGATTAAACGTAGGGTGGGTATTTTGGAAAGTGAAGGCATTTGTGAAGGTATTTCGGTAGTCTATAGTAAACTTTTAGGGGTGGTAAGCATTTGGTTTATTTTCTCGGTTGGTGTTGTAAATAAGAGGGATATAGGTTTGACATGACGGATTGATGTGATTAGTGGGAGGTCTAGGTATAGAAGCGGAGGGTATGTCATTTGGTTGGTTTCCATTGTTAGGAGAGCTAAAAGGAGAGAATCGGAGTCGAAATGCATGGGTATCCAAGACTAGCGTATTAACGTCAATTGCCAGATTAGCCATATCTTTTGCTCGTTGTACTTCTTCTTGAAGATCCTTCATTCTCCTAGTTAGTTTAGCGATTATCTTAACTTGTGTCGTTATCACACCGTCCTTAACAGTAATTTTAGTGAGAGCATTACCATCACTACTACCAGTCATTCTTTCCTCTTCAGCTAAGCGATGGCCAATGGAGAAATTTCTATTTGCCTTAGACCTAGTGAAGTTTTGATGTTCAACCAATTTTGTCAACACAGATCAATTTCTACTTACTTGATTACCTGGTAAAACAACTCCAAAGTCAAATATGTTAAATTTGGTTAGTAATAGATAATGCAAGATATCTGACACAAAGTAAACACGTAAAGTTGCTTTCATCATCGGTAAATTGATCCACAGATGGTAATTGACTCGGAAGAAATTAACGGACAGGATTTTATCTGTTGATTTTTTTTTTAATAAATGGGCCTTGGCAAGATTCTTGTCAAATCTTCTGATTTTGGACTCATATGACTTTCTTTGACAAAATGAGATATATCAATTTTTAAACGATAGAGGCCGGGCCAAAAGTCTGCCTGCGTATCTCACAAAGGAGAAATCAAGCAATACGTAGTTCAAAAAAGCAAGAATTCTTGAGTCCATGATCGATTTTTCTAACAGAATAGGAATGCATTTTTAAAAAGGTAGTGAAGATTGGCTGAGGACTTTCTGAGAAACTTGGGGACTTGAACTATTTTGGACGGACTTTTGATGGTAGGTGTATATTTTTTGCCTAAAGGGTTTTCTAAGGATCTGTTGAGGAGTAGATCAATTTACCTTTGATTTAAAAACACACATAGCGCATAGACAGTTATATCACATAAAATAATTATATCACACAACAAATAGAATAGTAAATAACGTGTCCTAATTAGGTGGCCCTTTTGAGCCAAGGGTTGGCCTAGCGTCAAGTAATTGAGATTATGATAAATTGATCCAAGCCATTAATTTAATACAAACTTTGAGTTTGAAAATAAAAGTGCACATTTTCCAAAATCGCGGTATCACAATTAGGCTTGGATCCGTTTATCATTATCACATGCACATAATATGAGCGGTTATCATCTGGTCATAAAATCATTTGACATAAGGGTGTTTTCTAGGTTCGTGGAATGACACCCTGGGTCAAACCACCTAAGGCTTATGCATGCATGACTTAAATCAAGGGTGGTATTGCTCTATCTTAATTTTTGCTAAGATTTAGATAGACACGGACTTGAATTTTCTATATGAGAAGGCACGTGGTCCCACGGCAGTAAAACTCCCCCTTACCCCACGTATGTGCTGACTCTGTAAAACAGGTGATTTGAAAGAATTTTGGAAAAGTACAATGTACAATCCGCGTGTACAATGTTTGTGAGTGTCAATTTTTTAAAGTGGAGGAAATATGAACGGAATGCCAGTTTATATGAATTTTAACAAATAAACACGTAATAATTAGCCACAATAAGTTAGAAAATTTCTTTTGGTCAGAACCTCGATAAGTCCCTAGCAGAGTCGTCATTTTTGTTTTATCCCTTTTTAGATTTTGTTTTACAGAAAATGGTTTTGACCCTAAAAAACTATTTCAAAATTCAAGAAGTTTTTCGAAATAATTTAGGAAAAATTTAAAGAGTCGCCACTTGATTTTTAGAGAAAATATCAAGAAAACTTAACGATATTTCAAAGACTCAAAAACAGAAATAATTTTTTGAAATAAGAGAAACTGAGTAAGGGTTCAATTAATACCCTAAGAAGGTTTTTAAGGCACTTAGAAGTGTCCGTTTGTTCACCAAAAGATCATTTTTAACTAAATTAAAAAATGTGACTAACTTTGCAAAAAGATTGATTGTATAAAATTATTTGTTTACATATTTAAAATTTGACATTTGTTTATTCAAACATGAAATAGTCTACTTGAATTAGGAAAAAAAAAGGTTATGACATATTCCACTTAAACTAGTATTAATTTTGAGAAAAAAAATAAACTTAAAAATTTAGGAAATACTTTGTTTCATTTATGATTGATTTTTGAGAAAAATTATAAAATGTTCTATATATTTTTTTATTTAATTCATAATTAATTGCAGAAATTTAGGATTTGAGGAAAAAAATCAAGGAATGCTCTAATTGAGAAATATTCTATTTAATTCGTAATTACTTCTAAAAAGTTATGAAATATCATTTTCACAGGAATTAAGGAAAACATATTTAAACTTGGTGGAACCCTTGATTTAAGAAAAGAATAAGCTTGTTTTTTTATGGGAAAGAGAATTATATGATTGCCTATTATTGTTATCTTCATGAAATGGTCGTTTTGTTATAAATACCCCCTTTGAAAAATATTATAAAAATATCGTGTTAAAAAATATTTCATCAATTATGAAAAGTTAGAATTTACGAGAAAACTTAACCTCTTGAGTTTAAAGAAAATTATTTTTAACCCAAGTAGACTATTAGTCATATAAAAAAAAATCTCACTTTGGGACTAAATTACAATTTTTTATTATTATTATTAATTTTTTAAAAAACTAGTTTGAGGGAAAACGATCGAAAGAACCAATTTACTCCATTTAGACGAGATAAATTAGGTGAGAAAATGGTGAATTAAAATATAAAAATCAAGATAAACTAGAATGGCCACATCTTAGGGGATCACTCGGTCAATTAATTCAAAGTTAAGATCAGTACAAATAAACAAGAATAAATTACAAATTATAAGGGAATCAAAGATAAAGAGTTGGAGTTGGGCCCATTTTTGGCCCTTCCATATGCTGCCCAAACTTTGAGTTACTAATTATGTGGACTTTGAGTCCACGTCTCTGCATGTATACCAGTTGTACATCACAATCCCTTTCCTTGCATTTTTTGTACATCTAGTGTACATATGACTATATATTAGTCATATATGCATGTGTTCCGGTTCTGCCCCGATATCCCAACTTCACCTCCTTGGTTCAACCTTATTTCTTGTCCTTTGGTTCAATTTGGAACATTGGCATGGAATTTGACTCAACGAATATGCAAGAGAAAGTCCGTTTGGACTTATTGGGGTTCACATGCGAAAACAAAGATGAAAGATTAGTATTTAGGTCATGAGAAGAACTCATCAGATAAAACAAGATACTGAAAAGAACGAGTTACAAATTTGAACAAAGTTGTAGCACATTTCAATGATGGATCCATTTAAGTAAAATGTAAAGGCAACAATTATGAGAGAAAATACATTTACGCGTTGCTTGACCAACTTTAACCACATTTTCATAGTCAAATTATACATAGCATTCAAGATTTGCAAAGGTTGTTGTATTAATCCTTAAACAAGACCTAAACATTGGTCTTGATTTCACAATTAAAGGCCACAAGAAAACAAAAGAGACAGAAGTAGTTGAAAATGAAAAAGAAAGAAAATAACAAAGCTTTACCCTCTGCATATGATCACTTGCCTAAATAAACCATTCAAAGAAAGGCAAACTAAGAAGAAATAAAAATTTTAGGCAAAGTGGCCTGCAACCCCAATGAAATTAATCTTGGCCTTAAGCTTCTTTTTTACAGATTATTCCAATCACAACACCAATTATTCAAACTACTAATTTATCCCATAATACTAAACTCCACACATGCGTAAAACTACAACAATAATTTAAACACTAAACCAAATAATAACGATTGAAAACCACTCAACTACATGTTTCGAGAGGCCAAGAAGAAAACGGCCAAGGCTTTTAGCACAAGTTGAACAAAACATCCATGTATTGTATGTTCTACAAATCGAAATAATAGATTTTCTTATAGGGGTTGGTTTCTGCCACAGAAAGAACAACAAAAATAATGAAATCTTTCATGTATTCAAATCACACCGGAAGCAACAAGAAAACACAATCAATGTCCGCGAAATCAATTTCAAATTTTCAATAGCGACGCCGCACCAAATCAACCAGATAACTTCCAACATCAACGAATCAACAAGCCTCATGATAGTGGTACTCAATTTTTGTTATAACAAATAAACATAAATAAATGATGCAAAAGGTGAAGCCTTCACCTATTTTTGTCAGGAACTAGGACAAACAAACTTTAGGCAACGAAATTCCACCAAAATTTCTGTTGTCTCGACACAGTTTCAATTCCAATTTGCCGAGATTTCAACCTTTCTTCGGAATTAATTCTCGATGGAACTTCTTCTTGAATTCTTTGGTTATGTAGGATTAGAGGAACGCTCCTCCGAAATCTCTAATTTTTTCTCAAAGAATCCCCTTCTCACCCCTTTCTTATTAGCATCTATTTATAAGGGGAAACTGGGGGGAAATAACTAGGGTTTCAGATTTTAATTTTGAATTTTGAAATTACTTGGAAAATTCAGGTCCACGGCAGGACAAAAAACCATTAATGGTCTTGTACTTTAACTAAATTTTTTACAATGAGAGGTGAAACAGAGATGTTGGGGGTACTTCTTTGCCCGAAATAGTTAGTCCAAACAGAAGAAAGATGAAAGTTTTCTATTTTTTGGCTGTGGATGGTTGTACTAAAAGGGTAAAATGGTAAAAATGGACGATTTGGGATTTTGCTGTTTTATTGATGTTATCGTTGAACATTGTTTTGAGGTTGAAACGGCTAGGATAGAGGTTGTACGCATGGGAATTATTTTTGTATACAGTTTTTTGAACGCAGTTGGTTCTTCGTCAGTTGTCTAGGGGTGTATGTTATTGTTACACTGTTTGCGTATAAGGAAAAGGGAGAAGGGGTTGTGGGCCGAGTTAAGTCTTTGGGCTGGGGCGGTGGGATATTGTTTGGTGGGAAGCTGATTTGTTGATGTTGGGTCATTGGCTGGAGCAAAGTTGGCTATTGTTGTTATTGTACCATTAGCTGGGAGGGTGATACACTGATAGGGAGACTGGGTCAAGGATTTTGGGCCGGAGCAGGCTATTTGGCCTGATTTGGGAAAAAGTTAGTTGAAATTTGTTGGTCTGGTTAGGAATTGAAATTTGGAGCCTTTATTAAATAGTCCAAAAAAAGAGAATTTAGACAATTATATTTAAGGTTTAGCCTAATTAAAATTCGATTGATCAATTGCATTGCAATTATGATTAATTTGATTTTCAATTAAGTTCTAATTTAATAAATTGACTAAATTTAAACAATATGTGAAACAAATTGACAATCAATTCAATCTCGAGCTTCTTGATTCAATAAAATCAAACACATATTTTTCAAATAAATTATTTTGAGAATAAATTATTTTTAAATCAAGATTTATCCATTTGAATTCATATTCTAGATAACCCTTGACTAAAATTTAATTTTTTAATAAAAAAAATTTAATGATCTCATATACGCAACTACAAAAACATATAATAGTTACTTTAAATGACTAAAATTACCTAGATAAATATTTGAAAGAATTTATTTGGATAAAATAAATATTAAGATCTTATTTAAAATCAAATAAACTCGGGATTGAACTCAGTCTTGAAGGGCAAAAATTAGGCGTCAACAAAAAGAACCAGGAAATTCAATCATATGCTTTACCCATGTCCAGCTCTAAGACTACATTAGAAAGTTTCCCTCTTTTTCGTATGTCAGCAACCAACTCTTTAGTTAAGAACACATTCTTGATAATGCTTCTTTCATAAACAATGCTAGATTGGTTAGGAAAAATCAATTTAGGGAGAATATTCTTCAATCTATCATGCATAATTCTTGATAAAATCTTATTCACTGAGTTATTTTGACTAATAGGCTTCAGGTATGAAAAAGATTGCATAATATTTTTTTAGCAATGAGTACTAGATTACTGTGAGCAATAGACTTTGGATGGTTGTTACTTGAAAGGAATTTCTTCACCATTCTAAGGACATCAACACCTATAATGCGCCAACAAGATTAGGAAAACCTTCCTTATTGACATGACCCGAACCAGGCCTTGTCGTAATGGGCATCCCAAGTCCAACCAGGACTGAAGACCACTCTCGTTACCCAACCCAACCTCCAAATACGCATACCCTAAGTCAAATGAACTCTAAATGTATAACAAGATAGTGTTTATTACAGTACTAGACTTTCAGATAGGTCAATAACCGGGACCAACCCAAGAAAATCCACCCATCCAATACCAACAAACAACCATAACCAAACCAGTATAAAAACCAAATTTTAGTCTATAATATAACATAAAAGGATGGAACAATCATAAATTTTTTCCAATGGTATCAGAGCCAATACCAATTTCATTACTAAGGCTAACACCAATACTGACACTGCCCATTCTAATAGATAGTAGCCGCATAAAGCCTCTAACAAAGAGAAAAACAATATCCAATTGAGACATGCCCCCAACCATAGCCGAAACCAATATCCATAAGATAATCAAAGTATGTAAAGACATCCTTGATATAAAATGGAGCCATCCAAAATATGGAAGCTCACAACTTTAATCTAATAGCTAATCCCAAATTCGATCACTAAGTAGAAGAAGTAGAATGGATGCTTTCTGCATCGCCTGGGATACAACCGCCCAAAGATGGGTTATCGAGTGAACGCTAGCATAAACTCAGGATAAGGATAAAATAATGTCATCCAGTAAAACCAAATAAACCAACCATATGCATACAAACCATACATATATATATAACTATGCCAGGGAAAGAAAATTGGGTTTAGCATGCGTTTAAAACCATTAACCTAGGTATGTGTAGCTTAACCGTCCTAGAACCACTCACAGGCTATATGGGTCCAGTGTAACCTAATGAATGGGCCCCGATGAGTGTAACCGTATGAATTGGAGATACCATAAGAGTAGGGAATTCTCGAGTACCCTTCTCTCTCTATAATACATATGTATCGTATACTTAAAGTATTTCCATTACCTCTATGACCAACCCTCATATCAGCAAACATGAACTTTCAATGTCTGTCCATTGGACTCACACACCGACATTGGAAATCACATTTATCTACGTAGGGACAAAGAGACCAGGGAGGTTTGAGTCCCCCTCATTTTTATTATTTCATGATTGGGGAGGTTCGACAACCCCGTAAATCATTACATGATCAAGTGTTTAAGTAACCTTAGTATATGTTGGGAAGTTTGAGTCCCTCGTGTACATATATAGGACCCAACCAGGGGGAGCTAGGATCCATATAGCCCATGGATACTATTATATGATGGTTGATCTACATAATCTAGGTTAAGGTTTAAAAGTACATGCTAAACCTTGTTCCCTATCCCAACATGTGATATATATATATATATATATGTATATCTATGCATTTGATTTTGTGCATTGGTTTTAGAATTATTTTGAAATGTTAATTATGTCATTATCTTATCCTTATCCCTGAGTAACATGCTAGCATTTACCCTGCTAACTATTTTCAGATGATGTATCCCCACACGATATAGGATTTAGCAATACTTTTACTATTCTTACTCAGTGATTGTGGATTCATTGAGAATCAACTTGAAGTGGTGTGCTTCCATGCTTCAGAAGGCTCTCAACTGGCATGTTAATGGTTAAAAGTGGTTTCTTGTGTGAACTAGGGTGCATACTAATTATTTTATTGAGATTGGTAGTTCCCTGAGAGTTTTAGGAAAATGGCATAAAGATAAAGAGAGCATCATTATGTTTATATCATATTGTGAGTTGAGGTAGAATTAGTGTTAGCCTCATATCTTTTTTACTGGGTTAACATATTACATCTTCTATTGTTGACTTGGAGTCTTGCTAGTTAACTTAACTTGCCTTGATGTGCTACTCTCATTTAACTCATAATGGCTTGTTTAATAAAGTAATTGAATATTGTTAAGTATTGTAGACTTAATAGAGGGTGCTAATCAGTAAGCATGTGCTGGCTTGTTTTTGTAACGCCCCGAGATCCCATCCCGAGATGTCACACGGTGCTTGTGACCCCCGAAGGACCATAAGCTAACCCTTTACTGATATCTATACCTGTACACTTGCATAATATCTGGAATAAATGCAGAAACTAGCCATAAGGTTCAACACATCTATAAATACTCAAATTATAAAACTGAATACTATAAAATACATCCATCTGAAAAGCCTCTAATCTGACTGAACTGTGGAGTTGATGGGATAGATCCCCAACTAAACCTGTCAACTGAAAGTAAATTAGATTTTGATTACAATAATAGAAAACTGAAACTCATCCTCGAAAGAAGAGGACTCACTGTTACTGCTGCTGACTGGGACTGATCTGCTGATGATACTCCGGGTCCTGTGCCTCTAAACCTATGGTGTCAAATAAGACATCATAGCACAAATGCATCAGCACAAAATATATCGAGTATGTAGACAGAGTAAGGCTAAATGGAAGGGCTCATGCATGCAAAATATATATAACCTAAATGATCATGAGAATACCGCATGAAAATAAGCACACATACAAGAATGCATAAATCATACTCATAATCATCACAACTCTAGAGACTTGACCTTGGATACTGCTTTACTGCGAGCTAAACTCATTACCATCACTGAGATACTAAACCACTGACTCATCTGCTACTGATAACTAAGGATCTGAGTATACTTATATCAAAGACTAAGTTCTGAGCTTACCGCTTTTAACCAAAATAATTAGAGATTCAACTTTTCTAACAGATAACTTCAGAAGCTTTATCAATGATAAGAAAATAGGATTACATCCGAATCCGACAATAAGAATATTCAACAAATTTTGAGAATGAGACTAAGCCTATTTGATGGGAGATCTTTAAATATGATAGTAAGCATCTGTATATGAGGCCAAGCCTGTCTAACGGGATGGTCTATGAATCAATGGAACTATCTGAGTTCCTTACTGAGATAGACGACTGTACCACACGGTCTTGACTTCTGAAGATTGATATTGAAACTGTAATTGTGGGAAGTAGTCACTTAACCGACATGCCCAGACCTACCATAGGTGGGGTCCAACCTGTAACCCCAGCTAAAAGGGCGTCAATACCGTGCCACGGGTAAAGACTCACTCTCGGGTCAAGCCTCTCTGATAAGACGACCCTCGCAGGAAGTCAACCTGAGGCTATATAATAGTCAACCTCTCTGATAGTGACAACCTCTACTGTCGGGGACTCCTATATCCTACACTGGCTATGAAGTTCTGGAGTTCAGGGATTGCTACTAATGACTTTGGCCTCTCTCTCTGACGGGAGAAATCACCATCCCTTTCCTCTTTCGATGCTAGTTTCTACTCCCTACTGAAAGACTCTCACTGAATCCTTAGAATGAACACAATAAAGCTGACTATTTACATGATCATATTTCTCAAATGATCTAGCTAAAATACGCCGAGATCACTTGGTTCCGTGTCTAACAAAAATAATATCAAACCACGATATCTGACTGACGATCATAGCTTGATTAAATTATTCGAATTATTTCTGGGACTAGAATTGAATCACTTGAGTTCCATTAGGACTGGGCTGAGTCTAGGTCTGAGGCTAGATTACTAGCAATACAGAGATTACAGAGATAACTGAGATTACTGAGGTTTATTAAGAGCTTCGCACTTTTCTGAGGATACAGAGTTCTATAGTTCACTGAGTTCTGAAAATCATGGCTCGATTGGAATTATCGAGAAACTGACATGGGCTCGAGACGACATATCTATTTTCAGGTATAAATACCTCCAGGACTCGATAATATAAAAGTAAAGCATCATCATTCATTCAAGCATCATAAGCATTCATGCATCATTACCATCATTCAGGCATATTCATAAGAAACTTAGAAATCATGCCATATATTTAATTTCACGATCATTAGAACATCACCTCAAGCCTCTAAGGATTCACAAGTGTCTACTCATCATCAAAAATACCAAGGGGTCACTCTAAGTGTTTCATAATCATAACATACTTTCCCCCTCACAGACCTTATGGTATCGCATCTATCATTTAGGAAATATAAACCTCTATTCACCATCATGATTACCAAAGGATCGCTCCCAATATTTAGGGGGTCATCAATATCAATTCATCGTCATAAACTACCTTAAGGCAAACATGCTATTAAATGATACCCCATTCAACGAAGTTTTATATCAAGTACTTCACACCTATATCGGTCTCGATGTATATCTAGATATCATGATATTTTAGGAAAACTTCACACTATCATGTCATTACTCTCTTGCTAACCACTTAGCATGTATCAAAACTTAAAATAAATCAAAGAGCACTCACTTGGGAGATTTACCGCTATTTCGTCTCAACTTACTCATTACGGTCTTTCGACAACCACTATACATGTCTGGTTCTACACCTATTTGGGGATTCCATATTATTATTATGGTTCATTCCGCTCACTAAGGCATTTTATCAAACACTATGTGTGCATGGACTAGCCCACAACTTTGGGTTTCCCCTTTAACATACTATAATGCGGCTATGCTTCACCTCAGCCTTTCATTCAACCTATGGGATGCATACTCCACTTATTCAACCATCTCTATACCCTAATATCATGAACACCTCACATAGACATCAACTTCAAAAGGGCTCATCACAACATCACATAAACTCTACATACTAGGGTCAAAGACCATAAATCTTGCAAACAATCATGAATCCAAACTCAACAACACAAGTAACATCAACTTCAACTCATATAAATCATGGAATATCATAAAACATAAAATCCTTAAGTTTAAAAAAGGGTACTTGAGCTTCTTGGATGAAAGGGACCCAAGATTCAACATCTACATACTTGGGAATTTTTTTTCTTGAAGGCTCTTGAAAGGAGTTCTTGATTTATCTAGATCCTTCTTGATATCTCTTGAATTTTATGAAAAGAGAAGAGAGTATTTTGATTTTGGAAACCCTAATTTTTGGGTGGAAGAGAGAAAAATTAAGTTGAAGGCCCTTGGCCCGATATTTATAGAGCTGGGGGAGGATGTAGAAAAGATGAAAATGCCCTTTTAAAATTTGTTTAGAAAATTCCGATTGGGGTCTGTGACAGTCGAACTGATGGTCCACCAAGTCGTCCGTCACTTAGGGTCCAGGAATGGGACATTCTTCCTCGGTCTGACGGGCCCCTTGACGATCCGTCAACTTTCTGATGGTCCACCACTTTGTCCGTCACATTATAACCAAAAAAAGAATCCACTGCCTTGGTTTGACGAGACACTTGATGGGACACCAAGGACTTGGCAGTCCGTCAGATCGACCGTCAAACCTGCGATTCCGATAATGCTAGTAAAACGGCCATAACTTCTTCGTCTGATGTTGGATTTTGATGAAATTGGTATCAATAAAAATCTTGTTCAATTATATACATGACTAAAATTAGAAATTAGGGAAATTACACATGATTCAAAGCATTTCATACTTGGGAAGATACTTCTAAAACTTTTAGACTCAGATTTTTTGCTTTGCTGGATACGCTTAATGCTCAGACTAGAAGAGAACTTTGTGGGGTATTACAGTTTTATTCAATTATAATTATATGTTCACATATATCATGTTGGGTTTCCCAAATGACCCTACCAGTACAGTGTTTTTCTCTCATGTGTTGATACTACTATTACTCTTACTTTTGTTGAATGTAAGGCATCTTCCAACAACTACTGCGAGTCCTCAGTTGTGATACCAGTGGTTATTTTGAATTCAAGAGTGATCTATATTTTTTGATCTACCATGGATTAATTTATTGATGTTTCAAGTACCATGTTCGGGAATTATGCGCGTTCTTATGTCTAAGTGGTTGCATCCTCTTTTGATATTTCTCATTAGTTTTGGTACAAATAACTTCAAGGTTCTATGGGTTGTATAAGTACTATATTTTCGCAACTTTTATTATGCTTATGTTTTATTTTGACATTGGATATGGTTTTGGACTAATAAGATTATCTTAATGATTAATATTGATAACTTATTGATTAATATTGGGATTAATTGATTCCCCCACCAAAGGTTTAGGGTGGGTATCACTTAAGATGAATTTGGCTTGTGACAAAGTTGGTATCAGAGCCTTAGTTTGTTAATCTCGTTGTACCAAAATAGGCCCATAGAGTCCTGCAGAATGGTATGTAGATAACTGTACTTTTCTTTAGGAGACCATAGGATCTTAGGAAGATATTAGTTTTTTTTCTCTTTCATAATATAATTTGATTCCAATCGTTATTTGCTCATCCAAATAAGTTTATGGATTTAAATAACCTCGTGTTCATGCCTTATTTTGATTCTTCTGTGATTGTGTTCATCAATACATCCATGTGTATTCGAAGAGTAGATAGGAGCATATACAACATTTGAGGATTGTGCTCCAGACTTTTAGAGATCATAGGTTTTTTGTCAAATTCTCTAAATGTGAGTTTTGGCTTGAGTTGGTGATATTTTTTCAACATGTGGTGTCTAAGGATGGGATTATGGTAGATCCAGTAAATATTGAGGCTACTTATGATTGGTCCAGGCCTACATCTCCATTTGAGGTTCGTAGTTTCACCATTTTGGCTGGTTACTACAGACGGTTCATTGATAGTTTTGCTACTATTGCAGCACCGATGACCAAATTAACTTAGATAAAGGTTCTTTTTTGGTAGTCCAAGGATTATGAGTCGAGCCTTAGGAAGCTTAAGGGATTTCTCACTTTAGCTCCTATTTTAGCTTTTTCTATTAAGGGTGAGGGATTACAGTATGTTGTGATACTTATGATGTTAGTTTGGATTGTGTGTTGATGTTGTAGGATCAATTCATTGCTTATGTATCGAGGCAGCTAAAGGTGTACTAATGAAACTACCTCACTCATGATTTGGAGTTGACGGCGCTAGTTTTACACTTAAGATTTGAAGGCATTATCTTTGTGGCATGCATTATGAGATTTTAACAGATCATCATAGTCTTCAACATCTTATGACCAAGAGGCGCTTAATTTTAAGCAGCGTAGATAAATGGAGTTGCTTAAGGATTATGACATCTCTATTTTGTATCATTTGGGCAAGGCAAATATAGTAGCAAACTCCTTAATCTAGAAGGTAGTGAACACAGGTAGCTTGGCTTCTATCTCAGTTTCTAAGAGGTCATTAGAGTGGGACGTCCAGTCCTTATCAAACTTTATAATTTGACTTGATATTTATGACCCTAAGAGGATTCTTGATAATGTTGAGGAGAGGTCTACCCTATTTGAGAAAATTTGGAATCATTAGTTTGAGGATATAAGACTTTGCATCATTTGTGATCAGGAGTTGAGTAGTGAGTCCATGAGGGATACCATAGATTCTGACGATGTTTTGAGATTTGATGGTCATATTTGTGTTTTGAAGGTTGCTCATTTGATTTAGTCAATTTTATGTAAGGCTCACGACTCTAGATATTCCATTCACCCAATAACAACTAAGAAGTATAGAGACTTGAGGTAGCATTATTGGTGGAGTGGTCTGAAGAGAGATATGACAGACTTTGTAACTCGTTGTATGTGTTGTTAGCAGGTGAAGGCTGAGCATCAGATACCTGGTGGCTTAATTTGGAGATTACCCATACTCGAGTAGAAGTGGGAGTGGATCACCATTGGCTTTGTTAGTGATTTACCTCACACTTCTCATGGTTTCGATGATATTTGGGTCATTGTCGATTGATTTACCTAGTTAGCATATTTCATTCTTAATCGTATGTCCTTCAGTGCCAAGATATTATCCTGTATCTATGTTCGCAAGATAGTCTATTTGCATGGTGTGCCTCTATCTATCATTTCAGACCAGGATTCAGTGTTTACTTCTAGCTTCTGGAGAGCTTTTCAGGAGGAGTTGAGTGCTCAGGTGAATCTTAGTACATCCTTCCACCCTTAGAAAGACGGACATCGGAGTTGACTATTCAGGTTCTCGAGGATATGCTAAGACTCTATGTTACAAATTTTGGAGGTTAGTAAGAGCCACACTTGGTGATGGTTTTTTCCTATAATAATAGCTATCATTCGAGTATTGATATGGCATCTTTTAAGTCTTTGTGTGGTAGGCGATATCATTCTCTGATTGGATGGTGTGATACCTTTGAGATTAGATCCCATGGTACTGACTTGGATTTGGAGTTAATGGATAGATTCAAGGTGATTCAGGATAGGTTGAGGGAAGTTCAGAGTAGGCAGAATGCATATGTGGATCGTAAACTTTATGCCTTGATATTTGGAGTTGTAGACCAGGTATTCCTCTGAGTATCACCCATAAAGTGTGTGATGAGGTTTGGAGGAAAGACAAGCTCAGTCCCAGGTATATTGGACCCTTCAATATCCTTCACACAGTTGGTGAGGTGGATTATGTGTTAGTCTTAACCCTAGATTTTGTTATTGTCTATCCGATTTTCTATGTTTCTATGTTGTGGCAGTATATTCTCAATGAGTCTCATGTGCTTTGGTGGGACTCGGTTCAGTTGGATGAGTGGGATACATTCATAAAGGAGTTGGTGTTTATTCTAGCTAAGGATGTCAGATGGTTGCGCGGAAAAGAGATTCTAGTAGTTAAGGCTCAGTGGAGGTACCACCCAGTAGAGGAGACTACTTGGGAGATCAAGAACAAGATACAAACCCAATATCCTCACCTTTTCAAGGTTTCAGGTATATCCTAATCCTTTACTTTTGCAAATGAAAGTTTTTTTAGTAGTAGATATTACAATGATCCTCTAGGTCATTTTCTACATTTCTACCCATTTTTACCATTTAGAGTTTTCCTATAGCTGTCTGAAGTCATTTATGACTTGATGGGAGCTGACAGTTCAGTTATCGGGTAGTTTGTTTGGGTTTGAGAGCCAATTTCCTATTTTAAAGTCTTTGCTCGTTAGAATTTCCTACCAAGCAAAAACATCATCTAAACGACCTCGTATGGCAATTCTAACAGTTCCAGTAGCTCTAGAATGTCATTTTAAGATAGTTGGACTTTGGTTCGGATCCCAAGGCTTTTAAACTCATTTTGGGCTATTGGCCGGGACTTAAGAAAAATAGCACTTGGGTTGGGACCATTTTTTTATCAAAATGACCTCGAATGAAAAATTAGACTGCACCATTGAGTCTAGAACAACGAATTTGATAAGGTAGCATAGTTCGTTTGCATATACGGATTCCGAATGAATCCCGAGGGATTGGTGGAGACTTGGACACATTTCAAGTCTCTAGTTGGTGCACCCGCTTAAGCACCCTTTTGGTCACTTAAATGGAGATTCTCTAAAGCAACCAGGCTGGCCTAGATGAGGGATACTTAAGCGGAGAACTCACTACTTAAGCGAGAAGAGGACGACTTAAGTGAGAGGAGTGCAGGCAGCCAATGCCGCTAAAGTTGCTCTTGGCTACAAAAGCGGTGACCACTAAAGCGGCCTAGTATCTTCTTAAGCAACACCTGGGCAGCCCTTATGCCCCAATTGCTTGAATTCTCTCCCATTTTCATACAAGTTCAAGAGTGAAAAATCCTAAAACACGTGGAAACTTGGGAGAGATATTAGTAGGTGATTTTCTTAGTAAGTTCTCACCAATTTCATGGTTAATTTCCCATAATTTTTCCAAAATCCCTAGAATATTGGTGGGTTAATTGTAGCATCTTTTTAGCTCAAAATTAACTCATTCTTGAGGATAAATATTCCTTGATCATTGAGCGACATATTATCCATTTTGAAAATAAGATTTCGCAAATAAGCCCCACATGAGATTTCTACGTAATTTTGGATCCGAAGCACAAAAATACAATATGGGTATCAGTATTCTAATTTTAATAGTGTGGTATCTTTCAAAATCTTCTCAGAAGGGGAAATTGATGATTTAGTGGATCTTTTCGTGCTTTTCTTTGACCTCCGAGCAGGCTAGATTTACCTTCCTCATTTATTGAGATAATTCGTAGTGTAATTAAAGTAATATGCTAGATATGGGATGGGAATTAGGTCTTAGAATTATAATTAGTATAATTAGTATTATTTAGATTGTTTAGACTATTTTGGAACCATAAATTAGGCGTAATCAAGTTAGTTACACATGTTTAGGATAGCATAGTTATCTTAGGAATAATTGTGGCTTATTTGAGATCTAGAAGCAAATTTAGATACATTAGCATAGTATGGGGTAAAATTTGGCTTAGACCAGATTTCGGGGATTAGAGGTTGGCTCCTCCGGCCCATTTTAGGCCAAGACTCTTGTTAGCGCCTTATAAACTTAATGGGCATATTATATCCTTATAGTTGCATATTTTAGAGTTTGAAGAGACTATATTCTTGATTCTTATGCTCGTTTGGTACTTTTGAGTTTATATGAGTTTTGGTTCAAGTCCGACAATTTATTCATAGTGAGTTGTGATTTATGTCTGACAATCGATGACATGAGTTTCGATTCAAGTCCGACAAACAATGATAATGATGATGATGGAGATATGAGTTTTGATTTGATTCCGGCATTAAGAAGTTATCTATGGTATGTTATGCTATGGATAGAATCACAGTTATGGCTGCTATTTGGTAACTTTAGGAAATTTTGATTTATTACTTTCTTGATTGCACCCTCAGGGCTTATGGGGGTCCGCGTTAGGTTAGTATTTTTCTTCCCTTACTGTCATATGGAGGCCAGTCTTGTAGTATTAATTATGCTTCCTTCCATATTATATCTGTTCCAATTATTTATTCACAGTGTATCTTATTTCTAGGTTTGCCCTTTTTACCTTGACTTAGCTTATTTATCTTGCATCTGTATTGTACTTGTATTATGATTTTGCTCATCCATGACGCCTAGTGAGTACCCGTGTCTTTGGTACTCATACTATACTTTTGTACCTTTTTGGTGTATTTTGGAATACTAGTGTCCACCACTGACATGATGATCGTGTTGTTTAGAGTTCGGAGGCAGGGTGATCTTTCGGAGTCGGAGTTGCCTTTTTCTCCTTCTTTTATATTTATCTAGTCTTTCTTTATTCAAGATTAATGTATATTGATTATTACAGTACTTGTATTTTCTTTTTCTAGTGGCTCTTGTATTGATGATGGTTATTGATGTTTTATCTATTTTTCAGACTATTATTATTACTTGAACCATTATTGTAAATCCTTACTTGTAAAGTTCCAGCTTTTATACCTTTTTCCACCAAAATAGCCCATTACTTCTAGCTCCAGGCCATGGCCCGGCTTACCTAATGGAGAGATAAGGTAGGTGTCATCATAACTCATAAATCGGGTCGTGACATGATGAAATAATAGTCTAAAAGCTCACCCAAGGTAACAATGTTGAAAACCTACTTCAAAACTCTCAACAATGAGCTTGGAAGCTTTGAAAATAGTGAAATGGGTTTTGAATCGCGACTTTAGATAGAAATCATGAAAACAAAATTGATATTCTTGAAAAATGAGAAAAATAAAGGTAAAATCACATACCCAATGATTATATGAGAAAAATATGTTGATAATCACCTCAAATGGAGATGCCTAGCTTCCAAAAGGTCAAAAATACTAAAACTTCGTGATCTATCAATTTAAGCATTGTGCAGGTGAAAATTTTGTTCTTTGTGTTCATAGGACACCCAACATATTTACAAAGAATAATTTTTCACGTACCAGTCTAAAAAATAGTCCTGCGTGTTCATGGTTTACGAATCATGTTTGTGAAGAAGCTCTACACCAGAAACCAACAGTTATTGTCCATACTAAAATGGCCATATCTCCCTCGTACGGACTCCAAATCCATCCATTCTTTTTGCATTGGTTCTAAAACTTCAATAAAGTTATATTGGTACCATAAAAATGGCTAAAATAAACTAGATCATTAAATTCATATGATACCATTAAAACTCAATGACATAAAAACCCAAACTCCAAACAAGACTCAAAACTCATTTGAGACCTCCTAAACATAACCCAACTATGTTGTAGGATAAATTCGACTCTCTAGATCTAATAAAACTGATAAAATCACCATCTAAAACTTGTACCATGAAATATTGACCAAATTTAACTATATCACTTTAAAGGCTACTCAAAATCACAAACTCATATAAGTGAGTCCTGAATGCCTTAGAGATCATGCAAGCCTTCCCACAACTCATAGATAAGGTAAAGCAACAATGGGGAAGGTCAAAAGGGTCAAAACATAAAAAACTCCAAAAATCACAGTGCGGCTTGTTACATTATCCACCACAAAGACTCGTATTCTCTCTCAAAAGAAAAGATAAGAAAAGTACCAAAACAAACAAGCAATTGAAAATACCCTCATAAACCACATGCAGGCACTCTCAAGCAGAGTCGCATCTATAGACTACCAGTCTTACTATAATAACCTAAAAATCTTCACAACATGATCTTCAAGGTCACAACTCTAGCATCTGAAACAAAATTTCCCAATAAAGTTGATTTCCCTTATTTGCAAACTTCTCTATACCAAATAACTGAGTAGATCACAATAGAAGTTTTGAACATATTCGGCTTACCTGAATTTGTCGAAGACAGTACAAGTCACTGGTTGTATCAAAAAACCAATGTGATTCCTATACTGAGAAAATACCAAGGAACTCAAGGAGCCATATTTTAACTCTCCATAATATTGAATCATGCCTTCCTCTATCTAAAAAAAAACTTCCAATATTTACAAGCCTACTATAAGTGTTTCCGTAACTGCATCAAACTTACTCAAGGTTGAAACCATAACCGTGGACTCATATAGTACTATCTCCTCAAGTTGAACCAACTAAGTTAGGAATTAATTCCACTACATATAAAACCTCAAAGATCACACTTAGCATACTTCGATCACTATTGAAATAGTCGTATCCTCATGCTTAAATCATGAAGAAAATTATAAATCTTCATAAAACTTTATATAACACATATATACTGATGAGATCCTAAAAATAAACTAACTTATGCATACACCCCATTACTAAAACTAGTAGATAATCCTACATAAATCTACCAGTTGTAAGCTTTATTTATTTACAATTCACTATCCCAACAATTGAATCACTTTCTCAGTTCTAGTTGATAACATAACCCTTAGGTGAACTATAACGACCCTTTATATCATTACGTAGAAGTCATTTGTTTAAAATTTTATCTAAAATTCTTCCCAAATATAAAGTTATAAATTTTAGGCTAGACTAGTTGTGGATCAAACATGAGCAAGGTGTGGTCTAGGGAAATCCAGGAATGAATTGGATATATGTGGTGTGTTTTACTTAGATTCTAGTTATCTAAGATGATAAGCAATCCGTAGGATTTTATGAAATTGAATTTGGGTAGGTAAAATCTTAGAATTTATCTTAGCATAAAAGGTACTATTTGGGATATCACAAATTTAAGGTGTTTTGTGAAAAAGGGGAGTTTGAGGAGAAATCAGGCATTCTACCTCACCCACATTGCTATAACGACATGCATGTCGCCAAACCAAAGAAAGTCTCTTTGTAGTGCCCATTTGACACGATCAACGATCACTACAATAATATGTACAGCTACAATGACATAAATCATTATTTTATTATAACTTTTCCCCCCCTCCCAAATGGTTTATTTCTCTTAAACGCATTTTGGGGAAAGGGAGAGGCAATTTTGAGTGAATTTTTTTAGTTTTACATAACTTTCCTTCACTAAGATAAGGAATTCATCCACATTTACTAGTAAATTGATAATCTAGACCTAGAATTGCTAGTTTACATAGTTCGGAAAGGATTAGGGGCTGATTTTAGTTAATTTTCTGGTGTAAAGGAGTAATTTAAGTATAAAATATTCTCGTTTGGGTAAGGATTTTTAAATTACCCTTGCATGTTGTTAATTCACTTATTTGTCTATCAAATTGGTAGTTTTAGGTGAACTATGGTAGAAAGTCCTAGAACGAGTAGGGAATGATCATGTACTTGTCCTTAAGGGTTCGATAAGAGTTATAATCCCCAACATGGCAGGTCATTTTATTAATTATATATTTGTATATATTTTTAGACTGAGATCAAGTGGATATTGCACGGAAAGGCAAGGCTCAAACTTAGTTGAGTTGTGCGGACTCAAGCTTAGTTGAGTTGTGCAAGATTGGATTGAGGTAGGTGATAGTATTATAGTTTAATCAAATTAGTGTTATATATTCATTTTAACTACAACTTAGTATCGCTAGTTAGTCCAAGTTGTTTAGTGTGGCCATTTTTCAAATGTATTTTTACTATAAGCTTGTGGATACTACAATTGTCGAATCGATATTGTTGTATGCATGATTTCGATATCTCTATTGTTGCTTTGTGGAATGTGTTAGTATACACAATAAATTTAGTTTGGCATTCTATTTTTAAAGACTTAGGGGTACACATAATTCCCTTACAAGCTTATTATTTTAAACAAGTATTTGACCCTAACCAAACACTACTATTCCTCAAACTCAATATGTATTCTACTATGACAACCACTTATTAACATTGGACCCATTCTGCTTTCCATCTTCCATCTTATTCTAGCTTTAGGCATTTACCTTTAAACATCTTACTTCCTAACACTTAGTTAACTTGAATTTAGGTTCTTACGTTATGTCACCACCTCCTCCTACAAAACTCTAGGTTCTTAAGTTATGTCACCGCCTCCTCTTACATAACTTTAGGCTCTTAAGTTATGTCACCACCTCCTTTTATATAATAAATTCTCACTATCTTTCAAATTAAATATCCAATATTCTAAATATAAACAATATCTAATTCACCATTTTTAAGGTATTAAAGATGAGTTTTAGATTACAAGCTCGCACCATTTCTCTATTTTTACTCATGTTCCCTTATTTACCTTGTAATTCATTGAATGAGTCAAATAAACACAAACGTCCATCAATGTATTCACACAAAACATAACAATACACAATTAGATCTTTATTATATTAATTCTATGTTTTATCTATCCAAACTCCGTGCCCACGGGCATAAACATGATTTCTCCCATCAAATCTATATTACGAAAATGATTTTAAGCCATAGTCTACTACTCATAAACCATAACCTACCTCTTAAAGATCTTGGAACAAAAAAGTCACACCAAGGATGCTCTTTTCCTTCCTCAAAGAGCACAATCATATAACAAATAAGTAGTTATAAGAGTAATTAATTAATTACTCTTCAAATAAACACTTTAGGAATTCAAACTCACCAATTCCACCCTTAGTCACAGTCTATATCATTACTCAAGTGTCAATTAAACATTAACTAGTTCTATTATACTCAATCCATCTTAATTAATGGAGGTTTAAATCTAAGATCTCATCTTTATTGAATTAAGGTCCTCAACTATGAAAATTCATATTTTAGAATAACAAATTTCTGCTCGGAATTATTAGTTTACAATATTAAGCAATTCTAAGTAATATTACCCCAACCCATAGGTTTTCCCCAAAATATTATGAAGTTAGGGTTCTAATCCTCAATTCCACCATTAAATATCATTTTTATAATTCTAAGATATTATTGGATTAAAAGAAAAAAGATGACAAAAGAACTTACCTCAACAAATATTCTTCACCCCAAACCTTGGAAAATTAACTCTCTAGGGCTTTAAAATGAAATTTTTGAGTATATAACTTGAAATTTGGCCAAAATAGGAAATATACACATCCTTCTATAAAGGCCTAAGTCCCACTATAGCAGCCTTAGTTTTTCATCACGGACAGTCTTTAGTAAAATGGTCATAACTTTTTACTCCAAAAGTGAATTAAGAAACGGTTGGTGGAGTTAGATAGAAGACTCAAATATCCTTAATTTGGTTGGTATTGAATCCCTTAACTCTTAATATCCTAGTAGGAGTGATTATTTAAATTTTACCCTAATTAAACTTAGATCCGAACTCAATCGGCAAGGACACTTCCAACTTAACTTTGTTTAGGGGTATTATATGACCTTAATTCATATCTAATGTAATGTCATACTAAAGAATTGATCCTAACACCTATGAAAAATGAGATTTTTATGCCTTTGTTATAGATACTATCAATAACAAAAAATGGATTATTACTATCATGATCCATTACTACCCGCTAATCATAACACAGTGCTTAAAACCACAAGTGATCCCAAGCTAACCCATGGTACTGGCATAATACATGAGCAATTGATTAAAATATGTATAAAAGCTAAACTGACTGAGCGAAATCATAATCATTAAATAAACTGGTTCAATACATTTACTATTCGAAAGCACAACACTAAAATCTTAAAGTAAGAGAAAGTAAAACTACATACAATAATTTTGACTGACTATCTATGAAGCCTCGAATGATGCCGACTTTAGGTAATAGAGATATGACCCCAGATATCCCTAATCAATACATAAGAATAGAAATAAAATATTAGAACTGCAATCGATGTGATTTCCCGAATTAAGAGAACTCATCACCTGCTGGATAAAAGTTGTGATATGCCCGACTAAGATCCTGATAGTAAATACCTAAGTCTACATCATATGAAAAATATAGGCAAAAGAGGTATGCTATCAGCACTTTTAAATTTATTGAGTTTGTGAGATATGCACTAATCATGAAGAACACTTAAGATATGCTTTGAAATTGAGAACATAAATCATTTCCTGAAATATGCTTTTAAATCATGTTTGTACTAAAAAGTTGTAGGACATAGTGAAATCTCTAAATAGTGAGCTAAAATATTATTTATACTAAAAAGTTGTAGAAATATAAATACTTAATATAATTTACAACTAATTTTGTACATGTTATAAAATTGTAATAAATGGTAACTAAATGCAGATAATTGAATTGGAGTACAATGACCTGTAGGAAATACATATGTACTAAATTGCAATGATAATCTAAAAAGTCATAGTTCAAAAAATAGTAAAACTGAACTAAGGGTCATGTACAAATACTGAATCTGAAACTATGGGAGGTTCTTGTAACCGATAGAGACCATGTGAGAAAACATGGAATCCAACCTGTAACTGAAGCAAATAGTCTGAATTCACTCATAAGCCCATACAAGCAAGGAACTCTCAACTAGCTAGGACACTTTTAACCTACAATGGCACGTAGTTTGGGACTTGGGCTTTCTGAACACGTGTCTTCTTAGTGCTAAGTATTACTCCTAACTAAAAGTAAATGGATATATTTAAATGCTCAATAATATTGATATTCTATAAATAAAAGATAATTGTCTTATCTGAAAGCATTCTAAATCATGAAAACTGTAGTTATTGAGTATTTAAATGACAATTCATGATATCCTAGGTCATTTGATGTTCATAATCGGCCATCTCAGAAGAATACAACTAGTCATAACAATTCTACAATGTGAACATGATAGGAAATTTCATAACTCAAACCAAAAATCATAAATATATCAATATAGCAAGAGTTCAAGAATATAAGCATGTAAAGATACCAGAGTTCATAGGAAAACATGGCATGTCAAACTAATATTGACTGAAATTCAACAAATCATGCATAATTTATTCTGAAAGAGGTAGGAGTTTTTAAAACATGCATAATTCTTCATGTATTAAAATAGCTGAGTTAAAGCCATGAAAATCACGCATAATAACTTGAATGGGAACCATAATAATAAAAAAACATTAAGAGAATTGAAATTCAAGAATTTGACATAACTGGATGTGAACCCTAGATCACGAGTTCATAAAAATCATAATTTAAAATTAGATTTTAGGCATAAGAGTGAAGGGAATCCCCATTGAATACTGACATACCTAATTGTGAAGCTGTTAGATTGAAATCCTTGGTGGATACTTGACTTTTCTTGAGCTTGAGGAGAAAACCCTATATTCTTGACTTAAGAGAATTTTGACAGAGTTTGGGAGCTTTGCTCGTTGTTATGAGAGTGAAAATAGAATAATTATATGATATAACCCCTCAAAATACCCTAAAACAAATTGGTATAGGGTTAAAGAGCTTGAAAAAAGACCAAAATAACCTTTATAAATGTGCAATAAAGTTGTCAAAAAATTATAGCAAAAGTCGTGGGTTTGATTATACGACTCTTCTCTTTGACAATACAGTTCGTACGACAGTTTGTATCCTTGACACATGGTTAGTATGATAACTTTTTCCTTGAAACATAATTCGTATAACAATTCATGTCCTTGACACAAGGTTCGTATGACAACTCGTGGGTTTGGATAGCTTACAATGCTTTACTAAAATAGCTATAGCTTTTTACTCTGATGTTGAATTTATGAACAGGCAGTGGTGTTGGAAATAAGACTCGAAGACCTTTTCTTTGGTGGGAATTGATATCAAAAACACTTCATAATCTAGTATTTATGCTCGTTTGAAGTTGACTATTGAAACTTTCTTCGTAATAAATCAATTAGTAAGGGAGGTTTCAACTCGATTGTGAGCTAGGAGTTACTTGTGACCTTAATACATGTCTAAATCACTTCTCGTACTACAACAATATGATTTTTGATTCTATATATATACTTGAAGCATGGTTCTAATCATAACTTGGATTTTGGGGCCATTACAGTTACCACAATATTTTTTGGATTATGAAAGGACCAAAATTTTCTACTGGCTTCTTATTATTACCACTAGGATATTATGGTGTGGTCTTAGGGGTGCAATGGATTCTCAACTTGAGGGATATACAAATGAAATTCAGAGAGTTGACAATAAAATTTTTATACATGAAAAAGAGTAATATATTTAGAAGACATAACAGACAATTGAAACTAGAGGTGGCAATTTAGCAAAAGACTTAGGTAATCATTCAGAACTCTGTATGATTCAGTTGGTCCCACCATATTTAATGAGGCACAATGGTATGCTTTGAAATCCAAGGGGGAATCAAAGCACCACCCTAGTGTAGCTAACTTGCTGCTGGAGTTTAAAACATTATTTGAGGAGCCTACATATGATAAAAGTGTGATCACGTAGATGGAATTATGCGGGTGTGTATTGAATTTGTCCAAGTGTGTGTGCAAGAGAAATGTAATTAAGGGCTAAAACACATCTAAAACAGCCACTAAGTCGCACTAGAGGGGTGCCTATTCTCTAAGGGGCCTTTTATTTTTTTTGCCTTTTATTTGTAATACACTATATAAGGAACATTTTAGGGTTTCTTTACTTAGTTTTTCCATATTGAATATTGTAATACACAATTGAAACACACAAGTTCTCTCTCACTTTAGACTTGGTCAAAACTAGGAACAACTTAGGTATGGAATCACTTTTGTTGTTATCTTGGTTGGATCTTGGGGTGCTTGAAGGATTGAGGTCCTCTCTTGTGTCCTTTGCATAGTGTAGGTGTTACTACTATCATTATTAAGGGTCTTTGTGTTTGAACACACTTAGGTTCTTGTTCATTGTAGTAGTGTATGTCACACTCTCTGTCATTTACATTCTTGTCATCTTGTAACCGTAGCTTGTCTTGTAATCTTGTAAACGTAGGTTGTTGTTATTACATTGTTGTTGTTCATCTTGTTCTTTATAGATTGTGTTGATAATATAGTTTGGGGTTTCTATTTTGGTGTCAAATACACCATTATTTCTTGTATTATTGTTGTTTGTAGTGAATCCGAGAGTGGTCTCCAAAGAGGCCCCCGAATCCTTAAGACTTGTGGACCAATTTAGAGTGTATTTAATGCCTTCTTTGTTAGTTTGGTATCATTTGGTATCACAGAATGGATTGATCTTGTTCCTACAAGATCAATCTTGGGCTTGCTTGTTAGAAAAATTAAAAAAAAGTATTAGAAAACTGAAAAATCAAAAAGAAGCAAATCTGTCGGTGTTTGTGTTCTTGGACGAAATTGTGTTATTGTTGTGTCTTGGTCGATATTTTTACTTGATTTTTTGTTTCTAGTGTTATTTTCTTCATCTCTAACATTCTTGAGTCTAAATCTAAATTTAAGCTTAAAATGTTGATCTTGTCATTGTGAACAAAGACTTGGCCGATTGTGGTTGAAACATTGTTGTGGTGGACTGTTTTGGCCGTGTGGTCTTTATGTTGTTGTTTTTCTAAGATTGACCACATGATATTGTTATTCATTGGTGGCCTAAGAACCATTTTGTTGAAGTTGTAGTTGTCTTGGCCAAGTGTTGAAGATATTGTATTGTGAAAATTAGAAGTTGGCCGTGTGAAAATTATTGGTGTTCTTAGAGATTGTTGTTGGTTGTTCTTGGTGATTGTTGATATTGTTCTTGAAGTTCTTCACAACCTTCATAGCTTGTTAAAATAAAGTGAACCTTAGATCTATAAAGGTGAAGGGAAAAAGGTGAAGCTTTGTTAGTCTTGAAAGACTTACCATCACTCTTCAACGAGTCAATCATATCTCAACCACTTTCCAACAACTTTCCATGATTCCAGGACCCATGTTTTAAGGAAAAGTACAAGTAAAATCAAAGTCTTGAAACTTACAATTGAAAAGGGCTCCAAGACTTGTTTGAATTTCCCTCTTTGAACAAATTCCACAAATCCCTAAATTGTCAATTGGCCAAAGGACTTGAAATTTGACAACAAAAATTGTTAGAAACCGCAACCAATACGTGGTTGCCACTGTTACTGTTCACACAACAATTTTGGCTAAAATTTAAGATTTTTTTTGTTTCTTTTTATTGTTTCTTAGTTTCGTTTGTTGGTTCGAACACTAATTGACAACCTAGTAATCTCCTACTAGCTTGTAAGTTAGTTTTTGTGTCCGTTCATGTTAGTGTTATTTATGTACTTTTGTCGTTTGATTTGTTGATTAGTTCTGGACTCACATCCTACTATATTTGTTTGAGTTTCAAATCAAAATCCAATCCGGACAAGAGTAGGCTCAATCCTCGACACCTCACGAATTCCTTAGCCGATTTACAACACTTGTGAATCCATGAATAAAGTAATCGAAGCGACTGAGTGTGGTGAGGCTTTTGGACTAATTTATTTGTTGTTTTTGCAGGTATTTTATTAGGTACATTTCAATGGATGGAGCGACCTCCCAAATCGTGGGAAACAATGATACCAATATCCTCATAGCTTCTACTGAGGGCCTCAACCACACTTTGGAAAGAATGCAAGTGAGGCTTGGGATGTTAGAAACGGATGTGTCATCGGTGAAGGGGGATATAACATCGTTGAAAGGGGATGTATCTATTATGAGTGGGAGTTTAGAACGAGTGGAAAGCCAAAGGAGTCATCCCTCTACTCCTCAACACTATCATGTGTCCTCGAGTGAAAATGATCAAAACACTTCCCCTAAATATTACACCAAATGATCAATCTACTAAAATAACCACCAAATGCTCCCCAAAGCTGAGAGTTTGATAAACTAACCCACCCTCCACTTCACCTAGTCCAACAAGAAGGATTTTGAACCCAAATACCAACACCAAAACCGAGCCCTTCACTTAACCAAAGGCCTCACATTCCAGTCCAAACTCCACTAAACCAAAGGACTTACTTTCCACCAAATCCAAATTCACTTAATCCAAATCGACCTAACTGTGTAGAGGGATATGGTAGGGAGGAACAATATGGGGGTTATGGAGCTTATGGTGATGTTTACTTGAGGGAAGAAGAGGTGATAAGTATGCATGGATATTTAGGCTGAGAGGTGAGGGGTGTCCACTAAACCTGAGAGTTAGGCATCAATACCATCAAGGTTAGTCTTCTGATCTTCAAGGGTGAGAGTGATACCGAGTCATATATTGCTTGGGAGTCATCTTGTGACAAGTTATTGTAAGTAAATGATCTAACCGAAGAGAAGAAGAGTTGTTATGCTATCGCTTACTTTGAGGGGTATGCAAATACTTAGTAGGAGGATGTGAAAAGGTTTGGTGATGTGTTGATTGGAGGGCAGCCACATCCATGGTTTAGATTGATGTGCCTTATGTGTCAAAGGTACTTACCTGAGGGCTACAAATATGAGATTCTTGCCAAATTGTACAACTTGAGGCAAGGAAACAAAAGTGTCATGGCATACTATGATGAATTTCAACAATTGATGTTGAAGCTTGACCATCGAGGTGAACAAGTGAACTATGACATTATACGATTCAAAGTCGAGTTGAATAGAGACATAGCTTCTCAGATGACCCTCCACAAGTATGACACCATCGATAGTATCTTCCAAGCGGCCTTGGAAATTGAGAGAAAGCTCTCGGATTTTAAGTTTAAGAATCACCAACAACCCTCCTCGAATTGGAACCAACATAAAGAGCACTCATCCAATGCCAACCTAGCCGAGAACAAGGTTGTCCAAACCGAAACCAAGGTTTCCCAAAGGTATCCTCCAAGAAATAAAGGTAAATCAAATTCCACTTCTCGTCCTAAGGAATTTTAATGTTTTAAATGTCAAGGATGGGGGAACAAGGCTAGTGAATGCCCAAAATAGAGAAATGTAATCCTTAGGGAGGGAAAATTGTATTATCTTGGTGAGGAGGTGGGACTTGAATTGAATAAAATTGATGAAAAAGCTCAAGATGGAGAGCTAGAAGCTGAGGTGGAAATTGATGAAGGTGGGTAAAATATTTGGATGATTAATGGAGAGTGTGTAGTACCTATGTATATGGAAAGAAAAGTCATTCTTAGTGAGGGTGCCAAGAGTTGGGATTGTGGTATTTGCCCATAAAGGCCCTTTGTTGCTTACTAACCAAGATGTTAGAACTTTCCCTAGCATCCATTCTACTTATGTGCAGGTTGTAGAATATGTAAGTCCAAGGTGCATGCTTGATGATGTCATGGAATTCTTTATTGAATATCCTAACCTTGGGAGGAGCATTGAAAAGATGATTCAAAGGGGAGAGCTTACGGGTGATGATTGCTTGAATTTGTGGGCAAATTCCTCTCAAGATGGAGAGGATGATATGAGTAAGATCACGTAGATGGACTTATGTGGGTGTGTATTGAATCCTTCCATGTGTGTGTGCAAGAGAAGTGTAATTAAGGGCTATAACACATCCAAAACAGCCACTAAGTCACACTAAAGGGGTGCCTATTCTCTAAGGGGCCTTTTGGTCTTTTTGCCTTTTATTTGTAATACGCTATATAAGGAACATTTTAGGGTTTATTTACTTAGTTTTGCATATTGATTCTTGTAATACACAATTAAAACACACAAGTTCTCTCTCACTTTAGACTTGGCTGAAACTAGGAACAACTTAGGTGTCGAATCACTTTTGTTGTTATCTTGCTTGGATCTTGGGGTGCTTGAAGGATTGAGGTCCTCTTTTGTGTCCTTTGAATAGTTTAGGTGTTACTACTATCATTATTAAGGGTATTTATGCTTGAACACACTTAGGTTCTTGGTCATTATAGTAGTATATGTCACACTCTCTATCATTTACATTCTTGTCATCTTATAACCATAGCTTGTCTTGTAATCTTGTAAACGTTGGTTGTTATTATTACATTGTTGTTGTTCATCTTATTTTTTATATATTGTGTTGCAAATATAGTTTGGGGTTGCTATTTTAGTGTCAAATACACCATTATTTCTTGTATTATTATTGTTGGTAGTGAATCCGAGAGTGGTCTCCAAAGAGGTCCCCGAATCCTTAAGACTTGTGGACTGATTTGGAGTGTATTTAGTGCCTTCTTTGTTAGTTTGGTATCAACATAACTGCCACCATCTAAGGGGTGTTTGATCATAGTGTGGTACTGCTCAAAGGTATTGAGCCAATAAAAAAAAATCCTATACATTTGCCTATGTTAAGAAGCATATTATTGAGTCATTAGTGAAGAAAATATTAGAACCTAAGTATACACTAGTTTTGGCGAATCTGACACGTACCTATTGACATTATTGAAGATTCTAAGAAACATGGGTTAGGAGAAGGCATTATCTAACCAAGTTGCGGTCCCTTTACTTCCCATGTGGTTTTGGTTGGGAATAAAGATGGGACTTAAAGACTTTATGTCCAGTATAGGGATTTGAATAACCTACTGTGAAGAACAAATTTCCCATTCCCATTATGGAAGATTTGTTGGATGAATTAGGAGGCGCTAAGAAATTTTTCCAAAATTGATCTTAGGTCCATATACCACCAATTGAGGATGGCCACTAAGGATGTTCCTAAAATTACTTTTAGGACCCGTTTTGACCACCTTGAATACATTGTCATGCCATTAGGTTATCCAATGCCCCATATTCCAACGGTTGATGAATTATGTGTTTCATGTATTCTTAAGGAAGTTTGTACTAGTCTTTTTTATAATATATGTTGATCTATATTATTTGTTGGGATGATCATATGCACCATTTGAAGGTTGTATTTCAAGAACTTTACAAACACCACCTGTTTGCCAAGAAAAGTTTATGTTTTGGGGGGGTTCATATGATTTAGGTATTTGGGTTCATTACTGAAGAAGGGGTCTCAACTGATCCATAGAAGGTGGAATCTATAAGAAATTGGCTAGTTCTACACACATAAAAACAAGTAAGAGGTTTTCTAGGCTTGGCTAGCTATTATAAGATATTTATACAAGGCTATGGTGTGATTTGTAAACTATTAACTAATCTTTTGAAGAAAGATAGTTTTAAATGGACATTATGGGCTATTTATGCATTTCACAAACTAAAGGTTTCCTTAACTAATGCCCCTGTATTGGCTTTACATGATAGCACTAAGCCATTTGTGGTGGAGACTGATGCTAGTGGCTATGGTATTGCGGTTGTTCTAATGCAACAAGGGCATCTTAAAACCTTCATCAACAAGGCTTTGGTTCTCAGGCATGCTGCGCTTTCTGTTAATAACAAAGAGCTCTTGGAATTTGCCCATGCTATTTCTAAATGATCATAGTACTTTTTGGGTCAAAAGTTCACTACTGGAACATATAAAAGAGCACTCAAGTATCTTAAGGAGCAGAACTTGCACACCAACTCCCAGTGTTGTGGTTAACCAAGCTGATTCTTTTTTACTATATTATCGAATACAAAAGAGGTGTGGAGAATAAAGTTGTGGATGTGTTATCTAGGGTGTCAGGTGATGAGCTATTGGCTTTAGCAATTTCATCTGCAGATTTTAAACTACTGTAGGCTTTGGTGGAAGTTAGTACACTAATGGTGATAGAGGCGGATCTAGGATTTAAAATTTGTGAGTTCCCCATCTTAGATAAAAATATAACCAAATAGTAACTGGGATTTGACCCCACAACCAAGTCAATAAAACTTTTACAAGTTCCTCTACTTTGTTTATGGGTTTCCAACTTATAATTCTTATATATTTACTAGCTTTCTCTATATAAATATTAGATTCGCACGAAAATTACTGGGTTTTCGAAAACCCGCACTCAAGCCCCTAGATATACCCCTGAATAGTGAGTTGAAGAATGTAATTTGATCACAACACAGCACACATTTTACCTCTTCTCCACTTGGACTAATCACTAATTGAGGAGGAAAAAAAGGTTGGTGGTTGGTTAGATATCATCTATGAGGACTGATATCATCAAACTTTGGCCTGCTACCTCTCAAGGGGGCTATATTCATGATGTTGCACTAAAAGGTTGCTAATAGAGGTGGCAAAATCAAACTCAACCCGACCCAACCTATTCAAGTTTGGGTTGGCTATTGACTTCCCATTTATTAGCTCAGACCATGTCAACCCAACCCATTTCAACCTGTTAAAATTTGGGTCCATATGCAGCCCGAATTTATTTTTGAGAAATCTTGTTAAAATATTTTTAAAAGACTTTTTAAAAATTTTATATGTTAAATATAAAA
This sequence comes from Capsicum baccatum var. pendulum, assembly GCA_030864225.1. Taxonomy (NCBI): domain Eukaryota; kingdom Viridiplantae; phylum Streptophyta; class Magnoliopsida; order Solanales; family Solanaceae; genus Capsicum; species Capsicum baccatum. Next base: position 154,565,954 of record CM061558.1, read on the forward strand.
AAATTATTATCTACTAGATATTTATTAAAGAACAAAATAAAACAACTAAAATCTGATAAGAATTGGACAGATTGGGTTATAATCTATTACCCAATCTGTTTTGACCCAACCCATTTTGACCCAAACAAATTTGGGTCAGGTTAGGTTGACCTATTTTGACCTGCTCAAATTTGATCCAACCCATCCAATTGTTACCCCTAGTTGCTAACACTTTCTACTGAAAGGGTATTATATCTAATGTAAAGAAGTTTGTACAAAGATGTGACATTTTCCAACAACGTAATGCTGACTTGGCAGCTTATCTTGGCTTACTTTAACCCTTACCAATCCCTGAAGTTGTTTGGTCCCATAATAGTATGGATTGCATAGATGAATTGCCTAAGTGCAAGGGTTATGAGATCATCTTAGTGGTTGTTCATAGACTAAGTAAATATGGTCATTTCATACCCCTCAAGCACCCCTATATAGCTCAATATGCGGCCCAGGCCTTCCTAGATATGATTGTGAAATTACATGGTCTACCTGACTCTATCACAAGTGACATAGATGTAGTATTTCTGAGTTTATTTTTGCAGGAACTCTCCTCATTGCATAGAGTTCAGTTGAACAGTTCCATAACACATCACCCTCTATCTGATGGACAGACTGAGGTCCTCAATAAATGTTTGGAAATATATTTGAGATAATTTTGCACTATGGATCATACTGACTAGATTTCTTGCTTGCCAATGGCTGAATATGGGTACAACATTTCCCACCATTCATCCATTCAAAACACTCCATATGAAGCTCTATATGGTAGATCACCACCTCTACATCTTCCCTATTTACCAAGAGGATCTATATCCGCTGAGGTTGATAACACTTTAATCCAAAAGGAATTGAAGTTACAATTGTTAAAGCATCACGTCATGAGAGCTCAGTTGAAGATAAAACAATAAGCTGACTCATAAAAGTGACAAATAGTTTGTAGTTGGGGATTGAGCTTACCTCAAGATCCAAGATCCACCCATATGAAGAGTCTTCTGTAACCTCCCAACCTTTCCATAAACTAGCCTCCAAATACTATGGTCCCTTCCAAGTACTTAAGAAAGTTGGACATGTGGCTTATACTCTTCTCTTTCCTACTTCTGTCAAAATCCTCTCCACAATACATGTTTCTTTGCTCGAGAAATACTTCTAAATGTTTAGACAAATTACATACCCCTCCCCCTTCCACCGACATTGCAAACCCCCACCGTCTTAGTCCAGAGTCTATTTTGCAAGGACCAATAGTGAAGAGAGGAACAAGGTTGTTGCTCAGCTGTTGGTTAAATGGACTAGTTTACCTGCTGATCATGCCACTTGGGTTCCTGAATGTGCTCAAGACTAGTTTCCCTTTGTTGGATCCGTGTGTAAGGATCTCTTTTGGGTGGGAATATTTAATAAGTAATTGCCTTGGACCCGTCCTCGCTCTTTCAGGCAGGCCGGGATCATGGGACACCGGCGTCGATGAGGAATGCTAAAGGGGAGCCTTGGAATAACTGATAAAATTATTGTCATGTGACCCAGAGGTTACAGGTTCAAGCCTTGAAAACAGTCTATGGTAGAAATATACGGTAAGGCTACAATACACCCTTGTTGGGGTGGGGTCCTTCCTAGACCCTGCGTATAGCGGAAGTTTTAGTGCACTGTGTTGCCCCTTTTTTTATATATATTTATTAAGTAATTGAGTGATAAGTCCATATCAGCAGTCCATGTTAACAGAGCTTGTTACTAATGAGTTGGGTCACTATTAGGGGCCGTTTGATTTGCAAATAATCCCGAGATAAAACTTTTTATCAGTCAATTGGTTGTAAATATTTGGGATAACTTATCCCGGGACTAATAATTAGTCCCGGGATAAGTTATCCACCCAAATGGTGGAATAACAATCCCGAAATTATTTTTTTTTGGTATAAAATTATACAAGGACAAAAATACCCTCTTGGGATTGTTATATATAATTAAATTATATATAATTAAACATAATTTAACATAATATATTAATTATGTTTAATTATATATAATATAATATCTAACATAATATATTCTCACACACACATAAATTATATTTAATTAACGTATAATTTATTCATAAATAAATAAATTTTGAACAGTTTATCGTTCAAAATGGTTGTAAAATATATAAATTATGTTTATTTATATATTTTAATTTCTCTAAAAAATAAAAAAAATTAAGAATGAATATTTAAATCTTAAAAATAAATATATATATATATATATATATATATATAAGTGTTAAATAAGATGGGGGTATTTTGGTAATCAATCAATTTATTCCTAGAAATTATACCATGCATATTACTTTGAATACAACAAACCAAACACTCAATAAAAAATAATTCCAGCATAACTAATCCCAGTTTAACTTGTCCCATCACAACTTATTTCAGTATAACTAATCCCGGTATAACTTATTTTCAAACCAGACGACCCCTTAATTGGTTATAGTTAGTAGGGGTGTTCACAGATTGGTTTTGGTCGGTTATTGGTCAAAATCATAACCAAACCAACTTAGTCGATTTTTAAATTTCTAAAACCAAACCAAACCAACACAAAAAAATAACTGTCAGTTTGGTTCTTGTCGATTTAGTTTGGTTCAGTAACTTTAGTTAATAATAAAAGTTTAAATTTTTCTTAAAAAAATTCAATCCAACATATGAGATGTCAACCGAGTATTGTTCCTCAACCTTGAAACTAAGATGTCAATTTTGTGTTGTACTTAGGCAAAGCCATGAACAACACCGTATGAACGCTTCTACAAAAGTAATTAGAAACTGCATATAAGAGAATGATATGATAAACCCCTTAAAAAATAAACACATAATTTTTTTGCTTAATAGGGATCAAAAAGAAAGTTCAAAACTAGTGATTATCTATAGTCTAATAAAACTCACCTATAAAATTCCATAGACGACAAGATAATTTTACAATTAGTATCATTTGTCATTCAAAGTGCGAAAATCATATAGAATCTCATAACGTACCATCAATTAGATGGAGACATATTACTAAAAATGCTATGACTAAAGTTAAATTCAAAATATTTATATTTTATTTATGAATAATATATAAATAATTTATGTATACATATGTATGTGTGTGTATACATATATATATATATACATGTATATGTGTGTGTATATATTTATATATATATATATATATAGATATATAATTTTTATCGATTCGATTTGATTATTTTATCGGTTATTTTAGAGTAAAATCAAACCAAATAAGTATCGATTTTAAAAATTTAAAACCAAACCAAATCAAACCTAACCAAATATCGATTTTTTTAATCGGTTTGGTTTGATTCGCAGTTCGATTTGGTTTTTAACCAAACCATGAACACCCCTAATTAGTTAGTTAGACTAGTAACTGAATTTGGGGAATTGTGCATTTAATTCTTCCTCCCTTTGTTTTAAAATAAGTGAATTGTTGAGATATTTATTGATTGTCAAAATAAGTGCATTGAATTTTTTTTCAAATTTATCATTCTGATTTGACAATCAATTAACTTTTGAAAAGGTATTACAAAGTAAGTTTTTTCTTTTTTGGGGGTAATAATAAAAAGTTGTGTTAAATTTATGTCTTTTAACATTTTTTCCTTAATTTGTGTGTTAAAATTGAACAATTTATTATTATGACACAGAGGAAGTATTAGATATAAAACCCGTACATATTCATTTTGGGGAATTAACAAGAAAAGTATTACTGTTTTCTCTATCCTGTCTTCTCTTTCATCTCTCTCGTTTATCTCCATTTGTGAGCTTCATTCTCGAGTTTCCTTCGAAGAGCTCCTGACTAGCTTTAAATTTTCTCGGATATTTGATCACTGGAAACCTGTTAATAGTATATAAACACGAACTACATCGAAATAGCAACGATCTATAATTGTGTACCTGTTACATAAGTTTGTTCCCGGTGTTCATTGAACATTCTTCAATCAAGAACACTTTGTGTAGGAACTTTTTAGAGGAGAAGATGAAGTTTTTGCCCTTTTAGTTTTCATGGAGAGACTACGGTTTGTTTTCTGTTAAGAAGTTCCTAAAGTTGGGACTTCTTTTTATCTTTTCTGAAGAGAAGAGACAACTCTTCAGATAGTTTAATTTTACAATAGACATGACTTTTCTCTTTATTAGTTACTAATTTAAATATATAAATAATTATATACTTTTTTCGTCCGAAATTATTTGTCGCAAATTGAGATGACATATTAATTAAGAAAAATAATTAATAACATATCTAGTTTATTATAATACCTGTATTAAATGATATTCACATTTTAATTTAAAGAAAAAGTAATTAATATAAAGGATAAATTATGAAAAAAAAAATTATCTTAAAAAAAAAAAGTAAAATAAAAAAATTAAATTAATAAAGTTGGAACGGAGGAAATATTATTTAATATGAAGCTAGGTGACCTCGTCCAATTTCCTTCGCTTGTTTTTTTCTGCAGTCGCCAGGAAAACAGTTGATTTCGCTTAAAAAAATAAAACTAGCCTTTAGAAGCCCCTGTGGTAACTCTACTACTATATATATATATATATATATATATATATATATATATATATATATATATATATATATATATATATATATAAAAGCGTGAGTGGCAGCTGAAAGTAGGCAGCTGACGGTTAATATATCCCTTTCAGCTGTTTGTTTGCTTCGTAATTTTACTATTTTATTCCTAATTAATTATTATATGACATTTATGTATTAAAAAATAATAATATTTAATAAAAAATATTATAAATATTTATAAAATAAAATAGACAGTTATGACATGGTTGTTTCGCCTTCTTCAACTGCAATTTTACTATATAACCCATAATTAATTATTATGAGTCATCCAAGTATTTAAAAATTAATAATATTTATTCTAAAAAAGGTAAATAAACATAAAATGATAAATTAACTATTGATGTTTTAAATTAACTAAAAATTACACAAATACATAACTTATGTTTTCAATATTACAAAAAATCTCAACTCCCTAAACATATTACAAAAATCCCAACATATACATAGAATGCTATGTATATGTCGGCTATGTTATGTATATTAATAGGAAGAGAGAGTAAAGTAATTAAAAAGTGGGAGAAAGTGTAATTACTTTAAAAAAGGTTGGTATTTATGTTATTTATACTTAAATTAATTTGACTTCTTATATGAGGCCCACTTAAATTTTTTTCACAAGTATTTTTATAGCAAGTTTACTTTATCACTTCTAATTAGTTATTATGAGTCATTCAAGAAGTGTCAGTTTTGTTACTTCAATCGTAATATTTGGTTGACTCTCGAAATATCAGTATCACTTAAATTGAAATAGAAAAAAATATTATAAATCACAATAATTAAAAGTTTATATTACCTTTAAAATATAAATTGACTATCAATACAATTATAATTGCAAACAGCTTAAAATAGTAAAGTACAACGGCGAAAAATTATTATAGATTACATTAGCTAACAACTTAAAAAATTTAAAAATATATTAAAAATATAATTAATTATTTTATTTTATTTATATCGCATAAATTGAGATAAAAAATAATATAGTATAAGCCTTCCACATCTAGTAGTCAATGAGAGACATGATTGATTAAAATTGCCCGAGTGGTCACCAATCCAAGTGTCCATACAATAGGCTTCTTGAGTACCCTTTCGCAAGAGACATCACCGAAAAGTTGAAAGGAAAGCATTTCTTCCACTTATACATCCTTCAAGTTTATGACAAGCTGAAACATCAAATGTTGGCTGGGTTGGGTGTTCCAACATTTTGTGTGCTTCCCAAGTCTCATTTTGGTAGAGAGCTTAAACTCCATTAATATACTTACCGGTGTGATGCGTGGATAACTTTAAATAATAATTTTAATATTTCATATTAAATGTCTTGTTAGAGCATGTTAAATTATAGTATCTTAAAAAAGATTCAATTATGAAATTGTTTATGAAATATAAAAGTAAAATATTTTTTTTATCTATCCTCACCCACCTCCCACCCCTACCACCATCTCCACCCACCTCTAACCAAATTTTATGAAAAAAATCATGTAATTAAAAAAAAAAATTATGTTTCATATATTTCTTTATCATGTCATCACAATCTAAGGAAATTATATTGTTAATATTTCCCCCACCCCACTTTTAATCAAATTTAAATGAATAAAAAATAATCATTTACAATTTAAAGATATTAGATTGTTAATATCCCTCACTCCACCCCACCCTCCACACTTCTAATCAAATTTATTTGAGTAAAAAAATTATTTAATTATAGAATACCTTTTATTTTTCATATTTTTTTTATTATATTATTTATAATTTAAAGATTTCATATTGTTAATATTGATTGTTTTTACTTTTATTTTCTTAAAATTTAAAGATTTCATATTTTAAGGATGCATTTCTTCCACTTATACATCCTTCAGGTTTATGACAAGCTGAAACTTCAAATGTTGGCTGAGTTAGGTGTTCCAACATTCTGTGTGCTTCCCAAGTCTCATTTTGGTAGAGGGCTTAAACTCCATTAGATTACGTACCGATACGATGCGCGGATAATATTAAAATAATAATTTTAATATTTCATATTGAATGTCCTGTTCGAGCATGTTAAATTATATTATTTTAATAAAGATTCAACTATGACATTGTTTATGAAATGTAAAAGTAAAATATTTTTTTTCTCTATCCTCATCCACCTCCCACCCCTACCACCATCTCCACTCACCTCTAACCAAATTTTATGGAAGAAAAATCACGTAATTATTAAAAAAAAATTATGTTTCATATTTTTCTTTATCATATCATTCACAATCTAAGGAAATTATATTATTTATATTTCCCCCACCCTACTTTCAATCAAATTTAAATGAGTAAAAAATAATAATTTACAATTTAAAGATATTAGATTATTAATATCCTCCACTCTACCCCAGCCCCCACACTTCTAATCAAATTTATTTGAGTAAAAACAATCATTTAATTATAAAAAATATTTTATTTTTCATATTTTCTTTATTATATTATTTATAATTTAAAGATTTCATATTGTTCATATCGATTGTCTTTACTTTTAATTTTTTAAAATTTAAAGATTTCATAATTTAAGGATGCATTTCTTCCACTTATACATCCTTCAGGTTTATGACAAGTTGAAACTTCAAATGTTGGATGAGTTGGGAGTTCCAACATTCTATGTGCTTCCAACATTCTATGTGCTTCCCAAGTCACATTTTGGTAGAAAGCTTAAACTCCATTAGTGTACGTATCGGTGTGATGCGCGAATAATATTAAAATACCAATTTTAATATTTCATATTGAATGTCTTGTTCGAGCATGTTAAATTATATTATCTTAAAAAAGATTCAACTATGATATTGTTTATAAAATGTAAAAGAAAACTATTTTTTTTCTCTATCCTCACCCACCTTTCACCCCTACCACCATCTCCACCCACCTCTAACCAAATTTTATGAAAAAAAAAATCACATAATTATAAAAAAAAATTATATTTCATATTTTTCTTTATCATATTATTCATAATCTAAGGAAATGATATTGTTTATATTTCCCCACCTCACTTTCAATCCAATTTAAACGAGTACAAAATAATCATTTAAAGATATTAGATTGTTAATATGCTCCACTCCATCCTACCCCCCCCCCCCCTCTTCTAATTAAATTTATTTGAGTAAAAAAATTATTTAATTATAAAAAATCTTTTATTTTTCATATTTTCTTTATTATATTATTTATAATTTAAAGATTTCATATTGTTAATATTGATTGTTTTTACTTTTAATTTTTTATTCTATTGTAACCCTCCCCCCCCCCCCCTCCACACGCATTCTTTCATTTAAAATTTATAAATAATAGGTGTGTTATCTAATTATTTTCATTCTCAAAATTAGTTTAAAACATTATCCCCTAACCTTTTATTTTTCAATATCCTTTTCATTGTAGTTTAATTACTTTTCTCTTGACTGACTTTAAATAATTTTTTTGTTGTATTGTACCCCATGATAGTTGAGTTTTTCTTCTCTTTTTCAAAATATAGAATGTTGAGTTTAAAAATAAATTACTTTGATTTGATATTCTAATGTTTATTAGTTTTGTCATTGTTAGTAGAGAAAATGGCCAAAAGACCCCCCAAACTTTTTTTCAAATTCCAACTGCACACTTAATCTTTACGGGAGTCCTATCAACTCCCTGAACTATTTAAAACTGAAATTATTATACCTAAAAAAGCCAAAACCACATCTATGTGGAGCGGTGAAACTCACGCGCTTGACACGTGGAAATTTTATTAAATTCCACTTTTTTATTAATTTTTTTCAAAACCCTTCCTCCGATAACAATCCCCTTTACTATCCTTAACGCTTTTTTTCTTTCATGACTGTCATTATCCACAACCCTAACACCACCCCAATCCCTTTATCCCTTCTCCCTCCACCACACTTTAACCACTCACTTTTCACCTACACTTTAAGCTCAACAACTACTAAGAAAACTAACTTTAAGCAAAAATCCTCTTTGTTCCTTCAAAACCCTTCATCAAAATCACATTTTGTGCAGCCTCTTTTGACTCCTCAGTAAATTAAGGACGCTAATGTGTCTGTAGAAATTGACAGTAATAGCATTGATTATGCTAATTTTCTTAGTATTTTTGTTAGGTGTGGTGATGTTGAGCTACCGAAGATTGTTTATTGTTCAATTCTTAAACTTGAAGAAGAGGGTGTTTATTTGAAAAATGGTTTAATTGGAGCTTATGTAAAATTGGGTTACTTGAATCTTGCTGAGAAGGTTTTTGATTCGCTTTGAAGCCTTGATGTTGTGTTGTATACTGTGATTGTAGCGAGTCAGATTTGGAAAAATAGATTGTAGCTGGTTGGGAGGAGGTCTTCGGAGATGACGTCAAGGGCTGGTGATGGTGGCGGCGGAGGTGCGGCGGCAGCCATAGTTGAAATGATTGATGATTTTGGAGAGGTAAAATGGGAAAGGTGTGGACTGTAGATGGAGTAAAATTTCTGATTTTCTGGTGTACTGTCTGTCTAACGGATGTGGTGGAGAACCACCATTCCTCGACACTACAGATGTCGCAGGTGGTAGGAACGATGAGGGAGATGGTGGAGAAATTTATTGTCATTTTTGAATATTAACAGAGAATTAGATTTTCAAAATGTCATAATTTTATATATAAATTGACGAATCATAATAAGGAGGAATTCTGAAATTTCATGGTGAACCCGTTAGTGGCGATGGTGGCGGGATGGTGGAAAAATTTGATATATATTGCAAAAAAGAAAAAGAGAATAATAGTTATAATTATATATTTTTATGAAAAGAAATATTAAAAATTACATTTTATTACTTATTTTTTGTGCTCACTCTCTCAAAGAGAGTGAAACACACTTTCTTTGCCACATAAGCATTTAGGGAGGTAAAATTTTTAGTTTTGAACAGTTCAGGGGGATCATAGGACTCCGGCAAAGCATAGGTGTGTAGTTGAAATTTGGGGTAAAGGTTGGGGGGTCTTTTAGCCATTTTCTCTTGTTAGTATTAGAATTACTTGGTATACACAATTTAAGACTTTACTCGTTAAAATTAAAAAATACTTTCTCAAAATATGATTCAAAAAATTTGGATGTTGCGACATGAAGTACAAAGCAATCCAATTTATCGATTAATCAAAACTCAATTATCAGACATTAACATACTATAAAATATATAAATTTATGCTATCAAAAAATAATTTTCAATATCAAAAATGATTTCTATATATATTTATGTAACCTATGAAAATATAATTTCTATTTTTTTATGTTAAAGTTCAAAATAATCTTTTGGTTAAATTTTTTAAAAAGTCAACTTAATTAGATTATAATAAATTAACAATGTCAAAATTATCATTTAATGTTGAAATAATCTAAAAGACAATACCTTTTAATTTTGCTTCAAAATCATAATATTCCTTGATAATATGCTATCTTTCATGTTTTGATTTATTTATGAGTTTAGTTTCATTTTTTTTTTCAAAATTAAAGAGTTTAAATAATAAGATAATCAAATTGATTGAATTTTAAGTTTATCTAACAAAGAACTAATCTGTATTGAAATTTGAATTTGAAAATTAATATGTTATCTAATGGATAGATAAATAAAAGTAAATTTGATTAAATTTAGTCTTATATATTTTTATAGTACAAACTAAAAGTTTACGCATTTTTTTCTTTTATTGTTCTTCAAGTTCAAAATCCTTTTAATAAAGAAAAACATGTATTTTAGATATCAATTAAACTTTATCTTTCAATAATAACGTTATTATATTTTTTTCTTTAAACACGATCTAATAAAATAATACGTGTTTCTTAACATTCTAGTATATGTACAATAAGAAAATAATAATATGAACATTTATTTTAATAAAATAGTAGTATAAAAATGGTAGCAAAAGTTAGCATTTAAAAGGCTAAATATGTGACTCAAAATCTTAACAAAAGGTGATTTGGAAAATTGAAGGAAAGGGGACATTTAAGTCTTGAATGAAGGATTGGTGGCATTGACCAACTTAAAGGGTCAAACATAATTAGAAAACTTAATTAAGTTAATTGTGGACTTGATTAATATTTTCAAAACTTTTTAATCTTTTCAAAAATACAAATCAACTCACACCCCTCTCATCTCCAAATCATTGACCGTCTCTCTCTCAAGACAACTTCTCATAACCAACAGCTTTTCAAATTTCACCTTTCAATCCCCGACGACTTCAACCCCCAGCGACAAATAGTTGGGCTGCAAGTTCCTTTTCGACTTTCAACCGTCAATCGACGTGAAGCCTTGTTGTCTGGCCACAACAACTTTGAGTTCTTCATCGTCCCTTTTGTTCTTTCCCAAGTAAAAAATATGGCCTTTTTAGTTTAGAAGAAATAAGAGAAACTTAAGGCAACTTCTCTTTTAGTATTGGTTATCAATTTTAATATTTGTTGCTTTAATTTAAAATGTGATCTGAATAAAATCCTAATTTCTGATATTTTTTATCTTCTCTTTATGAAGTGAAATATAATTTTTTATTGTTTATTGTATTTTTTGAAGTTTGATTTTTGTTGTTTGTATTTGTACAGAGAAAACAACGATGTTAGTGTTTTTGGTGTTGCGCCCGTTGTTGTTAGGTTGATTTGTTCTTGTTCTTATTTTTGATAAAAATGGTGATATTATTGTTGTTCTATTAAACAAAATCATGCTACTATTTATTCTGCAACAGATTAACCATCTGATGCAACAGATTGTCAATCTGATGCAACAAATTATCCATCTGATACAATAAATTATAAATATGATGCAACAAATTAACCATCCGATTAAAAATCTGATGCAATAGATTAACCTTCCAATGCAACAGATCAACCATCTGATGTAATGGGGGGGCCATTGGATTAAAATCTGATGTAATAGATTAATCATCTGATGCAACAGATGAACATTCTGATGGTTAAAATCCTATCAACTATTCCAACTGGATATGTTCAGGACTTAATTTTTTCAACTGATCATTCATCTATTATGATAGACAACCCTTCTGTTGGAAGAAATCTAAACAATGATGACCGTTGATAAAAATTCTAACAGATCACTCATATATTATAAATATTATGTGATCTATTGCACAAACCAATCATCTGTTTCAACATATGAGAGATCTATTTTTATTATTACAACAGATTACTCATTCGTTTCAACAGGTTAGTTATATGTTGCAATAGATAGCCTACCTGGTGCAACAGATATGTGATCTATTGGAACTGTTATTTTACTATTGTATATGTTAGATATAATGTTATCCTTTTTTAATGATAGATTAATGAATTATAATCTATTTTATGTTCTTGTTATTTTTAGATTAAATGACTCCCAAAAGTCTAAGTAAAGGAACAAGTGAAGCAACTAGGCTACATCCATCACTCTATGAGCTTTCTTTACAAGCGTTATCTCAATTAGGAGATGGGGAGGAAGAATATTTCATAAGACATGATCCAAATGCTAATAACCCTTCCACCAAAGAGGTGGTCAAAACCTTCAGCATTGATTGTTATCCTGTGAGAATGCAGTACGATGTACCACAGATTTAACGGGTGATTTCATGATTAAGTCAGTCATGAAAAAATATTTTGACGCCTTTAGAATAATACTTTGAGAATAAAAATTGGATGCTTATTTCAAGGACAGCTACTTTGGGAAATATCTTGATTTTTCGAAGGACAACAGTGCTCATTTCCAAATAAAATGGTATAGGATCTTCTCAAGCGTAGGTTTATTTATGAAAATAAAGATAAGTTGGATGAGGTATGGATAAATTATTGTGGCATGCCTATTTGTTTTGGTTGGAAGGAGTTTGCCATAGTTACCATACTAAAATATTATCCTCCTTCTCAAGTTATACCTATTCTAACCCAAAAAAGCACCTCCCATGCCCAAAAAAGGCAAAGGTAAGTCAAGTGATCGTGATGGCCTGGTATCCCTTGTTGGTCCAAGCTTCAAAAATAAAAATTTGATAGAAACATTGAAATGTTAAAAAACTCTCAAAGAAGCACAAGTTATCATTGTGCTTGGTTTGGTTTGTACATAATATTCTTTGCGCGAGAGACATTAACAACAACATAAGCATTGGTTTAATAAAGCTCTCCGAGGATCTTTAGGCATTTAACAACTATCCTTGGGGTTATGAAAGCTTCAAAATGATTGTCAAATATTTATTGATTCCGTTAACGCCAAAGAGAGTCAACTTATATGGCTTTTTATGGTCTTTCATGGTAAATATTTCTTTTTTATATTATGATATGATTTATTTTTTTTAATTCAATAATGATTTCGATTTAGTGGTGTTATTTTATAGGTTTGGATATATGAAGTCATTTCTTATTTGAGACAACAAGTGAACTACCAGGAAGAAGTTTTCTGTTCAAGAATCTTGAGATGGTTGTCGGCCAAAACTTATAAAAATGCAAAATTTATTGATCTCTTCAACCCCCTGAAGGATGCAGTAAGTGTAATTATAATTAAGTTTTTATTTTAATTAATGATTTTTTGAATGATCTAATCATCATTCTAATATATGTAATGATTTATGTGAGATTGTTCATCCGTCGCTTGTTTCGATCAATCAAGAGTTGAAGATGCCATATTTTCTTACTTTACGGTCTGTATAAACTTTATCGGACCCTAAGGTCATTAACAGAATAAAAATAGAATTATTTGGAGCAACAACCATCACAAGAAAAATAATTCTAGAGGGTGGGCTTGTTGTTGTTGATGGTCTTAGTGGTGATGGAGCTGTTGGTGGTGGTAATGGTGCTGCTGTTGGGGCTAATGATGCTCCTCTTACAGTTTTTAAAATAAACCATTATGAGTGTGATCATACTGATTATACAGATTTTAGCTCTACTCGCGAATGTTCTGCATGCAAATGTGAAGATTGCAAGACAAAATATGATATAGTGATTAATGCTATTAATGCATTAACTGCTTCTATAAGGGATTCATATCTAATAGGGGTGTCATTTAACCAAAGAGGATTTCATATACATCCACTCTATTAGAGATTAAGGCAAAGAGAAGAAGAAAAGTAATTTTCAAGGCATTATCAAGCATCCAAAAAAGTAAATTTGTAACTCCTCTGTCCATGTGTTACACTATTGAGCAATGTACAAGGGCCATAGAAGAGCAGCACGAGCTGAAGCAGGTGAATATATATCGTCTGTTCCAACTAACAGACACACACATCTATTTCAACAGATGACTCATCTGCTGAAAATTATCAAATAGATATATACATCTATTACAACTGTTGACTAACCTGTTGCATTAGATACAGTATCTATTGCAACATATGTCTCGTCTGTTTTAGCAAATCAAATAGTTCGACGTATCATTTTTATTTTTACCAATAGATGACCTATCTGATGCAACGGATGGATCATCTGTTGGGACAATTTAAATCAAGACTTCCTACTGTTTTAGTTTTTCCAAACATATGAGTCATATGTTACAACAGATGGTTCATCAATTGGAAATTATCATACAGGACTTCCTCATGTTATAATTTATTCCAAAAGTTGATCCATCTATTACAACAAAAATATAATATGTTTGGGACAATTTAAAAATAGGAGGAAGACCTGTTTGATTTGCTAAAATAGATGAGTTATCTTTTTCTATTTTTTAATCTCCGTGATTAGTATCGACCAATTTTGACTTTCCAGATGGATGTAATAGTAGAAGCTACTATCGAACAACATTGATAATATGGTACTCTTTTTATGAAAATACAGAGAAGTAAAAGCGAAGAAACCGTACGCAAGCGACATTAAAGACCTACGACGACCAAAGCCGAATTTCATAGCACCGGATGAACAACAACTTGTACATATTGAGTAGATATTTATAGCTTTAGTCTGTCAAAGTAATAACCTCACCCCTCCTTAGAAATTGTTGCCATCAAAACTTAAATTGTTGATTTATTTGTTGAGATCTGCACACATAATAATTTTTTTACATTTCATTTTAAATTGCAATTTCTGAAGGATTCAATTTACTTTATGTTGTCTATGAATTTTATTTATTCTTAGATTTGAACTTATTAATTAAAATGAAATACTAGATTCAAATATTGCAACAGATACCTTATCTGTTGAAACAAACGAAATATCTATTGGAAAATATCAAATGGATTTAGGCATATGTTGCAACATGTAGGTCATATGTTGGAAATTATCAAATAGGTCTTTCAACTGTTGCAACAAATTAGACTAGGATAGAAACATCGGAATAAGGCAACAGATGACCAACCTATTGCAACAGATAAACATTTGTCAGAACAGATAGAATATATTTTACAGTAGATAGAATATATTTTACAATACATAAACAATCTGTTGCATTATAAAAAATTCAACTGTCATCAGAAAAAAAATTGTCACTACATGTAATGTAAAGTGAAGTGACTTGAAATAAAAAGGCGGAACCCATTGAAAGGCACCTAAAGTTGTAGCGATCTTTCACTTTGGCACCAAGAGTAGACAACATTCATTTTAAACACCTAAAATAGGCATCAAATGTGTCAGTTTATTACTTTTTGACATGTTGGCAGCTCGCGTGTAATTCACGCAGCCAAGGCTCATTGAACCCCATTTTTTGCTGACTTGGCGTTTGATTTGGCCCCCAACGGTCCATTTTTATTCATTGTCTTATATATTCATCGTCTTACTAAAATTTAACCCTAAATTCTCAAATCTTCTTCTTCGTCATCTTTTTTCATTTATTCAAATTCTTCAAATTATTTGTATTTGGTCTTTCTTAATATTTTTTTCAGTTTTTCTAACTGAGCTTGACAATGTCGAGCTCATCTTCCACTGTCTTTTATCATAAATATTTTTGATATTGTAAGTGCGGTCATGAAGCTCTATTGAAGACTTTTTGGACTCAACAAAATTCAGGTCGTAGTTTTTTACTTATAAGATTTCAAAGGTAATATTTTTTTATATAATTAGTTGACTAATTATTAACTTATAGTTATTTTGTAATTGTGTTCTTGTTTTAATAAAAATTGGGTGGATGCGATTACTTTGATTTGTATGAAGAACGACACCCTTCAGAAGCAAATCGTGTAATCTGGGTTTGTTAAAAGTTAAGGCTTTAGAAGAGAAACAAAATCGAGCAAAAAGATACTACATTATTTTCATTATTGCTACTGGTTTGATATTGTTGGGCACATGAATATTCAAGCCTAATTGCTAAAATTTTCATGGTAGTGCATTTGCTACTGGTTTGGTGTTGTCGAACACATGAATATTCAAGCGTAATTGTTGGAAAATATCAAATAGATTTAGGCATATGTTGCAAAACTTAGGTCATCTATTGGAAATTATCAAACAGGTCTTCCCACTGTTGTAACAGATTAGACTTAGAATAGATAGAAGTAACATCAACATAATGCAATAGATGACCAACCTATTGCAACAAATAAACTATCTGCCAGAACAGATATAATATATTTTACAATAGATTGACAATCTATTGCATTATAAAAAATTTAACTATCATCAGAAAAAAAATATTGCCACGACATGTACATGTAATGTAAAGTGAAGTGTAACTTGAAATAAAAAATTATTATTTTACAGTCTCTTCTTCATAGACATGCTCCAATCGTCCAGTTAGTACCCCATAAGCCCAGACCTCTTGAAGGTTTGCCACAGCGTTGTCGCATAGAAAGGTCATTGGCTCGACCATTTTTGTGTCGGTCAGAAAATATTTGATGTGTACAAGCGCGTACGAGCCATACGCAAAATTGGTATCATTTATTGGAAGGTCCATACCCTTGTTTCGACCTTCAAAATTTCATGATTTCTTCATCAACAATTCCTATGGCAGACGATACATCAGTTTACTCTGTCTCAATAAGATGGGGAACAGGTCCATCTGTGGCTGCACAAGGATAAAAAATGACCTCGCCGATGGCAGGTTCGTTGCAACCATAAACCTTGATCTTTTCCTCCTTAGGTAGTATCTCCATAACCCGATAATGTGTACCATCCATATTCATGATTGTAAGAATCCTCTTTGCCTCGGACCAGATCTTGCCGTGTGGATTGGCCTTTACCCTCTAACATATTTTATTATTTTTTCATCCCAGTCGAATGTAAAAACTAATGAATCAAATCCTGCACCACAGGCTAACACTAGATCATTGAGTTGATCGTACTTATCCTTGAGATTCTTGTAGAAGTTGAGGTCCATTATCCTATCGGCAGCGTTATAAACTTTCGGGTACGGTATTGTTTTTCCCTCATGTGGTAGAGAATTTCATCAACATACTGTGATATAAGAAGTCAATTTTTAAATAGGTTAGTAATTATAAAGAAGCAATGGATAGTCCATCTGTTGCATAAGGTTCTTTGAATCTGTTCATAGATTACCCAATCCAACGCAACTTATGCAACAGAACCACTACCAGTTGCACCAGAATACCCAGCTGTTGCAACAGATTTCACATCTGTTGTGTAGCTTCTTCTTCATGGAGTAGATTAGAAGGCTAGGTTAGGAAAAGTAAACTTACCTTATCCTCGTACCGCATACATATATCTGTCTAATCTTTAAGTCTTGGGGGGAAAAGGGAGGCCTAGGGTAATCTGCTACGCCTCTATTGGCATTTTTGGCCCATCGCAAATCCCTCTTCTCTTTGGCACCAAGTTCCGCGTATATGTCGACCTTCTTCAATGACCCATGAACTTTAATTTTTTTAAATTTTCAATTGGAGAGTACGTCGCTAATTGCTCTTTTCTTCCTCCTAACTGTCGCTGTAGGAGTGTATGGATCCCTCACCTTCTTGGATGGTATGATACCCCTCTTGGTTTGAATTCCTCGACAACTTTAGTGATAGCCTCTACCTTTTCAAAGAGTTTATCCTGGTTGTACTTTCACTCTTCACATTTGTAATGAGAACATGAGGGTGAAGAGGGATGAGAGAGACCGGTGTAATGGTGAGAGGGACCTGTGTAAGAGTTAGAGAGACTTGTGAAAGGGGTATTTTCAAATATATTTATTTTTTCTTGAGCATCAATATACTTATCATCACGAGTTATAGTGGCATTAGCATACCTTCCACCAACAAATCCACCAGAAGAAGCACCTGGATATGTTGCAGTAGGTTGGTTATGAAGAGCCTCAACATTAGGCTGACCTTGCTTAACTGCTCTTCTTATGGTTGTTGCTCCAGCCAATTCCTTCTTTATTAAATCCACCTTTGGGTCTGCTATAGTATCAACATGACCTAGAGTAATAAAAGAAGTCACCTCCAACTCCTGCTCAGTAGGCATGATCTATGGATGCACAACCTATAAAAAAGACTGATACATTTAAACCATATAATATAATAATTTTCACAATTGTGTTACATGTTAACACTGACAACTTATGCAATAGAGGACCTGTATGTCGAAACAGATTAATAATATATTGTATCATATTACCCATCTATTGCATAATTTATAGGAGATGGTTAATTCGTTTGAGTTAGGTTCAGAGAACCAAAGCAATAAATGGGTAATCTGATGCAA
Organism: Capsicum baccatum var. pendulum; assembly: GCA_030864225.1. NCBI lineage: Eukaryota > Viridiplantae > Streptophyta > Magnoliopsida > Solanales > Solanaceae > Capsicum > Capsicum baccatum. The sequence goes on from CM061558.1 coordinate 154,584,118, forward strand.
AATATCAATCAACTATCGCAACAGATTACCAATCTATTGCACCATTTGGCATAAGATGGGTAATGTTTTGGGTTACATGTTATGCAATAGACGATTTATATGTCGCAATAGATTAACAATATGTTATATAAGATTACCCATATATTGCATAGTTTACAGTAGATGGTTAATCTGTTAGAGTCGATTTAAATAATTAAAGCAATAGATGGTAATCTGATGCAAAATATCAATCATCTATCGCAATAAACTGCCCATCTATTGCACCAGTTGGCATATGACGGGTAATCTGTTATAACAGATGTCCCATTTGGTGCATCAGATATAACATCTGTTGCACCAGATATAACATCTGTTCAATATCTTTCATTAACTCAAATTATTTTACTTGAAAGAAGATGTATTGCATCATCTAGAGGATTAAAGAGATCAGTCTCCTTAATTCTTGTATTATTCTTTACAACCAACCTAATTTACTTGAAAGAAGACGTATTGCATCATCTAGAGGGTTAAAGAGATCAACCTCCTTAATTCTTGTATTGTTCTTTGCAGCCAACCACCTAAACATTCTTGGATGAGAAACCTCATCCAGGTAATCCATTACCTGCTTTAGGAGGGGAGGAATGGCTTCAAATTCTCAAGCCTAAAAAATATAAACAGGAAGCAAGCAAAAAAAAGTCATAATAACTATAGTCAATATAAATTAATGGATGAGTAAAAATAGTGATTAATTTTACCATGAAAGCCCAAGGAAATCCATATAATGTGATCGTCCCAAGGGATAGCTTTGTCAGTAAATATTTGACAATCAAGTAGAAGTTGTCATATTCCCAGGGATAATTGTTGAATTTCTCAAAATCCTCAGCACGCGCTAATAAATCATCTTCTATGACCTTGTTGACATCTCTTGCCAATATAACGGAATGGACAAACCAAACTAAGAACGATTGCTCCCTATACTGCTTTAATATGATTTTATCCTTGAGATCTGCATCAAATCCGATACTTTGTAGCCACATCCAGCAATGTCCAACAACCCATTTATTTTTTTATTGCATTTGTTATTTTTACTGGATGGTCACTGGGACAATGCCTTTTCTCTATTTTATTGTGGTGGTTTGCTGTCTTTCTTGCCTTGGACCTTTTTGTGGGGTGTTACCTTGGTGATAGGTTCTTATGGACGATCGCATCTCAAGCCCATCACTATGGCAAACTCTTGCAAGCCAAAACAAACTGGCATGCCCCAATAGTTAATCCATATTTCATCCATCTTTTTGCCTCCCTCCTCTAAATCTTTATCATCCCCCACATAATTGATCTTGCACTTGAGAAGACCATATACAATCCTCATTTAGAAACGGGTAGTATGGTCCTCAGACAGCTAAAGAAAGCATCTAAAGAAGCTCCTCTTAAAATGTCCGTCTAAGTTTTCATTCTTCATAATATACCTAAAATCATTAAAATATTTCCTCAACTGACATTTAAGTACAGATTCACCAGTTAGTTCTATACGATCATCTATCGGCATTGCAACTTGAAACTAATCAATACTAATATTTTTGACAGGATCATGCTGGGATGTCGATATTAATTCATGCCCTATTGGTGATCCATTATCATCATGTTGATGATCATCCTCTTTCTCACTCTCTACTTTCTCTTTTTTCTCACTTTTATTTTTTTCATCACCATCTATAGACCCTTGTCCACCTCCCTTAATGTTGTTTTCATATCTCTCCTCATCTTTACTTGTCCCAGACTGAGATTGTTCAAGAAGCTCCCCAAATCCCTCTGTATTATAGCCTTTTTTGTTGGGTGGTCAGAAGTTGATCCACTTTCACTTTCTTTTCTTTTGGGAGACATGGTTTACTTACAAGAAATAGAAAAAAACAAAAATAACATTACAATTAATGTATGCATAAATTTTAAAAAATACATTATAAACACCACCAATACCGACACACCAACAGCCACCACCAACCAATGCCACAAACACCATAAATATCGACACCACCAACAGCCACCATAAACACCACTAATAACCACCACAAACACAACCAACTAATGCCACTAACAACACCACAAACAGCCACCAACAACACCAATGCCACCAGCAATGCCAGCAATACCACCACCAAACCACCAATACCACCACTACTACCAACAGCCACCAACAACACCACAAACACCATCCAATAATACCACCACAGTCAATGGAATGCTGCGATAAGAACTAAGGTTTTATTGGGTTCTTCCTACAATTTTACCATTAAGACTCAAAATTGTTAACCTATTTTCAAAGATAATACAACTAAAAGTCGCCTTTTTCATCATTAACTAAAGAACCCTAATTTTTAGAAAAAAGAACAAATATAGAACTCTTCTAAAACCCTGTTACCTACAAATAGAGAGAAAAATAATGAATACAAGCAAGAATAAAGTTGAAAATAACACCTATATGGTCGGAAATAGAAAAAAAATTAATCTGTTGTGAAGGGTTGAGCAATATGTTGAGCAGTTGTTGTCTATATTGTTGAGAGAAAAAAAGAGCGTGAACTCGATATTTGAAATGATGAAACTTTTTACCGCAAATAGATGATTTGTATGTTTGTATTTTGGAAAAGAATGACAAGTTTTAAAAATGTTAATTTGATCCGAATTGATCTTAATTATTTTTAGCTAAAATAATTTAGGTATTAGCTTATAATAATAAGTTAATGAGAATTATTTTAGCTCAGAGTGATCATTCGACAACTCAGGTCGGGAGGACCGCAACACCAACACCAACACCATGCAATTGCAAAAGACTCAATTAAAGTTGTAGTTGACCCTATGTACTCGTCCCTAGATCTAGCTAAATCAATTTAGGTATTAGCTTATAATAATAAGTTAATGAGAATCATTTCATCTCAGAGTGATGAATCGATGACTCAGATCAGGAGGAATGCAACACCAACACCAACACCATGCAATTGCAAAAGACTCAATTAAAGTTGTAGTTGATCCTATGTACTCTTCCCTAGATCTAGATAAATCAATTGAAGTATTAGCTTATAATAATAAGTTAATGAGAATCATTTCATCTCAGAATGATCGATCGACGACTCGGGTTGGGAGGAACACAACACCAACACCAACACCATGCAATTTCAAAAGATTCAATTAAAGTTATAGTTGACCCTATGTAATCATCCCTAGATCTAGCTAAATAAATTTAGGTATTATATTATAATAATAAGTTAATGAGAATTATTTTATCTCAGAGTGATCGATCGATGAACTGGGTCTGGAGAAATGTAACACCAACACCAACACCATGCAATTACAAAAAACTAAATTGAAGTTATAGTTAACCCTACGTACTCGTCCTTAGATCTAGCAAATCCTAGTTTATACCATGTAATTGTATAAAAATAAATGTTCAACCTGTTGGAACAGGTGGGGAATCTGTTAGAATTTAACAAATAAATTATTGAATATGTTACAACAGGTAGGTAATCAGTTAGATTTTATCAACAAATTATTGAATGTGTTGCAATAGATGACTGAGCCATTGAAATTTTTCAAACAGAAATTATCATCTGTTGCAAGAGATGACTTATATATTTTATGATTTTTTTTATTTGAAAGTAATTTCCCGTCTAAGATAAAAAAAAGATAAAATACTAAGGTCGAAAAAAATATTACTTGGATAACTCAAAAATTTCCTTCTTGAGTAGTCTTATCTTATCTTATCAGTGTCACCGTATCCTCGTGTCCCTCAAAGATATTAATGAATATTTAAAATCCATCTTTAGAATTCTCTGTCTTTCGGCCATAAATTAACTTAGGTCATCTCTCTCTTTCAAAATTCTCTTTCTCTCCTCTTTAGGGTAATCACAACCGCCTTTTTTTTCTCTATTTTCTCTCCTCTTTTGCATGAGGATCCTTTAGGATCTCAATCGATCAATATCTTTTATCGACTGAAATAGGTGTTCTGATCTCGTTGCTTTTTTGACATTGCAAGTATGGTTCAATACTGCTCTTTATTTTTCATCTTCTTCTTCATATGTTATTAAAATTAAATATTTGTATCTATTATTTGTTACTTTATTGGTGGTGGTGGTGGGGGGGGTGGTGGTGTTGTTGGAACATGTTGTATTAGTGTTGTTGATAGTGTTGGAATATATGGTGTTGTTTCTTTATTGTTGATGTTTTTGGTGGTGGTGTTGCAATTGTTATCTCAACTGTTACAACTGATGAATCAGCTGTTGGAATAGATAGAGCAACTGAAAGAAGAAATCAAACCAGTAGCAAGGCTGGTTTAATTTATTCCAACAGATGACCCATCTATTGTAATATGTCATCCATCAGTGGCCACAGATTCATCGCCTATTGTAACTGATGACTCATCTGTTGAAAAGAGAAGGAATTTGTTACATCAAATTGCTCATCTGTTGCGTTAGATTGGTCATCTGTCGCAATAAATTCATCATCTATTGCAACAGGCGATGTCTTTGTGGCAATTGATTGATGACATGTTGCATTAAATTGATAATCTATTGCATTAGATTGATTATTTATTATTTCAGATTGATCATCTGATGCATTAGATTGGTCATCTGTTGTATCAGATTGTTGTAATGTGTTCTATTCATTTAATTTTGTTTTACCCTTTTGTAATGTTCTTCTCTTGTTTGACATCAAATGTTTTTCTCTTGTTTGCAGATAAAAAAACTGAAATTGGATCAACTTTTGCCCAACAACATTAAAAGCTAGAGTAAAGATAGGTTCGGAGAAATAAGCTGCTTGCAGATGGAACCACTTCATATGTGGGAGGTATGTATTACTGATCAACCTATCATTAAAACATACATCCAGTACATTGATTTTGTGAATATTGATTCTTTACCTATTGGGCGTTAATTCTTCAAATGAGATCTTGCATTTTACAGTTAAGTTTGTTAGGTTAAAACTAGTAAGGTTGAGGGACCAAGTAGGTGGTATCGATACCCCGATATGGTTTAATAAAGATTTTGATAATGTTTATGTGTCAAGTTTGGGGAAGAGTTTAAGTTGTTAGCGACAGTATAAATATCCAATAGTGTTGGACCAATTTTAAGGGTTTAATGGACTTTTGAAAGGCCTTCGAAGCCTCACACTACTGCACACAAGAATAGAAAACCAATAGAAATTCCTCTGGTCTAAATTTATATGGATGGGTTGCACGAGAAGACTATTATAAAGAAGAAGGTGATTGAAAGTACGGGAAGGAGGGGTGGAGAAGACCACATATCAACTCAGACCTTATTAAAGAAGAAACACGGGGTAGGAAGGAAAGTGTAGCAAAACTAGCTGATGAAACTGACATGAAAAATGAAAAAATTGAATGAGCTGCAAGTGTGAAAGTGGATCCAAAAATGAAAATCCATCAGTCGTTCTTGAAAAAAAATGGTAAAGTAGATTGGAGCTGTGCACTTTGTTAGGGTCTATAACTAGCTAGCGTGGCCTGAATGAACACCCATAAAATGCAGTACCAGAACTCTAAGGTTACAACTTTGTGAGCACCGATAGTGGTAATATTGTCGGTCAGGAGCAGAACCTGAACCAACAACTCCTGAAGTAAAAATATGGGATTGAGCCAAGGTGGCAATTTCTGAAGATTAACTTGCATCCTATGCCACATGTTTATGGCTTTGGTCTGGTCAAAGGTAGTGGAAACAACAAGGCATGCGATTTTCGCCCAGCTTCAGACCTTTTTATTTCTACTGCTATTGACCAGATCAAAACCACAAACAGAAGGCATGGGATGCAAGATAGACTTCAAAAATTGACGCCTTGGCTTGATCCCTTATTTTTACTTCAGGAGTTATTGGTTTAGGTTTCAAGCCTAACCAACAATCTTACCACCATCAGTGCTCACCAAGTTGGTTCCTTAGAGTTCTCGTCCTGCATCTTTATGGGTCTTCATTCAGGCCATGCTCGCTAGTTGCAGTCTCTAGCAAAGTTTCCAGCTCTGGTCCTCTTTACTATTTTTCTTTTTCAAGAATAACTGATGGATTTAAATATTTGGATGCACTTCCACATTTAAAGTTCATTCAATTTTTTCATCTAAGTCAATTTCATTGGCCAGATTGGCTAGAAGTTCCTTGCTTGCTTCCCGGTGTTTCCTTTTAAACAAGGTCTGAGATGGTATATGGCCTTCTCCACCTCTCCTTTCCTACACATGTATTATCCTAAGCACCTTCTTATGTATAATAGTCTTCTCGAGCAACCAATCCATATAAATTTGGACTAGGGGAATTTTTATTGGTTTTTCATTCTTGTTATTTGAAGTTCGAGGCGTCGGAGGACTTTTAAAAGTCCATTGAACCCTTCAAATCGGTCCAATCACTATTCAATATTTATATTCCGCCAAAAACTTAAACCCTTCCCCAAATATGATACATAAACATGAGCAAAATCATCATTAAATTGTAACAGGGTATCGACCCCACCGTCTTGGAACCCTTCAGCCTTATCAGTTCGCACCTATCAAACTAAACTATAAAATGCAGGATCTCGTTTGAAGGATTAATATCTAATCGGTAAAAAACTGCATTCATAAAATTATTGTACTTTATGTGTGTCTGTCATGATAGCCTGATCAGTAATACATAACTCCCATAAATGAAAATGAATCCATTCATCTGCATGCATCTTATTCTTCCTACCCCATCAATGTCGGACAATATTTATTCTTTACTTTCCATCGTTAAGTAGTGTACAAGACTATGGAGGCTCAAAGGGTAACCATCTTCAATGTCAGAGGACTACATGCCCGCAAGAAAAAACAAGTGCTACAAGTCATGACTTTCACCTTTTTATTTATAAATCTGCTTATATAATAAAACAGTCACCAATTTTGATTAATTCCCCATCTGTTAGAAGAAATCAAAACATCTCCTCCAACAGATGGTCTATCTGTCGCAACAGATAACCCATATGTTACAACAGATGTATCATCTATTGCACATACAGACCATATATTGTAACATATGTATCATCTATTACACATACAAACCATATGTTACAACTGATGGTAATCTGTTACGACAGTGGGTTATCTGTTGGGACAGATGGACGATCTGTTGCAATTAATAACGGCTGCTATTAAGTCTTAAGTATCAAACTATTTTGAAAAGTTGAGAAGTTTGAATGCAAAAGAAAAAGTCCCATCTTTCCATAGAAAACAAAAAGCCAACAGTTTGAATGTAATTAATACAACAGACTTGAATAGTCGTGCCTTTTTTACTAAACGATCTATTGCAACAGATCAATAATAACGACTGTTATTAAGTCTCAAACCATTTTTAAAAGGTGAGAAGTTTGGATGTAAAAGAAAAAGTTGCATCTTTTCACAGAAAATAAAAAGCCAGCAGTTTGAATGTAATTAATACAATGGAGCTGAACAATCGTGCCTTTAGATTCAATCCTCTATAAATAGGTCCCTCCACTTTTTTTTATTTCTTGTATTTTGTCTTTTTGGATTACATCTTCAACCACTTCTCTTCAAAGAGCATATTCCTTTCTTGTTGAGGTAAGTTTTTTTTTCTGTGTAAATCTACTCATTTGTAGTATACATTGTATTACATTCGGGCTTTTTTCTTTACTGTTGTGTTTACTTTTTTTTTGTTAATTTATGCATGTTCTAGATATGGATGATACAGATTGGGACATTGTAATTCTACAGGACACTGTCCAAGAACTTGAGTCATAGGTTCATAACCTGCGGTGGGAGTTATCCGCCATGAGAGATCGGATGATCATAGAGATTCACAAGCTTAGGAGGGACTTGCTACTGCCGGTTAAAGATTGGTCGGCTGGTAATAACAATGTTGCTGCTGATAATAATTTTAGTTCTATATCGAATCTATACCTAATGTATTTTGTTTTTTTTTTAATGGAAAATTTTTTGTTAGTCGACTTTGACTTTTAAATTCTTATTTAATTTTCATTCTGTCTATTACTTCTTCTAAACATGTTAACATGTTGAATGTTGGAGGTAAGGAGCAATTTTAAATCCAGTAGCAATAACAATTTTGGTATTTGAGTTCTTTCAACAAATGGACCATCTGTTGGAATAGATCAATTGGGTTTCTGTCAGCAGATTATCCATCTATTGCGACAGATTTGTCATTTGTTAGAGGAAAACATTCCAGTTTGATGGAAATGTATTATGTTTTTCCAGCTATTGTCCATCTGTTGCCACAGATGGGTAATCTGTTAAACATAATTGTGGTCTATTGTATTTAGTTCATGTTTTGCCTCTTTTTATTAAGGCACAAATTATTAAAAAATATATTTTATATATAATAAATGATAATATCGCATTCACAACAATGATCTAAATATATAAAAGTCCACAACAAACAACAACACAAATTTTTTTGCAATTACAATGATCATGGTGGATTAAGATCCGAGCATATAGTTCTTTTGTGGCCAACGCACTTACATATGGAGCACTTGTTTCTTCTTGATAGAAATGATTCTTTGACTCTATGCCTCCTTTTATAGGGATTTTTTCTTGATTTGATAGTGCTTGGGTCAATATATGAAGGAGGTATTAATCTCCCAAAAAGCTCTGCAGGAACAACCCAAGATGCTTCAAGAGACACCGGAGTAATATGCCTACTATATGCCATTGTATGTTTTTTCTACTGAATAAAATGGAGAGGAGTGCTTGTAAATTTTAGGTCTATATTTTGCACCGTATTAAGCTCGAAGTGCTGCCATAGCATGTGGATAGGGTATTTTGTCCAAGTCAAACACTCTGCACATACAAGATCTTGTTTGAAGATCGACTGTGGCAACATCACCATGACCATTGATACTGAACTTGTAACCTACTATTTGATGAGATAGTAACCTATTTCCCAGACTGATGTTCGTTGATATTATTTTTTTGACCTCTAGAATAAATGAAGTTCTTGGGCCCTCAAACTACACACGTCTTTCATTAAAAAATTGGCCATACTTCTTGTTTATTATTACAAATAGAGCTTTGATGGATAATTCTCTTTCATCGCCAAATAATGAATTCACTGATTCAACTATGTTTGATGTCATAATATTGTATCTATACAAAAAAATCACTTAGTACGACATCATACTAAACTTTTAACTCAAATAAGACATTAAATTCATAAGAATATACCTATCCGTTGTTGGACATTATGCCCGGCTCTATCTCTCAAAATTGATACGTACGAGATATTCTACTTCCTTGGGATGCATCTCCGTTATTTGATTAAAATGGTCTAAAAACTCCTTTCTACTATATGATTTAGCTACTCTATAAAAAAGGGTCACACCCCTTTCGTTGTGATAGAAATATTCTCTCCAAGATGCCTGATGCAACAACCAAAGTAAGCTGAAGTAAAGAAAATTGAACCCATCTATGGAATACTTGGATGCCTATCTGAAACAAAACACAACTCTTCGGTATCTTTGACGCAGCTTCGCAGTTGTTCAAAAAATCTATAAGAGGCATCGTATTCCTTGTCCGTTACACAAAAAGCAATAGGAAAGATGTAATTCTCCACATCCTGCGCCACCATCGCTAGTAGAACTCTATTATACCTGCTCCTCAAGAAGGTACCGTCGACGGGTATGCCTTTTCTCAAATGTCGAAAACCATAAATCCAAGCACCATAAGATATAAAAAAGTACTTGAACCTTCCATTTTTATCAATATGCAACGCCGTCTTACTTTTGGGATTTGTGGACTTAATCATGTAATGGTAGGCATCCAAGACTGCATACCCATGCTCGTGTGTCACTCTAACCAAGTCCTTGACAATCCCCATGGCCGTATATATCTTTCAATAACTGATCATGACACCCAATTTTGTAAGGAGTTGATTGTTCATAACCTTTGTAGAAGGGCCTTTGCCATCGGGAAAACTATTCTTGAAATATTCACCGACCTTTGACGTGGTTTGAGGATTTTGGTCCGAGATGTGCTCCGAACCATATATGTGATACTTTTTATGTTTATGAATGACGAATCTATTAGAACTTATGTACTTCACCACTCTCAACCACTATTTGCAGTTCGAATTAGCACATTTGTAGTAAAAGACACTACTCAAATTAATCACCTTCTTTATTCTGAGATTTTTTTTCAAGCAAGAAATAAACAAAGTTGAAGATAGTTCTTTCTTGTCCTTGAATGACATTCTATTGAAAAAAACGATCCCATCGTCTTGAAGATTTCCAGACTGTGTCAATCTAGAAGAACTGCCCACCATATTGGTCGCATCAACGGACGTAGGTGTTTGATCATCATCTGGAATATCCATGTCTAGATCATCTAACCTATCATCAAAGATGTCTTGTTGTTGTTCTTCTTCGTATTCTACATTTTGGTTCTCATTCTCTCTTGTCTTTTCAACCACATACACCTTTAACACCAGCCTGGATGAATCATTAATATAAGCACTCAATCGATCCTAATCGGTTATCTTGAAAGGTAGTACCCTGTGATTTTCAAAGGAGTTGTGCATGTAGCTGATGGCGAGTTCTTTCGGTTGACAATTTAGTCCACAATAGATGATGATTAAGTTCACAAAATTATCATACAAAACATCACTTTGGAATGTCATAGCTATTGTCTCTAGCATTTCAACCTCCTTCCAATGCCATACATATCGATTGCTCTTCTCGATTCATTGACATGACAATCCACCTCTATTATTATTGATCCCTCCATTAGTGGTACCTAAATAAAGTCATTTATTAAAAAAAATTAATAGTGATTTCATAGTGCCGTATATGAATCCCAACAAATATGTAATCTGTTGCAACAGGTGAAAAATAAGTTGCAATAGGTAATTGATCAATCGCAATAGATTACTTACCTATTGGGATTCATGTTACGCTCCTGAAGTTGATTTCAATAGACGAGTCATATGTTGTGACAGGTGAATCATATGTTGCAACAGACTATGTATCTGTTGCAACAGATGAAGCGTCTGTTAGGATAAATATTACAGTACTATGGCACCTTTAAAGCTGATTCCAATAGATGAGTGATATGTTGTAATAGATAATTAACCTATTATGACAGATAACTTACCTTTTGCAACAGACGACGTGTCTGTTAGAATCGAGTTTAGGTTCTATTAAAACAGGTTATTAATCTGTTGCAACAGATATTTACCATATTACAACAGATGAAATATTTGTTAGAATCGAGTTCAGGTTCTGTAACAACAGGTTACTAATCTGTTGCAACAGATATTTATCATGTTGCACCAGATAACTAATCTGTTACAATAGATGGGTCATATGTTGCAACATATGAACTATTTGTTTGATTCATGTTATGACACTATAGAACCATAAACATGAATCTAACATATGAGTCTTCCATTGAAATAGATGTCTCATCTGTCGCAACAGATGATTGATCTGTTTAAATCGATGGCTCTTATATTACATTCATATTCGCTTTCTATCTATTGTTGAAAAAATAACACAATAGCATTTACCCAAATGACAAATTCAACTAAAAATCATAATTTGACTTACCAAAGTCTCCTATGAAGTAATGCCGAAGTGGAAAGTGATGTACAAAATAAAATTTGACCTAAGAAATTAGTCAAATAGCAACAATAGCGGTAACAACAACAACAACAATAGTCAACAAGGAGAAGATAGAGATGATAATGAAGTAGAAGATGATGATAATGAAGCAGAAGATGATGAATAAAGCAGCAGCAACAATGAACAACAAAATCGCTAAGAGAGAAAATAACAATGGATGAGAAAAGAGAGAAATACCCTTTTTTTCCTCAGTTTCCTGTTATATTGGGTAAATATTTGGATCAAAATGTAAATTTAAAAATTTGTGGGTTATTCTCAAACTTACCCAACTTTCTTAATCCATAATAATGTAATTGTCATCCCCACTCAATTATTAAGACTTGAGTTATCTACACCTCATTTTCAAACTCTTTTGTCACTTTTAGCTCAAAGCCCTAGGTGATTTTATTTTTCATTGATATAATTGAATGTATTTACTTTTATCAAAAATCAAACGAACAATATCAAAATGACAAATTACTTACTTGAATTCGGGCTCGTATATAAGGGAAAAAATAGCCTATAATATGACTATCACTCATCTGCTTATAAAAATGAAGATTTTAAATCAAAAATGTTTCGAGAAAAATGCATAATGTGAAGAATGCAACAAATAAATTCATGAATAAAGTTAATGATCAGTTTTTAAAAAATCATGAATAAAGCTAATGATCAGTTTAAAAAAAAAAAAAAGAGATAGAAGCAAGTTTAGTGTTATATATCATTGCAGAAGTATATATAGAGGAGTTAGGGAGTTAGAACTCCACTCCAGCTCAAATTTCATTTGAATTTGATATTCAAATATCATATCAAAGTAGGTACTTATATTTAAAAGATATTATTATCCTACACGTACTACTACTTCTACCACTACTATTGATTATATATATAAGATATATAAGAGAGATTATGAAAATAGAACTTCATTCCAATTTAAATTTCATTTAAATTCAAATTCAAATATAATATTCATTTGTTAAAAGAAGATCAATGTATTGTTCTTCCTATCCATATTTCAAATACAATACATACTTATCTTATAATGTATATATTTGAATAAAGAAAAATACTTGAAATCAATAATCCACATATTTTTTTTAAAAAATAATTTCCTACGTTGTTTTTCCTTTTCCTTCTAGCACTATAACTATATACTATCCATTACTATAATTTATTTTATTTTTTATTTTTAGTAATAGTAGTACTACTACTGCTACTATATGTACCTGCGCGATGCGTAAATAATATTAAAATATTATTTCTAATCATTTTAAAGAGACTCTTTTCAGAAAATCGTCGACACATAACTAATTCAGATTAATCTACAATATATTATTTAACGTCATAACTAGCTATATATAAAGATCTTTCTCTAATGTACCTTTTCAAAATTTTAGCACGTCAGATTGGATATATAAACTAAATCATATGAAATTCAGATATATTCAACTCAAATTTAATTTGGACTGGTCTATTTACTTAAGTCTTTCAAATATATGCCATCGTTATTTCTTCAAAATCGAAAACAACATACTTATAAGAAATAGAGGGTTTTTTTTTTATCTTTTACGAATATTTATTTTTCATATCAAAAAATATCTTTCAATTCGAAACTGTATCTATTAATTAGTAAACGATATCCTCATTTGTATGTGCGTTACAGCTTTTTAACAATATGCTGAAACAACATTCTAGCTACGTCCTCAAGATCAATCTAATCTTTCATTCAAATATTTCAGCTTTTTAATTCACTTCATACTGAAACCATCTTCTAATCATTTCATCCCGAAATAATTTGTCAAGCAAACCATATAATTGTTATAGCTTTATCAAGTTGAAACTAAGTGAATTATAAACATAAAATCTCAAAACGTTGGAATAAAAGAGACAATTATCGTAGATAGAGAAAATTATAGCAATAAATAATTTGAAATAGAAAAAATTACAAAATATACGTCAATTACAATTACGGAATACTTCATTAGTAACAAACTGCGAAGACAACCAATTACATGAATGACCTGTACTGTACGAAGTGTGTTTAGTTCTACTTTCTAATAAGAGAAAAATATAGGAGATGTTGGTGAATCTCCTTTTGACTTCTTCATGCATTTAGTTTCTTGTATTTTGAACAATCTTGGTGGAAAGTCTAGCTTGACACTCGATATATCACAATCATATATAACTTATTCTCAACTTTACCTTAATTAGAATGAGGCTTGGACTACTTAATGAGATTTTTGTGTCTACTTTCTGAATTTGTCTTTTCTTTGTTCCAATGGTTCTTATCTCCTTTGATCTTCTTGCATTTGCTTTTCACTTCATCTGTTTAAAATTATAAAAGCTAGTAGAGATATTTAAGTTATTATATCTTTGCAGACATTGGGAGACATGAAAGTAAAAAAATTTCGTGTGTGGAAAATAGAAAGATCTCTTATGCACAATCTTACTCGTCCTTCGTCTTACCAATTCACTCTTACACCTTTGATACTCCTTTTGCAAGTACTCACCTCTCAGCCGAAGAGCATATTACTTGTTGATAAGTAATTGCAGAAATATATTTAGTTAATGCAAGAATTCAGGATATGAAAGAAAAATCGCAAACAAATATACATGTTAGTAAGCAATTGCAGAAATATAAAAAATATCAAAAATATAAACTGACATTTACTAAACTTTGCAAAAAGTAGTGAAGACTGATAACTATATTTTCTTTACCTCCATTAATAATCATAATTGTTATTTTATGTGATCTTCATATATAAAAGGGTATCAACTAATAAATCTATAAATAGACAAATCAAAACACACACGATAACCAATCCTCTGGGAAACAAAGCACAATGCTAGATGTCAAGTCAAAGAAGTTAATAGCAACAGCGAATCATGAATAATTGGCCAGCATGCTAATCAGAAAAGAATAAATAATTATAAGATTAAGCTAATCATCACATTAAATTTTTTAAAAAAAGTATTTACATATGCAAACAACATAATGAAAATAGAAGTGATTCGTATTTCTCCAGACATGAATAAAGTATTAAAGTTAATCATCGAAAAAGAAGAGAAGAAACAAATCTTAAAAAAGCCTAGCGGAGAAGTAACTCAGAAAAAATATAACGTAAATAATTTGATATAAAAAAGAAGTCAAAACATGCATAACTGTAAAAGACGGTTTTCATTATTTTCAAATTTCTGAAAACCAAATTTCCTATAAAGAAAAAAGGAACCAAAAGGTGTTTAGCTGTAAAGGGACAATTGTAATTTTCTTTTAATTAAAAAACTTAATTGGTAAGATAAATGAATTTTCAAAAATAACATAAAAAGGAGATAATTTTTCTTCTTTTTAGTTGCTACAAAGGAGGAACACAAAAAGACGTGTTTTTTATTATTGCTATATATTTTTAGAAACATTTTTTTTTTTTTTCTTAAAAGGCAAAACGTGTTTCAAGGGTTATAAGGAATGGAGGAAGAGGAGTAGTTGGTGATTTCAAATTAAAAAGTAATTTAAATTCAAGATTTTTATCCATAGGTTCAAAAGCTTTATATTTAAATTTGAAAAAAAAAAAGTGGATTTGGTTATTCAAATTCTCTAAACAAAGTTTAAAGGAGCAAAAAAAAAAAATAACTTAGGTTTTTGTGATGTTCAGTGAATTAAAATTAGAATTTTGCTTTTGCATGCATTTTTAAGAAGTTTTTCCTTCGCATAAATTTTGCTTCTACTATTGTCAATTTTTGAATTTTAAAAATAAACCGACAACATTATATTTTTGTTAAATACTTTCAAATTTAATTTTTTTACAAAAATATAAACTGAATTTTGCTAAAATTGCAAAAAGTAAAAAAAATCTTTTGAATGAATTTTGTTACCATAATTGTCAATTTGAATTTAACCAACTATATTGTCGGGATTTTTTTTGAATTGTTTAATTATCCTTTTTTTAAAGATATTTTGTGTGGCAGTTAATGCTTCTTAAAAATGTAATTTTTGATGATAAATATTATTTTTTTGTGGTGGTATGTGGCAGTTTTTGCCTCAGTTATTATATATAGATAGATATTTATGTACCATCATTATTTTGCTTATGCCACGGGAATGGCAAGTGTTCTGCTCTTCTGCCATAATTTGGCTATACCATTAATTTATTTGATATGAGGTGTATTGAATTGATTTTCCAGAGAGATGGATTAAAGGGCAAAAATGATTGAATAAGCATTATTATTAAAGTCATGGGTTCGAATTCTACCACAAATAATAAACTAGTATTTATGTGGAGAGGGGTGGAAAAGCCAGCCTATTATCTGAGTTTCAAACCATGCGCAAACTGGACCAGGGGAATTTTCCGGTCCTTTAAAAAAACAAAGACGACCACGGAACTTGTTGAAACATTTAATTGACGAGAAAATGCAGTAATTTCAGGTACATGTCTAGACAAATTTGAGCTCAGTATTGAAATTTCAAGTGATGTTTCACAACCTACTTAAAGCTTAATTTACAACGAAGTGGCTAACATGTTATAAAGCTTTCACGAAACTAGTGAGACGAGAGAAACAAACTCCAAAGTCACCCGCCCCTTGGAACGCGTATTGATGACAAAATGCTCCGGGTATTTTCTTAGAAGCATCAGCAATCCATACCATGGCTTCGATTTAGCTTCAGGGCTAGGATAGTCTTCAGATGTCAAGTATCTCCTCACCCGACTATGGTGCCAGGTATTGCCGTAGTGTTCCACCAACTGCAGATGCATAAGCTTGTCATCAGCCAAAAATCAAACTGTGATAACTTACAAAGATTTCTAAGCGAAACTACCAAAAAGCTGAACAGGAAAATTTTCCCAAAACTATCGTGAACATGGAGGAATGATATTTGAAACATGATGGAATGACAAATACAATACTCAAAAATCTGTTTGGGAAAAAGACAGTCAATATGAGTACAAACAAAAACAGCAACTTCACAAGTACCAAAAAAAAAAAAAAACGTCAAGAACTGGAGTATAAAACAAGAAAAACATACAGATATAAATTTGCTCTTTCCATTTCGAAAGCTGCAAGACATAATACTCTTACTGTCCTACATAATGTACACAGCGTGATAATTTAAAGAAAAAAAATTGATAATGCATGTCTAACAAGCAAGCAACCATAACAGGTCAAAACTCAAAAACTGGGGGAATTCTTCTCCGGGTATCAGGCCTTTATCGACATTTAATTAAAGCCCTCTAGTTCAAATGAATGAATTTCTGGCACTTTTTCTATGGTCCAAACTGCAGGAATTTTTCATAGTCCAACATGTATTAATTATTTTTTTTCCAAAATTATCCTTCTTTTTAATGTGTTTTTCAACTATCTCTAATTTAAGAAAAATTTGGAAAGCAGCAAAAGGGTAATATTGATAATGTCATCACCTACCTCTCTTGAGACCCATCATAGTCAACCTCTCACACCTTCTCACTAAGGACTAAGGCATCTGTGCATCTCTTCTTCACATGCCCGAACCATCTCAGTCTCGCCTCCCTCGTCTTTTTCCACCACGAAGATTACTCCTACCTTGTCCCGAATATTTTCATTTCTAATCCTATCCCTCTTAGTATATCCGCATCTCATGTACTCATCGGAAAAAAAATACTAAATATACTTATACAAATTTGCAATAAAACCAAATCAAAATTATGTTGAGGACATTGTTTGATATGCAGTAACCCATCGGTGCAGTGGTAAAGGACCGCTACTCTATCGTATAGGTAGCAGGATCAATCCCCCACTGAGGTAATTTTTTAAATATTTTTAAATCCTTGTATCTCTCACATAAGTTCTCTTACTTTTTCTTTTCTTTGTTTTGGCTAGAATTTTAAAAATCTAGAAGAAATTTGTTGTTTTCTTATTTGTTGAATTTTAAAAGTACTTAAGATTTATATAAATTAATCTCTTGATTTATAATTTAGTGGAAGAGATATTTTTTTAAAAGTATCTTCCAAACTTTTAAAATAAAATTTAACATCTCAAATTTATCTAGCTTGGAAGAAAGAATGAATAAATTAAAAGAAAAAACGTCAATCTTTAGAAGAGTTTTATTTAAATTCCTCAAAAGTTCAACAACAACAACATACCCAGTGTACTTCCATAAAGTGGGGTTTGGGGAGGGTAAAGTGTACGCAGTCCATAACACTACCTCAAATGAAGTAGAGAGGTTGTTTCCGATATACAGATTCCTCAAAAGTTGATATCGAAAAAGTTTATCATTTCAAAACATTGTTCAAATTACTGTAATGCAATAATTACATCATATCTTCAAGAAAGGTACTTTTCAACCTCGAATCACATTTCTTTTTTCAAAATATATTTTTATGGTCATTGTGTCATATGTTTTGATCCTCAATGGTTTATCGAGTATGATAGGTTTTAGTATAATGTAACCAAAGGTACAATCTTTTAATATAATAGTCATCGCAATGATTTATTCTCTTCTTATTTATTTCTTAAGGCGACACCGCTTATGAAAAATCTTGTGTACTGTTGTGGACGTGTGAGTTCTAACCGATCGACACTCCGCCCCTTACAACATAGCTGGTCTAACAACCAATTTAAAAAGTTCCCCTTTAAGTCTAGATGATAAAACCTAAGTTGCTTGAACTCTCCAAAAATTTTGCCGCACCCGTGTCGTATCCTTCAAAAATACACTATTTTTGGAGGATCCAACACGCACACATAGACAGTTTTGAAGAGTCCGAGCAACTTAGGATAAAACCAACCAGGATAGATCTCCTTCCCTCCTTGCACACAAGTAAACTACTTCCCCACAAAAGAGAAATCCCGAAACAATAAGACAAATAAAGGAGAGACAAAGGTAAGGAATAAGCCACAAAAGGGAAGGATATGTGTTGCGGCATGAGACATAGAGCAAGACAGTTCCACAACCTAGCAGGCAGGAAAATAATATCTCTGTTTAAATAAATAACTGAGCCTCTGCAAATATTACCAATTATCAGATCATAATTTTTGTTTAAAAAGAACCCAGAGAACTATGATAGTTAAATTTATACCCCGAGTTTAGTTCATGACTAGACAAATATGTCGAACACTGATTGATCAGTACTACCATATAGTAAAACAAGAAAGATGTGTGCCCCCAGAAACATCATAGGTGTTTGCATAAAATCAGCATAGAACATAATCCAACACATGAAGCAGAATCGTCTTTCAACAAAAATAAGGTACAAACAATGTGAACTTCAGAAGTTCCTGGACTAATTAGTGCTTCTAATAGGCCTCAACAAAATTTCCCAGTGGACTATGAATTAATTGCTGTCAACCGTGGAGAAACATGTAACAGCAGAACTTTTCCGTTTGCTTGTAGTTTAGTCTTCAGTTAATAATGTTTTGGTCTTTCTGTGACAATATTTATAAATTTGAAGTTACCTCAGCATGAAGCTTCTCCATTGGCATCCATTCTCCTGGACCACAGAGGTCAGAAAGCACATTCGCTACAGATGATACAACGTCCTTTTCTTCCAACTGCAGCAGCTGTTGGTTGTCAGCATCTCTTTCGATACATGTTCTTCCATCTAGCTTCTTATCTGTGAGAAGTTTAGGCCAAATAAATGTGACGAATCAGATACTGAGTTCTGAAGATAGAAGAAGCCGGAAAATGGGCTCTACCAGCATACACTTTTTAATTTTTTAAAAATCTGCCAGAATACACTTTTACAAGATACAAAGGAAGATAATTCCCCAGACCGCTGTGGGAATACACTGGGTTTGTTGTTGTTGTTGTACGAAGGAAGATAATACAAGATTGCACATATATGCATTCCGTATATATGTAAAAAGATTCTTCCCTAGATCACAAGAAGGTTTAATGTGTACATTTTGCTTTTTTCTGGTAAGGTAGAGTTTTATTAAAAGAACCATGATGGTACAGAAAGATGCAAAGAGACTGACCAGACAAGCTGCTGCTGCTCTTTCCAATCTAACAATACAGAAAATCCACATACTTATCTAGGCTAACTAACATATCGCTATTACACCAGACATACAGATTGTGAAAACATTTATTCTTGAATCTATGTGAACCTTCTGCCCTTCAAAACAAGCTTTGTTCCTTTCCAACCATAAGATCCAGAAGATGCAAAGTAGAATAGTCTACCATATCTGCTTCGATGCTCTAGGAACCCTTTAGAAATTGCCAGCTCTCTAACAGACCCCTTACATGTTTAAGAAACACCCACGAAATGCCATAAACATTTAGGAATAATTCCCAACAATGTCTAGAGAATCTGCAATGCAGGACTAGATGTTCAACTGTTTACTGGTCTTCTTCACATAAGTAACCCCCGCTCTCCCCTCCCCCCTCCCTCCCCCGGCCCACACAAACCTTTCACAAATTATTTTGTTTTAGAAACACCCTCTTGTTGCAGTCCATTCCAAACATGCCGCTTTAAATGGAGCTTTAGACAAGCACATCTTGCTTTAAATGGAGCTTTAGACTTCCAAATCATCTTCCAAGGCCAAGTATTATATCAATTACCTGATTCCTTAATCAGCATGTTGTAACAACTTTTAACTGAGAATTTCTATTCTTTACTGGCTGTCCAGATCTTGCGCCCGTTTATTCAAATGCCTTCTGAAGTATACTGGCCAAACTGAGTTTGAACAAATTCTGCGATAGTACCTCTCTTATTAAAGGAACAATTAAGCAAAATAGGAATTTTAATCATCAAACCACTATTCTCCAGGGCTTTCAGTTCCGCCGATTTTGTCCATCTTGATCCTCCATTTTGATCTATACAAGATTGATCGCGACCCTTCATTTTCGTTGCTGTCAGTATTTGCATTCAATTTTTGTAATACAATACTCACCATTCTACACATCACTGACACCCCCAGGCCCCAATATTCCAACATATAAATAATGTCCTATTGCCATGGTTCAAGTCTGACTGCATTTAAGATCAACCGTTTCAATACGCAACATGCTTTAAGAACTTCACATGAAGCGTGAGATAATCAATATGCCATCAATTCAAAGTTGATGTCACATGTTGCCTCTTATCCATTCAAGTTCAAAATGGGCCATTCTAGACTGCATCCACATATATCATTAAATGTTTCACTCCCTCCATTTCAATTTATTTATCTTGGGCCTCAAACGACTGCATTTAAGATCGATCCTTTCAATACGCAACATGCTTTAAGAACTTCAACATGAAGTGTGAGATAATCAATATGCCATCCACTCAAAGTTGATGTCACGTGTTGCCTCTTATCCATTCAAGTTCAAAATAGCCATTCTAGACTGCATCCACATAGAACACTAAATGTTTTAATCCCTCCATTTCAATTTATTTGTCTTAGGCCTCATTTGTTTTTATTAAGATTAAGACATATGAATCTGAATACACATATGAATAATTAAGATGATGTCTCTAGATTTAAATACTGGATGATTAAGACTGTTCGATTTTTAAATCTGAATATGCATAATTTATTTATTTGTAAGCATAACAAAAATACAATTAAAATACTACAACCACAACATTCCCAGTATAATTCCTACAAAGTGGAGTCTGGGGAAGGTAGAGTGTATCTAGATCTTACCTCTACCGCAGAGAGAGGGGTCGTTTCCGATAGACTATCGACAAATACACAATTAAAATAAAAATTAGAACTATAAGTTTAATAAAATAAAATTATTAATGAATCAAAGAAATAAAACATTTATGTTTGCTAGTGATGGTGGAAAGGGTTTGCACTAGTGGTGGTGGTCACAGTTGTTGTTAGTGGCTAGTAATGGTGATGATGATAGATGTAAAGGTGGAGGTGGTTGGTGTTGTAGTGATTGGCATGATAGTAGTGGTTGGTCGTGGTGGTGATTGTGATGGTGATGGTTTATGTTAGTAGTTGGCGATGTTTGTGGTGATGGATGAAGAATATATGGTGGTTGATGATGTGTTGTTGGCAGTTGGTGATAGTGCTAATTGTGATGGTGGAGGTTGTTAGTAGTAGAGATTGGTCATAGTAGTGGTAGTGATTGATAGTGGCGGTGAGGTGGCGGCAATGGTGACAATAGTGGTTTAACTATAATAATAGAAGTGGTGGGTGTAATAGTGACTGACATTACTGGCCGGCAACAATGGTGGTAGTCTCTAATGGTTGGCGATGGTAATGATAGTGGTGGTGGCGGTGCCAGTGGTGGTGGTTGTGATGTCAGAGGTGGTTAGTGGTGGTGACGGGCAATTATGGAAGGAGTTGAATGAAAATTATCCACATAAAAATACTTCTTAATGATACTAAGATTTTGTTAAAAAAAAAATAATTAAAGGATCGCAACACTTAATCTATATCGCCACAAGTATACTACATCAATATATGTAATCCTCCTTCAAAAGTATTACAACTTACAACTTGAACATCTATTTGTTGTTCCTATGAATAATCTAAAACATCACATAGATCTTCTGTTTGAGTTCTTAATTTCTGTTTACACCAAGAATAAAACAAACACCAAGACTTGATTAAGACCTACACAGACCAAACAAGGGCTTAAATCTTCATGTAAACAAATTCACTTAATGGCATTAGGTTTGAACCATTCAGAACTTCTTTAAGGGTAAACAAATGAGACCTTCGTTTGAGTCGGCATGGAGTTTAAGAGAGTAAAGAAAACTTTTAAATCTTATGGTCTTAAACTAAAGATATTATCGGAAACAACCTCTCTACTTCTTCGGAGGTAGTGGTATGGACTGCGTACATTTTACCCTCCCCAGACCCCACTATGTGGAAATATACTGGGTTTGTTGTTGTTGTTGTCGTGGTCTTAAACTAAGGATATGGATAATGTACCAAAAGGTCCTTTAACCTTGGGGTCTTAAGCATCCTATGTGCGATGCTGAAATTAAAGAGTTGTCAACTTAGAAAAGAGATATTCTTCTTGAAATAGATTAAAAAGAAAAGTGAAGCAAACAAATCGAAATGGATGGAGTATCTATTTGTTCTTCTTTTTGTCAATTAGTGGTAGATTTATTAAGAATGTTAGTAATAGTGATCATGAGTCTATATTAGATGGCTAAGAAGTTTAAATGCCTCATCGCAAAGAAAGATCGATTTGTTCAACATCACAAGTCATCACAAATAACTGTTTGCAATGATTGTTTTTCTTTTTGGCATGGCAATTTCCTTCCTTTCAAGCAAGATATCTTTTTTCCTTTTAGCAACAATGGTGTCTAGGAAAATCTTCCTCCATATCAACTATTCCACCAAGTTACCAGTTACCTCCCATCAAACATAGGTCTGACTACTCCATATGTTATTCTATATTTTAAGAAGGTCATACTTAAAGGGGTGAATGTTTGTTTTTAGCTCCTTAAGAATTAAGTCCGCAAAAGTAATCTCTCTTTTGATGGATACATATATAAATTGAATTTCCAAGTTAAAAGAAAGATAAAATAGTAAATGGTAAAGTTTACAAGATAATCTTTTTAATCATTTTATTTCATTCAGTACTAATGTTGCATTGTCATTGAAATGGGCAATTATAGGTATACTTCAACAACAACAACAACCTACCCAGTGTATTCCCACGTAGTGGGGTCTGGGGAGGGTACAGTGTACACAAACCATACCACTACCTCAGGTGAAGTAGGGAGGCTAGAGGGTGTTTCCGATAGACCCCCGGCTCAACACAGATAACAATATAACAAATATAAAAACATTAAAGCATATAAGCTAATCCAGTATGCAAAATACTATAAACTACAATCCCAAGACAATACTATAAACTAACCATCCGAAATCATAGGCATCACTCAAACACCATGAACAGGAAACTCCAGACGCAAACAAAGTACTCTTCCTTACTGTTACAGTCACACTCCTACCCCCTAACCTTTTATCCTAATCCGGGTCCTCTACACCTTCCTATCAAGGGTCATGTCTTCCGTAAGCTGTAACTGCTCAATATCATGCCTAATCACCTCCCTCCAATATTTCCTCAGTCTACCTCTACCCCGCCTAAAACCATCTATAGCCAGCCTCTCACACCTCCGTGCTGGAGCATCCGAGCCCTCCTCATCACTGCCCGAACCAACGTACCCTCACTGATCGCATCTTGTCCTCCATTGAAGCCACTCCCACATTCTCCTGAATAATCTCATTCCTAATCCTATCTCTCCTGGTAAGGCCACACATCCATCGCAGAATCCCCATCTTCGCCACCTTTAAATTTTGGATGTGAGAGTTCTTAACTGGCCAACACTCCGCTCCATATAACATAGTCAGTCGAACTGTCACTCTGTAGAACTTACCTTTAATCATAGCTATACTTCATTAATTGATAGAGCTCAATCTCTAGCTTCCAGAATTTTCTTAGGTTCTAATTACCACTAATATTAACATTCAACATAAAGAAAATGACCATTATATTCAGCACGCATAATATTTTGATTATATCAATATTCCACATAATCCTCGGGTTTAAGTGAAAAAGCTAATGCAGTTGTTTCTACTTGTATGTTCATAATTGGTCATTTACCTGATTATTCAACTAAGTTGATTAGTAGTTTACTTTTCTTACAATCTAAAATCACTAATATCAGGAAAAATAGTTAAAAACAATCTAGCAAGTACAATTATTTTAGCTAAAAGAATGAAAGTCAGGAAGTATGAGCATCATAAGTTGGTTGTGACTCAATACTAGAGAGAAACACCAACATTCAATTATTGTCATTTACTATTATTTATGTGCTCCGCCCGAAAAGAAACAAGGAAAATCAAAAGCGAATATAAAGCTCTACATTTAGTAAATAACTGACTTCTACCTGAAATACTAGCGGGGACTGACGAGGGTAGAGGGTGACAGGGCCTGAATTGAAGAAGGGAGGTGCTTGGAGTGAGGAAAACAAAGCAATTACCTCGGCTGGGTAATTCACGGAGTGGTTGTTTAGCAGTCAAATTGGGGAAATATAATGTAGCAGAGCTGGGTAGAGTGGGTCAGTTGCTTTGGGGCTTGATGGGAAGTAGGGGGTAGTTTTTTAGGCTGGAAAAAGGGAATCAGACGGAGGTGCATGGACAGGAACTGGGTCGCTCAACGAGTAAATTGAAAATAGAGATTTGTAGCTAAAAATCTTGGTGACAGAGGTTGGCGTCAAAAGAGGTCTCCTTGGTGACATTTGTTTAGACAGAAGGTCCCCTAGTACTTTATATTTATGAATTGAAGGGGAGATTCATTTAGATTCAGTAAAGCAAAAAATATGGGTTTTCAAAGTAAAATACCCTCACTACACGAAGGACCCATGTGTGTGGTACCTTATCCCCAAAAAAAAGGACCCAAGTGTGTGGTCATCTGCTATTGGACAATAAAGGAAAGCCTGGTGCACTAAAGCTCCCGCTATGCGCAAGGTTCGGGGAAGGGCCCCACGACAAGGTTGTATTGTACGCAGTCTTACCTTGCATTTCCGCTAGAGGTTGTTCCCAAGGCTTGAAGATGGTTGAAAACTCTTGAGTTCTAGAAAGAAAAAAAAAAGGTACAAGAAGCAAAAAACCTCAAACCTAGCTTTGATATGAGTTGCGATGTAAAACCATGTGCTAGATGGAGAGCATTTCAAAACCAAGACAATATTTAAGGTCATAAACTGAGAAACAAAGCTTGGCCCTGGAAACTATTTGGATCAACAAGGCACCCTAGAAAAAACAAATGCTTCTCCTAGATCGTGGAATATGGGAAATGTCTCCCCCTTGACTATGTTCAAAAGAGAGGCATTACACTTTGCAAAAGGTGCTCCCTTGGTGAAGAGGAAGCGGAGGATGTCGATCACCTATTTCTTCATTCTTATTTCACTAGACAAACTTGGCACTTTCTCCTTATTGTTTTGGGTATTCATTGATGCATGCCTAAAATACGGCGGGTGGATTTTCTGTTATTCGGCATAATTTGGAAGTCCATCCAGGTAGCAGTATGGTGGGGTTATACAAAGGGAAAGTACCACAAGATTATTTGAAGACAAGTAGGAATATATAGTTAAATCTTAAACTCGACTGTAAATTTGATGAATTTTAAGTGCAACATAGCTATGTCATATGTTTTAGAGCCTAATGCTATGATTGACTTTCTTAGTTCTTTAGATTCAAGGTAAGGTTCTCCTTTTTGGATTTATTTGATCCAGCATTTGGTTTTTCATTTACATCAGTAAAATACCTTACTACTTAACAAAATAATACTAATGAAAAACAGAGATATCAAAGGAAACAGATTTTGGAAAATGG
Source organism: Capsicum baccatum var. pendulum (assembly GCA_030864225.1). Classification (NCBI taxonomy): domain Eukaryota; kingdom Viridiplantae; phylum Streptophyta; class Magnoliopsida; order Solanales; family Solanaceae; genus Capsicum; species Capsicum baccatum. The sequence continues at coordinate 154,609,984 of CM061558.1, forward strand.
GCCACTATTGACTCTTGGACGAAGGTTTTTTCAATACTAAATCAAAACCATTTAACGAGCCGGTACTGCGCTATAGAAGGCGAACAGAAAAAAGCCTTTTATGGTTACATGATCATCGATGAAGTTTTTGTCACCAAAAAGAAGAGAAAGAACATTGCTAAAACTCTGATCCTTAAAAAACCTTGAACAGTGTCTAATATATTTGCACATTCCAGGAGTGTTATACACCAAACCGTCCACAATCATAGGCATTATAGTTAATACTATCAAGTTCCTTGCCCTGTCACAATGTCACTGGCATACTCTCACTGCTAAGGACCAACCGTTCATCAATGATGTCACTAAGAACAGGAGCAAATTTATGATCCGAAAATTTCATGTGTAGCAGTCTAAAGCCTACTCTGTACATCTTTTTGCTCCCGAACGATTACCAATGACCTATATAAAAATATGAGTCTATTTACCTACATTTAAGCATCCAGTAATCATCTGCAGGGATGTAACTCCCCGGACTTCCCGACATGTAAATAGAGCTTAAAACCCCTAGATCCCACTTTAGGATGGGTTTGAACGGGTTGGGGGTGATTTTGGATGAAGAAATAACCCGTGAGACGCGAGGGGGACGCCACGCAATAGCCCCGCGCCGCGTGGGCCACCGAGGGAGGCTACTGCCTCACTTGCGCGATGGCCCCGTGCCGTGAGGGGGCTAGCCCGCACTAGGGGTCGCGCCGCGAGGCGGCTGCCCTGCTAGGGTTGCGCCGTGTGGCTGCCTCCCCTTGCCGGGGATTGCACGGCAACCTCTCCCTTTCCGCCGATATAACACGATTTTTAATATATTTTAGGGCATTAGGGTCTTTTCACACCCTTAAGACGTTCCCAATTCTCCATATATGTGAGTAGGGCCTTAAGAGCGACTTCCTGCTTTCAAAAACTATATTATAATCATTACAAGAGCAAGAAAGGAGAAAACTACCTAGGGTTCAAGATTTCTAAGCTCCAAGGGTCAATTTACACTAAGTTCTCTTCACAAAAAGGTATGTAGAACTATCCTAACATTCATGGGCATAAGTATGGTATTTTAATGAACCCTATATGTATAAGTTAAGGCTTTGAAATTGATTGAAAAGCATGAATTACGAAACCTCCTTCTTATGATGAAATTTATGTATTAACTATGACGTTATTCTGCATTTATTTGAATGAATTATGCTTATGATAGTATGATAAGGGGACTCTCAGGCCTTCATGGTTCCAGATGCCCGTCATGGCTAGGGCCTCGGCTTGGGTCGTGACAAGGGATTAACATAGAACTATAAATCGTCATATAACAAAAGAACAAAAAAGATTCCTATCCATTGTATCAATAAGAATAGGGTAATTCAACAGCAAAAGTACCCTATCAACAAAATTTGTCCAAGTGAAACATGGATCACAAACCACAGAAATGTCTATGGTTATACTTACCGTCAACAAAGATGGTCACTTACTTAGACCAGTTAAAGATGAGTTTTTAACTCGTTGAAGCTTCACAATTCACAAGCAACATAAATCATCTGTATGGTGCGCAAATAATTGATGAGAAGATGATTCCCGACAAACTGTCAGTTATAGTTCCACATACGAAAGGGCAGAAAGTGTTTAATTGTATATAACAATCCAAATGAAAAGAAGAACCAATGTCCAAATCGAGAATTAACAATGAAGAACTTATTTTTATTGGCAAGAAGTAAAACAACTGACCTAGATGGGCAGAAACGGCAACCTTCCCACTGGAACCACCAGAAGCATATCCATATCCACCACCCTCAAAGCCGCCATCCCCTCTCCTCATCTTCTTAGTACCAGAACCAGCTTCCCCACCATCATCATCATCATACTCCTCATAATACTCCCTCCCTCTTAACAAACCCTTTTTCCCTACTCCACCATAACCCACCGGCGGAGGCAAGGGCAGATGCTGATGATGATGATGATGGGGAAGCACGGGAGAACCCCCCGCTGGATAATTCACATTGACGTGATGTCTAGGCCCAATTGGACCACCTAAGATACTACGAATTGGAAGAAGGAAATAAAACTCCTTATCTCCGATCTGAAGTAAATCCTGTGAATCGAGTTTAACGGGAGCGTTACCAGGGAGATGGAGAACACCTTCAACAAAACAACCATTTTTGCCCAAGACTTCGAGGGCAAAACGACGTCGTTGGAAGTCGTAGAAGATACGTGCGTGGTGACGGGAGATGTTCATTCCGCCACCAAGAGAGGATAAGTCAACGTCCACAGTTGACTTCTTGGAGTTACGGCCGAGTATTATGGAGTATGTCTGCATGTAATACTCGAAATCTTCGCCTTGCAGCTTTGCGAATCCTGCTTCCACATCGCTTCCACTGCTACTTCCCATTTCATAGGGCAAAAAAGATATTGTAATTTAAGGGATTTTGATTTCTATACGGAAGAGAACGGAATAAGAAGAAGCACAATTCAACTACCGTAAAGATGTTCTCGGTTGGTTCAATTTGATTTTACTTAATATTGATTAGATTTATCAATTTTTAATTTTTTAATATGTAAAATCAATAATCAACTAATAAGATAACTTCTTTATCAGTTTTGATTTATCAATTTTTGATTCTTAACAATTTGATTTTTGATTTAATCAATAAGAAAATACTTAGAGTATAAAATAAAAATAGTAATAACTAATATAAAAAAATGAAATCTTAATTACCGTCAAAACTTATGTAATATATTTTAGTTTACAAGAATCTTCAAATTTGAACTGAATGTTAGTTAGAAAAAAAATTGAATCCTAATTGTTGAAAACTATAAATTCTTCAAACTTTTTACTACGATAATAGTCGAACTTTATATTGTACCTTTGTTGCCCTGAATAGGTTAATACTTTGTTCACTGAACTATGAATTAATAATGCATATAATATATATACATATATAGAGAGAGAGATAGATAAATAAAGAGAGATATTTAAATATATAACATAAATAGGGATAAAATAATAACTTAGTGTATCCTTATTAGGTTATCGGTTTAATTGATAACCCAATAAGCTAAAATCGATACCGAATTATTTATCCAATAAATTTTTTTATAAAATCAATAAAAAATCGTTAACCCAATAATTCGATATCAATAATTCAATAATATTTTTATCGATTCGATTTTTTCATAGCGGTAGTTCTCTGAGCATCGGCGACTTGACAAGGGAAAGACCAAAGAGTGTTTGGGATTTTCTACTTCTTAAAAAGCTGTTTTGATTAGTTTATTTTAGATGTCTTTTGCTTTTAACTATTTTTAAATTTTAAAGGCGTTTAATAAAATAGTCAAAATTCAAAAGTATGTTGCTAATCTAAATATTTGTCAACATTGGCTTTTTGGCGTTTAGGGTGCATCGGTCGATTTGATTCGATTTTATATATTATCGATTTAATTTATTGATTTTAATTTTTTAATGTGCTGAATCAATAACTAAATCAATAAGATATTTTTTATCGATTTTTGATTTTAGTCCTTAATAGTTCGATTTTTGGTTTAACTGATAAGAAAATACTGATAAAATAGAAATAGTAGTAACTAACATGAAAAAAAATCAAATCTTAGTTGCAACTAAAAATCCTACATAATATGTTTTAATTTACAAGAATTTTCAAGTTTGAACTAAATGTTGTTAGGAGAAATTAAGAGTTTATATAATTGTTAACCCAATAACCTAGTAACAATAAACCAATAACATTTTTATTAGTTCGGTTTATCGGTCGGTTCGATTTTTGCACACCCCTATTGGCATTACCGACCACAATAAATCAATATTTATAGTTTTAATTTTTAAGTTTTAGGGGTCATTTGGTGTGAGGTATAAGGATTAAGTAATCTCGAGATAAAATGAAGGATCATTTTATCTCATGTTTGATAGAGGGATTAATCAATATCGGGATAATTTATCCCACCATTTACACCATAGTGATAGAATAACTTATTCCATATGCATAGTAGGATAAGTTATCCTGGATAATTCCGGAGTAACTAATTTCAAAACTAATTATCCCCAAATAACTATTTCCCAACCAAACGACAATAGTTTATAAGACACTTCCAAAAATCAATTCAAACACTCCTAAAATTTTGATATTGTACTACTTATCAAAAATATAAAGTACTGTGTGTTATTACTTATAACTTTAGCTTTTATGAAAGTTCTAAGCATAGTCGGCTATATGTTGTATTAATACTATACTATTGTTATTTTAGTTAATGCATTATCTTAAATTACAAAAAAAATAAAAAGAAGTTTTAACAATTGATTAATTCTGATTATGTTTTAATAATTAGATTATCTTAATTGTGAATGTTAATAACTATTAGATGTAACTTTTTTTTTAAGTGTAGTAGTTCTCACACCCACATCACCACCTCTTTAATTTTTCAAAACTTTATATCATTCTTCACCTTCTCAAAGACTAGTGTCATGTTTATGAAAATTTTTAAGATTCCTCAATATAATACTATAAATATAAGTCCTTTGAGGATAATATTGTATGCACTTGAAAGAAAGAAGAAAATTATCTTATAATATTATTCTTTTTGTTTTATTTATTGTTCTTATTATTCTTTATACTAGTGGATACATTCGCGCTTCGTGCGATAGCTAAAAAATTATTATTATTAAATAAATATTATCATTAAGTATAATTAAATGTTCATTTCTTTATAATTTTCAACCGTAATATTATGAGTTGTTTATATCATAGTATTTTGAAGGTCATATAAATAAACATAAAAATGAGAAGAGATAGATAAGAAATAACATGTATAGTTAGAGGTAACTAAAACTTTAATACCTTGACAAACTTTTGCTTCTTGAAAATCATACCCATCAAAGATGGAAGCTCCACTTTAAGATCTCAAATCCCTTTTGTCTTATAGCATTTTTGTGAGCTTACTTTACTTCATTGACACATTGGTTAATAGTTACCGAGATTAGTTTGGAATAGAATAGGTTTAGTCAATTTTGATATTCGACTTATTCAGTGAAACCCAATTTGACGATCACTCCTCCTATGAAAGAAAGCTCAAGTGCGGTAATTTGGGCGGAAGCCAATTCAATCAAAAGTAGTTTCAAAAGTACCCTTTATTACCCTTGTTTTTTATTTAAATAACCTAAAGTAGAAATCTATCCAACTTATAATGTACAATATAATATAATTTATGTTGTGGTCGTCCCAACTCTTCATGCTTCTATATAGTAGTAAATAGAAAAATAATAAAAACAGAAGAGAAAAGACATATGTAGTCATCATTAAAGTTGTCTTGAATTTGCAAGAAGACACTTAAAGTTTGTGGGAGTCCTATTACCCCATAAAACTAATTTCAAGTACAATAAATACACCACGTTGATGATCTTTAGAGCAAGTGTAAGTAGAAAATACCAATATAACATACCCAAACAATAGCTTCGGCTTATTATTATTCTAACAAATAAGAAGAACCAATGAATGTTATAATTTTTCACATGAAGATTAAAATGAATTTAGGCCAAACCCATCGACAGATCCCTTAAGTATGCACGATCTTTTACTTAGGCACCTCAAGTGAACGGGTTACATTTTAAACACCTAAAGTAGCCTAAAAGTCGGTCATTTGACACCTTTTTGCCTAATTAAAATAAAACTCAGGCGTGTGTATTTCAATCCATACATGTGGATTTTGCACGCCAATTAAAATATGCCACTTACCAGATCCTTTCCACGTCATCCACATCTACTAAAAGAGGGAAAATCAGAAAATCCCCAAATCAATTTTCTATTTTCAAATCCGATTGAAACCCTATTTCTTTCCCTGTTATACGTCTTGTTGATTTTTTCATTTTTCTTCTATTCTTCTTTTAATATTAGCGATTTGTAACTATTTACGGTGTATTTTGTAGGTACAATGCTTGCATGAAAGAGTTGATTCATTTTCAGTGACGAATTTGAAGAATCTAGTTTATAATTGAAAAAATTGAAGGTTGAACTAAACTTTTTCTTTTAAGTTTATATTTTATCCTGCTATTTGGACTGTTTCCAGCTTGAAATTATAGTGTTGGGTTGAATGTATGTTTTTAGTTTTTTTTTTTTTTTGTGATTTCAATTATAAAGTAGGGTTTTTTTGTCGGCTTTTTAGGGACTTCACAGATTTAGGGTTTATTTTGGAGATTTCACTGATAATATAGGGTTATTTTGGTAATTTTAAATTTAAGGGTATTTTCTTTTGTGCAGAATCTTTGGGGATTTATTACAAAAATGGACAGCTATATTTTGACCTATTTTCATCATGGGGGAACAATTGTATCCGACCCTAATCTTAGTTATAAATGTGAGTTGGATATCTTTGCTGTTGCCATTGCTAAAGACTATTTCAATCTTGTTGAATTTCTTTTCTACACCAAAGATCTTGGGTATTCACAAGTTAAGAGGTTCTATTGTCAATATATAGATAATGGGGGTTTAGTTCAAATCACTTCTAATGGTCAATTGCTGGAGTTTGTGAAGGAGTTAAAAGATGGTGATGAGCTTGATGTGTATATTTTTCATGACATTGATGAAGATATTGATGTTGTGGAAAATGTTGTGCCTCTTTTAGTAGGGCCACAGTCTAATGATAAAGTTGATATAGGCAGTGATGAGAATAAAAATAGAAGTCTTAATGAAGATTTGAATGGTGATAAAATAGATCTTCCCAGTAGTGAATCAGATCTGATTGGTGATGATATCCCAGATGAGGATGATTCAGACATTGATGAAGAGTTGAGAGCCTTTAGGGCTGAAAATAGAAGCAAAAAAAATCTAAGAAAAAAAATCCAAATCAAGATAAGAAATACCAGTAGGTGAAGCTAGTATTGATAAAGGTTTTCAAGACATTAGCAGGAATAAGAAAGATAGATATGTGGGTAGATTAGGAGGTATGAAGAGTATATTGATAGTTCAGACTGTGATAGTATTAATAACACTGATTTGTTAGATGAGGATGATGCTGTTGGTATTGATTTTCCAAGAAGAAGAAGAAGTAATAAAACAGATTTGATGATGATTGTGGTGTTATTGTTTTTGAACTTGGTATGATTTTTAATGGTCCTAAGGAATTTAAAAAATCTTTGGGGAGGTATGCAGTGGAAAATAGAGTTTAGATTGTCTTAAAACCTAATGAAGCTAATAGAGTGAGGGCTAAGTGAAAATTCAAGACAAAATACAACTGGTTGTGTTATGGTGTACTTGACAGAGACTCTAGTAATTTTATGATTAAGAATTATAATTCAGTGCATAAGTGTACAACATCAAACAAGAATAAGATATGTACAACTAAGTTTGTTGCTGACAGATTTAGGGATGAAATAAGTAAACAACCATCTTTGAAAATTTAGGAAATACAGGAATTGTGCAGAGAAAAATTGGGATTATATGTGGGTAAAACAATCTGTTATAGGGCAAAGTTACAGATCCTAAGAGAGGCCATGGGGGACTGAAACTTGGAATTTGTAAGATTATGTGATTATGTTGAGATGATCAAACAAACAAATCCTGGCAGTTCTGTTTGGCTGAGAATGGACAGTGAAACTATCCAGGTAAAAATCTGTTTGTGTATTTCTATGTGTCTCTTGATGCATTGAAAAAAAGGTAGATGGAAGGATGTAGAAAAATTATAGGGTTTGATGGATGTTTCTTAAAGGGTGCTTGTAAGGGTGAACTTCTAGATGCAGTTGGGAAGAATGGAAACAATCAGATATTTCCTATAGCCTGGGCTGTTGTGGACAAGGAAATCAAGCATAGTTGGAGTATTTTTGTCAACTACTTGAAAGAGAATCTGCTGTTGGGTACTGGAGCAGGTCTTACTGTGATGGTTGATATACAAAAGGTAATATTTGATAATTTTTTAACTGGAAATTAATTAAAAAATAGAATTTCTTTATCAAGTACTTTAACTATTTTTTTGTATGTAGGGTTTTCATGCTGCTGTTCTTGAGTTGTTACCGAATGCTGAAATTAGAAGATGTGCTAGACACATCTGGGCTAACTGGAGTCAAGAGTGGAAGGGAGAAGAGAGGAAAAAACAGTTTTGGAAATTCTCAAAGGCAAGTTTTGAAGTGAAGTTCAAAGAAGAACTTGATTACATGAACCAACTTGGTAGGCAAGGTAATGATAACATTGGTGATTTGTTGTATTATCCTAGGGAGTCATGGTTTAGAGCATTCTTTAAAGAGCATTGTAAGTATGATACTGTTGAGAATAACATGTGTGAGACCTTTAATTCATGGATCTTAGTCCCTAGACATAAATCTATCATTACCATGTTGGAGGAAATTAGGAGAAAAATCATGACTAGAACTGTGGATATGATTAAGTTTGTCAATACTTGGATATGTAATTTCCACCTATGGCTAGACTTATTTTGGAGGAGAATAAGGGCAGGGCTAGGGCTTGCAAGGTGATTTGGAATGCTCATGTTGGATTTAAGGTTGGAGAAGGGGAGTATAGGCATACAGTGAACTTGACTAAAGGTCATGTAGTTGTAGAACTTGGTAGTTGAGAGGCATTCCTTGCCAACATGCCATTTGTGTTTTGTATTATGTTGAAAAAGATCCTGAACCTTATGTGGAACATTGGTATAAGAAAGAACCCTTCATGAAGGCTTATAATCACTTTATCTAACCAATCTCCAATATGAAGATGTGGCCTGAGACAAACAATTCAAAGATTGAGCCCCCTGAACCTAAAAAAATGCCTGGCGGACTTGCAAAATATAGAAAGAGAGACAAAGGAAAACTAGTAAAGAAATCTGGAAAGATGTCCAAAAGGTGGGATAATAACATGCTCCAAGTGTCATCAACAAAGCCATACCAAAAGTTTTTGCAAGGTAAAATAATTACTTTTATTTGATTTTAGAAGTTTAATATTTTATGTTGATTTTATAACTTATTAACTGGTGTGTTATGATTTTATAGATTCTTGATCCTAATGAACAAGCACATAGCCAAGGATTTCAGTTTAGTGGTCAAAGTTCACAAGTAAGCTGTCAGCCTAAATGCTCAAGCCAACCTGCACCTTCAACCTCAAAAAAATTAGCATCATGTAGCTCAAGTCAACCTGTACCTTCAACCTCAAAAAAATCAGCATCATGTAGCTCAAGTCAACCTGCATCTCAACTACAATTTATGGTGATGCAAACAGAGTTAGAAGCTTGAAAGAAGCTACAAAATCTACCTTTTGTAGTGATACAAGAATTTCTGTTACAGAAGGAATCAAGAGTCAACTACATCCTAGAAGTAGAGTAGCTATTGGGCAGAAGAAGGTAAGAGTTGGAACCACAAAGGATGTTGATGAAGGTGGATCAAAAAGGTCAAAGAATGCTGGATTTGGGACCTACATTAGTGCAAGGGGAACCCAAATACTGAATGTAAGTTAACTCACATTATTTCTTTAAAAATAAAGGGCATATATATAGTGTTTATTGATCCTTCTTTTTTCTTCAATAAATAGCCTGGGACATCAACTCAGATGATCCTACAAAGTGGTACAACTTACAAGGATGTAAGTTCTACAAGGGTTGATGTTGGTTATAAGCCTAGAGGCTTGAAATGAAAAAACAAAGATGCTGTCACCACTAATCAATTGCAGCAGATGGCCAACAAAAAGAAGAAGAAGTAGTCAAGAAGAAGTATTTTAGTCTGATGGTGTGTTGTGATTCTATTGTGTAATGTGCAGTACCAAACAATCAATTTAGTTTTTGAAGTAAACATTTTGGGTCTTTAGTTTTTACAACCTGTAAATTCAGGTTCTTTAAGTAGTATCATGCAAACTGTGAGCTCCAATCTAGAGCATGTTTTTTGGTTTATTAATTAGTGTTAACTGAAGCTCAATATAGAGCATTTTTATTAACTTTTTGTTGGTGTTTCTTTGAGCTCAATATGGAACATATTTATGAACTTGTTGTTAGTGTTTTTTTTAGCTCAATTTAGAGCGAATTAATGAAGTTGTTGCTGTTGTGTTCAGCTCAATATGGAGTGTATAGATGAAGTTGTTGGTGGTGTTGTTTTCAGCTCAATAGGAACATATAGTTAGTTGTTGTTGGTGTTGATATCAGCTCAATATGGAGCATATATTAAAACATTGTTGGTGTTGTTGCTTTTCTATTTGGATACTTCATTTTACAAGACCAACATTGTCATTATTTAGAATCAAAACATTGATAGTATTTAGAATCAAAATAAACATTTCATTCATCAAAATGTAACATTCTTAAAGACCAAAATTACATCAACAAACAAAACCTAACAAGGTTTAATACTAACCAGAAAAATACACCTAAACTTCATGACAACAAGAAGGAATTTAAGTCATTTTGCAACTTTAACACTTATAGGCAATCATAACTTCAAGGCCATCAAAACTTCAGGGCCAAACTTCAGCAATTTGGCTTCAATGTCCATATTCCCTATAACAATAAACAAGTAGCAACGACACCAACAATATTATATCTTCTAGCTCGATTTTATTTATCTTCAAAGGACTTAACTTTCTTCAATAAACCCCAAATTACCCTATTTGCTTGTGAAGAGTGTCGTTCTTCATACCAATCAAAGTAATCACACCCGTTCAATTTCTACAAAATTAATAACAAAATGATTACAAAATCAATAATTAATAGACTTTAAGTTAAGAAGTAATAAACATTACCTTTGATTTTTTACATGTAAAAAATCTACGATTGGGATTTTGTTGAGTCCAAGAAGTCGTTAGTAATGCTTCATTACCACATTTACAATAGCGATAATTTTTTTTGGAAAAAGCCATGAACGATGAGCTCGACATTGTCCAATTCAATTCGAATAAAATAAGAAAAAGTTCAAACTTTTGAAAAATTGAAGAAGAAGATGAAAAAGAGAGAAGAAGAGACAAGTTTTTTATAAAACAAAATTACAAAAAAAAGTGATAAATTAGGGTTAAAATTTGATTTGGGAATGAAGAAGAAAATGAAATATGGGTATATTACCATTGGGGGGTCATTTATATGCCATATCAATAAAAAAACAGGCTTCCACGCGCCTTTGCAGAGTGTTCCACACGCGTTTTGCCAACAAGGCAAAAGGTGCCAAAGTGACAGACTTTTAGGCTACTTTAGGTGTTGAAAATGTAACCCATTCACTTGAGGTTCCTTAGTAAAAAATTGTGCGTACTTAAGGGGTATGCCGATGGGTTTGGCCATGAATTAAATTAGATACAAACAAAAGAAGGAGAATCACTAAGGCTTACAAGTTACAATTATATACTCTTTAACTGGTTGATACCTTGAATATGACTATTAAAATTCATAAAATTTCAAATTTTACATACTGATTTACAAACTCCCAAGTATGTATGATGAAAAAATTCTCTATCGATTCCTACAACACTCCTTGTATCTTGAAACATTGACACCTTGAATGAAATTTTCTTCTTATAACTCATAAAATGTGCAAAAAGTGATGCAGCAATTCCTTGTCTTCAAGCAACAAAAATATTTATCTAATCACAAAAATATAATTTTTTTTACATCAGTACACTAATTTAACCCAAAGTGTTGGTTCAAGCATTTAGTGTCCAACCATAAACCTGAAAGTCATGAAATTAAACCCCAGTTGTCCAGATCCTTAGGCTTACCATTCTCCAAGAACAATAAAAAGAGAAGGCAGATTTTTCCTTTAGATATTAAATGCTTACCTGAATATTGATTGTTGCTTTTGTTTGCCTTCTGAATCAAAGCTCATTGCGCGAATCCATCCCACACAATCTTGTCTGAATTAAAACAATAGAGGACCACAACTCTTTGTAAGCATTCCTAGCAATATCATACCCACATTTGTCTGGATTCTAAGAGAAACTGCTTCCCTCCTCAAGCTCACATATACACACCAAGTAATTTCCCCTACAACGACCAAATAGAAACAATCAAATGAGTATCATGATTCCTAAAATGCATCCTAAAATAGGAACAACAGATGCAACAAATTCATTACTCGACTCTTCAAAATTTGTTAGAATAAATCATAAAATCCTTCATCCACGGTAGATAAAATTTTTTAATGTGATTTTTGTTTATAGACATCAACAACAAAGTTTTACGTGCAACAGGCAAAGCTAACAAAATTCCATCAAGTTAACGTTTTGCAATTACCTGACAACCTAATCATGACCTAATGACAATGAATGTACTCCAAAAATACAAGTTAAACCTGAAAAATAATAACCAAACACTTACAATAGTCTAATCGGCAAACAATGAGGCTTCACATGGGTAACTTCGCCTTGCACGACTACGACAACTTTATCTAAATGGAGTGTCAAACTTGAAAATAATAACCAAACAGTTACAATAATCAAAGGCATAATTTACAAATAATTTAGCTTCCCACAAAGCTAAATGATCAAAACTGGAGCAAAATTGAATACTTAGTCAGGGAATTAACAGATCGGATCCTAGTACTACGAGTAAAGGCATGTTTGCATGCACAAGAAAGTAAAGTCGATGAATGACTACTGCAGTGGCCCAAAAAGGGCTTGTTTGAACACATTTTGTATCAACTATCAAGCATATAGTGAAACTAGAAATCTGAACAACAAAAAAATAACACATAGTGAGAACAAAATCGAACTAAGTTTAATAAAAATTCCACATAGTTAAGGTGCTCTCTGTAAACATATTTTATATTTTTTCCTTTCTTCTAGCTAAACTACAGTTCAACACTTCTTGGAAATAAAGTGCACTTTGGTATCACAAGAGGGTATGCCTACCGAACGTTCAGATTTCCATACTATTCATTTTCTTTTATTGATTGTAAGAGATTGGGATAACACCTTCAAAGCCAGAACCAAAGAAGAAGAGCACGCATGCACCGCCTTTTCACCATGATTAGTCCCTTATCAGGACTTTCTATATCACATAAGAAATAATCTTGAGCATCATCTTTGCCTGACAATGTATTAGTGACATGCGACTAAGTTGCATAAAGAATATTATTAAGTAGAAAAAATATATAATAATGACAATATATTTGTACAAAGATTTCCAGAATTGTTACTAGAAGGATGCAATAATTGCAGATATGTTGACCAATTAAAAACTGTAGTCCATGATATTCTCAGCTTCCAAAAATTGACAATGTATATCAATTTGTCTATGAACTGTGAGAATAAAGTCAGTTCATTCTATGAATATAAAGACACCAATGAAAAGAACTGGACAAAGGTTTTGTCACTTTATAATATCTTTATACCAAGATCGATGCAATTAAAAGACACATTAGAGATTGAGGTCTTTAAACGTGATAGTTTCATCGACCTCTTGTGTCTGGTTTATACATTGAATAAGAGAATGTAAGAACTCCTGCAAAGATAACTGCACAAGCTACTGAACTATATATTATCTTCTTTAGAACTAGATATGTTATAGCACTAAAGGGATTTCAAACATACCTTTGACATCCAGCTGACCAGCTAGTTTAACACAATGTACACCAAAAAACTTTGTAACAAAGGAGCTTCGATATTGAAAGCAATAACCAAACACTTACAATAGTCGGTTAATTGGCAAATACTGAGGCTTCCACACAACTAAATTTACCTTACACAACCGTAAAAACTTTATCCACGACAACCAATTTAACATAATGTAACATGGATGTACAAAGATTTCCAGAATTATTACCAAAAGGATGCAATAATTGCAGATATATAGACAATCAAAAAACCGTAGTCCATGATATTCTTTGCTTCCAGAAATTGACAATGTATATCAATCTATATGAGAACCGCGAGCTAAAGAAGGTCATTCTATAAATATAAAGACACCAATAAAAAGAACTAGACAAAGGTTTTATCACCTTATTGTCTCTTTATACCAAGATCGACACAATTGAAAGACAGTTTAGATTGAGGTCTTTAAACGTGATAGTTTCATTGGCCTCTTATGTATGGTTTATACATTGGATAAGAGAATTTAAGAACTCTTAGAGAAATAACTGCATAAGAAACTATAGATGATCTTCTTCAGAATCAGATATGTAATAACACTAAAGGGATTTCAAACATACCTTTGATATCCAACCAGTTTAACACAATGTACACCAAAAAAACTTTGTAATCGAGGAGATCTAATACTGAAAATAATGACCAAACACTTACAATAGTCAGCTAATCGGTAAACAATGAGTCTTCCACACAACTAAGTTTACCTCACACAACCACGATAACTTTATCCATGACATCCATTTTAACACAATGTAAAATGGATGTACAACGATTTCCAGAATTATTACCAAAAGGATGCAATAATTACAGATATGTAGACCAATTAAAAAACTATTGTCCATGATATTCTCAGATTCCAAAAACTGATAATGTATATCAATTTGTATAAGAACCGCGAGAATAAAGTAGGTCATTCTATGAATATAAAGACATCAATAAAAAAAATTGGACAAAATTTTATCACCTTATAATCTCTTTATACCAAGATCAACGCAATTAAAAGACAATTGAGATTGAGGTCTTTAAACGTAGTAGTTTCATCGGCCTTTTATGTCTGATTTATACATTGAATAAGAGAATGTAAGAATAATCCAGCATTCAATATTCCATAACCAAATTAAATTAGTAAAAATGAGTATCTCTAGTTACTTACAACTTTCGATCCATCCTGCAGAGCTGATCTAGAATGTCCACTAATCTTGATAGAGACAACGAAATGCAAAAAAATTAAAAGTAGAAGTAAATAATTTGATAACCGACTCTTCACAAAGTTTTATCGAAAGAGTGAAACATTTATAATAAGCAGAATATAAGTTCAAATGAAATAGTCACTTGGTGCTTATCTCAAATTCCTTTGGTTGTATATTATTTTGGTGAGCTTCTATTACTTTATCTACAACATCATTTGTCAATTGTATATCTACTTATCCTAAAACAGAGCCAATAGTAGATGAGTATAATCAATTAATGATTTGTATGATAAATTAATATTACAAAGAGAAATAAAGAAATACCTTATGCTTGTTTTAACTTGTGGGGATATATTTTGGAATACTTCTTTGTAAACAAAATTTTAAATGAATTCATGGTATTTCATATCATCTTCAATATTTCGTATAGTTAATCCTTGTCTTGTTATTACTCGAGATATTGCTACATATAATTGGGCCATGGATGAACACTTATTTTGGAGGATACAATCCAATATGATTAAGAGACTGTCCTTGACTTTTATTAGTTGTCATGGTGAAACATGGTGCTAAAGGTAATTGTCGTCTCTTCAACTTGAATGGCCACTTAGAATCATTAGGAGACATAATAATTCTTGGTATTATTACTCTTGAGCTGATGTTCTTTTTGGAGATGATATTTGTGCTAGCGGACCAATTACCTAGATGTGTAACAATCAATCTTGTTCCCTTGCAAAGGCCTTCACTTTGGTTTAGATTTCTAAGAAGCATAACTGAGTGCCTACTTTTAAGTGTATGTCATTATTAGGTATGCCGAGAAATCTTAGGCTGTTTAAGAATTCTAATAGGTATAACAAATATTCATCATTAGTGTTCACACTTGCTTTACACACATTATCCGAGCTAAAGTATGTTCTTCCTTCACCTGGTATTTCATAATTATATTATTCAAATCATGCACCATTTTATTTTTAGGCGTTAGTATTGCTCTTTCTTTCAGATATGCTAGGTCATTATAATTCTGTAAGAGCATGGGTAAACTACCTTGATAATTGAGTCAATTGGATTATTGAATGATGTGATGCATATATTAGGAGGCAATTTAATGAGATCATTATAAATATCATCATAAAAAGATCCATCTCTAATTTATAACAACCATTTGTCGAAAGTGGTAATTTTAGTAGCCTCACAGCCAGTTACTCTGTCACTACAAAGTCACATATTTTGCTTCAACTCATACACGATTAAAAATGGCCATAAGTATGAGGAGTTTAGTAAAGCATCTATAATATCATCTCCTGTTCCCTTCAGAATTACTGGTAGTATTTGATGAAAATAACCACTAAATACGACTTTAAGACCTCCAAATGGTTTGTCAAAATTGTTTTCATATTTCAATTGAGGGATATCTCTCACAGTCCTGTCTAAGGCTTCAAAACAAAATTGGTGCGTCATCCCAAATGACCAAAGAAGTTTTTAGTAGTAGCTCAGCTAACTGACGTCCTTGTTTTATTTTACAAGTTGATTCTACACTTATGTCCAAAGGAATATGAAGTCCTAAATAAGCTGTCCTACCATTTGGTAATAACAAAGCTGCTATTCCGAAAGTTGAAACTGGGAGAACTATTTTGGATTTTCATCTCAGCTTGGCAATTATTGTATTCCATAGAAATGTATTTCCAGTACCACCATGCCCCATTATAAAAAATAAATGATCTTCATTTAAAACTGATGCCATTATTGCTTCATACGCTAACTTTTGACAATTATTTAATAGTGAAAATGATTTATCATGCACTTCCTTTAAATATCCTTTTTCATAGTCTAGTTTCTTATTAATTAGACGGTTTCCCCTGTCATATTTTAAATCCTAGAAGTGGCATTCCATTTATATCTTTCAAACTTTTCCCATCTTTACAAGTATGGTTTCAATCTCAAATAATGTATATGCTTCGAGTTGTTCTTGAGTTAGCTGTAAATCTTTCAATTGAAATCTCTTTCGTTGTAATGAGGTTATATCTTATGATAAAATTTTATAGTTGGTCCTCCAAAATTTGGCTGAATCAGATACTTGACAGTGAATTAGGATCATCATCAAGAGATCTCTAAGATCATTTCGTGATGCCTAATATGCAGTTTCAGCCAAGCAGTCATTCCACTTTTTGTCATACTATAATAACCCTAATGTGTAGCATGCCTCGTTATAAGTTTTGTACAATACTCCATTTATTGTTCTTATACTTTTAAAAGAAGTGCTTCCTTTGACAAAATTAAGTAGCATTCTCATGTAAAACCATTCTCTACTTATAGGATGTGCAAAGTAAATTCTACCAGTTGCCTTGCCCATTTTCCTTCTAGTCCATTTTTCCCATATTCATACCAGACCTAATGCATAGGAAATTCTAAATACGTCAGTTCTCGCGCATCGTCATTTTTTTGGTTCACCATAAACTATTATATGAATTTTATTTTTACTGTAACAGGTCTTCTTAGTATGTTTTCAGGTCGTTCTTCCTCTTCAAATAGTATGGTATTTTCTCCCTCTAAATGGAATGGCAAATGCTCAACTGCTAGATCTCTATGATGTATATCAAATTTAAAGATCCTCCAGCAAGCTTCTATAACTGATATGTATTTACAGTCTAGATATCTTTTGATCTTATCATGTACTCCAGCAGTATCAGTACATTCTATAGTGGCAATTACTTTATAATATCCCTTATTGATATATTTAAATAGATACTTCACCTACCTTGAGTAATTACATAGTTGTATATTTATGTGTGCATCAAACTTGACAATTAAATTCCTGTTGTAAGGGAAGACATATTTCTTATCTAAGAGAACATTGCTTTTCTTGACTTGAGTACCTATATTCCTTCTCCTTTGAACTTCTTCAAAAAATGCTGATTGTACTTCCCTTACTTCATGCATAGGCATTGAGGATCGAGGCCTCCATAAGGTCCATGCATCATGTAGTTGTTGAAAGCATTATGACCATCTGGATCAACTTCTATATTAGGTATTTCATCTATTATAATTGTGTTGATATGATTGATGGAGGGACTTTTCAACGTGGGATGTAGGAAGAGCAATATATGTGTATGAGGTAGTCCTCTTTTCTGAAACTCAATTGTATATAATCCTACATAATTAATGATATATATGATTGGTAGGATGCCAGAGAAGTATTCATATTTGCTACCATAATTTAATTCCTTGAATGAATAAGTGATGCCAAACATGAGTATGTATAATTTAGAACTTACAGGTGATCATTTTTCCAAAGGGTTGTTGCTTTTTCAGATCTTGCATTAGTTGAAATAATTTAATTTAAAAGACTCTGCATATGATATACACTCAGTTATCATCGTCATGTTGTCCAATTAAGTATCGCATTTTATTTATTTTTGGCCATTTTGGATTATATGAGAAAATGAAAAACAAATCTGGATAACCAGCCCACCTACAAATTGCCATTACATCTTGATAATTTTATGCCCTATATCAATGTCCCCCAGTGTGTGATAAGGTAAATATAATACTTTTTCCTATCACTGAACTATCTGAATCACCACGACAAATGGCATCTATTAAGCCAGAGTATAAATCAACTCTGAGTTTCTTTTTTATTCTGTATATAACAAAATATTTCTTCCTCTATTTTCATGTAAGCATCAACAATGTATTGTTATAATAGTCTACCCGCCAATAAGAAGGTGTGCCCTTCATTTAGCCTTTTTTATATCCTAAAGTAATAGAACTCTCTCATCGATAAATTTTGCCACTTGTGAGTCTTGTTGTTCACCTCTGCCAAATTAATTCCAAGTCTGTATTTGTCTTCACCAAATGGGCGTATTAATGGATATGTCATAGACAAGAAACTTGGGTGTAAATATGTAATTCTTTGAAGTTTATTTTTTCGATGCTCTACAATAATATCTGGCTGGAAGTTTTCATCTGTAAGATCATCAATAATTAATCTCTCTACTTTAGAAGTGGTGGGTACATTGTATTATCGACCATCCTTAATCTTGTTAGATAGAAAACATAGGTGAAACACAGATTTAGGATGTTGTTTATATCTATCCCTAGACATTTGAAATTTTTTTACCAAAATATTATGCTCGTTCAGTATTTTGGATAAGGCCTGGACAATTTTGGGATCAACGTCTCCTTGCGATAGATAATTCATTCTGTTGGTTATCTCATTTTTAGTATCATATATATATAGCTAAGCAAACTGTGGGATTTTACCAATTTCATGCAATAAAGATCCTATGTGATGGTAATTCTGACTACTCATCCTGAAAACATATGGCCCCTTGAGCCATTAATAGATTCATCCACTCGGCCGCCCACAGATCTAAATGCAAATATGGAGTTATAAGCCATGATATTTTTACGAAAATTGGTACCTACTTTTCCAAATTCTGTTGACAAAAGATACTTGAGATATGGTGACGGTTCATGCAATAATGGTAGTTGGACCTAACCTTTTTCCATACAAAAAAATGAGAATATTATTTTTTTTATCGGTACCATTTTATTTTTTCGTTCTTCATACCATAAAAGTGCACCACAATATTGGCATGTGTACTTTGGGTGGCCCAAATTCTAAGTTGTTGTGTAACGACCTATCAAATTCAAAGTTATAAATATAAACATAAGGATTTTATAGGTAGTTAATGTTTTATTAAGCTTCACAAATGAATAAAAAGTAGTATTTTAGCATTTTGTTAAGAGGTGAATGGTTATGCAGATTAACATACCATTTTGATGAATTCAATCATGTCTGCCTAATAAGTTTGTTAGCTTCATCATCTTTGTGAATCTATCCACAAGGCGTATAAGCTAGATTTTTTTTTTTCTGGATGTTGCTTGTATTTTTTTTAATTAGTGCAACCTTTCTCTTCAATTTGGATTACTTGTATCTATTATTTTTTATAGAAACGTCTTCCTCGTTCATTCGACTACATTCGACTGTTGATTTATTTCTATTCTATATAATTTTCAGCATTCGTTCCTACCAAGCTAATTCTGGTAGAAGCTGCTATAGGAGGTCAATTTCCAACGGAATATTCACTGAGCCACTTCATTCTTTAACAATAGCAGATAGCAATTCCATTGTGCTTCTTGCATATGTTTTAGAAGATTAGATATTTTGGTTATATCCAAATAAATATTAAAGTTGAAATACATAAGTAACGAGTATACATACCACTTGAAGCCAAAATGGTCGGCGGTGATGACATCAAAGATATAAATTGGAATGCAATGAATAAATTTGTTCTTGCCTTTGGGTTTTTGAATTACTAAATAAGTAAATAAACTTCCTTAAGTGTGGTTTGTGTTGAATTTGAGGATGAAATATGAATGGAAGGTTGTATGATTTGCGTATAATGAATTTGAATATGAATAGAAGGATAACATAGAATTTTCCTTCGCATTTAATAGGAATAAACTGTTATTGTCTTTTGAAAAAAGTGTAACTGAATAAGATTGGGAGGAAAATCTGGGATTTGTCCAGTTCTTTAATAGGAATATCCGTTGCTGATTTGTTTCAATATTGAATGTATAATTAAGTGAAGCAAAATGACCAAATGAATATATGCAAATATATATCATTAATGACTAAAGAACCTCAATAAAAAATCATATAAGATTTATCATAGAGGATGAATATATGTGTTCCATGTATGCGTACATAACAGTCAGAATACAGAGGACATCCAAAATTTGAAATTTGTCGCAAAACAAATGCAATGAGAATTGGCCTCTTGAAGGTAATACTGTTTAGTCCTGTCCTGTATCAAAATTGGAAAAACACCATTGTTATCTATTTTACTATTCAACCATATTTGACTAACTTATTGGACAAAGTCCTTTCCGTTTGGGAAATTAGATCCTAAATTGCCTGCCGATTGAAAGCATTTTAGCTCTTCCAAATACGTTGCTCGATGTCACTTGTTAAATCATCTCTGCTAGAACATCTGGTTATAAGAGGGCTTGATGTTATAAACTTGGCATCAGAATTCATAACCATGCATGCAAACTATTGTTCTTGCTGCTTCTGTTTGTCTTCAAGTTTCTTAGTTTGGAAGTGTGTCTGTACACGATGTTTTCTCATTTCATCAGAGTTTAGACATTATAGGTGGAAAATATTAAGTTCATCATTCACTTGAAATGTGTTATATTTCATGCTTGAAATGTTAGTATTACAGAAGATAAAAGCAACAAACCTTCTAACTGAGTAGAATGCCCTCCTCTGAATTTTATTCTTTTGCTTTCAGGATTTTCTTAAGTTTCTCAACCTGAAAAATCACGAATTCAGGTTTTTGCTAAATTCTATGAGAAACTTTGAGCTGGTAATAATATGCTTATGAATGAGAACCTTATGTTGAAGGACGCCATACTGAGACTCAAAATCTTTCTCTCACTCTTTCAGCTTGTTCTTAAGATCCTTGACCTATTAATAATCTTGTGAATATTGAATGTGCTTTTTGAGAATTTGGTATATTAAAACAACCAATGGAAAGAACCTTATATTTGAGGCTTTCAGACTCAAATTGTTGTTTCTGCCTCATCTTGTTCTCTAGCTCCAAGACCTTTTTATCAATATAAAAGTAAAATTAGAATGATATATAAAAAATTATGACATTATCCATATATCATAGAACAAAGCTCAATCATCACATGTAACTAACCTTCTGTTGCAGAGTAGCACAAGTTTCTTCCTTTCCGTTAATCTCTCTGAAAGTTGTTTCTCTAATTGTCCATGTAACAATGTCCTCAAATTGATCTGGATTTTGAGTTCCTTAATCTTATCTTGTTGATTTTTGTTAACATGTTCTTGCCCATTATCCTTACTTGTTAAGTTATGTAGGCTTTCCTCCAGTTTCTTCAAGGATTCGTCTTTAGATTTAGCTTTCATTCTTTCCTTGTCAAGCTGCAACCCAAAATAAAGAAAAACAAAAAAGAATAGAGGATTATAATAATTGATTGAGTATAATTTAGTACAAAGAATTCTTAAAGGCTTTCTACAAACCATCGTTGCTTATCTTAGAATTCATCTTTGCTTAATGGACGACAACGTCAAGTTCATTGATTTCTTGTCACGCTCACACTAGGTTGAGATTTCGTAATAGTCTTAGTTGGGTTCTCAAATTTTGGATCTGTTAAAGGTTAAAATTGGTTCAAATTATTCTTGAAAAACTAAATATAATGTCATAAACTCACCAATAAAGTATAACTCTCCTTGACCACCTATAATTGGAGTCTGTGCACTGAAATAAATTAGCTAACTCAAATCAGTAGTTTCTCCAATATTCCATCTATGGAAATTAGCATTCAATAGCCTTTTTATCTTTTATTTTCTATCATCACAAATTTATGTTGAAGGTTATACCTTTAATTTCATCCCTTAATTTGGTTCAAAGAGAAGGTAGGACTGATTCTTTAAGATTCTAAAATACACCACACAGGAAATTTGACTAAGAAGTATTAAAAACCATATTTATATAAACGATGAGGATTGATGTTAATGTAGAAACTACACATAGATTGACAAAACCACTCTTTCTGAAAGGCTATATAGGCCATTTAAATTGGCATTTAAAAAATGTTTTTGTTGAACCACTTCAAATGGCATCATATATATATCCGGGGTGATATTTTCAAGATCTATAAGAGAAGCCTTGATTTGTTCTCGAAATCATATACAATCACGGTTTCCAATAACAGGTAATAGAGTTTCTGATTGTTCTATTTTCAAAGTAATACATTTACTAAGTTGATTATTTTTGTTGCTTGCTAGCATTTTGGAATGAACAAATCCTTTATAGGTCCTCATACTCATAGGACTAATAGAAAAGACATTAGTTATGGACCAATTTACAGCATATATAAGAGAGGGCTATAATGTCTTTGTAGTTGCTAGTGCCTGATCCTAGGACAACTGGAAAGGCAAAATAATATAATCAGAGTTGTTCCTTATTGCCCCACACCTCCATAAGTCTCCCCTACATTTCCATCATATTTTAATTTCACAAAATGAAGGGGAGGTTTGTTCCACTTCATAGAATTTGAATCAGACTCAACATTCTGTCAACATTATGATTGATCTTGTCATATTTAGCCACACATCTGGGCATCTAGTTAGGTAATTGGTAAGTGGAGCAGAGGGAAAACTTCTCCACCAATTTATCAATGTTGTGTAAAGAATAGGCTCATTGACAGTAAATAAGCTTAAACTTCAATTGCTGATTAATATTTATAGCCTAATTGATGAACCAACACAAAATAAATATTAAACTTTGGTCAACTAAATCTCTATTATTACAGATGCAAACAACCAAACTATTACAGAACTAAATAATGAAGAAAATCCGAGTCGGGATAAACCATGCAAGCATGGATATAAATTGAGGAATCACTTTCATATATACAAGATATATCCAAAGAAGATTATGACTAAAAAAATATGAAGTAGGACAAAAACAACAAATCATAAGGAACAATTTTTTTTTATTTCGCTCCTTCATTTGATTTCTAGACTTCTCCGCCTTAGTCTTCAATTCACTCTTGATCAGTATATACTTTGGCCAATACTTCTTTGAATTCTCAATAGAGCACACTTAAAAGAAAACCCAATAGAATATTCCACTCCAAAGTGGGTTATGAGCCTGAATAGAGAGATAACATTTACACCTTGCATTATATTCTTGCCAATTTTTCAGTTCACCGCAGCCTAAAAATCAGAGATGGGATAAACCATAGAAGAATTGACAGTCATCAAATCAAATAAAAATAAATCATATAGATAAAACAAATTTGTTGTCAAAATACATCTACCAATGAAACTAAACTAAGAATGGAAAAAGGACCCAAAAATTCTGTCTAACTAATAAAAGTTTAATCAAGATGAACAAATAGGAAAATACCTATGTGTTCCGAAAACAGCTATCCCCAACTAAAGCAACATCATTTGAAAGGGCCCAGTAGTGGCAGTATACTATGTCAATTCGATTGAAATCCTTTGACTACACACGCCATTCACTTCTCCTTGCTTCTTTTTATTTTGGTTTTTGTAACCATCCCTAGACTTACGAGAAAACTCTCAGTTGCAGATCTAGTAGGTGTGGAACACCCAGATTTTTTAGGCCTAGATTTTGGTCTATTGGTTGTCCCATATGGACTTGAAAAATTGCCTGACAATAGAAAAATCAGTAAATAAACATTAAGAATGAATCTCTAAAGAAAATCCAAATCAATGAATCAAACAACAACAATAAAAACAATAAGAATAAAATTCCACAAGTGAAATATACGCAAACATTACCCGTACCTTGTAAAGGTAGAGAGGTTTTAATCCTCGGTTTGAGTATCAACAAAGCAAATTAGATATGAAAAGGAAACACGCCATGAAAAAATTTAGCAACTACTAATAACAACAATAATAACAACAATAAAAAGAACAACATACCCCGTGAAATAAGGGTGGAGTGTAAGTAGACCTTACCCTACTGAGATAAAAAGTTTGTTTCTGGAGGACCATCTATATCATGGTAGAGGTTTCCAATGGTTAATAACTCGACCATTATAGGATCAAGCTTCGCCTTGTTCTTGTTGGTCCTATTACATTCTCGGCTGTGAGGAAGACTTAACCGCAACCTTGAAATTATTGACCATGTCTAATTTAGCATTTAAGCCAGCTTTATGAGCCTCAGTTGATAGAAAATTATTAACAATAACGTCATTAAGACCCTTAGATACCTCAGTAGCGCTACTAGAGACTGACTTTTTATTCATATTCTTAGGTGTCATATTTGGCCTTTGGTTGTAGCTACTACGCTTATGCTTGATGACACCCCCATTACTTGACTGACAAATATCTTTTCCATGATAGAAAAATACCTTATTCTCCTGTTGCTTCAATAGAAATGTCTATGGTTAAGGATGCCTATTTCTAGTTGGACCATATAGAAGTGTCGAATAACACAACAGGTGGATTAGTATGCTTATTATGTTTGTCGAGAATGAACTCATGGGCATCAATAACATTACTGTGTGTTGCTAAAGTTGTATTGAGTGCTTGAGGTTTGACAGTAGATATTACTATTTTAGGGGGTGAGGAGCTTTGTAGAACTTGTTTGGTAACATCAGTGAGATAATCCTTTTCAGCCTTCTGACCCAAAGCATCACCTGCCTGCATTTGTATTCTTTTCTGTATTCAAGAAACCAACAAATACCGTTAACTATAATTGTCTTGTGGTTTGTGAATTATTAAGTTGGAATGGGATTTACCCTAGGTTGGGGGTGCTGCGGATTCTTATCATAAGAAAATATAAAATAATTAATTTCCAGTATTTTTAATTTGTATGTATACATTGCATAGAATATATAAAAAATAAGGATGTGGTGATAAAAAGATTAGGAAAGTTATTAAAATAAGGTGAAATTGATATTGTAGTAAAAGGGTACCTATTTCATGAGTAGACATAATTCTTGAGCACTTAGAATGGAAGGCTAACCAACATTACTATATCATCCATTTTCATACTTAAATTCACATTGTATGAAGAAAAGAATATATCAATAATAGCAGTAACCATGAAAAGAAACATGATAACATAACTTATCCTTAAATAAACTTGAAGTGTCATGGGATGAGCATTCAAGAAACCAACCAATATAGTTAACTATTCAAGAACTTAAGTTTATGGAACGTGATCTCTTTGCGGCACCACTTTTTCGACTTATAAACTAAATCAACTAATTTAAGATACTCTAGGCTTGGTAGTCCTATAATGACAAATATTGAGCTCTCCTCAATTGCAGAAACCATTTTTTCAAAACTATTAATCCCCCTTAAATTATCATTTCTGCGTAGTTCCAACTTAAACTTGAAGGTAAATATAACTTGGATACAATTATGGATGATTCAATGGAAAGGCAAAGTATTTGAAGCTGGTTAAAATGCTCCATTGCGGGGAAAATCTCTGTAATATCAATATCCACACTATCAGTATGGATGTCAAGTTCTCGAAGATTAGGAAACTCCATAATAGCATGTCCGCACTATCAGCATTACTAATTTTTGTGACTACTAGACATACATCTTTTTGTTTAGAAGGGCAATCTTTCTTTTGAAACACTTTTTCCGGAACAATTTGCAACTCTCATCTAGTGTGAGAAATGGAAAGAAATAAAGATCAATATAACGCTTGACATGTTCACCCACTTTTTGAAGTCGAGTTGTTACTACAATTCTAATTCTATTTACAACATCAGGGAAACAATGGGATAAGTCATCCCATTCCACCCTATCCCACATATCATCTAGGATGATGAGATATCTTTTTTTGGTTAGATTTTTCTTCAAAATGTCAGCAAGGACACCATCCTTATCTTCTTTGTCATTAAAAGTGGTAACTTGATTACAAATCTCTAGTAATATCTCCCTTTGGTTATACAATAACAAAAACAACAATAACATACCTAGTATACTCCCACCAAGGCAGCGATTTAACAATAGAGCATGCCTTTGAAGCAAGGTTCATGAACCACATCTCTGTCACCTTCACATTAATATGATTAATATCTTTTATGATTGCAGAAAGTGAGAAAAAAGCATGCCAAAGAGTATTATATTGAGAAAGAGTAGAGTCAATAGCAACTTTAAATTCATATACCAAATTGATAACACACTTCCATAGATCTTCAAGAATTTTATGTTCGCATTGCACCTTTGCAATATCTCCAAAAACAAATGTTAAAGATGAAATGTCTTTCTCTAAAATGCCAATATAAGGCTTCATCATTAAATTTAAACCTATTTCAAATTTCCTAAGGAGCGAATCAAGAAAGCTTAATCCACCGACAGTGGGGAACTCACAAGAGGGAGTGAATTTTAAGGATTTGTAGTATGTCTCCACTTGTGCTTTTAGATCTTAAGTTTTCTCCAATATTTTTATCGTCCCAAGATCAATTTTGTTCACGTCTTCTTTGATTGTATATCATTCTAAAAGAAATTGATTTATGCATAGTATGTTGCCCAATATAGTTAACTATGCCTGTCTTGTGCTTTGGCAACTATTACGCAGGAACATAAATTACTTTTAGAGGGTGGTGCATTCGTCGTGGATTCACTTGTCATAAGAAAAAATAAAATAGTTAATCACCACTATTTTCAATTTGTAAATTTACATTGCATAGAATATATAAAAAACAAGGATGTAGTAATGAAAAGATCACATAATTTGAATCGGGCTCAAGGTTTAGTTCTATCCTAGAAGCAAAAGTAACAAAACTTTGGATTAGAGTTGAACCGACATACATAACAGAAAATTGCAAGGAAATAAAGTATTACAACATCTTTTTAGAAACATCAGATCAATGTTAGAATGTAGAGAACAGAAGTGCCAAAGCTCAAACATGTAAAAGTTCATTGTCAATTGCTTTTCTAAAAAATAAAGTAATAATATGTACTATAATCCCCAAAACTAAAAAAATATCATACAATTATGAACTAATACTTGTATGCATGAACTCTAGTGACTGTACTCAATGGAAGTGTATGCTTCGTAAATCATCATGAGCTGGTTTGCAGCATCAGTAGGCTATCCATGTCTGCATTTTTATCAATAGATGGTTCAAATATTCTAATTTAGATGAGTATTTCTTAATACCTCAGTGGTATCTACATCTTGATTAGGATCTTGTTCATTAACTCCTTAATCTTGTTCATTAACACCTCTATGTTGTTCCTTAGTGCCTCTTTCTTATTCATTAGGAACCTGTTCATTAGCTTCTCCATCCTGATTAGCATTTTTCTCATTAGCACCTAAATCTTGTTCACAAGAAATCTGTTCATAACCGTCTCTATCTTGATCAATATTTTGTTTATTAGCTCATAAATTTTGATCATTAGGAACCTATTTATTAGCATTTCCATCTTGATCACTATTTTGCTCATTGCTAACTTCATCTAACTTTAAAGTGGATTGTTATCCTTTACTAAGCAATGGATTCATTCAAATCCAAATAGCTTTAGAGAATAGTAAATCTGTATCATATCCACCCACAGTAGATCTATCAGAATTAACTCATCCATTTCTAGCTTAGAGTTTCTAGCAGCTACAGTTGGCTAGTTGTACAAATTCCTGATGATCCTTTTATGGAAACAATAAGAAGATAGAAATGCAAGGGAAGGATAACCAATATTATTATATCATCCATTTTCGTACTCAAATTCACATTGTATGCCGAAAAGAATAGGCCAATAATAGTAGTAACCATAAAAAGAAACACTATAACACAGATGCAAACTACGAAACTGTTATGTAGCTAAATAATGAAGAAAATCAGTATCGGGATAAACCATACAAGTATGGATTTCATATTTGATACAAAAGTTAAATAACTTTGAGAAAGAAAATTCTTTGTCAAAACACATCTACTGGTGACACCAATAAAAAATATAAAAGGACCAAACTATTTGGTCTAAGCTTAAAAAGTGTAAAAGTTAGAACAAACAACATACTGTCTACTTCTTGCACTTATTTTTGTATTCATCAATTAAGTCATTTTCATCTATGATTAGGTTTCTTCTTTTCCTACTGTTAGCCCCATCAATTACATACAGTTCTTCCTCCCGATCTTTCAATCTATCTAATAAGATGTCAAGAGATACCTGTTTATTTTGTAAAAGTACATTTATGAACATGTGCATTAAATATGTTAATCTTAAGAAGAAATAGAAGATGCATAACTAAACAGTAAATCTGAATACCTTTTCTGTGGACAGTTCTTTTGGGAACACGATTTTTTGGCTCACTTTCATCCTCTATCAAATTCTTCACATATAAAACCAACAACAAATAAGATGATGTACAAATTATATGAAATTGTATATTACAAATTTCAATATACTGTATTGCAATACCTTTTTCTTTTCTTTTAGCTTGTGCCCTAATTCCAAATTTTCATCTAGAATCCACAACTTTGATACAGTAAAATTTTCAAGCCTCTCTTTCAAATTGTACTATTTAATTTAAGCTTAAAAATAAAATCTTTACCATTGAAACTTTGAATGTGGGAAGAAACATCGTTGTTATCTGACGATGATAGCTTGTTGAACAACTTATAAGCTGATGTATCATGGAGTTGCTCAACCACATCATTGAATAAGACAAAAGTAGTTTTCCCGGTGTTGTCTTTTACTTGTATGTGTATCTTGTACCTATATTCGTAAAAATAAGTTGACATTAATCCATAATAGAAAACAAATTCATAGTCCTTCTAGGATCCGTACTTCTCCAAAGGAAACTTGCAATCTTTGTTGCAGTTCAGGCATGAATAAACACCATTTGTAGGTGTAATCTTCTTTGAGCATACATCGCATGAAATATAGTACCATCTAAAATAGTTTACTATCTCTTTAATTTTGCTCCTCACAGTAACAATGCATTCCTATAATTCTCAAAAGAAAATTTTCAATTATCTATCTTGTTGAAGTGTTGAAATGGCAAATCAGAATGTAAGAAGCAAAAGATAACTTGTATGTCAGCATCCCGATTAGACTCCAACAAATTCTTAATGGTCATCCTGTTCGTAAATATTGCTTCCTCTATTGGAATGCTATTAATATTAGAGCTTTCAATAACTTGTACTTCCGTGGACATGGTGGAAAATTTTTGCCTCAAAGATCTTATGTAATCTATATCAAGGTTTACATATACTTTGCTAGCATATATGGTGGAGAAGCTAACTTCAGCTATTAACAATGAACGTAATAAAAATTGTGATAAAGATCTCTTCATAATGTTAGCACATAAATATATAACATCCAATAATTAAATCTGAAATAATACCATGAAAATCTTTAAGAGTTGTGTAAGTCACAATCACTATATATGGCCCAAAATCTTTCTTGTTAAAATAAGAAGCAAACTTCTCTCCCAAATCTTCCCATAAGGTTACTTGTAACTTTGTCGAACAACCTAGGAAAAGAAAAATAATAATATGATAGTTCATTTAAATCTAATCCAAAAAATGACCAATGTATAGTTTCAAAATAATACTCTTTTACGAAGACAGAAAATAAAATTGCTTAATATGAGTTGGGTGGCTTACTAATCAGTAATAATTTGATTGTCCCTTTTTCTCCACTTCGATCTAGCACTCTCCATATCACCAACCCTAAATAAACAACCAACGACATCTACAAATGAAGAAGAAAAAGTATTTGCTGAGAACGTTGATAGTTAAATAATTTTTAAAAAATTGGAAATTATAAGTATATATATACCCGATAAGATCGTGTTGTTGTTCACTCCTGACTGAATCAATTCTGGCTTAATTAAGTGAAAGCCGTTTATAGGAATATCAATAATATCTCCAAATAAAATCTTGATCGTAGTTGAGAGAAAGAAAATTATTTTCAAAGAGTTTTCAACTGGTCTATATAAACTACTACTTTCAACCAGTTTAAAGTTCTTGATGATAAATAATGAACCCTCAATTAACTTGTGCTTGAACCTGCTGACGTGGTTTTTGCTAACCTTAGAATGCACTAAATTGGCCTGATATATAAAACATATGCATTTATAACTAAGAGTTTTTAAAAATGTGTATAAGAAAGAGTAAGAATTGTGTTGATGAGGTACCTTTTCATCGACAAATATCATACCCAAATTGATCAATTCCACATTTTTCTTTGAATTAATGACATCTCACATTTTATAAATCCTAACCCTTATATCAAATCATCTCTATCAGTAACCAACTCTAAAAGAAGAGAATACGTCATACTAAAATATTAAAATCAAAATGGACTAAGCAAGCAATAACGTGAAAAAGATTGAGTTCTTTATCTATATATAGTACATAAAAAGAACATAAAAAGGCTGAAGAATTAATTAGATGCAGGTTATTCAGATATTAATATGAATTAAAATCAATTGAAGATAAAAATGATTGAGAAGAGAAACAATTCATTACAAACCTTGGTAGAAGAATAGTTCAAATCCATATATGCATCTTTTATAGGTATATGCTGTAGAGGAGAAGAAGATACAGCTATTTGGGAGCAACGACGTGGGTTATTGATTTTTGCTCTTTCATATTCATATCTTTAATTTATTTAATTTATGTACTACATATTATTTGGAAATTATCCCTCTTTAACGAAAATAAAAAATTTTAAAAAATTCTTGAATACTGAAAAATAAAATAAAGGCAATGCAAAAATTTTGATAATACAAATTTAATTATAAGAAAATTATGAGAAAAATATGCAAAAAATACCTGTAATTAGGTGAAATTTACAGTCGTGGCACCCTGAACTTTGCGGGGGTCCTATGACCCCCAGACTATCTTTTACCGTATTTAACTCGAATATATTTGCCCTTTATCAAAAACTTTTTTGTACATGCTCAATGTGCATGAAATACACGTAGTGGTTCACGTGCCAAATATATGGTGGTTAAATACGATGAAAAATAGTCCAAAGGGGTCATAGGACCCCCACAAAGTTTAGGATGCGTAACTGCAAATTTCGCCAAAGTATAGGTATTCTTCGCACCTTTTTTCCCCAAAATGTTATAAGTTTCAAATTTTTTCATATTAATATATTTAAAAAACATCTTAAAATGTAGGTTAAATTTCATACAGTTTAACCCTCGAGAAGCGAAATGTGAAAAGTAAAAAATAAATGAATAAAATAAATAAATGAAAAATGCTCTGTAAATCCTTAAGTGAGTACTTAAGTAAAACATTTTAGTATGTGAATGTAATGTAACAAAAGGGAAGCAGAGGAGGTAGAGGACTTTTAGAAATTAAAATGAGGCAACACATGATTGGCATGTTAAATACGCTAAATAAATCATTGTATTTATTAAATTTTTTGTTACTTTGGATGGAGGTAACTGCAGAGGAAATTTAAATTGTTGTTTAAATGATAGGAGATAATGAAGGTTATCAAGTTTAATAGCATTACGACATTATCCATAGGTCATACAACATAAAGCTCAATCATCAAATGTAACTAACCTTCTGCCGCAGAGTGAGTTCCTTAATCTTCTCTTGTTGAGTTTTATTAACATGTTATTTCCCTTTAGCCTTACTCTCTAAGTTCTATAGGACTTCCTCAAGTTTCTTCAATGATTTATCTTTAGATTTAGCTTTCTGCCTTGCCTTGTGAAGCTTTAACCCAAAATAAAGAAAAACAAACAAAAAAGACGATTATAATAATTGGTTGAGTAGAATTCAGTACAAAGAATTCTTAAAGATATCCTACAAACCATCATTTTCAAATTTTGGTGCTCTCTAGTGTCAACTTGTTTTCTTACAGGACCCAACTCAGCTTCTCTAACTCTTATAGAAAAGTTTAATAAACTTATAGTTTCACTCACATCCTTATCAAATGAGCTGATTTGTACAAACATCGATGCTTTTGATTCCCCATTGATAGGATAGTTCAAACTTAGTAAAACACTGAACTTTGAAAATCAAAATCTTACTTCTTGGAACAGTGTGTATATTTGGAAACCAGACTTTGAACTGTTTGATTACCTAATGAGTCTTGGAGAAGATGTGTCATCTTGGAGTTTCTGGTGATAAAAGAAAAATTGTCTGGATGTAATATTTAATGACCCTTCACTATCGATCCAATTCTTGGCAGTTAGGATAATACAAAACATGCTAAAAAATAATAAAAAAATTGAATGGTAAGTTAGTAACACCAAATAAGTGGAAATATGCAATAAAAGGCCAATTAGAAACACAATCTTTTTTACCATTGAGAATGGCCGCTATGCTCATTCACATTGTTGGATCCAACAACCCGTGCACTATTCCCGATTTGTAGCATATTCTAGACTTCTTTAATATTCTCTACTTTAGCTTTCACAAGTCCTAGAACGTGATGAAGCCGTTCCAAAGCTCAGTTTATATCCAACCTAAAATGATACAAAAAATTTAAAACTTTAATAAATTAGAGAGAAGAAATCTTATTGCGTCAAATCATAACAACATTTCACTCGTAACACAAAAGCTACATGCTCCAATATAAGAGAAGAACTTTACCTTTTTGATGTTGTCGGTGGAGCTAATAGGTCCCTGATCTACTCATTGTAGACTTCAAGCACACTGTCAAATATTTTCTAGGTGAAAGTTTCACTTCTCTCCATGTTCGATTTTAAATAATTCTTTGAGAGTCCTGTAGTTGACTCCCCCGTTCCTTTTTGTACCATCCATGGTGAATGTTTTGCCTGTTCCCATTTGTCCATAAGCAAAGTTACACATATTGTAACCGTATAAAACTAAAATAACCATCATTTCAAATTTAAATATCTTTTTGGTAGAGCTGCCATTTAAGATTCCAAGTTCTCCATCCTTGGCATCATCAAAGTCTATGATTATTGAGCATCTATCTGAGACTTCATCTTTTGTTAGTGGATGACAGCATCAAAATACTCTGATATTCCCTAGAAAAGGATGGCTTACCGTAAATAATTTAACAAAAAAGAGATCATTCTATTTACTTCCATCGACAATTTAATGAATAGTCTAATGGAAAATATGTTGCACCTTTTGTCTCCTGAACTTCATTGAAGAGCATTCTTCTCTTTGACTGCTCTTCATTATACTTCATATTAAGATCTTTATATTTCTCAAGTGAAGATTATAAAGAAAAATTTATTCAGTTCATGATCAGTGTCAAGATATATGATTTGAGAATAATCCAAACTAACCTAATGACTAAACTACGAAGACCATTTTATTTAGATCAGGCATTGAATCTACACATTTATGCACCTCACGAGAGAGCTGGGAGTGATCCTATTTCATAATTTGAATTTTCAAGAATATCAGACATGCATTTATTTTGAGAATACATCGATAACCACTAAGACATGTACAAAGTTGTCAATGTATTTCCATTAGGAGTTTAGGAAGTACCTTTACTTTCATCTCCAGTTCATTGATGGCCACTTGCCAATAATTCCATTCTTTTTAGAAGGCTACATAGGCCGTCTAAATTGTAATTTAAAGAATGTTTTTGCTGAACCACTTCAAATGCCAACATAAATATTCGGGTGATATTTCCAAGATTTACAAGTGAAACCCTGAATTAGTTCTCAAAATCATATACAATCATGGTTCCCAACAACAGGCAATGGAATCTTTTTTTTTTTAAAGGAAATAGAATTTCTAATTCTTTTTTCAAAGTAATGCATTTAGGAAGTTAATGAACTAATCCTAAACCCATGAATAGTAGACTTCTCAATTTGATGAAGATACCAAGATCTTCAATAAACTTTTATCTTAAAGAGAAATGTTTGTCTCAGCCTTTTTTTTTTTATTTCATCTCTTGTTCGATACCTGTATTGCCACCCAACACTCTCAAGGATATTTTGATACTCGGGTCTTAAAATAGAAGTCTGTGATTAAGGAAGGAGGAACGTCATCCACTAGACCACATCCTTTGATGGTTACTAAAGTCGCCCAAAACTACACCTCTACTAGAAGTATAATACGATTGATTGCAAATATAGTAACCCAACAAGATTGGGGTCGATCCCATAGGGAAGACGCGAATATTTGCTAGCCTTGATTTAATCCACAAGTAGTATATGAAAGTAAATGGGGGAATTTTGTTATCAACAGCAAATGGTAACCAACACTTGAGTATTTTTAAGTTGAAATAAATATAAGACGAATGCTAGGAATGTGTTCCCCTGGCTTCTCAACTACGTAAATTTCTTGTGTTCAAACTAATTATTCTATTGTTCTACAAGAAAAGCCTACAAGTTAGGTATCATATAGAAGATAAATTTCACCTGTTGACTTGGTTATCATCTTAGAGTATCGCCTTATTATCCCTTATTATAGCCCCAATCATATTTGGTTGTCGTACAACTATCTTAATCCTTGCTACCCAATCACAAGATTCTTGGTTATTGAATGGATGCAAATATAGAGTATCTCAGGTGTCTGCAGCTACTTAAGGCTAATTAATACAAAGGAGAATTAAGAAGATACATGTAAAAACCCTAGAATAATTTAATCTCACACTTTCTCTACATAGCTAATCCGCCAGGGTTCCCACAACCCTAGATGAGAAGATTAGATGCTCATGTTTATGTAATAAACCATGATTATAAATAAAGAACACATAACATCAATTTCACAAGAATAAGATGAATAAACTCCAAAGTCTTTGATTGAATAAGCCCTTAAAATTTCAATAAATAATGTAGCAGAGAGTAATTGCGTGCAAAATAATGTCACAACGCGTAAGCTAATAAAAGATAAACCCTAGGGTATTTATAGTATCTCAAAATAATCTTAAAATACTATTAAAAATGGGAAAGGTAAAGTTAAGTCGACAGTCGTCACTCGTATGCTCAGCTTACGAGTCGTACCCTGCCTTTTTGTAACCATTCCAGTATCTAATCTTTCTATGGATTCAATTCTCTGTTCAACTTACGAATTTGGATTATGAGTCGTAACTACATATACGACTCGTGTCCTTGATCTGTATCTACCTAGTACTTTAGTCTTTATAGGTATTAATCACTGGCTTTTAATACAACTTATCTATATGAATCGTACTCAAACTTTTGATTTGTATGATTCTGATACTTCAATTCCTGAATAGTGGCTTGGATTCTGTTATGCTCATGGTTTCAGTATAAGACTTTTACCCTAGCTTAAAACTAGGTTACTTGAGTCGTATCTTCTTCATACTTGGTTTCTTGATTTGACTTTTGGTTCTGTTCCTTGTACGATTCAACATACGAGTCATAACAAATGGTTACGATTCAAGAGCAAGACTCGTATACTGATTGGAGTTGGTCCTTTTTAGGATTTTCTCCTCTTTTTGTTTAAATAATGTTATAAGCCTATTTTACTTGCAATTCACACCAAAGTGCATCAGATCTAGCAAAAAACCCTAAGTTTATGCATAAATTCATGGTTTTAAGCATCGAAAGTGTCGTGTTTCTATGCCACATCAAAACCCTCAACTTAGTCTTTTGCATGTCCCCAGGAAGACAAAACCACATACTATTTCTAACCTCGAGGCGATGTTTAAAATTGGAAGATCTCAAATAACCCATGGTAGTGATTTTGAATTAAATTTTAATTTTGTTGTTCCCCTCTTAATTTTAAAATTTTCAACTCAAACTTGCGTATAACAATTCAGCACATGTAAAAACATGATGGGATCTAATAATGGCATTACATTAGCAATAGATACTCGGGAATAAACCTATTTTAAATCCTTTAAATAATTTAGCAACTTAGCAATATAACCTATGTGAACTCACAGTCAAAGAAATCCCATTCACTCTACAGATATATAGACTTATCTATTTTTGGGGTGTGACGAACCACTCTCTCTCACACAAAAAAGTATCACCGGTGTACATGGAATACCATAGGTTTGCCCTTATGCTCTTTTCCTAAGTTATTTGATAGTCGTGATAAGATCACTCTAGGACTCTATTTGGCTATTAATGTATGTTAGGGGTTGGTAGGATATCTTTTGTGATTCTTTTTAGTGTCTAATCCTCCTGGACACTACGATTTTCATGTGGTCCACAAGTTTTTCACTTTTTTATTTATTTCCTCCCTTGTATCTTTTTTTTAAGCATATGCTAATTTGGGCCAAACTTGGGTTTTATAGTGCTTATTTTTCTTATTGTTTTCCTTTTTCTCTACTTTGCAGTTTTCTTAACTTTCTCTTCATCAAACCTGCCCATGATTCAACTATTTTTTTATATCCGCTTTCTTCATACATGTTTTTCTCTCACGCACCCCTATAATAGCCACCTTTAACTTAGGCTATTTACCTGAGTTGAGGTGCATAATATCCATTGGAGGACTAGGTTCATTGTAAGCTAAATGGGAAGGTGATAGGTGTATCAAGAATTTTTTTTATATTAACGCTCAAATATTTAGATCAAAGGGATTTGCTCATTTGGTATAGGCATTTTAGGCTCAAGTGAACTCATACAAAAAAAGCCTATGATCACATCCTACCTAACCATCCTAAACCTTGGTAAAAGCAACCGGGTAAGTTCTAGATTCCAACACAACCAAGAACTCAGTAATCCTTACACACACTTGCACAGGGCTACATTACTAAGTGCTAGTTATCCGAATTCGCACTTGTTTTGTACCTACCTAGACTATCCCTAATCCTAATGTCATTATCAGATACTTAACAGTATCAACTATATATAAAACTCACACAATTTCTAAAATAAAAATTTTTGAGGGGGCACAATATTTTTAACTCTTTAGCATAGTTAACACTACTTTTCACAAGATCAGTTCAAAAGTCCACAATAATTAATAGTGTTTTATCAATCACAAAAAGAAATCAAAATCAAAATCTTTAAGTACATCCCAAATTTTCAGAATTCATGATAATCATAGTTAAAATAAAAAACATCTCCTGCCATAGGTGTGCTGATGTACTCCCTATCTCAACTGCCTGCATCAAACCTATAAGTCATAATAGACTTTCAGTTTTAATTACATCTGAAAATTTTCAAACTGCTCCTAAATTTTCAGTACCCCACCCCCAACTTAAGAACATTGCGTTGTCCTCTGTGAAAAAAAATCATAAAAAGAGTAGGGATGAAAATCATACCTTGGCTCTCAAGGCGCTGGAGCATTAACATCAATATGTGGGCCCTCAGATATGGTCCCACTCTCCTCAGCAACTATCCCAACTGGGACTGGATGATTAACATGTGGGGAAACAACATCGACCCCCTCTTCATCAGCAACTATCACTCTCGATCCGCTAGATCCGCTAGTCATATCGTGGTACTGACCATCCTAGTTGCCATTAGGTCTGGACTTCTTAGCAGCTCTTGCCTTTTTTTCCTTTATCTTCTTTTTTATTTCTCTTATTTTCTCTTCTGTCTTCCTTGGTTTGGTCAGCTTGCTTATCCACCAAGACTGCCCAAATATTTGGTAACTCAACTATGGGGATCTCAGTATCTATAATAGGCTTTGCAATCACCAGCCTCTTAGACAACTCGACAACCATTACCTTTATTTCGGCAATCTTAGATCAGATATCAGCAACATCGCGTACCTACCCACTACCTAGCTATCGAGTGATGCTTGACGTAAATGTATCAAGGCGCTCTTTTACACGCCTATCCTGGATATCCAGATGTCGTTTCATCGAACTTTGTACTCCACCCTCCATGTTGTTAACTTTTGCAGTGAGTGTAGCCAACTGGGTCACTATATTTGTCCACACAGCCTGAGAAATCATCATCATACCGTGAGGTATCCCTCCTGGCCTAGGTGGCATAGACTGGATTGACGGTGGGGCACTAGACGTACCCACTACATCTGAGGGTGCTGTCTCAGTCCCTGCACATACCTTAGCAACCTCAGTAGTAGCAGTAACATCTGTTGGATCATCTTGCGGAAAGGCTTCGGCCATAGCATCTGTTGCCTGCCTTATAGGTCTGGCCTATAGGTTAGATACTGATAATGCTTAAACTACACCTCTCTTGTGAGAATGTAAGTGATTGTTGTCAATGTATAACCCAACTAGGTTGGGGTAGAATCGCACAGGGAATATGGTATGAATCTGAGTTGTATGCGAGTTAATCAACTGATAGTAGTTTACGATAAATTGGGGGGTTATGAGAATTTAGAAAATAATTGTTGGTCACTTTAGTTTCAGTGTTTGTAATCAAGAGTTTGTGGAAAACTAGAATTATGTTCACTACGGGTTTTGGTACTTGACAGATGCTAATAGTGATTCAAGATTCTCATGATAGGTAGGAACAACAGATTGTCTTTATCGAAGTTATGCCTAAATTTCTCTCAACCTACTTAAGCATTTAATTACCTAAGTCTCTCGGACTTAGGGAATCTATATTCACTGACCAGACTTCAGCTCAGGTTAATTAACCTTATTACAACGTCAATTATTAAACAGAAGGTTGGTAGCTTCCAAGTCCCTGTCAATAATTCACTTCCTACTATAGTTGATTTCTTATCTCAAGCAAATCAAAGTAGGTGCTATCTATTGTTTGCAACCAACAGACAATAATTAAAACCTCAGAATTATCAAGGAGTCCTGTTACCTTTAGAATCTTGAACACTTAGCAACTTACCAAGACCTAACCCATAGATCCCATAATTCAGGTTAAAAGGATTTAGCCGCTCATAATGTAATAATCGATACAAGTTGAATTCATAATTTGAAAGATGAACTTACAACAAGATGAATAGCAAAGAGTGTTTCTCAGATTAGATCAAAGTAGAAATCCTAAAATATTGATGATAATCTCTTCAAAGTTAATTGTTTTGTTCAAGCCAAGAAACTAGAGAGAAAATAATAAAATACGTGCTCTCCAAAATAGGTTCAGAATCCTCCTTAGAAAACCCTAAACTATGCTTTTAAATACTTTAGCCTAATTATGGAAACAAAATCACAGAGTTTAGCGTTCTTCTTAGATTAGGTGATGACATGCGTGACACCTTATCAGGAGGCTGACGCCTTATCACGGATGTCGTCAGCTCCTCTTCAATTTTGACAATTTATGCTTAAGGCTGACGGTGAATCCTGATGGCTTTTCAAAACTGTGATGACATATCAGACAATGTCGTCACTTCTTCACCTCAGCTCCCATGTTCTGTCTAAGGCTGATGGCGACTCTGACGGCTTATAACAAGGCTGATGACTTATCACATGTCATCGT
Source organism: Capsicum baccatum var. pendulum (assembly GCA_030864225.1). Classification (NCBI taxonomy): domain Eukaryota; kingdom Viridiplantae; phylum Streptophyta; class Magnoliopsida; order Solanales; family Solanaceae; genus Capsicum; species Capsicum baccatum. The sequence goes on from CM061558.1 coordinate 154,649,479, forward strand.
CACTTCTTACAACTAAATCCCATTCTCTGTTTCAGGCTGACGATGAAGCTGATAACTTATTAGAGTGCAGATGACTTATCATGAATGTCGTCAGCCACACTTCTCTTCTATTTGCTTCAGATTTTAACTCTTTTTCTTCCATCATTGTTGGTTCTCTTGCCTCTTACTTCCACTACAAAATCAATGATAAAACAATCAAAAACGACAAAAGTTACTTAAGACTTTGCAATTATTCTCAGTTAAAAGCCTCAAATGTGTTAGCATCTGCTCACACATCAACACCCTCAACTTAAAACAATTGCTTGTCCTCAAGCAACTAAAACAGAACCAAGAGAATACAAAGTACATTCAGCAGTCATCTATTCATATTGTCTCAAAACATCCTTACCATCTCTGAGGTCAATCAATTTAGAAACAACTGTGTATGTTATTGAAGAGCAACAACATGACACATAGGAATCAAGATATGGCATCAAATCAGCAACAACAACCATGCATGTATCAAGCTTACACTATCCAAACAAGTTAGCAACTAGCAACATAACCAGTGTGCCCTCACTACAAAGAAGTCCCATTGCACTCATCAGACATCACATATGTAACCATGGGGACAATCACAAGACACTCACTCTCAGAATGAAGTTCCAATCAATGTATGCCAAATATCATAGGCTTGCCCTTATTTTCATTACCAAGATCTTTAGACAGGTCAGCTAGGATCACTATAGGTCTTCTCTTTTGCTTGTAATGTAGGCTAGGGGCTTGTATGATACTCGATGATATTTAAAAGGACTAAGCCTCCTTGACACTACACTAGCTTTTAGGGTCTTACTCATTTACCTTTTTCTACTCTTCTCTTTTCTTGATCACACTTATTCAGGATGGGTGCGGTTCTTTTCTACAATTACTTTTTTTTCATAACTTTTCTTTTCTTGCTCTTTTCCACCGCACCCAACTTTTTATTCTTTTTCTTTACTCTACCTTTATTCATACTTATTTTGCATCACGTACCCCTATGATAGCCACCCTCAACTTAGGCTATTTGCCTAAGTCAAGGTGCACAGTGTCCAAGGAGGACAATGGCCAAAACAGATTCATTATGATATAAAAATGGGATGGTGATAGGTATCATAAAAAGATATAGGCTATTCAGGCTCAAAATAGGGATCAAGGGATATTATGCATACAGGGAAGGTCATTTAGGTTAAAGTGGGCTAATATTAAAATGACCTATGATCCTTTCCTAACCCTTATTCTTCAACTTAGGTAAGACTATCCGAGCAAGTTTCGAATCTAACATACAAAGGGAACTAAGTAAAATCTCACACACATGGCACACAAGTATATCACAAGTTACTACTTATCCGATTAATGCAATTGTTTAGCAATGGTTATCAATTTACTAGAACTAAGACCATACAAAGATGAACAATGGTCACAATTAGATGCAAATCACATAGTTAAAGAATTAGACCACTTGAGAGGTGTTCACAAAATAACAAAATCGTGTTAACTGCCTCAAGTACTTGTATTTTTCCTAGTCAACTACAAAATGTTACAACAACAACTCACCCTACACACTCAACTTAAAATCAAAGGAAAACTGAACTAAGGGTTAGGGTATACTGGAGTAGATCAAGCACGGGAATTATGAGTCCTTGACCCTGCTGCTGTATCCTTAGCTGTCTTTTCTCCATGGGGAGTCTCCCTCCTTTCTGATGCATCTGGCCCAGTAGTTGTTGAGTGCCTACTCATTGAGGCACCTACAGCTCTCGCTCTAATGGCTGCCTCCCATTTCTCCTTGTCCACAAAGGACTCAATCATTGTAGTCTGTCTTTTTTTTTTAATCTTTCTTTCTTTCCCCTTCTCTGTTTTTATTTCTTCATCACTATCAGGCCTTTCTCTCTTACCCTTGCCTTTCTTCTTACCCTTTTTCTCTTTTTTCTTAACTAGTTTCTTTGTGAGATCAAGCAATGGTATTTCACCCTCAGACTCATCAACAACTAGATCTGCCGACACCATAAGTTGGTGTTACTGTAATACTCTAACATTCACCTTCACCTTATCTAGGGTTGCTCTGAATTGTGTAAGGTCTAAGCCCAAAATTTCTATTACCCATGTATTAAAATGGTTTTCTAATTCATTAATTCGATCGGGCAAGGCTCAGAAGGGCTCCAGTGCAACCTTAATCCTCTTTTCCACCGCAGAGGCAAAATGCTTGGAAAAAAGTTGCAGCTGAGCCTCACACCACTTGGCTTATTTGGCCACTCTTCTAAAATTCATCGGGTTAAAGGCAAATTCTGTGGTAGACACAACAACTGATGGATTTGTTTTATTTCTAGGAACTGATTCTGCTATTGCTGTGGAGGTTAGTGCTGCAGCCTCAGAATCCTACACCTCTACATTAGGTACTGAGCTGGTACCTATAATTGGTGGGTGTATTTCAACCCCTGCTCCTCTGTCAAGTGTCAGTCTCGACTGATTTTCATTATATCAGATGGGATTGTGGGTCTTCTTAGCAAGCAGTTCTTCATCTATCCCATAACCTCAGGTACATGGGCTTTCTTATATAACCTTATAATTAGACAAGGGAAAGGATATGCCGTATCAGGCCTTAAGACTCAAATTTTCATCTCCTCAGTAATGATCTCCTCGAAGTTCAACTTGAGTTTAGCCACAAGAATTGCAACTAATATTTCTCTATTATCTCCATGGATATTATCTCCGTCAGTATGCATCAAATGGGTGCGCACTACACCCCACCAGAACTTTGCCTCTTGAGTCAGGGAAGCTTAAAAATTCTCTCATTTGGGTTGGTCATCCATTCAGGTTTTCCTTCAGCTATGAGGGTTGCTAACCAAGATTGTTAATTCTTACAATTCTTAAATCGTGCATAGAAAGTAGGTAAAGTTCCCTGATGAGTGAATCCGGGGCCATGAAGATATATATTGATTGTTATTTATGAGATATCCACCATCACACCCCGTACTAGAACTCTATCTAACAAGGGTTGATCTACTGATTTCTCTCCTTCTTTACACATATTTTCCAATCGAACCTGATAGTTCACATAGAACTCCCTAACTAGTGTAGGGCAAAATGAGCTTCCTACTTTCGCGGTCCATCCCAAGTCGTAGTATCAAAATTTTTGCTCCACTTTAGGATATTTGTTCAGCCCGATAGTGATGATTTTTTTCTCTTTAAAGATTTTCCCTTTAATGGGCCTTCATTTTGTTCTGCGAAGCCCATCATAGAAGATTTTCTGTGCCTTGGAAATTATCCACCTAGCACTGTCTCGAACCTCAGGGTTCTTGTATTTAACCATAGTTCCCCGAATCGGAGAATCTTTATCATCTTGTTGCTCAGCAGAAGAGGACTCAGATGATGGTCCCTCAGATTTATATTGCTCAAACTAATGTTCCTCAGAATTAGGATGATCTGAATTATGCTCTTCAAATTCAGCATGTTGAGACTCTTGTTGCTCAGAGGACGTGTGCTCAAAAGCTATACGTTCAGATATTGTTGGCTCATTATCACTCTCTGTACTTTCCTCCACCTCAACTGGTGGAGGTGGTGAAGGCTTTTTCTAGCTTTTCATTTTCTTTTGCTTTCTGAGCAGTGGCTCCTCCTCATAATCGGAGCCCTCATCGAAGAGTCTCCGAGGTACACTTCCCTTGATTTCTTTCTTTGTAGATTTTGGGTTCTTTCATTTGGGCGCCATTATAAGGCCTGTAGCAAGAGGAAAACCATTAGTCGACACTTCAGAGTATATACACAAATATATCCATCATTGAAGTTCCACACCCCTTGAAAGGGTTTATTAATGCTTCAGGTTAAAGGTGTGATGACATGTCTGATAAGTCATCATAGTTGTGATAGCTTATCATGGATGTCGTCATCTCTAAACAGAACCCACAAAATTTTATCAACTTCTAACGACGTGTCTGATAAGCCATCATAAATGTGATAACTTATCAGCCATGTTATCAGCTCAGGACACAACCCCAACTCGACTTTAACATGATTTTTAATCCAATTTATTCAGAAAATCCCATCGATTCGCATTTTTGAGTTGATCTTTAAGTCCCAAGCATGCACAACAAACCCTAGTTCTTGATTTTGTCACATTGGCAAGCTAAACTTGACTCAATCTTCTTGGGAACCTTGGTTCACATCAGTTTATTACTTACTAACTGAAAAGAAGAGTTAGGTTTTGGGCATACCTGATAAGTTCCTTCAACTTGGTTACACGAGTAAGAGAAAGTAAATGAAAAAAAAACTCTTAATTTTGAATTCAACCCACACTCACAAGGAAGGAAGTTTTCTATTGTTTTACTTTGAAATACTTTAGAAAGGGAAGAAAATAAACTAAATATGGAAGGAAACAAAACTTAAAGAAAAGAAAAAAAATACGCGGGAAGGTGGAAAGACAAAGCTGTGGGACGGGTCGGATCTTTTTAATTTGGCCCAAAATTTTAGCTACTCTTTTAGGCTTTCTGACAAAGGCTGATGGCGTATCACACTTGTGATAGCCTATCATTAATGTCATCATCCTTAATAGAACATGCCTCAGGTTTGATTTCTCTGATGACAAATCTGATGGCTTATCTAAATTATGACAGCTCGTCAAATATGTCATCAGGAATACTTAGATGGATACATCGATTCTACCTTCTTTGAACTAGAACCTAACTATAAAAATAAATACTTTGCTGGAACATAAAAATTTCGGGTTGCCTCCCAATAACGCCTGATTTAATGTCGCAACACGACTTGGTTATCTTGACTACTCAGACTTTTTCAAGACAACCTGCTAATATCTCTTTACTATCTTTATAGAATATATCCACGATTGAGCAAACACTCATCTTATTTTGATGGGTCATGGATGAGTGTATTTTGAATCTTGCTTCTTTGTCATTAAGCCTGAACTTTAGCTCATTCAGCTCTATGTCCACTATCACTCTCCCAGTTGCAAGGAATGGTCTACCCAGGATGATGGGTACTTCAAAGTCCACCTCATAGTCTAGGTCTACAAAATTAGTAGGCAGTATAAAGTCAGTCACATTTACCAATACATATTTAATATGCCCACTGACCACTTTACAAACCTATCCACCATCACCAACCGCATGTTTGTCGGGGTAGGATGACCCAAACCCAGCTTTTTGTACACAACAAGTGGCATTAGGTTTATACTGGCTCCTAAATCGCATAGAGCTTTTGTAAAATTTAGGGACCCAATAATGCATGGGATGGTAAATGCTCTCGGTTCAACTTTTTTCTGCACTAAATACCTTGTGGAGATAGCACCACAATGATGGAGATTGTCTTTCGGCTCATGGCTAACCTTCTATATCTTCGTGACAAGGTCTTTCATAAACTTAACGTATCCTGGCATTTGATCAAGTGCCTCCATCAAAGGCACATTTATTGTTAACTGCTTCAATATCGTCATGAACTTGCTAAACTTTGTCTCATCAGCTTTTTTCTACAATCATTGAGGAAATAGAGGTAGTGGTCTTGGGAGTGTTTTTACCACTACCTCTTTCTCTTTCTCTTTCCCTATTTTAGAGCATCATCAGAACCATCAAGCTTCTCAGACTTTACTGGAACATCTTCTTCCAGTTCATCATCAACTACCTCATCAACTTTTTTTTTCCCACAGAAGGTCCAGGTAATATCTTACCACTTCTAATGGTAATTGCCATACATGATCCATTATTTTGCGGATTCTAGACTGTATCACAAGGTAATGTTCCACTCTTTCTCTGATTCAGCGTTGCAGAGAGTTGGTTCATTTGTTGTTCCAGCTGCTTGATCGAAGTGGAGTACAAGCTTACTAACCGACTAATAGATGGTACATCAGTCTTCATGGTAGACAGTCTTGAGTTGGCAGCCTCCACTACCTTTAATAATTTAGCCATTATGTCCTCTATGGATATCTTTTCAGAACTTGTTGTAGTAGCCTCACGATTTCCAGGAGGGACATATAGCCCGCTCCTATCATTATTAGTCCTCTAATTTCCCTGCTCTCTATCTTTATAACCAGGATTATAATAATAATTTCGACCTTGGTTCCCTTGGCTATTGCCTCAAAAACCTCCCCGATTATTAACATAGTTTGCCTTTTCTTCTGGATTAGCATCAACTCTATCTTGAGCTCCCATAGCTTTCACCTCCTCAATTTTACCTAATATCAAGTTCTTGGTTAGTAAGTCTATCTTCATTTTTAGGTGCGCCATGTCTTGATCACGTTCCTCGTCTCTCCTGCATTGTTCCACAGTCATACCTACAAAAACAATAGGGCTTGCTAACATACAGTCTCTGGTATGCCATGCCCGACTTTGTTTGATCATTCTTTCTAGCATTTCTAAAGCCTCTGGGAATGCAAGATCAACAAAAAAAACACCAGTAGAATTATCTACAATTAGTTTTGTTATAGAGTTAAGAGCCCTATACAAAGTCTCCATCAAGTGTATGTCCATCATATTGTGGTTCAGATACTGCGTCAACCTTTTTGTTGAATATCTCCTAGGTTTCATGAAAGGCTTAGTTGAGATGTCTAAAGTTGCTGATCTCATCCCTCAAATGTACCCTCCTAGAAGGTGGAAAGAACCTTTCTAGGAAAGCTCCTTTCAACTACCTCCGATTGGTTATAGAATCGGGTGTCAGCTCGTTAAGCCACAATGTTGCCTCCCCAGACAGATACAACGGAAACAATCTCAAATGGATAGAATTTTGACCCAATCCTAGGTTATCAAAAGATTTACAGATGGTGACAAAGTTCACCAGATGCAAGTTTGAGTCATCCCCAGGAAGGGCACCAAACAACCCCTTCAGATTGAGGAGGTGAATCATAGTACTTGTAATGTTGAATTTTTCCCCAGGTTCCAACGGTGGAGGAATAATTGCACCCATTTCACTTGCTCCATACATTCCATTATCATCATCATTGAGGTCATACTGGACCGGCTGGTAATCTTGCCTTCCTCAAAACAGACGGTTCATGTTAGCATTACGCTGTACTGGTGCAGCTACTTGCTCTGCACGCCTTGGGTTACTAGGGTTTAGCAAATCCTCGTCTCCTAAATCTTCATCCTCAATATTTGGATGCCGTTCTTGTTGATCAACATTCTGCACATTTACCTGAGCTCTAGCTAAGGCTTCTAACCTGTTAGCCTTTTGTTGGTCTGCCATTCTTCCAATTCGTTGCGGTTTTAGATTAAATGGTAATAATGGTTATCTGAAACTTTTAGTTCTTGGCATAAACTACAAAGATCCTGCAATAAAAAAAAACAACAAATAAACGTAAAACTAGGAAAATTGACTAAGAGTCAATTAGCGCACACAAACTTTAATTTACAATCGTATTCCTCGGCAATGGCACCATTTTTGATAACGATCAAACTATACCTCTCATGTGAGAATGTAAGTGATCATTGTCAATAAATAACCCAACTTGGCTGGGGTCGAATCCCACAGGGAATATGGTGTGAATCTGAGTTGTATGCGAGTTAATCAACTAATAGTTAGTAGTTTCCGATAAATTAGGGGTTATGAGAATTTAGCAAATAATTTTTGGTCACTTTAGTTTCAGTGTTTGTAATCAAGAGTTTATGGAAAAGTAGAATTATGTTCACTATGGGTTTTGGTACTTAACAGATGCTAATAATGATTCAAGATTCTCACGATAGGTAGGAGCAACAGATTGTCTTTATCAAAGTTATGCCTAAATATTTCTCGACCTACTTAAGCATTTAATTACCTAATCCTCTTGGACATAGGGAATTTATATTCACTGACCAGAATTCACCTCAGGTTAATTAACTTTGTTACAACGTCAATTATTAAACGAAAGGTTGGTAGCTTCCAAGTCCCTATCAATAATTCACTTCCTACTATAGTTGATTTCTTATCTCAATCAAATCAAAGTAGGTGCTATCTATCGTTCACAACTAATACACAATAATTAAAACCTCAAAATTATCAAAGAGTCCTATTACCTTTAGAATCTTGAACACTTAACAACTTACCAAAACCTAACCCATAGATCCCATAATTCGGGTTAAAGGGATTTAGCCACTCATAATGTAATAATCAATACAACAAGTTGAATTCATAATTTGAAAGATGAACTTACAGCAAGATAAATAGCAATGAGTGTTTCTCAAAATAGATCAAAGTAGAAATCCCAAAATATTGATGATAATCTCTTCAAAGTTAATTGTTTTGTTCAAGCCAAGAAACTAGAGAGAAAATAACAAAATACATGCGCTCCAAAATAGGTTTAGAATCCTCCTTAGAAAACCCTAAACTATGCTTTAAATACTTTAGCCTAATTATGGAAACAAAATCACAGCGTTCAGTGTTCTTCTCAGATTAGGTGATGACATATGTGACGCCTTATCAGGAGGATGACGACTTATCACGAATGTCATCAGCTCCTCTTCAATTTTGACAATTTATGCTTAAGGATGATGGTGAATCCCGATGGCTTATCAAAACTATGAAGACATATCAGACAATGTCGTCACTTCTCCACCTCAGCTCCCATGTTCTGTCTAAGGCTGACGGCGACTCTGATGGCTTATCACAAGGCTGACGGCTTATCACATGTCGTCGTTACTTCTTCCAATTAAATACCATTATCTGTTTAAGGCTGACGATAGAGATGATAACCTATTAGAGTGCTGACGATTTATCAGGAATGTCGTCAGCCACACTTCTCTTTTATGTGCTTCAGATTTCAACTCTTTTACTTCCATCATTGTTGGTTCTCTTGCCTCTTGACTTCCACTAGAAAATCAAAGATAAAACAATCAAAAAAGACAAAATTTGCTTAAGACTTTGCAATTATTCTCAGTTAAAATCCTCAAATATGTTAGCATTTTCTCACACATCAGATACATCACGAATAATCCCGACATCAAATGTTTGATAGGCCTCTAACATGTTATTGACACCTAGGATTTCTAATACCCCTACAGTTAAACATATCTGCATGATCATGCAGGGGTATGCTAGCAATGCCTTCTGCTCTGCAACAGCCTTGTCTCTTAATTCTTAGGCTAAGAACTCACCAATATCAAAATCATACCTAAGTGTAAAACCTGTTATCATCTCTGCTCGTAACGAGCTCAGCACATCATCCTCTGTGATAGGCTATGGTCCACCAAGCCTTACTCTAAAAGTTGAGGGTACTCTTCTTGATTTGCTGAGACTCTCTTATACCACCTTCAATGCTAGTGGCATGCTAGCCATGTGCAACTATCTGCTCTGTAATCTACTAGAACATTACAATCTTGTCATTAGTACCCAATGTCCGGTTGGTGATCTTTCTTATTTCGGCCATTCGATAATCCATTTCTGCTATGTTAGGTGGGGACTGATATATCGGGCCACATAAATTCTTCCAATCGTTTGAGGTGATATATCAACCCAAACTCTATGAATCGTCAGGGAAGTAACAATCTTAATATATCAATCCAAACTTCTATGAATTGTTAGAGAAGTAATAGGGTCACCTTCCTTCTACAGTCTTCCCTATGGATACGACCTCATCAACTCGCCCTTATTGGCGACATAGAACTCATGGACGAGGACCTAACTGTATCGTCTTGGAGCTTTTGTCATCCATTCAAACCTATAAGTTTTGAATCATTCAACAAACTCTGGCAGTTCGTCCATTCCCGTAGTAGTCATCCATCTCTCCCCTTATAAGACTTTCTTAATCTTTCCCCTCGGTAGCTGAGAGAACCCTGTGTTAAATATTTCCTGTAAGTTGGGGTAACCCTATCATTGTACAATAGGCACTGGAGAAGGGGTAGTGCGAGTGGGGGGTCCTGTCTGGATATCAGGGTAGCCTCCACCTCGGGACCTTGACCCTCATCTAAACTCTTTTCAGCTGAACTAAATTCATCTTTCTCATTATCATCCTCATCTTTATCATCCTCAGGATGTAGTGTGTACGGTGGGGAGAAAACTGCGTTCTTTTATCTGGGACCCTTAGGTGGTGGAGTATCAGAATCTTGGGGAACTATTTTCTTCCCCTTAGCTTTAGCTGTTGCTTTTTTTTTGTGCAGTTTCTTGGAAGTGGTCCCAGTATATTCTTCCCCGCTACTTTTAGTCTTGCTTATGGATATGCTGGTTTCTTCACTTACACTGGCTTTTATTTATTTCCTTTCTTTGCCATAGTTTTAGATGAAGACACAGTCTTTGGAGGCATTTTTCCTACACATATACTAAAGTTAGTAACTTAGAAAAGAAAAGAAAAGCAAAATTCAAAATGACAGGAAGCCAAGGGAACAAAGTTCTAGTATTCATCTCAGATTGATTTCAACCAAAGCAACCAAGATTTGTTACTAATTGGTACTGTTCTCACCAAATTCACCCTTTTACCTTCCTGTCATGTTTTGGCTACTTTAACAAATTCGTGAAATATATTCGGCCTATTCCCTATGGGTTCAACCCCAACCTTTGTTGGGTTACTATATTTGATGATAATTGGGTTGTGCTTTCTTTGGAGGTATAGCTTGGGTGACATCATAAACCTTATCTCTCTAGGCTTGGCTAGCCTGTATAAATTTTTCTCCCTACTTTTATCCTCTAATTTTGCCTATTAGCTTTCAAAAGCTACTATTTTAGCCATTGTAATTGCAAGCTTAGTTTCCTATCTATCCTATACAAGCTTTATTCTTTCACTTCTCCTTATCATCCTTACACTCTACCATTTTGCATAAGCCGTCTTCTTTGCCTCCACCTTTTATTTTATGTCTCTATTCAACCATCAATCCCCTCGATGCTTGCCAGATCGGCCTCTTGAGACACCCAACAACAAGTTAGTCATCTACTTGATGCAACTGACAGTCGTATCCCACATACTATATGCATCCCTACCACTCTTCCAAGCCCTTATATCCCAGAATTTCTTCCCATTCTTCGGTGCACTAGACATAGTCTAGCTATCTCATTTAATTCGTGGTCAATTATCTACCACCCTTTTCTTCCTCTCCTTTTTGATATCCAAGATCTTATGTTGAGGTTTAAAGTTTATCACTGAGAATAACCTTACAGTCCTAAAAAGATATTTATCACCCTTTCTAAAATCAAAACATTTATTTGAGTCTAGGCTACCACACTACGAAAGCTAACCAAGTGATTCTCCTTCTTCGTAAACATTGAATTTCTACCATCAATACAAAGGTTCTTGTGAAATCCGAAAGAAAGGATCATCCTTCATTCCTATATCCGAACCAACACCTCTATGAAAACCATCATAGCCACTCGAGGGATTCCCCTGCACTCATTGAAATGTCTCCCTATGAAAAGCTTTTCGAAGTTTGGTACTCTACTCACCACCTCATTCAAAACCTCCCAAAATCTCTTTTTCTCTGCCTACTCTTTGAATTTGAATAGTAAGAAATTGGATTTTTATACTTGTAACGAAAGTAATATTTTTGTAATAATAGTTTTCAAGTTCATTTACGTATTTAGTATTTTAAATTCTACGTACGGGTTTAGATTAGGTTGGACTTGATAAGTTATTTTCAATTGAGTTTATATGTTGTTCAACTAAAGTAAAATAAAAATTAAACCACATCTTTGGGTGTGGTTGAGCCGATTTGAGGGGTGACTTCCAAAGTGGAGATCACGGTATCAATCCCCCTTAATGCCTTCTCAATCTAGCTCGTCGTACAGGGTTTACCTTGTGCGGTTTACATCTTTTGTGTGGTTTACGAGCGATTGCACAGTGAGGGGTTTAACTGGTGCGCACAAAGTTCTCACCACAGAGTGCTCACTCGAAGGGCAGAGGCTGTGACAGAGGTTTAGAGGCTGTGGGTTTTCCTGGAGTTTCCAAAAAAGAAAAAGTAAACCACCGAATTTGAGTTTTGGATTAAGTTAGCTTAGATTGGTAATTAAATTGTAAAAATTAGTAAAAAAAATGCTGTGGGTGATGCAATTTTGTAGATTTAAATCCGTACAAAATTTAGATTATATTAAATTCAAAATACATTAGTCCCAAATAAATATTACGGATTAATATAATTAGATTAATTATTTAAGTCCAAACATGTATGGATTTAATTAAAGACCATTTTTTGGGGCTACAAATGATCAACCCACTTTAATAAGCCCAAGATATTTTCATATTCTAGAGGCCCCAAAAAGCGTCATGTGTCAAATGATGTGGCATGCCAAGTCAAGTGAAGGAACCAATAGGACCATGCCACATGTCAAAATGATACAGCATGCCCATGGAATAAAAGCCCATAAAAAAGTGCCACATCACTTAAATTGGATTGGTCAAAGGAAGTCCATATTCATCATGACTCTTCCTTTCCTACAACTATAAATAGGGGTCTCATAATTCAGAAAAGAAGACCCCCAGATCTCTGACAAGTAGCAAGAGAAAGCTTGTGGATCAAACATCTCAATTTCTCTAAAAAGCTCAAGTATTCAAATCAAGTTCATCAAGATTCAAGATTAGGACCGCAATATTCAAGAACAAGTTCAAAAGCCCTTGAATTCAAGCACAAGTCAAGATCAAGTCCCTCAATTCAACAAACCAAGTTCAAATTCAAGATCAAGCTTTAAGCCCTTTAATTTATATTCGAAAAGGCAAATCAGAGGATTCATAGAGATTGTAACACTCGCATTGAAATCAACAAAATTGATTGTTACAATATTTTCTTGTCTCGAATTATTATTTATTTTCCCAACTCAAAATTTTATTATCCAATAAATTCTGGCATGCCCAGTGGGATAGTCTCTACCTCTCATCTCAACTTTTCCAACTGCAAAGTTTAAAAACACTGAAATGAGTTCCAAAAATACCAACGATCGATCAACTACTTCCAAGGCTGCTGATTCAAAGTTCTCTGCTAAAGTAGAAAGCATCCTTGGTGTTACTTTTAGAAGCCTAGGAGCCGTCATGAGGAGAAAGGCAAGCTTTCTAGGACAACAAACACTTCCAGTGTCATCCGCGCCAACTCAAGTTTTTGGATCTTCAACCCCAAAAAAAACAAAATCCAATGCAAGTGCTTCGGAAGGAGGAAATAGTGTGGTAGAATCGCTTAAGAAGACTCTAGCTCTACTTGAGTATTCTAGTTCTAAATACTCTGGGGCAAAGAGTGATGATCGTTCAAGCAACTCATTATCTCCGACCATACCGCATAAGTTGAGAACTTCAATAATCAACTTGTGTGATAATCCATGATACTCTCCAACATATCCAGTGATTATGCAAGCGATGGTAATTGGTGCCTCGTCTATAGAGGAGTAGTTTGCAAATCTGGCAAAGGAAATTGATGGCCTAACCAAATATGTTCAAAATAAAGATGCTCAAATTGATAAGATAGTAGATAGGGTAAAAGGTATGATAGATGGAGAGTCTAGCCATGTACCTGGAAAATCTCCAGAATTTCATGAGATAGAAAATCGTATTAAACAAACACCACCAATTAAAGAGGCACAAGTTTCTTCTAAGGGAATGATCCTGATTGGGCAATTGAGGGAATTCATTGAAGGGACCTTCAAATACAAGTATGATGTTGTTTCTAAGTCTTCCCTTGCTTATTCCAAGCCTTACACAGCAAGGATTTATAGCCTCAAAATGCCTTCCAGCTAGCAACCCCCCAAATTTCAACAATTTGAGGGCAAAGGGAACCCAAAACAGCATGTTGTACACTTTGTTGAGACTGTAACAATGCTGAAACTTACAATGAATATATTGTCAAATAGTTTGTTAGTTCACTAAAGGGAAACACCTTTTATTGGTATACGAACCTTGAGCCTAATTCCATCGATAGTTGGGAGTAATTGGAGCACGAGTTCCTAAATTACTTTTATAGCACAAGGCGTACAGTGAGCATAGTAGAGCTCATGAATACTTGGAAAAGAAAGGATGAACCAATTATTGACTTCATCAATAGATGGAGAAATGCTAGCCTAAACTGCAAAGATAGGCTCAGTAAAGCTTCTGCAATAGAGATGTGCATCCAAGGAATGCACTGGGAACTTTTCTACATCTTGCAAGGCATTAAGCCTGAATCTTTTGAAGAGCTAGCTACCCGTGATCATGATATGGATTTGAGTATGTCTTCTTTTAGAAAAGGACCAACGCCTATCTATGGCCTTTAAAGGGAAAAGGATAAGCGGAAACCCAAAAGATAGGGAAAGTTTATCCCCAAAAATGACAACAAGGAGTCCACGAATATTGATGTGTCTCCTGTGAAGGTCACCACAAAGGTGAGCAAGAAGAAAAGTGTAAAGACGACTTCTGAAGCACGTCCAAATCAGTAAACTTTAAAGGATATACAAGAAAAAGAATATCCTTTCCTTGATTCTAATGTTGCTGAGATTTTTATGAACTTCTTGAGTATAAGCTTATTGAAATCCCAGAGATGAAGCATCCGAACGAAGCTGGAAGGATCAGTGACCCTAATTATTGCAGATATCATAGGCTCATAAGTCACCCTCTAGAGAAATGCTTTGTCTTTAAAGATAAAGTCATACAACTAGAAAAAGAGAAGAAGATCTTCTTCGATGATGAGATGGCCAGTTCTCATCAAATCTTCATCATATTTGGCTCACTCGATCCTATCCAAATATGTGTCTAAGAGCATAATGAGAAAATATTAGAACCTCATAGTTCTTCAGTTGACGACGGTGATAATGAATGTTGGACTCTAGTAACCTGACACAGACATAAGAAGACAAGTCTATGAAAGAAGCCAGTCAAGCAACCAACTAGGAGGAGAATGGTAAAGAAACCAAGAAAAAAGAAGTTGGTTTAATTCCGAAAGAAGATTAGGGTGACGAAGCTTCACTCCCATAAACCTTGACGTCTGGTGACTTTAGAGGAATTCTTACCGAGTTTGTTTCGTGTAAAAACTGCCCAAGTCAACTTTAAGGCGTCTTGTTTTAATACCTCCAAAGAGGGGGCAAAGGGTGAGAATCAACCCATAGAAGTTTCTTTACCTTCCGAAAAGCTTACTAAAACTCTTGGCGAAGAGGCACATGTTTGTGATACAAAAATCACCTTCATAAATAACGATCTTCTGCTTGGTGTGGCACGACATAACCCTTTCTTATACATGGTGGGTCAAATTCTAGGAAAGAAGATCAATAGAATCTTGATAGATAAGGGATTTGGAGTTAACATCTTGTCTATCCACATGATGAATGAACTTGGCATCGCTACTAGCAAACTAGAAAAAAGCCGTATAATGATCCAAGGCTTCAATCAAGGGGGCCAAAGGTCAATGAAATGTATCAAGTTGGGGATTCGTATGGATGATATTCAATGAAACCCATTGATGCATATGATCGATGCCAAAACTTCATACAATATATTGCTTGGTAGACCTTGGGTACATGGGAAAAAAATTATCTCTTCCTTTTACTATCAATGCTTGAAGTACCTCAAAGGCAGAGTAGAAAGAAAGATAGTTGCCGATGATAAGCCATTCACTGAAGCTGAGTCACATTTTGCCGATGCAAAATTCTACTTAAAAATATGTTAGAGATGAGAAAAGGGTTGAAGATATCACCAAGACTAAGTGTGATGATCTTGTATCTAAGAAGGTCACGATGACTGTCGAAAAATTTGCCTCCAAGAAGCCTCTCTCCACTTCAAATAAAGAAAGTGTCACTTCTACAAAAAAAGGCAACTCCCATTCTTTGTTACGCACCGAAGGTAAGGAAAGAGAAAGATCACCCATTGGATTCCCAAGATAATGTGCTAAAGGGGCTAACTTTACCTATCAAGAAGATTGATGCAATAAATCCATCCTCAAGACTTCTTGAAGAGTTTGTGGCTCAAAATTTTCCATAAGATATGACACTCCTTACGAAAAGTTCTAAGGATGGCTTCGATCCAAATGTATACAAGCTATTTGTAAAAGCTGGATACAATCTAAATGAGCCATCAAGGTTGGGCAAAATTCCATCGAAAGGTATGACTAGGAAGACACATAAAGGACTACGATATACTCAGTTACCTCTAATTTGCATCTCCATAAGAAGGGAAGTTAGAAACTACATCACTGTAGAAGAAGAGTCTGCTGCATCCAATAAAAGGGCTTCTGTCTTTGACCAACTTGGAGAATCAACTGCAAGAACTTCTATGTTCAAAAGGTTAGGAATTCTATATAAGATAAAAAGCAACAAGTGTAAGAGGATCTGTCAAAGTACGATGATGCACTCTTCACCTAAAATACAAAAAGATTTCCAAAGTTTGATTCCTTCTAGAATAAAACGATAGACGAAACTGGTAGTTTCATGGAATGAGGTGCTAAAAGTAAAGGTGCATACTGTGGTTTATACCAAGCAATGCAAAGAATATGAAGAGAGTGTTGTCTCCTCATATCATATTACAACCCAGAACGAGAAAGATGTCTCATCTCAAATGAAGGTTAATGAAGAGATAAAAGATACTTTTTGGTGTAATCATATATCCATCAATAACGATGATCCTCAAGAGGAAAAAGATGCTGGAGATGCTCCATCACAACTTGAAGAAGGAGTAAAAGCTACAATATATCCTTTGAAGGAAGTTAATATTGGAACCGATGAAGACCCAAGACCAACTTACCTGAGCGCGTTTCAATAAATGGAGGAGAAAATCGCTTATATGGACATACTCAAAGAAAATATGGATGTCTTTGCTTGGAGATATAAGGAAATGCCTGGTTTAGATCCAAAAGTAGCAGTCCATCAGTTGACGGTCAAGAATGGCTCCCGTCCTATTAGGCAAACCTAAAGACGTTTTAGGCCGGAGTTGGTTTCTTTGATTGAAAATGAAGTTAACAAACTCATTGAAGTGGGAATTATTCGTGAATTCAAATTTCCCATATGGATTTCAAGTATTGTTCTTGTACAGAAAAAGAGTGGCTAAATTTGAGTTTGTGTCGACTTTTGGGATCTTAACAAAGCCTGCCCTAAGGATGACTTTCCAATCCCCATACTAGAGTTGATGATTGATGCCACCACATTTTATGAGGCAATGTCCTTCATGGATGGTTCATCCGGCTATAACCAAATTCGTATGGCGCCAAAGGATGAAGAACTTATTGCATTTTGTATGCCCAAAGGTATTTATTGCTACAAGGTGATGCCTTTTGGTTTAAAGAACGCTAGTGCCACTTATGAAAGGGCTATGCAGAACATCTTTGATGGCCTGCTCCATAAAAATATTGAATAATACGTGGATGATCTAGTGGTGAAGTCAAAAAAGAGAGACGACCACTTAAAAGACTTAAGAATGGTATTTGAATTACTTCAAAGATATCAACCTAGGATGAATCCATTGAAGTGTGCCTTTGGTGTTACTTCTGGAAAGTTTCTTGGCTTTATTGTGCGACACCAAGGAATTGAAATTGATCAAGACAAGGTTGATATGATTTTGAAGATACTCGAGCCTTGAAATATTCATGAGTTAAAAAGACTTCAAGGAAGGCTAACATATTTAAAGAGGTTCATCTCAAACCTAGCCGGGAAATGTCAACCATTTAGTCAACTCATGAAGAAGGATACTCCCTTCGAATGGGACCAAGCTTGTAGTAATTCTTTTGAGAGTATCAAATCATACTTAATGAAGCCACCAGTTCTTGCGGCACCCATACCTGGGAAACTATTGATACTCTACATCGCGGTATAAGAGCGATCAGTTGGACATATAACGACCCAATTTTCTGGAACCAAAATGTCACATAGTGCTCATGATCCCGAAAGACCACAAGCCAACCCTCTACTGATATTTGTACTTGAACACCACATAATATAGATAGTAAATGCGAAAACTGTCCATAAGGTTCAAAACATCTAAAAATACTTAAAAATTGAAAACTGAATACTGATACATCTGTCCAAAAAGCCTCTAAACTGTCTGAGCTGTGGATTTGATGGGATATGTCCCCAACTAACTCCATCTATTAAAAATAAACAAAATCTGATACAAAAATGATAAAAGGATCATCCTCAAATGAAGAGGACTCACTACTATATCTACTGCTGCTGACAGGGACTGAACTGCTAAGGGTACTCTGGATCTCGTGCCTCTGAACCTATGGTGTCAAATAAAACACCATAGCGCAAATGCGTTAGTATGGGAATGTATCGAGTATGCAGACGAGGTAAGTCTAAATGCAAGAGTTCATGCATGAACAATTACTTAACTGAATAATCATGAGAGTACCGAATGAGAACACATACATGACTGCACAAACCATAATCACAATCATCACAACTCTAAATACTGAAACTCGGGTACCGCTTTGCTATTATATGAACTCACTACTAATGCTGAGATACTGAATTACTGAGTAATCTGATACTAATAACTGAGTAATGAAGTTGAGATCAGTCTTATCTAGTGAGTGATCTCAAAAACTGAGAATACTGGAACTGATTAACTGAATATACTTACATCAATGACTGAATTCTCTAACAGATGATTTCAGAATCTATTATTAATGATAAGAAAATGATCATGTCCGAACATGACCACAAGAATACTCAACTGAATCTGAGACTGAGATCAAGCCTATCTATCGACTGATCTCTGAATATGATATTGAATAAGTATATATGAAACCCAGCCTATCTGATGGGTGGTCCAAGAATCAATGGAACATCTGACTTTCTCACTGAGATAGATGACTATATCTGACAGTCCTAATTTTTGAAGATTGATACTAAAACTGCAATTGTGGGAAGTAGTTACTTAATCGACATGCCCCAACCTCCCACTGGTGGGGTCTAACCTGTAACCCTAGCTGGAAGGGTGTCAATATCGTGCCACAGGTAAAGACCTCTCTGTTTAAGCCTCACTGGTGGTTGACCCTCATCGGAAGTCAGCCTAAGGCAATATTATAGTCAAATCTCTCTCTACGGGTGACAACCTCTACTGATGGTAACTCCTACATCTTGCACTGGCTACGCAGTTCTGGAGTTCAGGGATTGCTCCTAACGACTTGGCCTCTCTCTATGATGAAAGCCACCATCTATTTCTTCACTTGGTGATAGCTCCTACACCCAACTGAAAGACTCTAAACTAAATTCACAACTAAACACAAACTAAACTAAATCTGATACTGATCACGTTTCTCAAATGATCTGACTTAGTTAAGATGAATTCACTTGGTTCTGTATCTTACAGAATACTAATGAATCACGGTATATTACTGATGATACAAAGTTTTAACAAAGTACTCATTTACTACAGGGATTAGAATTGAACAATTGACTATTACTAGATCTGAGCTGTGTACAAAATGGAGGCTAGATTACTAGCTATACTGAGATCATGAAGATTACTAAGATTTCTTAAGTCCTGTATCTGTCTGAGGATACAGAGTTCTACAATTCATTGATTTTTGATAATCATGACCCAACTGGGATTATCGTAAAAACTAACATAGGTTCTAGACAATGGGTCAATTATCGGGTACAAATACCCCCAGGACTCGATAACATAAAACTAAAACATAACCGTTCTTGACTAGTCATAACCACGGTCATTCATTCACCATCACAATCACTAAAGCATATCTTCAAGCATTTAGGAATCATAAACATGTAATAGCATAGGTGAACATGCTATTGGATCATACTTCATTCAACAAGGTCTTGCATTAAGTACTTCGCACGTAGGTTAGTCTTGGCATATATCGGATAACACATGATTGGGGAAACTTTATACTATCATGTCACAATTTACTCGTCAAGCACTTGGCATATATTAGAGGCTTAGCATATATCAAAGAGCACGAAATTGGGGAATTTCATACTATCATGTATCAACTCGTTCACTAAGGCTTTTCAACAAACACTAGGCATGCATGGACTTGCACACAATTGGGGGTTTCCTAATCAACATGCTATAATGGCCCTAATTTCTTCACATAAGCATTTTACCAAACATATGGGGAGCATGCTTTGCTTATTAAACTATTTCTACACTTAATTGACATGAACACATCATCTAACAAGCAACTTGAAGAGGATTTATCATGAACATCACATGAGTATCACATACTGAGGTCAAAGCTTGATAACCTTGTAAACAACATGAATCACAACTCAATCATATAAGGAACATCAATTTCAACTCACATAAATTATTAAGACCCATAAACACAAGATCTTTGAATTTTAGAAAAAGGGTTCTTGAGCTTCTTAGATGAAAGGGATCCAAAAATCAACATCTACATACCTTGGGAAAATTCTTTTCTTGAAAGCCCTTGGAGAGATTCTTGATTTCTTGATTTCTCTTAATCTCTATTGATTTTATTGAAGAAGAAATAAGGGTTTTGATTTTTTAAAACCCTAGTTTTGATGTTGAAGATGGAAAATAAGGTTGAGAGCCTTTTATCGGGTATATATAAGGGCTGAAAAAGAATGGAAACGGACCAAAAATACCTTGGAATTAAAATCCAAAACTGCAAAAATCCTAATTTTTCATGCTGGCGTTACGCGCCATAATCGAGCCAGCTCACTGAAAATTGGACAATTGGGAAACTACTTGACGGCGTAACGCGGCGAAAATCGCATTGCCACCTTGGTTGTGAATTGAAAAGGCACCGCAATGCGGTGGAATCGTGTTAGTGCACTGGAAATTGCCAATTTTGAAATTAAGCCTTGGCACGACGTGCAAACTCGGTTAAATCACCAAATCAGACCAAAAATATTGAAATAACAAAAAAACTGCAATAGATTTTTTCCTAAATTGGATTAGAATCAGAATTTCACTAGATTAGCTTTATTTTCGTGGACTAGCTGTGACTATATTGCTGACTTTCCAATGGATTTGGACTGTTTTGGTTAGTTTTGATGCATTTATAGTGAGATGTTCTATCGATGAAACAGCTACAACGGTGGTGGACTATTTGGTCGGGTTTGGGGATGTAACTGATGGTATTTGGGTGCTTTGGTCACTGGTTAACATGCTTTCAGCTAGATGGGTTTGGTTTGTCAACTCGTCAGGATCTATTGGCCAATGGAGAAGCCATTTTTTGGCGAAACTTCGCCAGAAAACTTCAACCCTTTTTCACAGCATTTTCCCACTCTTTTCTTCTCACTTCTATTTTTTTCTTCTCAAACTCTTTTGCCTTTTTCAAACTCTTTCTCAATTCTCTCTATCTCCTTTCATTCATTGTTTCTCTCATATATTTCTCTCACCCCCTCTTTTATTTTCTCTGTGAGTATGTGTATTGTATTTTGCTCAGCTCTTTGTGAGCGTGTGTAAAGCTATGTGTGTATCCGTTTGTACGAGTGTATTAGTGAGGATCTAAAAAAAAGTGATGTATCTGCCTCTGTATGTGTGATGTAGGGTGTGTATATGTACAACTGTTTGTTTTTTTGTTATTCTCTTATAGGTTTGTTAGGATAGGGAAAAAATATAATGGGGTAGGGGAGTGTGAGGGTAGTGGGTGCATCGTTATGGGATGGGGTAGGGTAGGTTGTTATTTTTAGTTATGGAATTATTGAGAGTTGGTTATTATATTTCGTCATTTTGTGGAAAAATTATCTACTAAAATTGGTATACGGTAAGGTGGGGTAATTAGGTAAATTTGGCTTTCAGGAGGGAAGAGATTAGGTGTCTAGAATTGATAACCTAGAAAGTATAAATGAAGGGTAAAATTGGAAGAAATTTTCAACACGTTTCTTGAAGAATGGACAATTCACTTATTTTTGGACATTGAAGAATAGCTCAAATATTTATTTATTTTGGACTAGAGAGAGTATTTAGTAAGAAGGGTAAAATGGGTAAAAAGGGATAAATATCTATTGATTTTTCAAATTGAACCAGTATTTTTGGACATCTATTTTTAGTATAGTGGACAAGTATTATTGGATAGAGGGAAAACAACTTTATGTAATTACTGATATGGGTACAACGGGCAAAATCTAATTGCACTCTTTTGATTTCATAAATCTGACAAATAAACTAAAATAATTATTTTAGTATATGGGTCAAGTAATTTAAAATAGATGGAATATAGTGACGGAGAGAAAAAATATAGAGACTAGCAAACTTAAGTTCATAATTAAGTTAAGTAACAGCACTTCAAAAAAAAAAGTTGGATAATGAAATAACAATATTTTAATGGTTGCTTATTCTCCCTTATTTTTCTCGCTTTTGTCTCTCTTATATCTCTAGTCTTTTTTTTTCTCTTATTCGTTTTTTCATCTTGTTTTTTTTTATTTTTGTTTTTTTTTCTATTTTGTTATGTTTTGTTTTTTTCTCTCTTCTATTTCACTTTTTCTTTATTCATTTTTGTTGCTTTTTTCTTTTTCATTTCCTATTTTTTGATTTTTCTTCTTTCTTTTTTACCTATTTTTGTTTTTGTTTTTTTTTCTTTTCAGTTTTCAACTCTTCTATCCCTACTTTCTATTTCTCTTTATTTTTTTTCTTGTTCATTTTTTCATTTTTTTTGTTTTTTATATCTTTCTTTTTCTTTTCCTCTTTTCATTTTTCTTGTATTTTGTCCTATTTTTTTATTTTTCTTTATTTTTGCTTTTTTTTATTTTTCTATCTCTAGTTTCTATTTCTCTTTTTTTTTCCTTTTTTATCTTTTTGTATTTTTTTCTTTATTTTTTATTTTTATTTTAAAAACAGAAAATTGACTCTAAAAAAACAAACGAACTGTCGAATAACTAAACTGTTAGTCCAAATAAGTAATAAATGACTTGAGGTAGCTATAGAAAAGTTCTAACGCTAAAAATATGTGTAAATATGAAAAATAACCTAAAGAATCATTACAATATCAACTACTAAAGAAACTTTTATCCTCGAAAGTTAACAAATACAATGTACCTATAGTCTCAAACGAGTGAGGATACCGTGTTCGCATCTTGCTCTCGATCTCCTAACTATAGGTATCTCTCTAGTGAACAATTGGCTGACATCACTAGCCAAAATGAGTATGGACTTCTCTACACAAGTCAAACGCTTGTCCAACTGGACTAAGTACCATCTAAGAACATGAGATAGATCATGAATGTATCACCACAACATAGAGACATGAAAAACTAGATAAATAGTGAAAAATATAGAGAGAGAGCTATCTCTTAAGCCACCTCACCGAATGTGTGAAACATCTCAAAATGTCTAATATATCTAGGATTGAGCTTTTCCTTCCTTTCGAATCTTATCACATACTTCATAGGTGACACACAAAGGAATAAACAAACACCAATTCCGAATCTCAAGGCACGAAGTCTACGATCTGCATAGGCCTTCTGCCTACTCTATGTCACTCTCAACCTATCCTAAATCACCCTGACTCTATACAATGACTCTAAAAGCAAATCATTACCACAAGGCCTAACCTCAAAAGTCATAAACCATCTAACTAGATAATGACATATCCTACTATACAAATCCTCAAAAGGCGCCATCTCAATACTCGAATAATAGTTGTTATTATATGTGAACTCTGGTAAGGCTAAGTTTTGCTTCCACTGGCCTTAAAAATCTATAACACGGGCTCAGAGTATATCCTTAAGCACCTAAATATTCTATTCGAACTGACCATTTGTCTGTGGATAAAAGGTTGTACAAAGATCCACCTAAATTCCCAACTTGTTACATCCTAGGTTTTTGCCCTTATAATTTTTCCTAGAATTTTATTCTACAGACCCAATACGACTTATTGGTACAAGCCGTATGTTGGGGTACGAGTGGTATGGTCCAGTCGTATGCTGACCAGTGTTGGTTAATGAGATAGATATCTTACTGGAATGGATACGACTTTGGGGCTACGAGTCGTATGGTTGGGTACGAGTCATTTTTAGTACTCTTATAGAGGACAATATTTAATCCTCTTGTTATTCTATTCTGCCATGGATACAGATGGAAGGTACAGATCATATGGTTTGGATACGACTTAGTTGGATGCATCGTATGCTGGATAGTATTGGGTCTAAAGGTTGGGGTAGGGTACGAATGAGGTTACTACTCGTATCCTAAGGGTACGACTCTTGCGTGTTAGTTGTATCCTTGTGATGAGATTTTTATACAACTTAAGTGGGGGTAATCAGGACATTTCCCTACTTACCCTAATAGGATCCCAGAATTTCTAGCCTATTTGGGAGCCTATTTACTTTATTATTTCTCTTTTTAACACTTAGTAAGTACCCAAAACTTTCTAAAATCCTCTCAAAAGTTTTAGGTTAAGAAAGTTAGGATTTCATCTTAAGGACTAATTTGGGGCTTGCTTTGGTGACTTCTTTCCATTAATTCTTTGGTATAAGATATGTTCTCTTCACTAATTTCTTGTTACAACTAAAGGCATAATTTTAATAGTGATTATTATGATTTTATTATTGAATGCTTTTGGGTTTTCAAATATGATTTTGGGCTTATTTATAAATGGTTGGTTATGGTTTTCCATGGTTAAAATCATGTTTTCCTATGCATTAATGATGGTTTTGGATAATTGGATTATATGGGAAATGGCTATTGGTAATTAGAATTAGTTTTGTATATATACTATGCCCCCACTGTGTTTGGCAAAATGCTTATAAAGATATATTCATTGCTTTGACTTCTTTTAAATGGAACTTTTGCTTGTTTAAAACTTGGTAAAGGATTTATGAATGGACTAAATAGTTTGTAAAGGTAAATAGCTAAATGGTTACACTTGTGGGGTACGATTACCCCAAGTGGATTTAATATGGTAATTGGAAGGGCACCTAAGGTACCCTATACCTACATGTGGTCGGCTATGGATAGTACTTTCTAGTATGGTTGGTATGATGATACCACCACTAAATGGCCTTGGTTAATAAATGGTAACGGGATTGTTTGGAAACTATTTTAATTGGTCATTAAAAGGGAAGATATAAATAAGCAGTGGAAGGTGAAGGTCCCAAGGGGGCCAAAACTGGAATGCCGATATGAGGTTGGTAGCAATGGACCATATCCATAATGTCACACCTCATATTGGCAGATGTACTAGTTATCCCAATGAGATATTTCCCTGGTTGTGCGGCTACATGCACTGGGGTCCTTTCGGCAGGGGGAGCTGAACCTCTATTTTCCGTGGGTGCTTTAGGATGAGGAAGCTACACAACCCAGGTAATGGTTTAAATGCATGTTAAACCCGATTCCCTTTCTCGACACTTATATATGTATGGTTATAGATAATATGGATGGTTTTACTTGGTTTTATAACTAACATTATTTTATCCTTATCTTGAGTTCATGCTAGCGATCACTCGCTAACCCATCTAGTGGTGGTTGTATACTTACACTATGCAGAAACTGACCATTATACTCTTTCTATCTACTACGCTGATTTGGTATCGATATTTAGACTGAAGTGGTGAGCTTTTATCCTTTTGGAAGGATTCATTTTATATTATGGATATCTTTCGACATTTTTATTTTATTATAGATATTAGTTTTGGCCATGGTTACGGGCATGTTCAATCGAATAGTCTTACTCTTTTGGATAGTGGTTTAGTGAAACTTCTGGGGGATAGTATGGGCAGGATAAGTATTGGTGTTTGCCTTGCCATTGGTATTGGTATTGGGTCTTACACCCTTGGATGATATTGTTAGTTGTTCCACCATATTTCATTTTAGGATTTATTATCATATTATGTTTTTGTATTCTCTTTGGTTATAGCCTGGTTTATGGCCTTTGGTTTGTCTTGGTATGGTTGGATGGTTAATTTGGTATGGATAGAATTGGTTGGTTCAGTCATGGTTGTGACCCAATCCCAGAGTTTTTATGAGAGAATTCACCTTATTTTGTTATATACTCAAAATTCAGCCCATCTAAGGTTGGATATAGGTGGTTGGGTTGGGTAACGGGGGCGGTTCACTATCCTTATTGGACTTGGGATGCCCATTACGTCTAGGCCCTAGTTTGGGTAGTGAAAAATTTATATCAAAGCTTTAGGTTCATGGTGAACTGGTAAGTCCATAAATTCGCATTGAGTAGAGTCTCTTTTAGGGCTGTGCAGTGTACCATACTCATAAGAGAGAGGCTGCAAGACATTTAGGAATGTTTCACTTTTTTGGTAGTCTATTTTCAAGTTTGGAGTCTACAGTCTGGAAATATTCTCTAATCCTTATTTGTTTATCTTTTAGATCATGCCTCATAGATCTAAAAAATGAGAAATTCTTCTATCCCATCTAGGGATGATTCTTAAGGGGTACATCCTACGACTGGAGTATATCTTTGATCTCAAGGTCCTATTCCAGATGGTACTGAGGTTTCTCTTAATTCTACCATTTCTCCTTTGGTCCTCTTAGGGAAATGTGATGAATGTTGAGTTTAGGCAATCTATCCATGTTATTACTCAGTTGGTTGTTGCTCAGGATGAGCGAGATATATCGTGTGGGTCGTCTACTAAAGCCATAAGGGTTGGACAATTTATGAAGATGGGTCAACCTACTATTATTTAAGTGAAGGTGGAGGAGGATCCCTAGGTCTTCCTGGATAAAATAGAGAAGATATTTTGGGTGATGCAGGCTACCAATTTGGATAGGGTGAACTTTATATCTTATCAGCTCAAAGATATTGCTTATCAGTGGTATGAGGAGTGGGACAAAAATAAGGGTGATGTGGAAAAATCTGAATTGTGGAAGGCCTTCTTTAATGCCTTCTTTGATCATTTCTTTAAGAAGTTAAGAAAAGCTAAGATACTGAACTTTGTGAATCTTAAGAAAGAGAGAATAACTGTCAAGGAATATACCTTAAAGTTCCATCAACTATCAAGGTATGCTCTTGACATGATGGATGATATGAGAATGAGAATGAGGAAGTTAGTTTCTAGGTTGAATAGAGATTTGGTCTTGGAGATCTATACTACTTTGCTTATTAAGGACATAGACATTTCTCCATTGACTATCCATATGTAGCAAGTAGATGATTAGGAGAGGAGGAAGGCAGAGTTTGTGGATAAGCAAGGAAAAAGAGGCAAATTTTCTAATTAGGGAGGTGTGCAGTCCCATGGTGGTCAGGATGGTGGTAAGTTATATATGAAGTGGGGGAGCTCAGGTTACTTCTCTACTACCAGTGCCCCTTACCTGAAGTAGTCGAGATATAAGCGTCATCAGGGTGGTGATAATTTTCGAGCATAGGGATCCCAATCTTAGGCGAGCAGAGGTCAGTCAAATTTTTCCTGCTCTCCTTATTGGTTTTATGGTCAACCCCATCAGGGTTATTGTTAAGAAGGGAGGGACAAATACATCAGGTGTAGTGGTATTTCATTGGCTTCTATTAATACTTCTGGTTCTAGTGTTGTTTGAAAATGGATGTATGCTTTAGCATCCCTATAGGAATCTAAGGCATCACCTGATGTCGCTACTGGTACATTACAACTCTTTTTTTATGATGCATATTGTTTGCTTGATTCGGGGTCCACTTTTTTTGAAATAACTCCTTATGTGGCTGTATCTTTTGGTTTTGATCCTGAAGTGATTTCAGATCATTTTTTTATTTCTACCATGATAGGAGACTTGATTATTGCTAAAAGAGTCTGTAGGGGTTTGTGGTGTCTGTTGGTAACAAGAAGACTTTGGTGGATCTATTTGAGATGGGGATGGTGGATTTTGATATCTTAGGTATGGATTAGTTACCCTGCTATTATGCATCTTTAGATTGTCGAACCCAGAAGGTTCTCTTTAAGTTTCCTGGTGAACCAGTTAGAGAATGGGAGGGTAGTTCTTTAGGTCCTAGGAGAAGGTTTATGTCTTATCTTAAAGCTCGAAGGTTAATGTCCAAGAGGTGTCTTTATCATTTGGTCCAGGATAAAGATTCTCACTCTGAAGGTCCTTCTTTACCCTTAATTCACGTGGTTAATGAGTTTTTAGATGTCTTTCCATATGATCTTCCTGGTGTTCCTCCAGATAGGGAAAAAGAGTTCGGTATTGATTTTCTTTTGGACACTCATCTAATATTTATTTCTCCTTATAGAATGAGTTTGGCTGATTTGAGGGAACTCAAGGAGAAACTTAAGGATCTTCTAGATAAGGAGTTTATTCATCCTAGCATTTTTTGTGAGGTGCACCGGTGTTGTTTTTGCACAAGAAGGATGGTTTCCTTTGGATGTGCATTGACTATAGGCAGTTAAGTAAGGTAACGGTAAAAAACAAGTATCATCTTTTGAGGATAGATGATCTATTAGATCAGTTATACGGTTCCAATTACTTTTCAAAGATAGATCTTTAGTTAGAGTACCATCATCTTAAGATTAAGAAGGTAGATATCCCTAAGATGTCTTTTCATAGTCGGTATGGGCATTTCGAGTTCTTGGTGATATCATTTGGATTGACCAATACCTCGATGACATTATGGATCTGATGAACAGATTTTTTAGGCTGTATTTGGACCTCTTCATCATTATGTTTATTGATGATATTTTGGTTTATTAGATGAGTGAGTTAGATCGTTCTAATCAACTCTTTATGGTGTTGTAGACCTCAAAGAAATGGTGGCTGTATGCGAAGTTCTCTAAGTGTAAGTTTGGTTAAACATCGTGACTTTCTTGGGTCATCTTATTTCTAGTGAGCGGATAATAGTTGATCCTCAAAATATTGCTACGGTAAAGGGGTGTCCTACGCTTATGACTCTATCTAATATCCAAAGCTTCTTGGGTTTAGATGGGTATTATAGGCCTTTTGTGGAAAGCTTCTCATCGATAGTGGCTCCTTTAACTAAGTTGACTCAGAAGAAGGCTAAGCTTTCTTGGTCGAATTCTTGTGAGGTGAATTTTAAGAAGTTAAAGGATAAGCTCACTTCGGCTCCAATTATGACTTTCCCTAAAGGCAATAATAGGTTAGTGGTTTATTATGATGCATCTCTGGTAGGGCTTGGTTGTGTTTTGATGCAGTATGGGTAGGTGGTTGCCTATGCTTCCAAGAAGTTGAAGGTGCATGAGAGTAATTATCATACTCATGATTTAGAGTTGTTAGTGGTTGTGTTTGCTTTGAAAATATGGTGGCATTATCTGTATGGTGTACACGTGGATTTTTTTTGATAATAAGAGTCTACAGTACGTGTTCACACCGAAGGAGCTTAATCTCAGGCAAAGAACATGGCTTGATCTTTTCAAGGACTATGATATGAGTCTATACTACCACTCAGGTAAGGCTAACATGGTTGTTGATGTTCTTAGCTGGTTGTCTATGGGAAGTTTGTCTCATGTGGAGAAAAGAAAGTGGGAATTGGTGAAGGATATTCACTACTTAGGCAATCTTGGAGTTTGTCTCTTGGACTCTAAGGATGGTGGTGTAATGGAGCATGAAGTGGTTCGATCATCTCTTAGTTCAAATATTAAGGAGAAGCAACTGTTAGATCCTGTCTTACTAAAAAACAAGAGTGATGTTGGCGGGAAAAAGGTGGTCGTGTTTGAGATTAGTAGTGATGGTACATTGCGGTACCAGTGGAGGTTGTGTGTTCCTGATGCCGATGGCTTAAAGTAAAAGATTTTGGCTGAGGCGCATGAGTCATGCTATGTTGTTCTTCCCAGCTCGACAAAGATGCACCATAATCTCAAGGAGATCTATTGGTGGAATGGTAAGGAGAGACATGTGATTGATTTCGTGGCTAAGTGGATATTGTGTCAACAGGTCAAGGTTAAGCACATGAGGCCTTGTAAATTCCTTTAATAAATAGAGTTGCCTGAATGTAAGTGGGAGATAATCAATATGGATTTCATTACCAGTCTTCCTTGATGTAAAAACTAATTTGATTCAATTTGGATCATCATGGATAAGATGACGAAGTCTGATAACTTTTTGCCGGTGAGGACTACCTTTTTGGTAGAGGGCTAAGCAAAGTTGTATCTAAAGCTTCATAGGGTACCTGTCTCAATTATTTCTGGTCGTGGTACATAGTTTACATCTTATTTCTAGTGGTCTTTCCATCAAGGGTTGGGAACTAAGGTCAGTCTGAGTATTGCGTTTCATCTGCAGTCGGATTAGTAACCTGAGAGAACTATTCAGATATTAAAAGATATGCTTTAGGCCTGTGTGATTGACTACGGAGGGAATTGGGTTGGTCATCTACCTTTGATGGAGTTTGATTACAACAATAGCCATTATTCAAGTATTGGTATGGCCTTATTTGAGGCATTATATGGTTGGAGGTGTAGATCTCCTATTGGTTGGTTTAAGCCTTGTTAGATGGACATGTTTGGTTCAGATGTGGTTTATCAAGCTAAGGAGAAAGTAAAGGTGATTTGGGATAGGCTTAAGGATTCCTAGAGTCGCTAAAAGTGTTACACAAATGTTAGGCATAGAGACTTAGAGTTCGAGGTTGGGGACAAGGTAATTCTAAAGGTATCTCCCATGAATAGAGTAGTGCGGCTTGGCTAAAAAGGGAAGCTCAGTCCCCAATTTGTTTTTTCTTATGTGATTTTGCGAGAGTTAGTAATGTTGCTTATGGACTGGAATTGCCTACTAGTTTGGGCTTGGTTCATCTGGTCTTTCATGTTTCCATGTTGAGAAAGTGTATTAGTGATCCTTATTCGATTGTTCTTTTGGAGAGATTGGGTATTTTGAGTTCTCTGTATTATGAAAAGGTCCTGAATAAGATATTAGATAGGCAGGTTTGTCAATTGCAGACCAAGGATGTGGCTTCAGTTAAGGTTATGTGACAGAACCATAATGTGGAAGAAGCTACTTAGGAAGCGGAGGAGGACATGAAGTCCAAATATCTATCTTGTTTTCTGCTCCTGAGATTCGTGCTGAAGGTATGTTTTCTTGAACATATCTTTGTTTTCTGAGTTTGTTAAAGGAAAGATTAATATCCTTGTCTCTTTTTTTTTTACTTTGATGAAGATTGGAAATAGTTTGATAATTCAAATGACTTTGTGTGTGGTTATCCCAACATTGTTCGTCATTTAGGGATGAATGGACCTAGTGAGGGGGATTTTACGTTGTGGGTTTTGGCCCTTTAAATTTTTCCTAGAATTCCATTATCCAGACCTAATACGACTCATGGTTATGAACCATATGTTGGGGTGCGAGTGGTATGGTCTAGTTGTATGCTGACCAGTTTTGGTTAGTGAGATGGATGGGCTACTGGAATGGATACAACTTGGGGAATAAGAGTCGTATGGTTGGGTACAAGTCATATCTAGTACTCACATATAGGATAGGGTCCAATCCTCTTGGTATTCTATTTTGCAAGGAATACAGATGGAAGGTACAGATCATATGCTTTGGATACGACTTCGTTAAATGAGTCATATGCTGGATAGTTTTGGGTCCAGGGGTTGGGGTAGGATATGAGTGGTGGGTACCACACGTATTGGAAGGGTACAACTCATATGGTTCAGTCGTATCCCTGTGATGGGATTTTTACGCAACTTAGGATGGGGTAATCTGTACATTTTCCTACTTACCCTAATAGGATTCCACGACTTCTAGCCTATATGGGAGGCTATTTACTTTATTATTTCTCTCTTTAACACTTAGAAACTACTCCTAAACAATCTAAAATCCTCTCAAAAGCTTTATGGCAAGAAAGCTAGGGTTTTATGTTGAAGAATAATTTGGGGCTTGCTTTGGTGATTTCTTGCCATTAATTTTTCGGTATAAGTCATGTTCTCTTCTCTCATTGTTAGTTCCAAATAAAGGCAAGCTTTTACTTTTGTTTTTCAAGATTTTATTGTTGAATGCTTTTGAGTTTTCAAATATGATTAGGGGG
The DNA here is from genome assembly GCA_030864225.1 of Capsicum baccatum var. pendulum. Classification (NCBI taxonomy): domain Eukaryota; kingdom Viridiplantae; phylum Streptophyta; class Magnoliopsida; order Solanales; family Solanaceae; genus Capsicum; species Capsicum baccatum. Next base: position 154,681,155 of record CM061558.1, read on the forward strand.
TTTTGTTTATAAATGGTTGGTTGTGGTTTCCTATGTTTTTAATCATGCTTTTTATGTATTAATGGTGGTTTTGGGTAATTGGATTATATGGGAATGATTATTGGTAATTTTAATTGGTTTTGGATATATACTATGCCCCCAATGTGTTTGAGAAAATGCTTATAAGGATATGTCCATTACATTGACTTCTTTTAAATGGAACTTTTGCTAGTTTTAAACTTGGTAAAGGATTTATGCATGGACTAAATAGTTTGGAAAGGTAAATGGCCAAATGTTTATGCTTGTGGGGCATGGATTCCCCCAACTAGATTTAATAAGGTAATTGCAAAGGAACCTAAGGTCCCTTATAGCTACATGTAGTTGGCTATGGATAGTACTTGCAAGTATGGTAGGTATGACGATACCACCACTAAATGGCCTTTGTTAATAAATGGTAAATGGATTGATTGAAAATGGTTTTAATTGGGAATTAAAGGGGGAGGTGTAGCTAAGCCATGGAAGATGAAGGTTCAGGGGGGACTGAAACTGGATACTCATATTTGCCGGTATGAGGTTGGTCTTGGTGGACCATGTGCATGATGTCACGTCTTATATTAGGGAATGTACTAGTCATCCCAACTGGATATTTTCCTAGTCATGCGGCTACATACACTGAGGCCCTTTCAGCAGTGGGTGCTGAACCAATATTGCCCATGGGTGTTTTAGGACGACAAAGCTACACTACCCAGGTAATGGTTTAAAGGCAATCTAAACTCGGTTCCATTTCCCGACACTTATATATGTATGGTTGTATGCATTATAGATGATTTTACTTGGTTTTATAACTGGTATTATTTTATCCTTATTCTGAGTTCATGCTAAAGGTCACTCGCTAACACGTCTACTGGCAGTTGTATACCCACGCTATACATGAACCGGCTGTTTTACTCCTCCAATATAGGACGTGGATTCGGTATCATCAATTGGACTGAAGTGGTGAGCTTTCATCCTTTCGGAAGGCTCCATTTCATATTATGGACATCTATAGACATTTTTATTTTATTATGGATATTGGTTTTGTTCATAGTTGGGGGCATGTCCTAATAGGATATTCTTACTCTTTTGGATAGAGGCTCTGTGGTACTTCTTCGGGTTGGTATGGGCAGGATCGGTATTGGTGTTTTCCTCGGCATTGGTATTAGTTTTTGGGCTTATACCCTTTGACGATATTGTTAGTTGTTCCATCGCTTTACATTTTGGGATTTATGATCATATTATGTTTTGGTATTCTCTTTGGTTATGGCATGGTTTATGTCCTTTGGTTTGGCTTGGTATGGTTGGATGGTTGATTTAGTATGGCTAGACTCGGTTGGGTTGGTCATGCTTGTGACCCTATCCCAGAGTCTTTATGAGAGCATTAACACTATTTTGTTATATGCTCAAATTTCAGCCCATCTAAGGATGGATATAGGTGGTTGGGTTGGGTAACAGGGGGCGGTCCCCGGTCCTGGTTGGACTTGGGATGCCCATTACGTCTAGTCCCTAGTTCGGGTCATGATACAACTCCTCCTGAAATTGTCTCCAAAATCTCTAACTGAATACGAAACCGCGGTCTAAAATAATAAAAATGAACACACCATGCAAACGGACCATCTCTCAAACGTAGATATGGGCTAATCTCCCTGAAGGACATCTGAATAGGATTGAAATGTGCTGACTTCATCAAACGATCTACAATGACCCAAATACCATTGGAACCACAAGATGTGAAAGGAAAACCACAAAAAAAATACATAGTAGTTCTCTCCCATTTCTACTCGAGGTAAGGAAATCTCTGAGTCAATCCACCAGGTCATTGATGTCGGCCTTCACCTGCTAGAAACATAGGCAACGAGCTACAAAATCTGCCACATCTCTCTTCCTACCTCTCCAACAATAATATTGTCTTAAATATCTATATATCTTAACTATGTTGGGATGAATAGAATATCTAGAGCTGTGAGCCTCATGGTAAATCAAGTCATCGATCAACGGGACACAAATGCGGCCATCAAATCTCAAAACACCCTCAGAATTTATGGCGTTCCTCTCTGACTCACCACTTAGCACCTAGTCATTAAGGAAGAGAAGCTTTCTATCCTCAAACAAACAATCTCAAATTTGCTAAAATATAGAAGACCTTGCCTCAAAACTAGCAAGAATCCTCCTAGGGTCTGAAATATCTAGGTAAACCATCAAGTTAGCTAAGACTGAAGTCCCATGCTAACGACCTTTGAGAAATTGAAATACAAGACAGGCTACCCATACTCACTATCATCTAGTTGAAGGCATCTGTCACCACACTCACCTTGCTCGAATGATACAAGATCAAAATATCATAATCCTTAAGAAACTCCATCAATCTATGTTATCTAGCATTAAGCTCCCGGTTGGTCATAAGATGTTGAAGACTGTGATGATCGGGTAAAATCTCACAATGCAAACCATAAAGAAAATTCATTCGAATCTTAAGCGTAAAAACTACCGCTGTCAACTCCAAATCATGAGTGGGGTAGTTGTGCGCATGCACCTTAAAATATCTAGAAAAAGCAATAACACGACCCCGCTGCATCAATACGTAACAAAAACTGACACTAGAATCATCCCAAAACACGGTGAATTCCTCACCCTCAACTGAAGAGCTAAAACAAGAGTTGAAGTAAGGAAGTCCTTGAGCTTTCCAAAGATCAACATCTGTTCCTTGGGCCATCAAAAAAGGAACCTCCTTTTGAGTCAATATGGACATAGGCGCTGAAATAGTAGCAAAACCCTCGATAAAATGTCTATAGTAATCGGCCAATCCTTATGAACCTCAGTTGGAGATGTAGGTCTAGCCCAATCACGAACTACCTCAGTCTTGGCTGGGTCTACTATAATCGTATCCTTATACACCACATGACTATGGAATATCACTGACTCATGCCAAAACACAAATTTGGATAACTTGGCAAAACGAACATTATCTCTTAATGTCTGGAGCACAATCCTCAAATGTTGCGCATGCTCCTCAAATACACAAGGATGTCGTCGATAAACAAAATCAGAATGGAATCCAAGTAAGGTCTGAATAATCGGTTCATCAAGTCCATGATTATGGTTGGGGCATTAGTCAACCCAAATGTCATCACTAATAACTCATAATACCCATAACGGGTCCTGAAAGCTGTCTTTGGGATATCCTCATCCCAAATCATCAACTGATGGTAACCTGACCTCAAGTCAATTTTCAAAAACAATGTTGCACCCCGAAGCTAGTCAAATAAATCATCAATGTGATCATAGGATAATGATTCTTCATCATCGCTTTATTAAGCTGTCTATAATCGATATGTATATGTATGGAGCCATATTTCTTCTTCACTAACAACACCATAACTCCCCAAAGAACACGCTTGGTCGAATCAAACCCTTACCAAAAAAATCCTAAAGCTAGAAATTCGGCTCCTTAAGCTCAAAAAGATCCATATGGTAAGTGCCATAGAAATAGGTTGGGTGCCAGACTCGAGATCAATAGCAAACTCAATCTCACGGATAGGGGGAATACCAGGCAGGTCAGTAGGGAACATATCAAGAAACTCACAAACAATAGGAACAGGTTCAAGCAACGAACTCTCTACACTAGTATCACAAATTTAAGCGAGGTAATACTTACAATCCCTCAAAATAAACCTCTTAGCATGAACATGAGAAATAATCCCCATCGGCTCATGGATAATCACTCCTTGGCACACGACTAGGGGTACACTGAGCATGGCTAAGGTAACGGCCTTGGAAAAAAATTCATAACCTCATAACAGTGGAATATCCTATCCATTCCCAGAATAAAATCAATACCCACTATATCCAAAATAATAAGATTAGCATAAGTATCAATATCTCTAACAATCATAACATATGATCTAAATATGCAATCCACTACTAAAGAATCACCCACGAAGGTAGATATGCGCAATGGCTCAAACAATAAATCATAAGACAACTCCAACTGTGGTACACAATAAGTAGATATATAAAAATAAGTGGATCTTAGATCAAATAAAATAAGGGTTGGCTGGTGGCACACCAAAATGATACCTATAACTACAACATCCGAAGTCTCGGCCATGGGTCTAGCAGGAGTAGCTGAGGTATTCTCTTATAAAGGAAACACCCTGAGCTGAAACAATAATTGCCCCATGACTAGAGCAATCTCATGAATAGTGACCAAGATCTCCATAATTATAACATGACACCTGAGATGAACTAGAAGTAAAAGATCTGGCTAACCTAGAATAACCACCACATCTAGAATAACTTGATGATGAACCTCTCACAGACTGACCATTGCCCTTACCAAGGCGATCACTAGAATTAGACTAACCTTCATCGGTAATCTGGAGCGCTCCGTGATCAGGTCAACTAGGCTAACTCTAAGACTTATAGGATGGGCACGGAAGAAACCTATTCTAAGAACTACTATTTTTGGGTCGGGAACTATGACAGCTCTAACTAAATCTACCCTAAAACCTAGGACTCTTAACACGATCCTTACGACGTATCTCCTTCATCACATAAGTGTGATATGATACCTCAGCAAAAGACCTACCTACAACAACTAGACTATGAGTAGACATATCTATAGTAAGTCTCAACCCTCTAACAAAGAAGTGAACTCTCGCATAATCAATTTCTAAAATAAAATCCGCATGCCTAGCTAACTTATACAAATAAGCCTCATACTATACGAATATCATAGAGCCCTGCTCTAATCTATAGAACTGATCCCTCAAATGGTCTCTATGTCTATGAGGCATATAGTACTCCAAAAACATCTAAGAGAATAAAGCCCAAGTCAAGGGAGAAGATCTAGCTTGTCTAGAATCCATAAAACCTTTCCACCAATGTCAAGCATCAAAATCAACTAAAATATGTTGCAATCCATACCACAAGTCTTAGTAAGGCCCAAATTATGGAGCCTATCCTCATAAGCAATCATAAACTCATATGCATCCTCGGCTAGAGCACCAGAAAACCTAGGTAGAGCCAATCTCAAGAAATTACCCAATATTTTCCGCTCCTCAGAAGACATAGCAGGCTAGGAAACCACTGTTTGAGAAACTACTGAATAAGCAACTACCGATTAAGCAACCACGGGTGTAGAAGGAACCTCAACTCTAGAAGTCGTAGCTACAGGTTACACCCCTACCTCAATACCACTCTGATCAGTAGGCTGTGCACCATCAGAAGACATACCACCATCTACACCCAAAATCTAAACCAACACATCTATGAGAAATGAAGAGGAAATAAACCTTAGTAGATCCTGGGATGGTTATGGCACCGCTGGTTGGGGCAGAAGAATCTCTAGCTTAGGAGAAAGAATAGGACATATGGAACGTAGCCTATCCTGGCCTTTAGGTGATCCACAAATAGGAGTAGGATCCTTAGGCTCGGTCTTGGGACCTTCGTCTTATGTAGTGATAGCACGTGTCTAGGCAATCTATAAAAGAGTGAAATTAAGGGAATGTTCTATAAACTAACTCAGACTCTTAGCATGATATGAGTGAAAGAAGTGAAGAAATCCTAAGAATGTCTCATATCCTCTCAAAGATAGGAAGCGTACATCATTATTTCGATCCACAACACTCTACTAGACACTTGCTCTTGTACTAATAATACTGGTGAAACCTACGCTTTGATACTAATTTATCATATCTTGATTTATGAGTCAGGATGGCACCTACTAAATCTCGCTAGTAGGTAAGCCAAACCATAACCTGGAGTTAACACAATGGGTTATTTCGGTAGGAAATACCAACATAGGCTAATTGTGAGAACACAATTCATCAATAAGTAAAGGGTTCTAAATGGATAAAATAGTAAATACAAGATACTATCCCACCACCTGGTAGAGCCATTACAAGAGCATCTAATGACAAAAATACAACTTCAAATATTTAGAATAGTCAACAACATCTGTCTTAAAATAAAAGACTGAATATAAAGATAGAGAAAAATAGGCTACTCAAACTCCACAGGATAACCCTATCTCTGAAAATTAATCACTGCACAAACATCGAGTAATACCAGGAACTAGTACTCAAATTTGCCCCAAAAAGATAATAAAGTGTAGTATGAGTACCAAACAAAGGGTACTCAGTAGGCATCATCGACCAACTAAGCTAAATCATGATACAAGTATGATAAAATGCAAGGGTACTCAGTAGGAGTCATCGGCTAACTAAGCTAAATCAAGGTACAAAAATGAACCTGAATCATCTCCAATATTATTGTACATATTAAGTAATTCTACCGAAATAACATATAACATAAGGCATCACCACATGTCAATATTTTCGTACATAATAAGTAAATAATTTAGAATAATAACTATAATAAAGTGTCAACACAAGCAAATATAACTACAAAATTGGCTCCCATACACCAATTGGTGCAAAAAAGTTAATAACTCATCACAGACTACCATACGCCGGGAGAGTACACTCGGGGATAGAATAAACAATCAACTAATTATTATAACTAACTTTCAATATCATTTTAATCATCATTCCAAAATTATCATCAATCATCCATTTACCAATATTTGACAATGTACCCATATTCCATAATATTACCATCATTTAACAATCTTATCATTGTTACTAACTAGCCACCATTTATTAGCTAACTATTTATTATTAACTAATTCATTTGATTAATGGTCATTATTTAGCCTCTAGTCATCATTAACAACTATTCACCCTATATTCGCTTATCACTATTTATTAGACAACCATCATGCATCAACTAATCCTCAATGTTCAACTAGTCACTCTTAGTCACTTAAACAATATCCACCACTAATCCTTATTTAGCAATAATCATTAACTATACCACTTTATAAACATTTATCACTTTTGGGGTATAATCAACATCCCTAAAATAAACATTATAAACAAACTACATATATGTATATAAATGTATATAATAGCCATACATAGTGCATAACTTGACTCAAACCGATAGATGTACGCATAGGCACATCAACATAATCATCTTCTAGACTTGTTTTGTATCAATGCATCATCATACATATCCACTAACCTTTTCAGGTATATATTATCACAATCATCCTCTAGCCTTGCCAGATATTAGTATATCATCATAATCATTCTCTGGCCTTATCGAATATCAATATATCATCTTAATCATCCTTTGACCTTGCCAGATATTAATATATTATCATAATATTCCTCCTTTCTTATCGGGTATCAGTATATCATCATAATTATTCTCTGGACTTTTTGGGTACCTATATAAATATAATCATAATATTCAAACTCAAATTGGGAGCCACATAATCATAGTTGGTGGAAAAATTAGTAGAATAGTGATCATATAATCAATCATCAAGCTTTCAAGTATAATTAAAAGCCTAACTTCCCATATAATCACTAAGCATGACTTCTATCATAATTGATGGGATGATTGCTAATATCATCAATAGTGATATTTTCTAGCATTATTGCTAGCATAATCATAATCATATGCAATATCATAAGCAATGACTTATCAATAGTATATTCAATGTATTATCGTTAGCATAAAAGATAGTTTATCATTTGAACCATTGATAGTTATCAAGTATGATTTATAGCATATTCATAGAGAAATCCATAGCATATCCAAGCACTTACCATAACATGATCCATAGCTCATCATAGGATAGACAACAATCTAATCAATTAGTCCATGAACATTACTTCTAATGTCATTATCACTATAGTCAATTACCATAGTTCTCTAACATTACATCAATAAGCACTTACTAGGTGCTTAAAAATGTATAAGGGTTTTAAGAAAACTAACATCAGTCTTGACTTGAGGTGGGTCAAACCCACTTCTAAAGTCCTAAAATATATTTTAAGTCAAATTCTACCTCAAACTAGGTTAAGGTATTTAAATCCACTCTTAGATGTATATCAAGCCACAATTATCCCTAAGGTAGAGGTTTTTCATAAACACAACAACAAAGACAATATAGTAACTAAGACAAATAGTAACTAAGACAAACCTCCTTAACGAGGGAACTAAAGCCAACCTTACCCTAGGCATGTGTGTATAAGAATTTTTATCTAAATTGAGTAATTCAAGGCATTCTCATACTAAAAATGAGTAATGAAGTCCAATTCATCTAAGGCATAAGGAAATAAGAAAAGTGTTTCAACTTGATGATTTCAAAATATCCTAAATGGTCTAACTAACTCAACTCTTGCATTACATCAATCTAACTCCTAAAACACTTCCCAAATCAAACATATTATCATAAGAATACTATGAGATAGGTCAATATAACAAGAGATAAATCTAGCCTACCTCAACGCTGAAGAAAGCTCAATGAACTGCTAAACCACCGCTACCTTCTAAGAAGACTCTTCAAGATGCCAAGCTATCAAAAAATATATTTTACTCATCAATACGAGAATAATAATACCCATATTGCACCATTATTCTCCGGGTTCAAAAATCACATCAAAACCTCTATATGGTCCCACTTATTAAAATCGTATTTCCAAAACCAACACAATATTCTTACAAGCTCTAGGAATTATTTCCTTAAAATGGATGAAAACTAAGCTAAATTGGACTAAAATTAATCCGTAAAGGTTTTTGGTTTTTGATCAAGAAATAAAGAAATTTTCACCAAGAAAAGGGTGAATTCTAACCTCAAATCGAAAGATAATTGTAAAAATAAATGTTAATCAAGTTCCTAAGTCAACCACAAGTCTAAATTTTAAGTTATCATACTATTTAGGGTTTATGATCACAAGAATGGGATGACAAATGGCTGAATTCACAACTTTGTAGTCTATTTATACCCATACAAGGTACTCAGGTCCCACTATCGTAGACCCAGACCTACAATCACACCATTTTGGTATTGCACATGTGGGTTGCAATTATCACACCTCTTCATGATTACATCATCTCCTCTTCAAAGTGAGTTGCAATCATGGTCTAAAGTATTGCTATCATAGTGCACTAGAAAACCTGGTCACTAGATTTTCCAACTCTAAAATAGGCTTGATTAGAAGCTCGATATTCATTTAAAATGCTGTATAAGTAAACAAAGTATGTAATCACACTAAATTTGATATTTCAAATGCAATAGCATACTCAGAATTTCCAACGGAGGTTATTTCAACCATATATGGGTCCTATACTCATATTTCATTTTCTTAACATTCCGACCAATAGACCGAATGAGCTCGGGTGTCTCGAGACCAAGGTTATAACACCCTATTCTTTTGAGCTAGAATCTAGACCATCGTTCCTACGTGTATAGACCCGAACTAGATAATTCCTTATTAATATATGTGTGATTTTCAATCATATAGTGTGGGAATACCTTTGAATATGAATTGAGGTCACAAAAATCCCATAACTATAAGACTAGTTGAAAACATTTCTAGCGATTACGTTTTAGTGGACGTTTAAACTTAGGTAAACTTCCATCGACCATAACTTCTTGTATATATCCAATTAGAGGGCCTACTGTATATCAAATAAAAGGTCTTCGGAGTAGCTTTCCAACTATACCAATTTCTTCAAAATACAATATCCAAGAAAAGGTTTACAGTCATTTTTGTGAGAGAGGCAATATTTGCGTGCGATTAGTGTGTGACGCACGCTCCATCGCATTCAACTAATTTTCAGGTTCTGTTTTCGCATTTTTAAGGGAAATTTGGACCTTTACCTCACCCAAGGTCTGTCCATAACATAAGATTCACGCCCCAAAAGTAGAACACACTCCATAATTCAATTTTTCCTCTCAAATTAAAACCCTAAATCCTTTCCCTCAAGATCAAGAATCAAGATCTTAAGTTCAAGACTCCAAGAAAAGGGTCAAGATATGGGTTCAATCTATTAAGATCTAGGTTCGATCTTTCAACTCTTATAGTCTAAGGTATGTGGGGTTAATCCTAAAAACTACATGGGCTTGAAAACACTAGAGCATAATTTTAAGATTATTAAGCATGAATTTTAAAAGGGTTTAGGAATCTATGTTTTAAATTATGTATTTTGAATGTTTCAATGTTACTATTTCTTTGTCCTTGTGGTCCTTTCCCCTAAATTAATTTACATGTATATGTATATTTAAGGAAATTGAGATTAATTGAGAGCACAAATTATGAACTCCCTCTCTTGTATTGAATTAAAGTTTATGGTTTTGTCGAAAAAGAGTTGAAATACATATTTTATGATTGAAAGTAGTTTTATCAATGCCATAGTATTTGAACATGATTTAGAGATGATGAGAGGGTATTTCTTGATACAACTATATTTTGTGTTAAAGAAAAAGAATTTGATGAAATTAAGAATTTTGACATGACCATCTTTGTTTACTAAATTGTTGATAAAGAGAATTTCTTGCATTGTTTTACATGAGTTTTAAAGAATGAGTTTCTTGAAAAGAATTGTTAATATGGTGGTCCTGAATTCCATGATTTAAGAATAGAGACATAAGTTGCTATAAATGGCTCAGAGAATGTGACTTACAAGTAAGTGGTATGACGATACCATATAAATATATGCCATAGCAGAATTAGAGTCTTCATAACTTGATTTCAGAGTTTCCATATTGTAAAGAATTAAAAATGGGCTTAAATAGGGTTAGGTGGTTACCTGAAGATGGCATGAGTCAATCGACTCATAGACTAAAATCGTATTTTACTGATACGGGTATGTTACTTTTGTATGCTGGCGACGGCCCTATGGCGTAGTAGAGATTTAGAGACTCCGATCCTTGTGGAAAACTTGGGTTGGGGGCTTGGCTACTGAGTTAAGGTAAGATTCTATATAGCCCGTAGAATTATAGATTTGTAGATTATACCACCTAGCGTAGAAGTAAAATAAAGAGTGTTACAGAGTTCAGATGATTTTACAGAGTCTTTTAAGTATGCCCATGTGATTTTACCATATTATATATTTATAAATTATTTTAAATTGCTCTTATATATGTTGTATATAAATTATTCTTTTGGATTTTCTTTTCATACTATTACAATTGTATTGAGCCTTACCCCTCAGGGTCTGAGGCTTAATCTAGAGGTCCAAATAAGAAGTAGAGGTTTCAGGCATATGAGATGTGTCCAGTAGTGAGCCTTCTTTATTCTAGAAGGCCTGTTTATTTCAGATTTATGTTAGCTATTCAGATTTGGGTCTGCTGAGGGCCTTGTCCCAATTTACAGACAGTTGTCATTTTATCATGTAGTAGAGATTTTGTAGAATGGTTCAGATATTGTTTAGTTGTTATTGGGTTTTACTTTTCATCTTTAAATTAAATTTAGAATGACCATGATTTCGTATTATAATTCATTCCGCATCTTTTTTTATTGTATGAATGTTGTGTATGACTACCAGATAGAGAGGGGCGTCTGGGCCTTCATGGTTCGGGATGCTCGTCACAGCCAGAGCCTTGGCTCGGGTCATTACAAAGGTCTATCTAGACTAAAATTGACATTGCAGTGCTTCTGGTGTAGTCAGAATTTTCATCCAAGATCGTTTTACTATATCTTTTGCCCAGTGGTCATTTGGAACCTATAAAGACTTAAAAATAGAGAATTGACTATAAAAACCAAATAAACTACCCGACAATCAAACTATCAGTCCCAAGGCTCTGCTTTGGTAATTGCCGCTATATCATGGTTATCTTGATTACTGAATGCTCTTCTTTTTCGAGAATTTTTATTCTTGCGACCAACTGATCAAACATGTTTCAAACATAGCCTAGACTTATTTGTATTAGCAATTTGTTCTATTAGGACATCTTGTCAAACTGGAGCCTATGTTGTAGTAATATAAGGTTTAGTAACCCGTGGAAGGTTAGTAAATGCATCTGACAGTTGATTTGCAATATTTTATAAATAAATCATCTTTTGAACCTCTTGCTCACATTGATTTATTTGAGGATACAAATCAGATAAAGATAATTCTTTTCAATCTATTTCCTTTTCCAACGACTTATGTTCTGCCAGTTAACACCTAATTTTTTTCCTCCCCGATCCGAATTAATTTTGTGATTTTTTAATTTCAAATAATTTTGAAATAACTATCTTGAGTAAAATTAAGAAAATTCCAAAATTGATTTCAGGATATTTTATCATTCCCAAGTATTTCATATAGTCCTACATTTAACAAATTTATATGATTTTTATTTGAGAAAGTATTTTTGAGAATCAATATAATTGATTTTACTTTCAAAGTATATTAAAATTGGTGCCAAGACGATTATTTTTTAAAATTATTTAAATTAAAAAGATTAATTTATCAATTCAAAATTTGAATCATTTTAAATTGATTTGATCGTGTTTAATTCAATCCACCGCAATTGATCACTCTTTTTTATTAATTTGGCCTATTATTAATTTATTATGACAATGTTTTTATTTTAAATTGTCTATGTTTTAGTTGATTTTCTTACTTTATATAAATTATCAGCGAACTCCAAGGCCCAACAACACTAGATGACCTGACTCAACCCCTTTTACCTTTTTCTACTTCTTCCATTAACTCAAAAAATGACCTGAACGACCCTTATCCTTATCAAATAATGACAACTATGAGCATCTCGCACATATAATGCCATCATTGATTCTTTTGTAATTTATTTCCACTTTGTACTTAGTTGTACTAACACATGCCTAACACGATTTTGGAATCTCGTGGAAGTTTCTAGGTGCACCACTAAAATACTTAGCCTTTTAATTTTTCAATTTCACAATTTCATATAATTTTTATACAATTCCAGCTAAAAAAACTTATCCTCCCACGAATTCCCTAAAAAACCTCTCCAAAAATTCTACTCCCACATCGATTCACAGCCAAAAATTAGCTCCAAATCCCAACATATAAATACCTCCTCATTTTGCAAGCTTAATCAAAGGATAGAGAGGATATTTTTGCGGTTAAGAATAGTATTCTTGCAAAGAAATATTTATCACTGAAATTTGAGTTGCTCTTTTCATTCCAAATGGATTTTCATACCCCAAATATTGATTTTCAAGTGTAAAAACTCAATTATAAGGGATTTTTCTCCTAATAAAAGTTGTTATAGCTCGAGATATCCCATAAGTCTGATTGAGTTTGGATATCTCGTTAGAAAATTCTAAAAGTTTTGGCGGTGATAAAATGAATCCGACAAGACACGAAGTCCATATTTTCTGCTCGACAAGAGGTAATATCCACACCTTTTTATACCTTGTAGTATAATTATTTGTTGTTTGTTCTGATTTAAGTATTAAAGACTATTAGTTTTTTTCTAGTTGATTGAAAATTTTGCTCGTCTTAGCTATAATTTTATCTTCAACATATTTCAAAGATTGTTTATAGTTATTTTTCTTAGTTGTATTCTAGCCGGATGAGTTCGATTTTCTTGCTTTAACCTAGTTGGATTTAGCATAATTCTAGTTAGAATTTTGTTTTCTTAAAGCATTTAATGTTCCCTATTTTCTTAGATAATTCAAACTTAGAAGCATAATACATATTGGTATTCATCTTACTTATTTGTAAGAATGAATGTATTTCTCAAACTTTATTGAGTCAAGAATCGTTTTTTCTCTAAAAGGAGCTAAGATTGTATTGATATAGTTGCTGCCTTGTAGATGTTAATTTCAAGAGTTCTTCATGTCCAATCTCATTAGAACATTATAAATTTGTTATCTTTGCAACCATCCATGTTGAAAGTTCTTAACACAAGTCATGTTCATGTCCTCTCCCCCTTCGTTCAAAACCTTCTCGGCTTGGCAACTTGATTATTTTAATGCACCCTTTTGGGAGCTTTGCGGCTAACATCTTAATTAAATATCAATAACCATCTCGCATCAATACCAATAGATGTATAGTTGTCTTGAAATCAAAGTCTTTATTACATGGTTCAACAGTTAAACTTGCCAATAGTTTTGATAGTTGTTGCACGCTAAAAAGTTTTCACCTTCTCCCAAGTTGTAATTCTTGTTCTTCTCTTGTCGTGAGACTTTGATGTTCTATCTTATTGCACCTTATTTAGCTTTGATTATCTGTATGGAAAATCTGAAAGCATATTTTAAAAATTTTCTTATATGGTTTGTTATGTGCTTTTTCTCAGGTCATTTTTATGCTCTTTAATTTAGCAAATTTGTTTCAAGTGCTTGGCATTTTCTTTTTCTCTCAGCTTTCTACTTTATTCATCTTCATAATATGAAAGTTGAATTTAATCTTTATTTTTTTTTGAAATTCCATGAGATCAATTATTTTTTGAGAATTAAATTTCATGTTTTCCAAAGTGCAAGATTATGTGCATTTTCATTATTCATCCTCCTTTATCTTGAAGGATGTCTAATTTCTTTGAATGTTGCTGATTTTTTAAAGAGAAGTTGGTATCATTGTTGTTATGTGTGAATCTTAAAGAGAATTTGAATATGGGATGATTTATTTTTAAATTCCTTCACTATTCAGATATTTCACGTGTTGTCGTATGGTTAAGTAAATGTTTCATATCTTGGTGATTTCTAATTTATGTTCTTCACGTGTGAGCCACTACTTTGGCTAAAGAGTTGTAGCATGTGGAACATATGTTGTGATCTCTAAATGTAACAATTAGATCCCCTCTACCATCTTTGAATTTAATTGTTTCTCTTACTTTACCATTTTTTCAAGAAAATCTCCTTTATTAATCCTTTTTGTAAAATTGTTAGTGTCTTTATTTTTAAATTTTTTTGTAAAGTGATACATTAATCAAATGACCATTAATTTTCATATTCAATGCGTCTACTTTAGAGTACTGGAAGCTTTGAAATTATTCGTGAATGTCCATATTTTGATAATTGTGGTGCACTTCCTGATTATTACTTGAATTTGAATTTGTGTAACTACATTTAGTTCATGAGCTACTCCTTATCTTCATGAACAACATGCATTGTAGTCCATAATGGACTCTACCCTCTGTGTATCCTCACCAGGCCAAGGAGGCCCAATAACCTTGAGCTAAACCTCTTAATTTTGAATGAATCGGGAGCTTTCACAAGTTGAAGAGTGCACAATAAATGGGATTAATCTCATAAGAAGTAGCGACAACATAAAAAAATGTGTTGAGGCCCATAAGAATAGAAGTTATTTTTGGGGCTTTTAAGGTTCAAAATTAGGTTAGGACAGGGATTTTTATAAGAGTTGGGCCTTCAAAAGGCCTGAATCTATTCATCTCGCTTTAATATACCTTTGTTGGTCTAATATAATTATTTTTCTTATCTTAGTCGAATCCCTATAAGAGTTGTTATTTTCTTGTTAAACCAGTTTATCACATTTTTATTTAATATAATGGAAAAAGTTTTGAAAAATTATAAAAATAAACTTTTCTTCTCAAGTTGTAAGCGATCATTCTCTTAAGTTGGCAAAAATAGAGACTCGCCCTATTGTCTCTTTCAATTTTTGAGTTTTTTTTCTTTGTATTAAGCTCAAATTTTTAGTTAAATAATTGACATTTCCTCCCAAAATACATATTTTTCAAAGTCGTGTTAAGTCTTAAAGATTAGTTTTCAACAGTCCAAATAACTGCAAGTTAGCGTGCAGTCTTGGTGCCTTAACACCCTTCCAAGAGCATTAATTTGAACCCTCACCTGGATTTATTAATTTTTAAAGTTTTTTTCTATTTTAAGTCTTTAAAAATTTTATCAAGGTTTTCTTAATTTTTCAAAATAAATTAGTTGGTGATTGTTTTTGGTCGAGTTTGCAAATTTTCAAAAAATTTGAATTTGATTAAAATCAAATTATTTTCTCCACCAAATAAAAATAGCAACTCTGCTAGAGATTTAACTAGGTTATAACCATATGTTTAATACTAACTATTATTTGACTAACAATTTAGATTTGTAATAATTATTTACTTGTTTTTTTTGTTTACGTGTTTAATTTCAGCAAATTACAAACTATTGCACTGATGGCATATTCCACCACTCCAGACAAATCTTTAGGCATTAGAAAAAAGGACAGTTATGTGAGTATTTGTAACTGGCTTCAGTATAACACCTAGATCTTCTTTGAACCTCCAAGTGAAGTAGTTGATTTGAGTCGGTCAATAGTTACTTGATGTGTTACCTCGAAAAGTTCATTTTGAATTTTTGATTAATTCAAACAAATCACTCTAGTTAACTAGGATAGAGTGACGCTAATTCAATGAATATGCAATTTGAACTAATTGACCCAATACCCAAGGCATATCAGATCCATTAGTGAGACTGTCTTGTCTCGTAAAGGGCCTCGGGTCTGAAAAGATAATCATACCTTTATGTGTTGAAATTGAAGGATGTGATGCCAATTTGTACCAATTATTGTCTCTTGGAGTTGGTTTAAAAATATTCATTTGAAAGAATTATACTCCTGCATGAGACTGATATTTATTTTATACATTCCCCTCCCTCACTTTTTATCCTCATTTGGCTTATTCATAAATTTGTAAAAATATATTTTTTGAGGAAATGCAATGTTTCACAAAGGTCATACATATCCTTAAATAGTTAGGCCTACTTTGGCTCAAAATATCACAGTATGTCAGGATGAATTATATACTTTTCATATGTTATATCATTTGCTTTGATCATGCCTATATTATTTTATGTTTAACACACATGTTTTCCTTTAAACACATTTTCTTACATTATTCCATTGTGAAGTCTTAGTGCACCATCAGACAAATAAACTTAAAAGTTAAGTGTTCCAAAATATTCTTTTCAAAATTCATTTACAAATCTATTTCAATGTCACTCAATTTTTTCAAACAAAAAAAGAGGTCATCGTCTAATTCAAAATTCACCACTACAGAAAAAATTGCATCTGATCATGGTCTGTTAACCGAATGCCCATATACTCCATCATTTTCAAATGATTTTTCCATAGACACGAACTACAAAGCTGATTTAGTATTCATGATTTTCTTCAATCACATAGTTCATTAGGTTCAAATTTCTAGAACTTATCAAATGGTAACTTTGTCCATCCAGTCATCTTCTAAGGTACTTTGTTCTTCAAATCTTGGGAAATTTTATTGTTTAAAGAAAAACAAATATTGCCTGCTTTATAGGTTATTTTGATTAGTTGTTATGGTCAACAGATTAATATTTTTGCCTTTTGATTTATTCCTCTTTCTTAGAGAGGATGAGTCAAGCCACCAGGTCTTTGATGCTCCACCTTCACCTACTTACAATATAGGTAATGAGCTATAAAATCTACCATATCTCTCTTTATATCACTCTACCAATAATGCTGCTTCAAATTTCTATACATCTTATTTGTACACGGTGAATAGAATATCTGAAGCTGTGAGCCTTACGTAGAATGGACTGAATCAAATCTCAAACCTTTAAATTACAAATGAGGCCATTAAATCTAAAAATACCCTTAAAATCTATGGTATCCCTCTTGGACTCACCACTCAACACCTTATCACGAATGATGACTGTGAATTTGCTCAAATAGGGTAGACCTTGCCTCAAAACTAGCAAAAATCCTCCTGGGTCTGAGATATTGAGTCTCATAATCAACTTAGCTAAGGATTAGATGTCCTACACCAAAGTCTTCAAAGAAACTGCAATACAAGCCAAGCTCCCATATTCACCGCCTTTCGGCTCAAGGCATTGCCCGGATGATATTAAATAGAGATGTCATAATCCTTAAGCAACTCCATCCATCAACACTACCTAGAATTAATCACTCTCTGGGTCATAAGATACTGAAAACTGTAATGATCCATGGAAATCATAAGTGCACACCGTAAAAATAATGCCTTAAAATCTTAAGCATAAAAACTACCGCAGCCAACTCCAAATCATGAGTGAGGTGGTTACTCTTGTGCACCTTTATCTACCTCGATGCATAAGCAATAACTCGAGCTAATTCATCAACACAAAATCCAAACCAACATCAAAAGCATTACAATATACGGTGAATTCATCACTCTCGATAAGAAGAACTAATGAAGGCGCTGAAGTGGGAAATTGCTTGAACTTTCCAAAGCTTGACTCACACTCCTTGGACCACTGGAAAGGAACTTTCTTCTAGGTCAAGCTGGTCATCGGCACTACTATAGAAGCAAAACCCTCTATGAATAGTTTATAGTAACTGGCAAAAACAATGAAGCTACAAACCTTAGAGAAAGATGTAGGCCTAGCTCAATCACGAATAGCCTCAATCTTTACTAGATCTACCATAATCTCATCGTTCTAGTAATGTCACTGACTCAAGAAAGAATTCACACTTAGATATATTATTTATATAATTTCGGTTTATCCAATTTTTTTTAAATCCGAAAACCAAACCGTTTAACCAAATTTCTAAAATGGTCAAGTGTAGTGACTTGAAATGTGTACTAGTGACTTGAAATGATTAAGTGTAGTTACTTGAAAATGGTTAAGTACAGTGATTTAAAATGTCAATTAGCTATCTGAAAATAGTTTGAGTGTAGTGACTTGAAATGTGTACTGGTGACTTGAAATGTGAATAAGTTATTTGAAAATTATTAAGTGTAGTGACTTGAAAATGATGAAGTGTAGTTACTTGAAATTGCGAACTTGTGACTTGAAAATGGTTAAGTGTAGTTACTTAAAATTTTGAACTTGGGACTTGAAAATGGTTAAGTATAGTCACTTGAAATGTGTACTAGTAACTTGAAAATAATAAATTATAATTACAAAATAAATATGTTTGGTTATATGAAAAGATCTCTGCTTTGAGAATTTTCTATTGAGTAAATCTTCTTGTATAATCCATTGCAATGTACGTGACAATGTATAATCCATTGCAGTGTACCTTGTATAATCCATTTGACTAGGTACGGAGTTTTAACAAATAAGAAAAGAGTTTTCTTAACATTAAGTGTTAAATAAATGGCACCACTTGAACTCTTCCTTTTATTCTTTTATTCTTCTAATTTCATCCTCTGTTATCTTAATAGAACAAGTCATAACAATAGTCATAATAATCTGGAAAATCAACTTTGAGTTTATGATGCTTTATATCCTAATATATATATGTTTATATTTGTTGATTGTTATGATTTTATTTGATACTATAATCTCATATAATTTATGCGAATAATGTATTTTTAGCACTTTTTATGGCTTGAATTAACATATTCTTATGCAGAATGAGTTTGAAAGAAAGAAACAAGAAATATTAGCTGCTCAAAGTGCATTAATTGTGGAAGGAAGATGATAAAGGAAATGGACTTGTTGATGAAGCAGGTATATAAGAAATCATCTTCAAATGATGAACGCCCATCTCAAGAAGACAACCAAGCTTATGATGATGAAAGTGATGATGATTTTAACGACGTGAATGAAAGTGATTCTAATCCTGATAATGTGGATGAAAGTGAATCTAACCCTGATGGTTGGTAGTTTTATTGAGGATTTAAGTTTGAAATATTTTGTTTTGGACCATTTAAGAATCATACATTATTGATGTGGATGTTATGAATTATTATTTTTGTTAGCTGTAATGGTTTACATTAGACTTGTGTTGAATGATATTTTTGAGAATTATTGGAGGGTTTGAATAGATTTTTGACTAATTGTGAAATATTTCAAGTAATTTACGTGTGAGTTGTTACTTGGGAATTTCCATGGGAATGTACATGCTAAATATTCATGAAAATTTTCTTGAGAAAATTTGTTCTTGCAGATTTACTTGGGGCATTTCATACGAATTTTCTTGCAAAATAGTTTCACAAATATCCGCAAGAAATTTTCTTTTGTTAATTGGGAATTATCACCTCTAAACTTCCTTTGAATTTACTTGAAAATCTTTGTGGGGAATAATTTGTGATCTTTTTCGTGGAAATCCGCAGGTAAAATCCATTTTTATGAAATTTTACTAAATAATTCATGAAAAATTTTGGTAGTTAATCGCAAATAAATCCGCAAATAACGTAGCTGTGAATTTATTTCTGCAACTAAATTATCTAGCAATTTTATAAATCTGCAGGTAATAATTACCTATGAAGTTATTTTCTTTGGATTCTAATTGGTAAGAAAATTCGTAGGTAATCAAATTACTTGGGGATTTTATCATATTATCCCTATGAAAATCCCCAGGTAATAAGAACTTTTCTTGTAGTGTATAAGCACAACACTCCACTCTAAGGGTATCACCCAAGATGACTACTAGGGACGCTTGGTCCTCGTGTACCTAAACCTAATCTATCCAACCAATCTACCTCCATAACTTTCGCATTGATATCCTCGAGCTAACATGCTCTCTTCACCTAAATCAATACCTAGATTAAAACATGACATCTATCAACCACCCTTCACTACTAACAACGTATCTAACGGAGAAACACTAGAGCAGATAAAACCTTTATCTTAGAGACCCTTTTATTTGCTCCCTAAGTTCTTCTGACTTAACTGAAACCATTTTATAAAGAAGGAATATGAGTTGGACAAGTGTCCTAAACAAGACCAATTCCAAACTCAACCTCCCCATTAGAAGGAAATAATGAGGGTCATTAGAAAGGACCCTAAGAGATTCATGCACCACCAAAATTGAATGCAAAGAAAGATCTTTCGAGTTAAAATCTTTAACTCAGACAAATGATACAAACACCTTTTAGAGATCGTGACACGACCCGAACTGGGTGTTGTCGTAATGGGCAATCTCAAGTCCAACCCGAATCGGAGACTACCCCCGATACCCAACCCAACTAACCAAAATATACCCTGAGTTGGATGAACTACGAACATATAACAAGATAACATATCCACTATGTGGTAACTTTGGGATAAGCCTATATCTGAGGCCAACCCAACCAAGTCAATCCACCCAATAGCCAACCAATCCAACCAAACCAACCAATAGCCATTCCAAACCATAAACCAAAACCAAGAAAATATACCAATATATTTACATATACCTATAACATAATATGATCAAACCATACACAAGTCCACAGTTGTCCATACAAAGCCTCTAGACCAAATCAAAGAGTACCTAGTTGGGGCATGCCCCCAACAGAACCATAATCCAAGTATATGAAAGACAAAAGTACATAAAGTAATCCATGACAAGAAATAGATGCCTTTCAAACTATGAAATCTTACCACTTCAATCCAATAGCTGATCCCGAATTTGATCACTAAGCAGGAGGAGTAGATTATTTGGTTCCTACATCACGTGGAGATACAGCCGCCTGAAGATGGGCTAGCGAGTGAATGCTAGCATGTACTCAGGATAAGGATAAAATAATGCCATCCAGTAAAACCAAGAAAACCAACCATATGAATATAAACCATACATATATATATAACTATGCCGGGAAAGGGAACTGAGTTTAACATGAATTTAAAACCATTAACCTGAGTATGTGAAGCTTAATCATCCTTAACCACCCACAGGCTATATAGGTCTAGTGTAACCCACTAAACAGGCCCCGATGTGTGTAGCCACACGAACCGGAGATACCATAAGAGTCTGGGATTCCTATGTACCCTTCACTCTACTTGATACATATGTATAGTGTACTTAAAGGATTCCAATGTACCTCATGAGTATCATATAAGGATCGCCATACACTACCCCTCATGTCGGAAAGTAGGAGTTTCGAGTGTTCATCCATTGGACTCTGACCTTCACAATTAGCTGTCACACCTCGCCTTTATTGCCCAATTAAAACTATTTCCAACAAAACCATTGTTCTATTATTATTATTAACCAAGGTTATTAGATAGTGGTATCGTCATACCGACTATAAATTACTGATAAGCTAGAATTACAGCTCTCTTATGGGAGCGTAAGCAGCCGTTGTCAAATATATAACCCAACTAGGTTGGGGTCGAATCTCATAGGGAATATGGTGCTAATTTAGCTGTATGAAGATTAGTTGACTTTTAATCATTCGTCTCCATAAAATAAAAAGGGGGAATATGATTCATTCACAAATTAATGGTTTCAGTTTAACAAGATAAGATATGTGTAGTAGTATTCGAATTCAGAGATATAGCAAGCTAGGGTTATGTCCACCTTGTAGTTTTCAATACTTTCAAACTATGTTTTTTACGGATTCATACATGTATCATGCTTACGGAGAAACATATTGTATTTAATAACATAATCCTAGTGTTTCTTAACCATCAAGGACTAATTCACTTTAGTTTTCACGAATCAAAAGTATTTACAAAAACAATACGAAATCTCCAATTAGTTAATCTTGTTAAGACATTAACATATGAAATAGGGGTTGGAAATCCTATTTTCTTGTCACTACTCTCTTTTTCGAACCTCAACCTTTCTATTAAAGAAGTTGAGTTTTAAGGCACATCCTCTATGTTTACAACCACAAGAATTCAAGATAAATGAAGAGAGTATGATACAAGCAGATTAATACATGATGAATTCAAAAACTCAAAGTAATAGATTGTATGTTACAAGGATTCCATAACCCTTCATAACCCTAACTAATAAACTTAGCTACTCATGAATAAAACGAAAATCACAATAGAAATATTCATCATACCAAAAAGTGAACCCAATTTTTGGTGGAGAAGAAGAAGTTGCGTTTCTCCCTTAGTGTTAAGCCGTCACTCTCAGTGTGAAAAAATAATACGGAATAATCAATAATCCGTGACTTTTCAGCATCATGTAGTTTTAATAACTTTTCCCTCAGAATTTCCTTCTAAGTTCCTAGACTAACTCTAAATGACAAATTAGTCTTGGACATAGTTTTTAGGCACCACATTTGGTCCAAACTGCTACTCTCTCTTGTGTCATATGCCATCCGTGTTCCATAGTCACATTATGTCTCCATCTACCTCATTAATACCTAAAATCATGCTAATCACATCGGTTAGCTCAATTACATAGAAGTAGATTAAAAACATAAGAAACTAGGAACGTTGTTCTCCAAACTTAGATAAAATATGGGTAGGTTATGGTTCTTAGGCATATAAATACACCCAAGATCACCACCCCACACTCAAAGCTTTGTTTGTCCTCAAACAACTTATCCATTTATGCATACTACACAAGTCTTAACACCCACGAAGGAAAAACAAGATGCTCAAATAGGCTCACATAACAATTATGAACAAAAAGTAAATTCATGGATCATTACTAGAGACAACCTACCCTCAAGAATAGACTCATTAAGTTGGCAAATTCATGCATACCGTTTAATCAAGGAAATCATATAAATTACCCAACCTTCATCAACCATGTGCCCTCATAACAAAAAAGTTACCCATAATCACTCACAATCATGTAGTTTCTAACAATATGGATATAAGAATCAAGTTGCGCTCACTCTCATAAAGAATTCTCAAATTACAATAGATGATCATATGCTTGCGCTTAGTGTAATGCTCCACTTATACCAGAATGCTAAGATTAGGATCAAATAGGTCTTTTTCGGGTTGTAATGCAGGCTAAAGGATGGGTAGGAACTATTTTGGCTAGAAATAGTGACTATCTTCCCTAAGCTCTTTAATACACTACATTATGCAACTAAGACCAATTTCTAACAACCAATTTACACCACTTTCATCTCCCCAGATCTTTTGTTTTCACTCCTTCCCATTAAACTCAATTAATAACGCTATGGTGGGAGTATGCAACCCTTTTAAATATTTTTTTTGCACCCATTTCAAGCTATGCACCCCTATGATAGCCACCCTTAACTTAAGTGATTTTCCTTAGTTGAGGTGCACAATTTCCAAGAACGACCACGGCCAAAACAGGTTTATTGTAACATGTCCGGGATAAAATTTTGAACTTTTTCAACAATTTTCACTACCCCCAACCACATCAATTGCACATGCCAATAACTAGACTTTGGAGCATCAATTTCACCTTTTTTTTCTTATTGTCAAACTCCTAACTCAAATTGATTTTACATTAAAGTGCTTAGGAGCTTTTGGATCAAATTACGGTCTATTAAAGAATGGGTTAGGCTACATATGAGGCTAATAAAAGAACAAGCTAAAGGCTCAACGGGGCTAACTAAGATAATGTGCAAAGGTAGGTCAAAAGAAGGCATGAACAATGGTTGTCAAAGAAATGCCTAAATAATCTCATAAACTCACAATCTTTATTTTGCTTTGCAAACACACACCAGGCAAGTTCTTGCATCAGTTGCAATAAGGAATGTACAACAGTTTTACACACTTATGTCACATGGTCAACTCAATTAGGAGAATTATAGATTCTCAACCCAATAATTAAATGAATTCAAATAAAATCAATAATTACAACAAGAGTTACAACTAGAGCCTAGGTGTTTCAAACGTAATGACCTATTACATACTTATGTTATAATGTCATGTGATCTACAAAAACAGTTACATGCAAGTAAATGACTAATTTTCTCTTAAGACGGTCAACATCCATCCATCATCGAGAAAAGCACCTAATTATGACTAAATCAAACAAATATCTAACAAGAAACAAAATAAACAAAATAACTAATCCTATCACAGAAGTATACTTAGGAGAAGGTACTATTTTCTTGCAAAACAAGTAGCAAAGTAACCAGCCACCCCACACTTAAGCTAAGAACTGTCACCAGTGCAAATAACAAGATAACAAACTTGGCTAGTTGTACTCCTCATCCACATTAAAAGTCATGCCACCTGCATTGAGATCATCATCAGAGCCATTTTTCCTGTATCCATCATATCATCCATGTTAGCCACATATAATGAACTAACTACAACTAAGATGAGGGTGGTAAAGTCACCACCCCACACTTAATTTGTTAGTATAAACTAAGTATTCTTGTCAGGTACTTAGACTTCGCCGACATACACTCTTACCTGTTGCACCAACATTAGTCAATGCAATTCACTCACTTCAATTTCACCAATTTTATTTCAATGAAATAATTTTTGAACAAAGCTATGCCTTAGAGTTTCAACATATCAATATACACAAAACACCATCACTTTCACACGATTTAACCAACACCATATTCCATCAAGTAAGTTGTGAAATAATGGCCACACAACAAAACTACGTTAGTCATGAACAATTCAATCACATACAAAAGCTCAAAGTACTACAACAATGAAGTCTACTACAACAATGGTGTTTATATCCCCAAGATGTTCAAAACCCTTCTTTGACATAATCATGGCAAGAATTTAATTCATAATCCTCTAGAAACCAATTAACAACTACAACATAAAGTCACAACACTTAAGGATTAAGAAAAGAAAAACTTACCTTGAAGATAAAAGATTGAAAAAAGAGAATGGATGTTCTTGGGTTTTGAAAGTTCTGAAGAAGCTTGTGGGACAAAGAGTATGTTGAAGGCATGGTTTTGTGGTGAAATAAGAGAAAATTTAGGGATTTAGTTGAAGTTAGAGTAGTTTGCATTGCCTAATGGATATCCAATGCTTAAGTTTTCTTCGTAAATCTTAGTGCCTACAGGAACCAGTGAACGTATGCTTTAGGTTAGGCGGCACATAAGTCATTGCATAACCATAAGTGTGCGTCACACAACCAAACACCTAAGTTACCCTCTGCGTCGCCCAATCAAACGCCTAATTGAACCAGTGAGCATATGCACTATGGTATGCGCCACATATGGAATCGCCTAAACTCTATTGTGCGTCGCACAACTTATTGCTCAAGTTACATTAGGCGCCGCTCAAATTAATACACAAGTGAGCCAGTGGGCTTAAGCCATGTGCTAGGTGACACACAATGCATAGCCTAGTTAAATTTGGGTGCTGCATAGTGTAGTTTCAACATGAAGCTTGACATCACCTATTCTATCACCTAATTTAGTCAGTGGGAAAGGTCCATACCACGGGAGCTTCGCCCCCGCAACCCCATCGAGGTCAGTGGTGGTAGAGATTGGGCTATTATTAAAATCACAAAAATTTAGTCACACCGTGAAACTTTTGGGGTTGGATTAACATAATTCCGGGCACAAATCTAATACGAATCATGACTCGAGCCTTAATAATTGACCACTCTTACCTGTAATATTCCCGTTACTCCTAAACTTACCACCATTGAGATGGCTCAATTCCAAAACGGCTCAATTCCAAACTAAATTTAGTGCCAATCACCTCCTTAGTACTTCATGCTCCTACACTTAATAAAAAATAACTAAAAATAATTAGAAGGATGGGTTGCCTCCCACCAAGCACCGTAGTTTTGGTCATGGATCGACTTTTATTTTTGTATTTTTATTTAATATGATAAAATAAAAATAATATCATGGGTTGCCTCCCATGTAGCACTTGATTTAACATTACAGCACGACTCGATTATCTTGTACTCCGACTTCATTAAGATACATTGATGATACTATTTGTACCTCATTTGTTGGATCAAGAAAATGCTTTATTACAAGTCCAGCCACTTTGAAGTCACTCACATCCTTGCTTGCAAGTTCAACCAAACCATCTATGGTCTCCACAGCAGACCTATCCTTAACTGGTACATCTCACTCATCTTCGTAGAATACATCAACAATCGAGAAGACACTCATCTTCCTTTGTTATTTCATGGACCAACATACTTCAAAACTAAATTCTTTCTCATTGATCCTAAGTTTTAGCTCATTCAGCTCTATGTCAACTAACACTCTACTAGTTTATAAGAATGACATGCCTAAAATTATGAGTACTTTAAAGTCCACTTCACAATCAAGAATTACAAAGTCGTTAGGAAATATAAAATTAACAACTTTTATAAGTACATTATGTAGAATTCCAATCGGCTTTTTCACCGATCTATCCACCATTATAAGCTGCATATTGGTGGGCGTAGGATCTCCTAAACCCAGTTTCTTGAAAACCTCCAATGGCATGGTGAATACTCCTGGGCTAGCCTTCTTCTACACTAGTGACCTTGTGGAAATAACACTACAATAATGGAGATTATCCACTAGTTCGTAGCTTACCGCTCTTTTCTTTGTCATAAGATCTTTCATAAATTTAGCATATCCTGACATCTGCTCAAGTGCTTCAACTAAAGGCACGTTCACTATCAATTTCTTCAATATATCCATGAATTTGTTAAACTAGCCTTCAGCTTCTTTCTTCTTTAATCGTTATGGAAATGGGGGTGGTGGCCTTGGGATTTCAAATGGAGCAACTTTTACCTCCTTTCTTATGCCTTGCTCTACATCAATAACATGCTTTGCCTTAGGTAGTTGTTCTACTTTCACACTCTTCTTTTCCAAACCTCCCAACTCCACAGGATTCATCAACCATCTCCCAATCTATTTCGAACGCATCAGTATGAAAGGATGTTCCTAATCCATCAGTCCTCAGATTCTGAACTATATCACTTGGTAGATTCCCATTCTATCTTTGGTTGAATGCTGCAAATAATTGGCTCCTCTGCTATTCCAATTGTTTAATAACAATTGAGTGAGAATTTACTAGTTGACTCATGGAAGATATGTCACTCTTAATTGTAGTCACCCCAGAATTGGTCGCCTCAACTCCCTTTAATAGTTTCTCCATCATGTCCTCCATTGAAATTTTACCTAAACTAGTGGCAGCATTATCACGGCTTCCAGGAGGTACATACAGTCCACTCCTGTCACTTTTATTCTTCCAATTTCCTTGATGGTTCCAACCTTGGTTTCCTTGACCACCATTTTGTAAACCCCCTGGTTATGCAAGTAGTTTGCCTCTTCCTCGGTGTTTGATTCACCTCTCTTATTGTGGGACCCCACAAATTTTACCTTTTCTACATTCCCTAATAGAAAATATTTCGTGAGTAGATCTATCTGGGTTTTTATGTGAGCCATATCCTAATCACTCTCCTCTTCTTTCCTGCGCTGCTCTGCTGATAATACTAGACCCGGTATTGTTTGCTACCACAAAATCTCTAGTATGCCAAGATCTACCTGTCTTAGTCATTCTTTCTAACATGTTCGCAACCTCAGTAAAGGTGAGCTCCATAAAAGCTCTTCCTGCAGCATTATCCACTATTGGCTTTGTAAATGAGTTCAAAGCTCAGTAGAATGTTTCCATTAAGCGTTCATCAGTCATCTTATGGTTTGGGAATTGAGTCAACTTCTTTAAAACCTTGCCCAAGTCTTATGTAAAGATTCATTAGCCAATTGCCTAAAGTTGCTGATCTCATCCCTCAAATTAACATTCTGGAGGGCAAAAAGAACCTTTCTAGGAAATCTCCTTTAAATTACCTCCAGTTTGTTATAGAATCAAGAGTCAGCTCATTCAACCACATAGTTGTCTCTCCAGAAAGAGACAGTGGGAAGAATCTCAAACGAATAGCATTTTGTCCCGCTCTAGGATTGTCAAACGACTTACAAATATTTATGAAATTCACCAAATATAGATTTGGATCATCACCAAGTAATCCACCAAAGAGTCCTTTCAAATTTAGTAGCTGGATCATAGTACTGGTGATGTTGAATTTCACCCCAGGAGATAGTATTGGTGGAATGATTGCACCAGCTGCTCTAGCTCTATCTAAATCATCCTCATCATTTTTAATATCAAACTGAATAGCTTTGCGGTCTAGTCTTCCATTGAATGGACTATTTAATTTACAGGTGCAACTACTTCTGCTGCATGCCTTCTATTAGCTGGGTAAATTAAATCATCATCTCCCAGGTCCTCTTTATTTAGATTGGGTACCCAACCCGGGTTATCTGTATTCTGTTGATTTTATTGAGCATTAGCCAAAGCGGCTAATCTTTCAGCTTCCTGTTGGTTAGCCATTCTTTTAATAAGATGAGGTTCAGGATTGAAGGGTTATAATGGTTCTCCTAAACTTTTGGTTCGTGGCATAAACAACAATGAGCCTGTAACGAACAAAAACAACAAATAAAGATATAATAAGGAAACTTTACTAACAGTTAATTAACACACATAAACTCAATCGACAACCAT
Organism: Capsicum baccatum var. pendulum; assembly: GCA_030864225.1. Lineage (NCBI taxonomy): Eukaryota > Viridiplantae > Streptophyta > Magnoliopsida > Solanales > Solanaceae > Capsicum > Capsicum baccatum. The sequence continues at coordinate 154,710,056 of CM061558.1, forward strand.
ATTCCCCAATAACGGCACCAAAATTTGATATGCCCAAATTACACCTCTCTTACTGGAGCATAAGCATGCGTTGTCAAATATATAACCCAACTAGGTTAGGGTCGAATCCCACAGGGAATATGGTGCTAATTAAGTTGTATGGAGATTAGTTGACTTTTAATCATTCGTTTCCGTAAAACAAAAAGGGGGAATTTTATTCAGTTCACAAATTAATGGTTTCAGTTTAAAAATATGAGATATGTGTAGTAGTATTCGAATTCAGAGAAATAGCAAGCTAGGGTTATGTCCACCTTGTAGTTTTCAATACTTTCTAACTATGGGCTTTACGAATTCATATATGTATCATGCTTATAGAGAAACATATTGTATTTAATAACATAATCCTAGTGTTTGTCAACCATCAAGGACTAATTCACTTTAGTTCTCTCGAATCAAAAGTGTTTACAAAAACAATACAAAATCTGCAAGTAGTTAATCCTGTTGAGGCATTAACATATGAAATAGGGGTTGGAAATCCTAGTTTCTTGTCACTACTCTCTTTTCCGAACCTCAACCTTTCTATCGAACAAGTTGAGTTTTAAGGCACATCCTCTATGTTTGCAACCAGAGAATTCAAGATAAATGAAGAGAGTATGAAATAAGCAGATCAATACATGATGAATTAAAAAACCCAAAGTAATAGATTGTATGTTACACGGCTTCCATAACCCTCCATAACCCTAACTAATAAACTTAGCTACTCATGAATAAAACGGAAATCACAATAGAAATATTCATCATACCAAAAAGTGAACCCAATTTTTGGTGGAGAAGAAGAAGTTGCGTTTCTCCCTTAGTGTTAAGCCGTCACTCTCAGTGTGAAAAAATAATACAGAATAATCAATAATCCGTGACTTTTCAGCATCATGTAGTTTTAATAACTTTTCCCTCAGAATTTCCTTCTAAGTTCCTAGACTAACTCTAAATGACAAATTAGTCTTGGACATAGTTTTTAGGAACTACATTTGGTCCAGACTGCTACTCTCTCTTGTGTCATATGCTATCCGTATTCCATAATCTCATTATATCTCCATCTACCTCATTAATACCTAAAATTATGATAATCACATCAGTTAGCTCAATTACATATAAGTTGAGTAAAAACATAAGAAATTAGGCACTTTGTTCTCCAAACTTAGCTAAAATATGGGTAAGTTATGGTGCTTAGGTGTATAAATACACCTAAGATCACTTGAAAGTATAGTCCTTGACCAAACCTTTTAGTGGTCAAGGGATTCCCCCGAACCCATAGACCCTGTTATCCAATTAATGTGTGAAATTCCTATGTACCCCACAAGTATTCATTGCCATATTAACTTGGGAGATTCCCTTGTACCCTACAAGTATGTTCAATTAAGCCATAACCATTTTGCAAACAAATTTGATTATTTCATTCACTTGGGGAATTCCTATGTACCCCGCAAGGTTTTCATTTAAGCCAACCATAACCACCAAGACCTTACCTTTTGACCACTCCAATCCATTTTAAACCATTCCAAACATTTAAAGCATTTGTATAATTCAAACCTTTTAAACCATGCAAAACCATCCAAATCCATTTAGATTTCCATTACCAAACCAAACCATGCAAGAGTTCTAATGAAAGCTCAACAATAAAGTGAAAATATTCTTTTAGGCATTTTTTCGAACACGTTGAGGGCATACCTTTACCAAGACCAAAACCAACACATAAACCATCATAATTTGGGTTACTCAAGAACCATTTCTTAAACCATAACCAACAAACACCCACATGTGCAAACCATTACCAAAAACATATAAAAATATAATTTAAACCGAAACCCAACAATATGCATAAAAACCCTCAACATTGATTTCAAAATCCACCATTTATGATTCATAATCCATGTTTAAAACACAATAAAACATTCCTTTAGTTGGAACTAACAATGAGGGAAAACGTATATGCCTTATATAAGAAGATTTTGAAGAGAAACATGACTCTTGAGCCCTTTGAAGAACACATGAAGAAACCCTAACCTCCAATCTTCAAGAGTAAGTTCGAGAGAGTATTTGGAGTGTTTCTACTCTTTAACAAGTGTTATGAAAGGCCACCAAGGATTATATAACATGAGGACATAAGGTCTTGAACTAGGAAATGTCCGGACTACCCTTGACTTAAATTACCAAGAGATACCACACATCCCCATAGACTCTTTTGATAATGGCAGAGTCACCTACCGGGGTAAAAATATAAAGGAAAAGTGTTCGAGGTAATCTTGGGACCAAGACCAAAACACACAACCACAATGGGGCCAAAAAAGGGAGGGAACCACAAATCAAATAAACCGTACACACCATAAAGAAAGGAGTTTTCAACATACCAGTATCGGCATTAGTAGATGCCTCGGACTATGAGGAATACTAAGAACATTAAGACGATCCCGACTCACGTTGGAACCAGAAGTAGTACCTGATGTCCTATTTTCCTAAGCAACAATCCTTTTACAACACTACCATTGCATGTGACACAGTTGACCACAACTAAAATAATGATTTTCTCCTTTCTCACAACAACAACGGTGTGACCGACCACAAACTCTATAAAAAAATATGATGATGTGAATTAGGCCCCATTAGCTCGAGACTAGGCACCTTATGACCTAGAAGCATTTCCAATCTAAAAACATCTGCCTCCCAATGGGTTCAGGTAGGGAGCACAAGCCATTAAATAAGAGTGAAGACCCTCCCAACTCCTCTTCTTGGATCACACCACCATACCGTTATCCTCCTCCTTTTTTTGGAAAACTAAGACACCTTACCTTGCCTATTTCCCAACCTTACCTCATTCCTTCCCAAACTAATAAGACTAAACTAGCGTGACAAAGTTGTCACTATCTAGGCTAATAGATTAATATGACAATAAAACTAAACATTAGTAACCTCTCCTTGAGGTGATCGAGCAAGAGTTCCAACTTCCAAAATAGGGTCAATGGAGATCAGTGGGATTCTATAGGGAAAACCAAAAGGTACGACCCTTGATTAGGTCTGCGCCCTATTAGTTGGACTAGATCCATCCATGTTGTCCTAGAATGGGACAAGCAAGTTTCACCAAACTTTAAGTCATCGAGAGGGAGACCCCTTGACACCAAAACCTAATGCTCTGATACCAACTTGACACAACCTAAACTAGGGCCTTGTCATAATGGGAAATCTCAAGTCCAACTCAAATCGGAGACCACCCCGATGCCTAACCCAACCAACCAAAATATACCCTGAGTCGGATAAAATCTGAACATATAATAAGATAACATATTCACCATGTGGTGACTTTGGGATAAGCCTATATTCGAGGCCAACCCAACCAAGACAATCCGCCCAATATCCAACTAATCCAACCAAACCACCTAATAGCCATGCCCAACTATAAGCTAAAACCAAGACAATAGACCAATGTATATATGTATATATATATATATATATAACATAACATGATTAAACTATACCCAAGTCCACAGTTGTCCATACAAAGCCTCTAGGCCAAATCAAAGAGTACCTAGTCGGGACAGGCCCCCGACATAGCCATAATCCAAGTCTATGAAAGACAAAAGTACATAAAGTAATCCATGACATAAAATAGATGCCTTTCAAACTATGGAACCTCACCATATCAATCCAATAGATGATCCTGAATCCAATCACTAAGAAAAAAGAGTAGAATGGCCAGTTCCTGCCTGGTGTGGGGATACAACCACCTAAAGATGGGTTAGCGGGTGAACGCTAGCATGTACTCAGGATAAGGATAAAATAATGTCATCCAGTAAAGCCAAGTAAATCAATCATATAATATAAACCATACATATATATATATTTATATATATAACTATGTCGAGAGAGAGAATCGGGTTTAGCATGCATTTAAAATCATTAACCTGGGTATGTTAAACTTAACCATCCTTACCCACCTATGGGCTATATGGGTTCATTGTAACCCCCTTAACGAGTCCCAATACGTGTAACCACACTAATCGATGATACCATAAGAGTTGAGGATTTTTATGTACCCTTTACTCTCCATGATATATTTGTATAGTGTCCTTAGAGGATTACTGTGTACCTAATGAGTATCATATAAGGGTGGAGATGCCCTACCCCGCATGCCGGCAAACATAAGTTTCCAGTTTTTGCTCGTTGGACCCCCACCTTCACAGTTAGCTATTACAACCCGCCCTTATTACCCAATTAAAACCATTTCCAACCAAACCATTATTCCATTATATTATTAACCAAGGCTTAGATAGTCGTATCATCATACCGACTATAACTTGAAAGTATTTTCCTTAGCCAAACCTTTTAGTGGTCAAGGAATTCCAATGTACCTATAGACCCTGTTATCCAATTAGCTTAGGGGATTTCCATGTACCCTACAAGTATTCATTACCATATTAACTTGGGGGATTCCATTTGTACCCCATAAGTACGTTCAATTAAGCTATTACCATTTTGCAAACAAATTTCATTATTTCATTCACTTGGGGGATTCCTATATACCACATAAGGTTTTCATTTAAACCAACCATAACCATAAAGACCTTACCATTTGAGCACTCCAATCCATTTTAAACCATTCTAAACATTTAAAGCATTTATACGATTCAAATCATGCAAAACCATCCAAATCAATTTAGGGTTCCATTACCAAACCAAACCATGAAAAAGTTCCAATGAACGTTCAATTATAAAGTGAAAACATTCTTTTAGGCATTTTATCGAACATGTTGAGGGCATACCTTTACCAGGACCAAAACCAAAGCATAAGCCATAATAATTTTGGTAACTCAAGAACTATTTATTAAACCATAACCAAAAAACACCCACTTGTGCAAACCATTACCAAAAACATGTAAAAATATATTTAAACCAAAACCCAATAATATGCATCAAGAACCTCAACATTGATTTGTAATCTACCATTTATGATTCATAATCCATGTTTAAAACACAATAAACATGCCTTTAGTTGGAACTAACAGTGAGGGAAGAAGGACATTCCTTATGTAAGAAGATTCTAAAGAGAAACATGACTCTTGAGCCCTTTAAAGAACACATGAAGAAAACCTAGACTTAAATATTCTAGAGTAAGTTTGAGAGAGTATTTGGAGTGCATTTATATTTTACCAAGTGTTATGAAAGGCCACCAAGGGTTATATAACATGAGGACATAAGAGTTTTGAAGTAGGAAATGTCTGAACTACCCTTGACTTATAATTAAAACTAACCACAATGTAGGGTACGACTTACCTATGCCATCCGTACCTTAGGGTACGAGTGGTACCCCAAATTGTACCCAAGACCTTGGCAAGACCCTATATTTTAGTTCCTACACAACTTTACCCATTTAACTCATGTCTAAGCGTACGATTGGTATAATAAACTATACCCACATCTCTTACCATGGACAGATTTTACTAGACCAACTAATAAGCAACATACGATTTGCCTTGCACCCTTCGTATCCTTCTATGAACCTCATACCTTGTTGAGTCGTACCTTAGGCAATAACCAAGTCCAATATACTATCTAGTGTACGAGTGAGCCACATAGCCACCCCTAACTCATATCCTACAGTGTGATTGGTACCCTTGAGCACTACCAAGCTAGTAAGTCCAAAGCTCAAGATTTTTTTTAATGGTCCAAATCCCGAGGTATTTTAGATTGAGTTTTGGGCTCTAAGGTAAGAGATGAACCTTCTCTTAGGCACTAAATAACTTCTTTCCCATATAATAATCGACTTATTAGAGAATTTAAACATAACCTTATGAATCCGATAATTTAAGAAAGCATAGCACGAATGCAATTAATCCATCCCCAAAATGACAACAACATCAACCATATCCAACTCTATCATATCCACAAGAGTTTTTTCTCTACCAATAGCTACCACACACCTCTTGTAGACTTCTTACAACTATAGAGTTGCTTGCCGGGATAGAAAAAAAAAGTCTAAAATAATCTTGGGGTTAAGTTTAAATTACAAAATCACGGATGGGGTCACACAGAAGAGTGGGTGGGGGACCTCATATCAAGTAAAGCATAATCATCATAGAAGAAGAATTTCAACATACCCGCACCAGTATTAGAAGGTGCCTTAGGATCCCAAGGGATAGTAAGAGCATTGAGACGGTCCCGACCAATGTCGGAGCTAGAAGCAGCACTCCTAGGTGCAAGAGCTGGAGAAGTGGCAATCGACACCCTATTTGCCTACACGACAATTATTATGGGATACTCCCATTGTATGTGACCTAGTTGACCACAATTAAAATACCTATTCCTCCCTCTCTCACACTGATCAATATGATGCTGACCAAAGAATCTATATGGAGGGTAGGTCGGTGTTAATTAGGCCTCACTAGCCTGGGACTGGGTGCTTTGTGCTTTATAAGCACTATTACTCTGAGAATGTCTGTCTTTTGATGGATCTAGGTAGGGAAAACTAAGCATGGAAAGAAAGTTAGGACCTACCCAATGCTTCCTCTTAGACTGCTTACCACCAACCTGAGTCAACAGAGCAACAGGGAGATGGAATCAATATCAGTAGTATTCTATTGAGGTGACTGAGGAGGAGTATCACTCCTAAAAGAAGGTTTAGTCGGAGCGGGTGGAACCCCACGAGGATTGTTAGATACCACGACCCTTGATCGGGTCCGAACCTCAAAATTGGATGAGCTTTGTCCATATTGCCCTTAGTCGGGACAGAAGAGTTTTCCTGAGCTTCATATCTTCTTGGATGCATGATCTAAAAGATAGGCAAGTAGAAGTCAGAGGAATCCAAGACCTTAGACTATATAGCTCGAGATAAAATCATAAGACAGGGAAATATTCCTAGATATCTCATAGCCCCTCTTTTATATGTGTGGCGCGCTACATACTCATAAAAGAGACTCTACTTGACACAAATTTGTGGACTCCCAACTGACCATGGACCTGGCTCTGATACCAACTTGACATGACCCAAAATTGACCTTGTTGTATGGGCATCTCAAACCCATTATAGACTAAAGATTTCCCTGCCAGCCTAACCTAATCATCACATTAATCCACAAGTGTTAGATGAGCTCCGACCATATATCAAGATAGAAAAACAATACTAATAATCATCACTTAGACTATGTTTAAATATTTTATTTACATCAACAAACCCAAGACCACACTCATCCACAAAGCCTCTACCAATCTGATGTTTATAATATGTTGGGACATACCCTCGATAATAGCCAAACACTAGGTCTAAAAAAGTCTATGGCATAGGATAGAAAGATGATGAAATATATGCCTTCTAAAGTGTGGAAGATCACCACTTCAATATCCACACACAAACTGCTCGAACACCTTGTCACTATGTAGGATAAGAAGAAGATACTCTAGCCCCTATGTCACATAGCATCTAGAGATGGTTAGAGGTTGGAACGCTAGCATGTAACTCAAGGATTAAGATAAAGTAGTGCCAATAGTTCAAAACCAATCAACCAATTCTCACAACCAATGTAATCCATATATATATATATATCATATATATATATATATATAAGTGCACCATGCCGGGGGTAGGGAATGGGATTAGCATGATTCTTGAAACTATTAACCTGGGTTGTGTAGCATCACCGTCATTGAACAAGGCACCCACAAGCCATATGGTCCCAGCTCTTCCCTAGCTAGAAGAGGCTCGGTATGTGTAGCCACATAAACCAAAGAATATCCATAATTGTATATGTTTTTATGGGGGACTCAAGCCTCCCAACATCATCAAGGTGACTTATTCACCACTGTATGTAGTAAGAAGAACTCAAACCTCCCTTTTCATAGTCATACTTGGGGGACTCAATCCTCCCGATCACATGTTTCATTTGAGGGACTTGAACCTTCCAATTGCATGTTTCATTCGGGGGACTTGAACTTCCTAGTTGCATGTTTCATTCGGGGGACTTAAACCTCCCGGTTGTATATTTAATTTAGGGGAGTTGAACCTCCCGATTGCATATTTCATTTGGGGGACTTGAACCACCAAGTTACATATTTTATTTGGGGAAATTGAACCTCTCGGTTGCATATTTCATTCAGGGGACTTGAACCTCCTCATTGCTTATTTCATTTGGGGACTTGAACCTCCCGATTGAATGTTTCATTTAGGGACTTGAACCTTTCGATTTCATATTTCATTCAGGGGACTTGAACCTCGCGGTTGCGTATTTCGATTGGGGGAATTGAAACTCCCGTCCATATGATACCCGCATCGGCTAGCGTGGTTTCCAGTATTAGTTTATTGGACTCCACTTTCACGATCTATCTACAATCTCGCTTTAAATACTAATTTAAAACCACCATTTCACATATGCAACCACTTAGTCAATTTTTTACCAAAGGCACTTCATTAGTATCACATACCAATACCACTTACAAGCGTACACCATGCCATTACCATTATCAATCAATTCATTTGTATGACCTTAGTACTCAAACCCATCGCCTAACAGAGACCAACCAACCTAGTGGTGTAGGGACGCAAACCCCTTATCTATACATCGACAACCATTCAATTCAGCAACATATGGACTCTAGCCCATTTTTAACTAACCTAAGCCATCATGGAAATAATTCAACACCATATAGGACCACATGATCCTTATAAGACCAACTTTAACAACCAATCATACTAATAGGCCAATGCCTTAGTCATATCACAATGCAAATTCATTTATAGTCACCGAGACCTTTATAGAATCATTCATTCTCCATTGACATTCTTATACTCAACTTTAGTTCAAAACATAATTCAATTCCATATTTAAGGACTTTAACTCCTTTGTAACCATTCAAAACATTAGGGTCATCAATTAACTCATTACATGGACAACAAGTCCTTATCATAGTCATTTACCATGAACTCATATTCATTAGTACAATGTCATATCCCATTTATATTTATTAGACCAATATCATAATTTAATACACCATTAACAAGTGATTAGTTATTTCTCTTAGGCATTTTCAGAAACACCTTGAGGGCATGCTTTTATTAAGACCAAAGCCAAAGTAAGAATCATCAAATTTAGGGTTACCCATGGCCCATTTGTTAAACCACAATCAAAAAGCTCCCACATGTACAAATCATCACTAAAGACACATATAAACACAAATTTAAACAAGAGTAAACAATACCCAACACTATGCAACAAAACCCTCAATATTTGATTTCAAAACCACCATTTACAAGTCAAAACCATTGTTTAAAACATATAATATTTTTAACTAACAATGAGGGAAGAGGTACATGCCTTATACAAGATTACTCTATCTCGTGTAATCTTTGTGTACTGGGTCCCTGGAATCAGACAAGAGTTGACTATTCGCATCCATATCCGAGATTCTCTATTCAAGGAAGCATATGGGAAGGTGTTGTGCCGACCGGTGTCCTTGTGTCTGCTCCATCGTGCCATAGATCTTGTTCCGCACAATGTGTGTCTAATTTGCCTGTACGGAGGTCTGTTAAACAGCTCTTTGAGTGGTGATGGATCAACAGATGGCAAGCCCAAAAAGGAGTTAAAGAACTCCGCATTTAGTTGCAGAACTTTGCCCCGAATCTTTACTTCACTTCCTGTAGTTTTCGGTGACCAATTGGCATAGAATTCAAGTGTTAAATCAAGATTTCACTCTCCCATATCTCGGAAGATGAAATCAAGATGTAACGCTATTATCTTAGCCAACATACGGGGTTCTTTCTTTGCTAGGCTCTCCTTGTGTATCAACTCCACATAAACATATTTTTTCTCTTTATTGTTCCTATATAACTCCTTTCCTTACTCCTCGGGGACCCATTTAATTCCAAACATGCGGCGAGTTATTTGCAGCGAAGAGGATTCTCTTTGCTCTTTTCGTCCCCTTTTTGGCCTTTTTGTGAAGTGGTAGCCTTTTCTTTCCCTTGTCTTGGTTTTGGTGCCATTGTACCTGAGATTAAAATAATAGTCATGTTAGATTCATCTCGGTGGATACAATCAATAAACAAGCAGTAGCGGCACCACCCCATACTTAGTTTGTTTGTACGAACTAGTGAACAATGTCGACTACTCAGATTTCATCGATATACGTTTAGGTGTTATGTTCCAACAATATAATCAGTGCAGTCATACTTTTCGTATCATCTTAACTATCCTTTCTCAATTCTAGATCATGTAATCTTGGTAATGTTTTCATGCATCACTTTGAATAAGACTACTACATAGAGAATGTATCAAATTATGGCATAGAAATAATCAACATCCCATGTTTGTAGTTAACCATGATTTTCATCTCAATGAATAAGTCATCCGAACATGAAAGCTTTCAAGTTACAAGATTATGCAATTTTCTTGACCATGTCGATTCCGCAAAAGTATGACAATGTATCAAAATCAAATTCAAGTTGGAAACAAGTCAAAAGCATCCTTACGTATTCTTTCACTCACTTAGTTTCACCTCAACAAATCAACCATATTCAAATCATCAATACTACTTAAAGATTAAACTATTCATTATAGACGTAGTAGTGTAGTACTTACGGAATATAAAAGAAGAACAAAGAAGTACTTACTTGGTTGATGGCCTAGGAAGATGTTCTTGCAAAGTAAAAGAGCAAAAGGAAAATTTTTGAGAGAATTTGGAGAGGTAGGCGACGCTTTAGGGTGAATTGCAATGTGTTTTTGATTTAAGACTAAGGTTCTATTTATAGGACAAGCTTGGGTCGGGTTTTGACCCATTTGGAATCGGATTTGGAGACCAAAAGTAACCATAGGCGGCGCCTAATGCTTTTTCTATGCTTGGCATAGGCGGCGCCTTTTGCAAAGCATTGTTGAGCATAGGCGGCGCCTATGCTATGGCATTGTTAGGCATAGGCGGCGCCTATGCCATGGCATATGAGATTCAGAGACAAAATGCTTTTGCATAGGCAGCGCCTATGCTATGGCATTGTTGAGCATAGGAGGCGCCTATGCTATGGCACTCTTGAATCCGAGAGCTTAGGCCATAGCATAGGCCTTGCCTTGTTCGTGGCCTAGATTTACATAGGCCGTGCCTTGTTCTTTGCCTATATTTTCATAAGCAATGCCTAACCCATAGCCTTTTGCTTCTTCATTCCTAAATTACCACCTTCAACATGAAACACTTCCAAATCAAAATTTGAAACCAATCTCCTCCTTTACACCTCTTGCACCTACATTTACTCAAAAACAACAAAAGCAATTAGAAACATGGGTTGCCTCCCATCAAGTGCCTTAGTTTTGGTCGTGGCTCGATAAAATCCTAGGAAAACAAAAATAACAAAAACAATTAAAAACGATGGGTTGCCTCTCATCAAGCGCTTGATTTATTGTCACGGCACGACATAGCTATCTCGATTTCTTAGACTTCGTCGAGATAGATGGTGGATCGTTTTCTAAATGGATTCAGACGACAACAAACTTACTTGTAGGCATGCAATCTTCTTCGAGATGACCCTTGTGCATACATATCCCAGGCGGGATACCAATTATATCATCAATAGTCCAACCCATAGCTCTGTTGTATCTCTTCAGAGCAGAGATGAGAGCCTCTACGTGCTATTCACTTAAATCATCCGCCACACTCACAGGAAGTGTATCTCCACTTCCCAAGAACGCATACCTTAGATAATTGGGGAGCTCTTTCGATTCTAGCACTGGGGCTCTTCAATGGATTTCTTCACTGTTTGTGAGGGTCGATTCTTAAGATCAGGGTCCAACTTCTTAGGGGCATAAGAATAGGACTTTATTCCTGTTAGACCATAAATGGTTTCTTCATATTCTTCAACATCCTCATGCTCACAATTTGAAAGCACCTCAAATAGTGACTCAACAGTAAGCTGCTTCTCTACAGATAATTCTTTGTCATCCTTATAATTAACGTCAGCTACAGAAAACACATCCATATCTTTGGGCTGCTTTATTGCTTTGCATACATCAAAATGGACCACTTCTTTATTCAACCGAAATAAAAGCTCATTAGCTCTCATGTCAATAAGCACACTTTCAGTTGTGAGGAAAGGGCATCCCAAGATTATGGGAACTTCAGAATCCACCTTGCAATCCAGAATAACAAAGTCTGCAGGAAAGATGAAGGTGAAAACCTTCACCAACACATCGTTTAAGATACCAATAGGTCATTTTATCGACCTATCTGCCATCACGAGCCGCATATTGGTTGGTGTAGGGTCGCCCAACCACAACTTTCTGTAGACGGATAGTGGCATCAAATTGATGCTTGCTCCCAAATTGCACAATGCCTTAGCAAAATTCATAGATCCAACCGTGCGAGGAATAGTGAAAGCACCAGGGTCTGCCTTCTTCTGTACTAAGGACCTTGTGGCAATTGCACTGCAATGATGAATATTATCTGCCGGCTCATAGCTTACTGCCCGCTTCTTTGTTAAAAGGTCCTTCATGAATTTAGCGTACCCAGGCATCTGTTCCAGCGCCTCAACCAATGAAACATTAATGGTCAGCTGTTTTAACATCGTCATGAATTTATTGAACCTTGTATCATCCGCTCTCTTCTTTAATCTTTGAGGAAAAGGTGGTGGTGGAAGGGGAATAGTTTTCTCCATGACTTTCTTTTCCTCTTTCTTTGGGTTGGTGATCTTTTTGGGCTGTGGACGTCGAGGACTGACGTCATGAACGTCTTTATCAGTTTTGATGGCATCATCTCCTACGATATCTTCAGCCACTTGCTTGCTTTGGGCTGAATTTTCCAAGACCTTACCACTTCTGGTAGTAATAGCCATGCATGTTCCATCGTTTCTTGAGTTTTGCACTGTGTCGCTCGGTAGGGTGCCAACTTTTCTTTGATTTAATGTGGCTGAAATTTGACTCAATTGTTGTTCCAGCTGTCTTATTGAAGTGGAATATGAGTCAACCAATTGCTTCATTGAGGCCAAGTCATTTATTACCTCAGCTACACCCATGCTGGTTGCTTCCACTCCTTTCAACAGCTTAGCCATCATATCTTCCATTGACATATTTCCCGAACCAGATGCAGTGGCCTCTCGTCGTCCAGGAGGAATATACACGCCACTCCTGTCAATCTTGTTCTTCCAACTACCTTGATCCCGATCCTTGTTTCCAGAATTATCATAATAGTTCCGACCTTGGTTCCCTTGGGCATTGCCTCGGAAACCCCCCTGATTGTTCACGTAGTTGGCTTCTTCCTCAGAATCGGATTCCTCTCTTCCTTTTGATGCAACTGCTTTTACTTTTTCGGTCTTCCCTAATAGTAGATGCTTTGTAAGAATATCCATTTGTGTTTTCATTTGCGCCAAATCTTGATCACGTTCTTCTTCTCTTCTCTTTTGTTCTGCAGTCATGCCTATAGAAAAAGTGGGGCTTGCTACCTCAGAATCTCTGGTATGCCACGCCCTACTTTTCTTCGTCATTCGGTCTAGCATATCACTTGCCTGAACAAAGGTGAGGTCCATAAATGATCCTCCAGCCGCATTATCCACCACAGGTTTAGTTACTGAATTCAAGGATATATAGTATCTCCATCAAGTGAACATTGGTCATGTGATGGTTTGGGCACCTCATAAGCTTCTTCTTGAATCTCTCCCATGTTTCGTGGAGGGCTTCAGTTGGAAGCTATCGAAAATTGCTGATTTCATCTCTCAATTTTGCTCTCTTGGATGGCGGAAAGAATCTTTCTAGGAAAGCGTCTTTCAATTGCCTCCAATTAGTGATAGAATCAGGAGTCAGCCCGTTCAACCATAGAGTTGCCTCCCCAGATAGAGACAATGGAAATAGGCGCAACCGAATTGCATTTTCTCCAATGCCAGGATTGTCGAATAACTTGCATGTAGAAATAAAGTTGATCAGATGCATATTCGGATCATCGCCTGCTAGTCCACCGAATAATCCCTTGAGTTGCAATAACTGAATCATGGTGCTCGTGATGTTGAACTTGGCTCCGGGTGCCAATGGCGGAGGAATAATGGCTCCTGTGGCACCTGCTCCATCAAGATCATCATCATCATCATCGAATGGTATGGCTAGGCGTTCAGGCCTGAAGCTAGCTTGACGATCTCTTCTATTGGCTAGTGTTGCCATCTCAGCATCACGCCTAGGGTTTAGTAACTCATCATCATCTAGATCCTTATCGTCAGGATTTGTTGCTCACCCAAGATTATCAATATTCTGTTGATACACTTGAGCGGCGGCCAGAGCAGCTAGTCTAGCCTGTTCCTGTTGAGCAGCCCTTCTTTCAATTTCCTGTTGAGCCTCCATTCTGCCAATACGATGTGGTTCAGGGTTGAAAGGTAATAATGGTTGACCAGAATTTCGAGTATGGGGCATGCACTGGATAAAAACTGCAAAAAACAAAAACAACAACTAAAAGTAAAGTACGAGAATCCTTGACCAAAGGGTCTAGTAACTATCACAAACTTAGTAGACAATCGTATTCCCCGACAACGGCGCCAAAATTTGATAACGCTCAAACTACAGCTCTCGTAAGAGTGTAAGCGGTCGTTGTCAAATATAGAACCCAACTGGGTTGGGTATCGATCCCACAGGGAATAGCCGGTCAATAAGTAAGCAAAGATTATTAGACTTTTGGTGCAAGTCTCATAAAAAGGGGGGGGGATTTTAATGTGCAAATAATGTAAACAAAATAGTAAAGTAAAAACAGAAATAGCAAAGTAAACAGAAAGAGTGTTTAGTAAGATGTTTAACCAATGAGAATTGAGAGTTGGGGTTATGTCCACCTTATGAGTTATACGTCTCTATTGGCTATGAGTTATGCGGAATTCAGACATGCATGTGCTTATAGAGAATTGTATTCTATGGTAAATCCAAGCGTCTTTCGACCTAACAAGGACTATTTCACTTTAACTCTTTCGAGCTTAAAGCGTATCTAACGGTACAAATTCTCCAAGAGGTTAATCCAGTTACGGCACTAACTTTTTAATAGGGGTTGGTGCCCTATTACCTTGACATTATCTCTTTTCCAAACATATAACTTTTCTTTCGAACAAGTTAATTCTATACTGGCGTATTCTATGCGTTTGCAACCACAAGAATTTGCATTAAGATGAAGACAATAATGATATAAGCAGCATACGTGTCAAGAATTTACAAAATCATAGCAATAGATAGTAGCTCATAAGGCTTCCATAACCCCAACAGAGAAGTTTAGCTACTCATGAGTGCAACGGAAATCACAATAGACATTATGATCACACCAAAATAAAGATCTTGCATGAAGTATGTTTGGTAGCACTTGTGGCGTGAATTCCTTGCAAAATAGCTTTTCTCTTGTCATGAAAATTAAAAATAAAATAGATGAATAATAATGTCAACAACAAATTTATGAAGAAAAAGGGAAAGGATCGAATAGGGATGACGGTGGTGGAGAATTGTTTTGATGGATGCATGGATGGTAGATGGATGGGAATAATAAAAATCTCCAGCAAAATAGGGTATTTATAACACCCATATCCTATTCCTACTAGGCTATTGCGTACTTCTCCTAATCCTAACAAATTACTGCATCATTATCCTAATCCTAATAGGTTACTGCTGATCCCCAAAGTCTTGAGAAATGTTGTTTTTGCCCGGGACAGGTTTTCCATGCGTCACTTTTAGTGCTTGGCGTCCAAGCTCTCCTTTCCTTCTTTCGTGAAGCATCCTTTGGCGTCAAGTTATCCATAAAATGTTGAAATCTGCATCATTTATACCTGCAAACTTGCTAATCACATTTGTTAGCTCACTCACAGGAAAAAGGACTAAAAGTGCATGAATTATATATTTTGTCCTCAAAACTTAGCTAAAATATGGGTAAATTATAGCACTTTAGGCGTGTAAATACGCTTATCATCAACACCCCACACTTAAAGCTTTGTTCGTCCTCGAACAAAATATCATGTCCTTCTAAACATCCACTTAGGATTTCACAGTATCAACACAAAATATTCATCAAGACAGGCACGTCAATTATTAACAAAGAGTAGTTTTCTAATCACTTCTAGAAATAATTCAACCTCTAATATAGACTCGTGATGATGGTTAATTCGTATTCAAAAGTTAAGGCACAAAGAATCATACAAACTGTCCAAAACTCACCAACCATGTGTGTCTCACATAAGATCTTGCCCATAATCACTCACAAATATTGCATTTTTCGGAACATGGGTACAATATTATCCTTGCTCTCAGTCTCACAATGAATTCATATGTTGCAACTGATGACCATAGGCTTTCCCTTAGTGTAATGCTCCACTAAATATCAGAATGTTAAGCTTAGGATCAAATAGGTCTTTTACAGGTTGTAATGTAGGCTAAGGGACGGGTAGGACTATTTTGGCCAGAAATAATGACTATGTTCCTAAGCGCTTTAATACATCACATTATGCCATTTATGCTTTCTTTCAAACAACCTTTCTACTTTCTTTTAATCTACCACCCTTTCTCACCTCTTTTGTTTTTCAATTTTGAACAGAATTAACTTTTTATTTTTCTTTTCCTTTTTCTTTTCATAACACACCTCTTATGATAGCACTATTTTCCATAACAAATTCAAGCACCAATACAATATAAGGCACTATTTTCACCCAATTTCCTCTTATTTTGTCACATTACTTTACAATTTTAAAGCACTTAGGAATCTGGATCAAATTATGGTCTTGAAAAAAATGGATTAGGCTTACATATGAGGCTGTCAAAGAAAATAGGCTTAAGGCTCAAAGGGGGTTATCTAGGATGATGTCCATGGGTAGATAAAATGAATGTAAACAATCATAGGTTGCCAAAGAAATGCCCAAATCATCTCCTAAGCTCACACTCTTTATTTCGCTTTACATACATACGAGGCAAGTTCTAGCATCAGCCACAAACATAGAATATACTATCATCTCACACACACAAGGTACATGGTCGACTTTATTGGAAGCAGTATAGACTCTTGACCCAACAGATGAAGGAATTGAACCACATAATTATCACATAATGAGTCACTATTAGAGCCTAAATGTCTCAATAGTAATGATTTTATCACAGACTGGTGTCGTAATACCATGCTGCCTATCAGAACAATTTCATGCAAAGTTAAAAAATTTAAAAAAAAAAATTTACTACTAAAAAAAACAAAACTAACTACTAAAAACAAAACAAACAAACATAAATGAATGCAAATGCAGATAAAGAAGGTTAGCATGCAAATACCAGCACCCCACACTTAAACGAGACACACTGCCCTCAGTGAAAAATAAATAAGAAGAACCTGGTTAGTCGGACTCCTCCTCTATGTCTGGGGTCATACCCCCTTCGTCGGAATCATTATCAGAGTCATCGCCATCAGAGTTCTTCTCCACGTTAGAGTCTGGCATTGAACGATCATTATTGGTTGGCACATCGTCATCAAGAGGTTCCTCAAAGTACACACCTACTCCACACATTTGCCTTGCATGCTCATTCATTGGGTAGTCATAGTCCAGTTGTTGGAGCTCTGCAGCAGTTGGAACATGACCTCCGCTCATCATGGTAAACCGAGTCATGCCATAAAGATGGCGAAAGAAACCTCATCCCGAGCATGCCTTTCCACAGTGGTAAGGTTGATGCCATGCGTGGTTTCAGCATCTTTAACCTTTGTGAGGTCAACCCTCTTTGGGTTGTGTAGAAGTTTATGATTAGCCGGTTCCTCTTCGATATCCTCCTTCCTCAATATTACGGTCAACAGATTGCCAAAGCTGAAGTGGGACCTCTTGTGTAGCCTAGCCTTTCGCATTGTAGATCGAATAATTGCCCCAATATTGATAGGAACATTCTTCATCAATGCGTACACCAAGCACACTCTATCTCGTGTAATCTTCGTGTACTGGATCCCTGGAATTAGACAAGAGTTGACTATTTGCATCCATATCCGAGCTTCTCTATTCAAGGAAGCATATGGGAAGGTGTTGTGCCGACCGGTGTCCTTGTGTCTGCTCCATCGTGCCATAGATCTTGTTCCGCACAATGTGTGTCTAATTTTCCTGTACGGAGGTCTGTTATACAGCTCTTTGAGTTTGGATGGATCAACAGATGGCAAGCCCAAAAAGGAGTTGAAGAACTCCGCATTTAGTTGCAGAACTTGGCCCCGAATCTTTACTTCACTCCCTGTAGTTTTCGGTGACCAGTTGCATAGAATTCACGTGTTAAATCAAGATTGCACTCTCCCATATCTCGAAAGATGAAATCAAGATGTAACGCTATTATCCTAGCCAACATACGGGGTTCTTTCTTTGCTAGGCTCTCCTTGTGTATCAACTCCACATGAACATATTTTTTCTCTTTATTGTTCCTATACAACTCCTTTCCTTCCTCCTCGAGGGCCCATTTAATTCCAAACATGCGGTGAGGTATTTGCAGCGAGGAGGATTCTCCTTGCTCTTTTCGTCCCCTTTTTTGGCCTTTTTGTGAAGTGGTAGCATTTTCTTTCCCTTGTCTTGGTTTTGGTGCCATTGTACCTGAGATTAAAATAATAGTCATCTTAGCTTCATCTCGGTGGATACAATCAATAAACAAGCAGTAGTGGAACCACCCCACACTTAGTTTGTTTGTACGAACTAGTGAACAATGTCGATTACTCAGATTTCATCGATATACGTTTAGGTGTTATGTTCCAACAATATAATCAGTGCAGTCATACTTTTCATATCATCTTAACTATCCTTTCTCAATTCTAGATCATGTAATCTTGGTAATGTTTTCATGCATCACTTTGAATAAGACTACTACATAGAGAATGTATCAAATTATGGCATAGAAATAATCAACATCCCATGTTTTTTATGGTTTTGAAATAAAGGTTGAGGGTTTTGGATGTTCATGGTTGATTAATGTTTCTCATGATTTAACTATGGGTTTTTATGTTTTAATTATGGTTTTCCTCATGTGGGTGCATGGGAATGGTGATTTAATTGAGGGGTCATGGTTGAGATCCAAATATGATTGATTTTAGCATTGATAATGGCATGCCCTCAACCTGTTTGTGAAATTGTCAATGAGAATGATTTTGTCACCTAGTTTGAATATTCTTTGAATCTTTGCATGTGATAAATGCTTAAAGAAACATGAATTGTTTTTTTTTGGTTTTCATATGATTTTGGAAAGGCCTTGGTGGTCATGGTTTGATCATAAATTGATTTGGTTTAATTGGAAATGGTGGAGTATAATTTAGTTTAATGGTTTATATGGCATAAGGTAATAGACTTGCAAGCTCTAATTTTGGTATGATGATACTAATGGTTAATGCCTAATTAAAAGACTCCTTTGTAAATGGTTAGAAATGTGTAAATGATTTAATGTGCTCTTTAAGAGGGTTGAGATACAAAGCCATAGAAGGTGGAAGCCCTCGGGGCACCAATACCAAGAACTCAGATTTGCTGATGTGAGGGTGGTCTTGGGGACTGTGCGCACAATGTCACACTTTATATTTTTGGGATGTACTAGTCATCCCAGGTTCTTTTCTCTGGTCATGTGACTAACACACACTGGTCCCTTTCAGTAGGGGAAGCTGAACCCATATAGCCTTTGGTTTGTTTTAGGACAGTCAAGCTTAACAACCCAGGTTAAGGATTTAAATGCATGCTACACCTTGTTCCCAATCCCAACACAATATATATATATACATGTGATTGCATATGGTTATTTGAATTGGTTTTGAATGATGACATTATCTTACCTCTATCCTTGAGTTACATACTAGCATTCACTCTGCTAACCATCTTCAAGCGTTGTATTCCCATGCGATGCAGAAATCGACCATACTACCATTCCTCCTTCTCAGTGACTTGGTGAGATTCTATACTCCGAAAGACTCCATTTCATGCTATGTACTTCTTTTTATTATTGTTATTTCTTTGGTTTTGGTTTTGGTTTTGGTTTTGACTATAGTCAGGGGCATGTCCCGATCGTTTGTTCTTTGATTTTGGTTAGAGGTTTTGTTGGACTACTATTAGCATGGGCGGTGTCGCTATTAGTGTTAGCATTGGTACTGGTATTGACATTATGATTGGTATTGGTTGAATTTTTGTTTGTGGCTATTTGGTTATGATAACGAGCTTACTTTCTTGTCTTTATACTATTATTGTTTTATCTTGTTATATGTTCAGAATTCCTCTTACAATGAAGTACAGGGAGGGTAACGATTGGGTATTGGGGTAGTCTCAGGTCCTGGTTGGACTTGAGCTGCCCGACACGACTAGGCCCTAGTTCTGGTCGTATCACCATAAGCTATAGGAACTGGTGCCAATATGATATTTTATTATACATTTTATAGTAGTCAGGTAAGCTACTTTAGGAGCTGATTGATATTTGGCACATTTGCAAACACTAAAGAGAATATTGGGTCTATTAGCAGTAACATACAAGAGAGAGCCAATGTGTAATGACCCTTTAGGTCATTTTCCATACTCCTGTATGTTTTTTCCATTAGAGCTTTTCCATAGATTCCCCAAGTCATTTATGACTTACTGGGACTGACAGTTTGATTTTTGGGCAGTTCATTTATTTTTAGAGACAATTTCCTAATTTGAAGTCTTCACTAGTTCCAAATGGCCACCGGGTGGAATCTTTAGTAGAATGATCTCGTATGCAAATTTTGACTAAACTAGCAGCTCTATAATAACGATTTTTGGACCTTTGGTTTGGGTCCTAAGGCGTCCGATCTCATTTTGACCAATTAGTCGAAAAGTTGAGAAGTTAGAAATTTTGGTATGGGACCCATATTTGGTCTAAACGATCTCATATGGAAATTTTGAGTACTACATTAAGTCCAGAACGCCGAATTTAGTGTGGTTAGATAGTTCATTTGCGTATATGTGATTTTGAATGAATTCCAAGGGCTTGACGGAAACTTTAAAGACTTTTATGTTTCAACTATCAATTGTTGTAGTAGCGATCACCAGCCAAGGGTTGCGCCAAGACTCCTAGTACAAAGGAGAAAGTGCAATCTCTAAAGGCCTATCGCGATCGTGACAACCTTGACAGTGGGGACGTAGTGCGATAGCACACCTATATGTCACGATAGCGATTGCTGAGGCCCAGACTGGGGATAAATTGTGCCCATTTCCATGATTTTGAGCATTTTTAATCTTCCCCCTTGAGAGTTAAATCCTAAAATAGTGTGTTAACTTAGAATTGAAGCTTATGGGAGCTTGTGAAGCTATATTAACATCTATTTTCATGATTATCATCCAATTTAAGGTAAGAATTCACCCTTTTCTTAGTGAAATTTCTTGATTTGATTCTCAAAACCCCAAAACCTTTAGCACTTAATTTTAGCCCCAAATTAGCTTGGTTTTTACCCACTAATGAGGGTAATAATTCATTGAGATTGATATTATGTTGGGCTAGTTATGAAAATATGGTTTTCATAAGTGGGACCCATATAGGGTTTTGAGGTAATTTTTGAATCCGAAGCACAGTGGTGCAATATGGTTATCAATATTCTCATATTGATGAATAGAATGTGTTTTTTGATAGCTTGGCATCTTGAGGAGGCTTCTCGAAAGGAAAAAATAAAGGTTTATCTATTCATTGAGGTTTCTTCAGTGTTGAGGTAGGCTAGGTTTATCCCTTATTAGATTGAGCTATGTCATGGTATTCTGATGATATTATGTTGGATTTGGGATGGGTTTTAGGATTTGGATCGATGAAATGCAAGATTTGGGTTTAGTGGATCATTTTGGCTAAATTAAACTCGTAGAGTGAAATACTTTGCTTTTTTCCTTGAACTTAGTACGTTAGACTTCATTACTCATGTTTAGCATGAGAATGCCTTAGTTTGCTCTAAATTTAGTAGAATTCTCTAACTAATCACACTTAGCATAAGTTTGGCTATATTTTCTTATACTAATGAAGGTTGTTATAGCATCATTGGACTTAGTTTAAGTGCTTGAGAAGAATCTCTATCTTAGGACTAATGGTGGCTTATTATACATCTAAGCATAGATTTAGATGCCATAGCCTAGTGTGGGGTAGTGTTTGACTTAGAAAGTATTTTGGGGAGTTAGAAGTGGGCTCTTTGACCCACCATAAGCCAAGATTGTTGAATAGTCATCTTGAGACCCTTATACGCTTATTAATGGTTAGAGGATGCCTTTTTTTGGCAATGTTGAGAACCTTTGTATTTGTTGGTCATTATGAATGACGTTATAAGTAATGCCTAATGATTATGCCATATGTATGATTTATTGGTTAAGCTTATAATGAGCTATTGTTGTGGCTACCGAATATACTATTGAATGAGCCCTTGACTATGATGCTGCCTAAGCCTTAAATTATGTTATTGACTATGCTATGAATAAGCTATAGATTATGCTATGGATTAGATATTACTCAAGCTATTGATAAACTATCTTTTATGCTAATGATAGACCATTGAATATGCTATTGATGGGTCATTGCTTATGATTATGAACATGCTAAAAAATTATACTAGAAATATGCTAGAAAGCATTCCTAAGGATGGTATTAGTAATTGTGCCATGAATAATGTTAGGAGTCATGCTTATTGCTTATATTGGGAAGTTTTGACATTAACTATGTTTCATATCATGATACTTCATTGTATTCTTGGTTATGCTATTGATTTTGCCACTGATTATGATTATATATATACATTAATGCCTAAAAAGGCTAGAGGATATTATGATGATATAATGATACCCAGCAAGGTCGGAGGATATTATAATGCTATGATGATGCCCGACAAGGCCGAAGGATGTTATGATGATTGATGATACCCAACAAGTCCGTAGGATATTATGATGATATGATGATACTTGGCAAGTCCATAGGATATTATGACGATACGATGATACCCAATAAGGCCGAAGGATATTATGATGATATGATGATACCCGAGAAGGTCGGAGGATACTACGATGATATTGATACCCAATAAGGCCGGAGCACATTATGATAATATTGATATCCAAAAATGCCAAAGAATGATTATGATGATGCATTGATACCTGACAAGGTTGGATAATGATTATATTGATGTGCCTATGTGTACATCTATTGGTTCGAGTTCGGCTAGCCCTATGTATAGTAAATTATATGATTATATATATATACACACACATATATGAGTAATTTGTGTGATGTTGGTATTAACGATGCCAGTTGTATTCTAAAAGTGATATATGTTTATAAAGTGGTATAGTTGATGATTAGTGCTAAATGAGGATTAATGGTGGATATTTTTTTAAGTGGCTAAAAATGACTAGTTAACAAATAAGGTTTAATTGGTAATGATGGTTAGTAATAAATGGTGATTGGTAATAGATGATGCTAGTGACAATTGATGGTTAGCTAACAATTGATAATTAATGGCTAGGTGGTAAATACTTGTTGAAAGATGATTAGAGGTTATATTATGGCCAATAGTCAAATGGACTAGTAATAAGAGATGGTTAGCTAGAAAATGGTAACTAGTCTATATTGAGGCTAAGATTGCTAAATGATGATAATATTAAGGAATGTTAGTACATGGTCTAATATTGGTGAATTGTGAAATATTTGTAAATGATCGGTTGATGAAAATGATGGAACTATAGTTATATGATGATGAAAGTTAGCTATAATATTGGTTGATTATTTTATCCTTCTCTTGAGTGAACTCTCCAGTTGTATGAAAGACTGTGATGAGTTCTTTACTTTTCTACACCAATTTACGTATGAGAGCCAATTTTGTAGTTTGCGGTTGCTTGCATTAATGTTTTATGACAGGTTATTATTTCAAATCATTTACTATCCATGCACGGTGATATTGGCATGTGTAGAAACCTTATGTTATATTGTTATTCCGGTTAATTACTTATTATGTATAGTGATTTTGGAGATGATTCAAGTTCATTTTTGTACCTTGACTTAGTTACGTTATCTTGCATTTTTTCATACTTATATCATAATTTAGCTCAGTGGTGGGCCAGTGATAAGCCTAGGATCCACCAGAGTTTATTTTTTCTTCAGTTCTTAGAGATGCATTAGTTCAGATTTTGGGTTTAGTTGGTCGTGCGCCACCTGATAGGGCATAATCTACATAGTAGAGTGGTACTAAGGTAAGGGCGCAACCTATAGCTTTGACTCACAGAGTTAAGGGTCCTTCTGCATTGGCAGTTGCTTAGCCAGTGGTTTCCCAACCCGCTATGTCTTCTGAGGAGCAGAATATGTTGGGTATATTATCGAGATTAGCTCCACCAAAGTTTTCTAGTGCTCCAAGCGAGGATGCATATGAGTTTCTAATTGCTTGTGAGGATAGACTCCGTAATTTGGGCCTTGTAGAGAATCGTAGTATGGATTACACCACATTTAGGTTGGATTTGGCTGCTTTACATTGGTGAAGAGGTTTTATGGATTCTAGACCAATTGGATCTTCTTCCTTGAGTTGGAATCAATTCTCTAATATGTTCTTGGAGAAGTGCATGCCTTGTAAGCTTAGAGATTGTTTGAGGGATCAAATGTCTAGATTAGAGAAGGGCTCCATGATAGTTGCAGAGTATGAGGCTCGTTGTCATAAGTTGGCTAGGCATGCGACTTCTATTCTGGGTATTGAGTATGAGAGAGTTTACTGCTTTGTTCGAGGGTTGATACTTCCCATTTTTATGGCTACTCAGAGTTAAGTTTCTGTAGGTAGGTCTTTTGCTAAGGTTTTGGATTATGCTATAGTAATAGAGGAGATGCACCATAAGGGTCATGATAAGAGGCCTATGTTTCAGGGCATATTCAGTAGGAGCTGTCAAAGTTCCTGACCCAAAGATAGTAGTTCTCAGAGTAGGTATCATCCACATCTATCCTATCAGTCTCAGAGTTAGCCAAGTCGATCGGTTTAGGCAGCACTTTAGATTACTAGCGGAGGTCAGTCTAGTGCTAGTGGTCGCCCTGGAAAGGACAATGGTCAGTCTTTGAGAGTTTTACCTTCTGGTTATACTAGTCATGGAGGTTACTCTAGGTCAGACGGATCTATTGGTTCTAGTTTAGCTCATGTTTCCTATTTCACTTGTGGACTTCCTGGTCACTATTCACGAGATTTACCTAGTCGTGGGTGATTGTTGCTTCAGCTCAAAGTGTTCCCCCATTTGAACAGTTCATCCCTCAACTAGAGGTTGGAGTTCTCTTATGATTTATTAATTGTGCCATTGCACATATCTACTCTCATGGGTGATTTTTTAGTAGTGGATGGAGTATTTAGATCATGTACTGTAACATTTGATGATGTCCAAACAACACCTCCTACTAGTGATGATATGATCGTTGTCAAAATATAGTAACCCAATAGAAGTTGGGGTCGAATCCCAAGGGAACATGTGGTTTTTCAGATCTCAAGCAGTTGTAGTCTAAAGGTAGAACTAGGAAATTAAATGAAGGGAGTTTTGATGTAGTAGTCTCGAGCAAGTAACTAAATTAACTTCAGTTGTAATCAGTGTAGGTGAACTTTAGGATTGTGTTCCCCCTGGATTCTCAACTCGGTAGGCATATCATGCTTTATTGAACTAACCTGATACCTTGCATGAAGAATCGATAAGTTATGTACCTTCTACAGTCATTTGGATGAGCAGAATGATTTCACCCTTTACCTTTTGAGCCTTAGGATGTCGCCTTACTAACCCTTATATTGATCCCAATTAACTATTACCTTTTGAGTCTCTATTTATTAGATGAATCCTAACTAGTTTACTAAGATAGAAACTAGAAGCGTGGGTCGACAGTTAAACTCCAAATTACTGTCCTTATCTTTTCCTCGTCCTCCTCCTCTTTTAGAGTAAGCATCATCATCTAGGAGGGATGCTAATGTCTGCACCTATTAAGAAAATATTCATAACAAAGACAAAGCAATACATGCATAGGTATCAGTTCAGAACTATGAAAGCACTTCCCCTACTTCATCAATCTGCCAGGGTTTCCACAACCGTAGCTATGAGTTTTAGCCTCTCATGTTTGTGAAGAAATCAATAATAGTCATATTCGAAATCATAGATTAAATATCAATGGTAAGAAGTAATAAAACCCACAACTATAACTGAATTAATGAACTAAAGTCAATACAAAAAAATCCCAAGATCAAAGATGGATCTTTGAATCAAAATATATTTGTGCATATCAAAATTGCGTAACTCTGAATAAAAAGTACATAAGGGTATTTATAGTACAACAGGAAACCCTAAAAACAAATCCCAAACAAAATAGGAGAAAATTAGGTCGATGGCCACATGTGGTCCGTACCTGCAGTCTGTCACAAGGCGCAGTAGTGCCTACAGTCCTGATACTGGGCGCAGGTACAAACCACAGGTACCGGGAGCAAAAATCCTGCAAGTTCAGCTCTTGGGATTTCAGACTTCTGGTACTTGCTTTGCCTACATGCGGTCTATATGTCCAACTTGAGGCCACATGTTGAATTAGTAGGTGCCGAGAGTCATCTTTTCAGCTCTCTTTCGATTACCAAACACGCTTTGATCAAGAACAAGCTGGATAATATTACGAATATCCATAATTTCTCCAAAATAACCAAAAACACATCTTTTTACCTTTTTTACGAACTTATCATCCAAAACATTATTTCCTACAAAACATACCCAAATCGCATCACATCAAACAAAATAACCTCAGACACTTGCATTTTTTCTTTATTTTAAGGGTAGAAAGTCTATATTTTTATAGCACATCAACACCCTCAACTTAGAACATTTTCATGTCCTCAAGTAACAAAACACAACAAAAAAAAATGATACTTAACTAGGAGAAACTAAGCTATTCAAGGTAGTCAATCAACACTTAAACTCAAAACACAACATCCCCCTCTAGTCTTATTTTTCAAAACCAACTGTGTATGAAAATGAAGCATAACTATGTGACACAGTGGGATCAAGGTATGGCAATTACATTAGCAATAGAAAACCACTCATATATACAAGTTATACTACCCAAAACAAGAAAATAGCTAGAATATAACTCAAGTGCCCTCAAAACAAGGATGTCCCACTCACTCATATGAAATCATGCATGTTAATGCAGGGAAGGTCAAGAGAGACACATACTCAGAAATAAGTTCCAATTAGTGTTTGTAAAATACTATAGGATTTCCCTTATTTTCTTTACCTTAGCATTCAGATAGTTAAGTTAGGATCACTATAGGACATTCCTCAGCTTATAATGTAGGCTTGGGGGCTGGTATGATAATATGGACATATCAAGTGACTAAGCCTCCTTGGCACTAAACTAACCTTGGGGTCTCACTTATTAACCAATTTCCTTTTATTCCACCCGTATTTCTCCCTTTTTATTCTTTTATGCATATTCAGGTTGGGTGTGGTCTTTTATTCTTTCTTTTTCACTTTTTTTCTCTTTTTCATGATTTTTTCTCTTCTTTTACTTTTTCTTTTTCTTTTCTTTTTCTGCCATATCCATTCCTACTAATTTTATTTCTCTTATATTACCCTTCTTCATACACATTTTACACTACACACCCCTATGATAACCACCCTCAACTTAGGCATTTTGCCTGAGTTGAGGTGCATAATGTCCAAGGAGGACCAGGGCTAAAACAAGATCATTATACTACAAATGGGAAGGTAAATGGTGAAACAAACAAAATAGTCTATAAGGATCAAAATAGGGATCAAGGGATTTAATTCACACATGGAAAGTCATTTAGACTAAAAGTTGACTAAACTCAAAAAACGGCGTATGATCCTTTCCTAACCAACTATCCTACAACCTAGGCAAGACTAAACAGGCAAGTTCTGAATTCGACACACAATGGGAACTATGTAGTATCTCACATACATATAGCACAAAGTCAATATTACGAACTACTATCTATCTAGTTTATGCAATTGTTAAAGTGATTATCATTTCCCTAATCATAATGTCATTATAATATTCACAAAGTTCACACATATATACATTCACACAGTTCGAAAATACAAATTTTTAGAGGGATATCAAAAATCAGTCAAAATATGACTACTACCCTAAATTCTTAAAATCTTCTAATTACACAAAAATAACACAATACAAAGAAAAATAAAATACGATACAAAATTATCCTAGACATGCCGATTCTGCAACCATACAACAACTGATGGGAAAAGAAGCACTATAACAAAACCCACAGCGACATGGTATGCCCACCCCTAACAAAAAACTATGCACTGTCCTCAATGCACTAAAACATAATGAAATAAAGGGAAGTGAGAACATACCTGGGATGCACTACGCCCCTGAATTATGAGCATCCCTAAATGAGGGGATATAAACTTGTAGAGGTGGTGGTGTTGGTGATGCACTACTGGATGATGCATCTGCTACTAGAGATGCACGCCTTTTCCTATCGATGAATGCAGACTTTATCAAATATTTCTTGGCTTTTTTAATGTCCTAGTCATATGGTAAATCAGTGTCCTACAATTTGTCTATGATACCTCTCTTGAACCCAACTATTGGGACCTCCTCCTTACCCTCCGTAAGAAAATCAAACTACCTCGGTATGCATGGAAGTGATATTTAGACCACCTAAGGTATAACTGAGAGAGTTACTGCTACATGACTCTCCATAAGAGAGCATACCTATGCTCATAACACATCAAAATACTCCCTCATTTGGGCTAGATCTGGTGCAACTATCTCTGTATATCAGGCTATAACTCATCTCTCAATCTTATAAAGCTGTGTCTAAAAGTTGGCACATAGCTCGAACTGTGTAGTACTTAGTACGGCCACCCATTGGTGCTGTACCTGATCAAATCTAGTCCTAACCCCTAATCTCATCTGATCTTATAGGGTAGTCATCTTAGTCTCGACACCCTCACTCTAGCTTCTGTGGCCCTATGGCTATCCACTAAGCTCTGTAGAAACTCACTATATATATTAATCATACCTGTCGCAACAACTGTAGTGGATGGCTAATAGGCTCTGTATATGTACCAATTGGATATGAGGTCGAAGATGGGCTGAAGAGGAAATATCTTGTGTCCCCTCACCTTGTGCACTTAAATTAGGAGCCTCTCTTTGCTCCCCTATATCCATGTCAATACTAATACCTTCATTATATTGATGTGCTTCAAAAGTCTCTGCAAATTATTGTGCCCTTAGACTGGGCCCGTGGTACTGCTGCCTGCTATCTCGATCTCCTGGAAGTCCCTCAACTTGCAAGACCCTTCATGGTCCTTGT
This sequence comes from Capsicum baccatum var. pendulum, assembly GCA_030864225.1. Lineage (NCBI taxonomy): Eukaryota > Viridiplantae > Streptophyta > Magnoliopsida > Solanales > Solanaceae > Capsicum > Capsicum baccatum. The sequence continues at coordinate 154,739,303 of CM061558.1, forward strand.
CTGTGCAGTCGTCATCGCAGCTACCCTCTCATCTACACCTGGTATCTTAGGCACATCAGCCTCATCACAAAACCTCTGAATCATGTACGAGACGGGTAGATTAGTCAACTCCCTAAATGCTCTATCATAAAACTCATGGCAAATAATAGCAGGAAAATCAACATCATATCTGGCTATCAGACAGGCAACCAGTACTAATCCCTCCTACGTCAATGTATTATCCAAAGCAGTGGGTATCAGGCGGTATCTAATCATCAACCACTAAAACTTGGCCTCCAATGTCAAGAGGCCTTTCTTGATCACAACTTTCCCCTTAATTTATGGGGTTGTATCACCCAGCGGTGAAATATAACTGGCTGTTTACCTAGCCATATTGATTCTTTCATATCAGTGCTCAACCTCTCATATGATATGTCCATCCTGTATGATCCTTAATTTGTGGTTCCACTCATCTGTTGATACAGGAGTGATGTAATTTTGGTTTAAGATAACTGTACAGATAGTTTCCTTTGTAATATCAACTCCGACCCCTCTAACCAGTGTATGATCAAGTTGTAGCTACCATACAAATTTGATTACGATCGGATGATGGCATATAGAAAGGACCACAGTAGCTCTTTAGGATGCATAAAATTCCCGTACTATAGCCAGGCTGTAGGAATCGAGTCACCTAGTCATCTACTCTACCTGATATATATCAAATGTTGCCCGCAGCTGAGGTACTCAATCTAGCCCTGATAAGTCAATTCGGCGCTTCTCATAGATATACTTTTTAGGTTAGCCTGTATCCTAAACACAACTATTAAGCTCAAATATATTCCATATCCTTTCCATACACCACTCGGAGGTTCCTCCTCAAAAAGTTCCTATGGGTATGTGTAGGTGTAGGGCTCTGTTGTACTGATGTATCATGGGAAGGCTGCTCGATACCCTCATCAGAATAGGGTACCTCTATCTACTATACATGAGTAGTGGTACCCTTCTCAGACTAGGGCATCACAGATGACTGCTTTTGCTCAACCTCATCAGATGAATCATGGGCCCCCTTCTCAGACTGAGGGTCCGAGTAGCAACCTGTGGAGTAGTCTCAAACTCTTTTACCTTCTCCTCATATTCAAGTGGAGGAGTGTGTAGGGGTGATATTCATAAGTACTTCATCCTCGACTAGGCTGCAACTGACTGAGCATCCTGGTGAGTCTATCCTCTTCTGACACTGCGTGTGTTTCTCATTACTACGATATGATGACACGTCATATCCACATCAGAGAAATTAATGCCACAACATATTTGTATCATTAACGACGTCATCTTTATCTTCATATATAAGATAACTTTTTTATTTTTTATTTTCTTTTTAAAAATAAAGTTTTTTATTGGAAGTGCCTAAAATAATATTTTGAAAAATTTACGCCATTTTCATCAATAAAATAGATTACCAAGGAGATCCACCACTATTTTCTATTGCTTAAAACAAATATATTCAATGAAAGTATATTAACATGTAGAGTATTGAAGTTATAATATTTTACCATAAAATGGAAAATTAAAACTCATAGGAGTGGAAACAAATAAAAAAACTTATCAAAATAACAGTTTTCAGCCAATAGTATTGGATAATCACCGCCAACATTCAAACAAAAACAATAATCAACTAAAAAACGTGTTGTAGATGTTGATGCATGTTTGTTGAAAAATACAAATCCGAACATATCTAGTCTTCATCGAAGAAGATGAAGCCAATGATATCTCAAATCTACATTGTTGCTTCAACGGAAAAAATATTGGAGCAACTCCAATGAGGTGAAAACACGTCTAGATCTGAGATTTCAAAGTGGTGACCACCATTTTTTCCCATGTAAATATATATATATATATATATATATATATATATATATATATATATATAATTAAATTTGAAATACTCTATTATTCTATGATTTGAAATTTGAGATGTTTGTATATGGATATAAACTCATTTAATAGGGGTTATTTCTTTATGTAATTTCTCTCTTTGTTCTAATAATTGCTATTTTAGGGAATATTTTCTAATTATTTTTCTCAAATATTTAAGGTAGTGAAAATGGCGCATGAATGGAGGCATGGGGTGGCGGGTAAAGAAACAAGGGTTGGTGGGGAAAATGTAAGGTTGTTAGATTTTATTTATTTTTTATAATTAATTAATTAATTTTAATCAATTTTTAGTGAAAGATATCATGTGTACGCACTTATAACGCGTGAAATCACATAATTTCTCTAGCTTAATGATAATGCTCAACTTACACTTCAAATTCAATGCAAGGCGGATGTTATCAATATAATATCCAACTATTAGTCGATGTCGAATTTATGTGGAATGCAAACTTAGAATTCACAACTTGTAAGTGTTGAGAGTTAACTATGTGTTAACTCGTAATGCAAAATCAAAAAATAAATGAAAATAAATTTGGGGAGGGGGGAGGTATGATTTAAGGTGAAGTTAATGCAACAAGAATTAACACTATTATGAGATTGACAAATTTTGGAGTGCTTCAAAATTGAAGAGGTTAGGTTAAGTCATCTTTATGTGGAATTCATGCATGGGTTATCAACAATTGGTCCTAGGTTAGTTAAGTGTTTTCGGTAAGCTAGATTTTAGGTTTTGCTGTTAATCATTCAATAAAACACCAAATCTCACTCATGAGTTCTTCCAAACACTTCACAAGCATATCAAATCTACCAATCCAATACCTCAGTTTACACTATTATTTCAAAGATGATTTCATTGAATGAGCTATATCAAATAACACCCTTATTTCTAAGATGATGCTATTCAATAAGCTAATTCAAGTTATTGTTTTACTCTTCACTCACATCCCTCTTTCAAGGATGACATGGGATCCAAGACAATTGGGGTTTTCACCTATAAATCTCAATTCAAACATAGAGTAAAAGCAAAACCCATCACAATTAACTAACTAGTTGGACTAACAATCAATACCCAAACATTATTCACCAGATAATCAAACATAACACTAAGAGAATAGTTTAGCTACTCGTGAAATTAAAGGAAAGAAATATACCCAAGTTGGAATTTCACTCATCCATTAAAAGTAAAGTAAATATATTCTCCAAGATTTAAATTCAATCAACAAAATCAAAATATCTCTTAGGACCACATCACAAATTATTTCTCACTCATAAAATTGTTCTCAAACTCCCAAAACTTGAAAATTTGATCCCAAAAAACATGAAGGATTTAGACTTTAGTATCATGGGATTTTATAAAGTGAAATGCCAAATCATCCCCTCAAATTTCCTAACCAGTCGCAATCACCATCTTCGACCATAGTCACGACACTATTATCATGTTCCTCAGTCGCAGTAGCAATTCCTTGATCGCCAGGATTTGTCTTACGATCGTAGCATGTATGAGATCTTGATACATCATGATCGCGACCTTCAGAGTGTGATTGCAGCACCTGAGGGTCATATCTTGGGGCCTGTCTTCAGCCTTTATGAATCTTTTGGTCATTTCCCTTTCTTTCCAGCTTTATCTTAACTCTTTTTCATCAGATTTACCTGTAAGATCACAGATATTGGAAAATAGTACATTTTATACAGAACTAGTCTTATATGTTCAATCTTTTCACCATAGTGTGCAAGAATTTAGATGCAAATAGGTGGCAAATTTGTCGTTCATCAACACCCCCAACTTAAGATCTTTCTTGTCCTCAAGAAACACTATTTTACACTCAATGAGACCATTCAAATTTGTAGCCCACACTTTTCCACAAAATGATCACCAGGATTTCAAACTTGATTAGCACCCAAAATTAGTCAACAAGCATAAGAAGTGTTATCCAAACAAATACCCTCAAAATTAATCACATTTTCAAGGATACAAAGGACTTTGATGAACAATTAAGTAACAACACCTAACTCTCAAAAGGTGACTCTCTATCAATAGTGAGTCAACTACACTCCTTCGCCTCATTTTTGGAAAGTGAAAATATCACCAAACTATGTTAGTTTACGTTCCTCCTCACGAAAGAAAGCCCTAGTTTACATGCCTCCTCACGAAAGGAAGTCCTAACACACCATAATTTCAATCATGCAATAAGGGAATAATTTGTAAGCACTCATACTCACAAAGAACTCCTCAATGCAAACAAGTATCATGCCATATGCTTGCCCATATTTTTTATCATTAATAACTCAAAAACACTTGGTTGGAGATCTTAAAGAGCTTTTTCAAGCTTATAATGTAGGTTCGAGGAAGGGTAGGATAGATATTTAGGATGAAAGTGACTACACCCTCCTTGAACTCCACATCACATACTAAGTTGGATCAAACTTTGGATCATTGGCCACTTATTTCATTTCTAAATCACACATGTGACTATATTTACCACATTAGTTCACCCTCCTTTTGAAAGCATTCTCTTTTCATCTCTTTTTTTTTGTCAGTCCATGTTTTCTTTCTTTTGTTTCTCCCTTTATTTTTCTCTTCTAATTTTTATCAATGATTTGCTCTTAAGCGCTCACTTCCAAGACTATGTCCCATGATCACCTTCCTCCAAGATCCACCACCCCCAACTTAGGCTCTTAGCCTCAAGTTGTCACTTTCAAGTTCAAGGAGTGTGGGTTTCAAAAGAGGGATGAATTTTAAATGGTTCAAGGCTTGTCATGCAGTTATGAAAGAAAGGTTGATAGGCTCAATAAGGGTGACTAAAGATACCATTCGCACATGGGTAGGATTTTTCGGCTAATGTGGTTTTCAATAATAAAAAAAGGCCTAAGATCATTTCACCAACCACGTGTAATCAAGACTAGCTTTAAAGGACCAACAAGGCAATTTCTAAATGATACAAGTAGGCAAAAAAATCAATCAACAAATGATCACCACAAACGACATTTAAATTTTCCTAGAAGTATCAATTTCATTTCCTACTTGAGAGAAAAATGAGTTATTTGTCACACACTACCAACTAAGCAATGTTATAAAATTATTTAATTCCACATCCATGATTTTCACAAAAAAGTTTTGGATGGAGGGGTGCTCATTTTGTACTTCACCATGCAAGATTAAATATTACTAGCACCAATCAAGCCGTCATTTAGCATTTGGACTCTAATGAGGGAAGTACTTATGGCTACTCAGACTTCACCATAGTTATGATGTCAATCCGAATTCGTAATGCCAATGTATTCAGACTTCCCCTGCATCTATGACTCCAGCACCTTAACACGATGATTTTTCCTTAAGAATGTCATCACTCAATCTATCATAGGGAATGGCTCATCCAATATCAATATCAAAAAAGAATCTAGAATAAAATGATTAACTTACAAAATCTCTATAAAGCATAAGCTCGATAGGGGTACCCAGTATTCATAACCAACCATCATAATGACCATCAAATATTACAAACCAAATGTGAACTAGATGTGAAATATGAATCCAAATATTATAGACTAATCATTAATTATGAAATGCCAGCACACACTAGGGTAACACATGCATACCCAAATGAAAAAGTTGCAGTGACCTCATCGCAGATCATGAAAGCATAAAAGAGTTAGAGGGGCTTCCTAAAACCGAATCGAATAAGAGGATTGGGATTATGGCATAGCCTTTGCAATTGTTATTGTGATATTCTTTTTTCCTATAAAACTGCAATTGCAACACTCTTTCAGCAATTGTAAAGATCGCAATCGCAATCTGTGTATTGCATTTGCATTAACTGAGGCACTTATACTCCCCTTTTTAGCTCCCCTATTTTTTTAATGTTGCACTCCTAAACTCGATGGCCCCATGTTTTTGCCTTCCAAACTACTCAAAATACCTGCAAAGTACCAAAATTATGTGAACTAAAAAAATGTCACAATCTATTCTAACAAGCTACAAATCAAGTGATAAATGCAAATTCATGAGAACGATGGGAGTTGCCTTCCATATAGCGCTTGATTTAACGTCTTGGTGTGACGTCTTTTTATTATCATTGTGGACCTATAAAGCAAAATAACTCAATCTTGGCTGCCCTGGGTCCACCCATATGGTAGTGCTTTAATCTTTGCCCATTCATCACAAATTTCTTCTTCTTAAAATTCTTCAATTCAATAGCACCGCTATGATACACATTTGAAACCACCAATAGCCCTGACCAGTTTGATCTAAGTTTACACGCAAAAAGATTCAACCTTGAATTATAGAGGAGCATATCATCACATATATGAAACTTGCACTTTAGGATTTTGGCATCATGCCACCTCTTCATCTTTTCTTTATACAGACAGAACTTTCATAAGCTTTGATTCAGAAGTCTTTCAACTCATGGATTTGAGGCACTCATGATTTAGACACATTTTCCCAATTCAAATTCCATTTACTCAAATCCCATAAAGCTTTATGTTCCAATTCGATGGGTAAGCAACACGCCTTTCCAAACACCAATTTGTAGGGAGACATACAAATAGGAGTTTTATAGGTCATCATATATGCTCAAAGTGCATCGTCGAGTTGCTTTTCCAAATTTTTGCAGCCAACATTCACGATTTTTTCAAGGATAGATTTAATTTAATGATTTGACACCTCAACTTGGCTGCTTATTTGGGGTTGATATAGGGTAACCAACTTGTGCTTTACCCTATACTTGTCAAGGAGAGCTTTGAAAACTTAATTGCAAAAATGAAAAACTCCATTGCTAATTATGGCTCGTGGAGTTCTGAACCTCATAAAAATATACTTCTTCAAAAAGAAAGTAATGCTTTTGCTTTTAATGTTCGGGAGAGCCACGACCTCCACCCACTTTAAGACATAGTCAATTGCCACTAAAATATATTTGTTACCACAAGAGCTTACAAATAATACTATGAAATCAATCCCCCACACATCAAATATCTTGACTTCAAGATTGGGTTTAAGAGGTATATCATGTATTCTTGAAACACCACCTTGCAAATAGTATTGATGACATGATTTGACCATCTAAATAGCCTCCCTATGAATGCTGGGACAATAATAACCACTTTGAAAAATTTTTACGACGGTCCAAATCCTTCCATGATGACCACGGAAAGGAGGGGAGTGACAAGCTTCAAGGATATCTTTCATTTCCGCTTCCATAATGCATCGACGAATCATATCATTTATGAATATCCTAAACAAAAATGGTTCATCCCAAAAATACTTCCTTAAATTAAGTAGGAACCACTTTATTTGATGAAAGTGTAATGCCTCGTAAGATCCTAAGCTCGTTTTAGTCGTAGTTGCATGTTTAAGGGGTCCAAGGTTTGAAATTTTCACCAAGAGTTAAGGACTTAGTCATTTTAAAGACCCCTAAACTTCAATTATTGTATTTTGGCTTTCCCAACCTTGAGACATTGATTTTAGAATTAATTCACATTCGGAGTTGTTAAAGGTATGTCTCGGGGGACTTTTAGGATTTTTAGATGGGCGTAAGGGCATTTTTGGAAAACGAAAATAGAAGACCCAACGCAATTGGCCCATAACACAGGGCTTGCTCCGCCAAAATAGGTGTCACGATGCGGGGCTTCCTCCACCAGATTGAAGACTACGATGTGGGGCTTGCTGCATCAGACAAAAGCCCTCGGTGTGCCATTGATATTCCATCCAGCCCCTTCTTCATTAAATTAAGGGGAATTTGGATTAGTTCCTTCAACCCAATTCATCCCGAACATGATTTGGGACTTTCAAAAGGGCATTATTTTCCCCTATCACTCAAAATTACTCTCAAGAAACCTCTTCTTCTCCCAAGAACAAAACCCAAGTTCTTTCCCAAGAAATCAAGAGTTCAATATTCCAAGTTCAAGAAAACCTCAAGAAATATTTAAGAAACTATCTATTGAGGTATGTGGGTATTCATCAATGGGTCCCTTTACCCATTGATCCCAAACACCATATTTTTATTTACAAGTATAAATCTTATCCTACTTTATGAAACTAATCCATGAATTTTATGCTAAATCAATTAAAAGTTATGTATACAAGTGCTTCCAAGTGAATTACGCTATCTCAAGTTTTGAATTGCAAGTTTCCATGTCATAGTTTGTTGATTTCATGTTAAATCCCCGAAATACAAATTTAGCCACGTAACTATGTTGTTTTTCTCATGTTAAGAAATTCCCATGTTCAAGTTCATGCTTCTCACTTGTTTTGGTGAAATGTTAATATTTTGGGTCTTTGAACCATGATTCCATACTATTATTTTAAGCTTTGATATTGTATTTTATGAATATTTAGTGTTGGAGGATTATGAACACCCGATACCTATGTGTTTTACATGATTTTAGATTTTCAAGTAATGTGTTAGTTAAGCCATACACCTTATCATTATACTCAAATATTTATGATGTTGATGAGCATTATCAGAAATAATGCCTAGTTAAATTTAGTTCAGTTTAGTACCAGTGTCATTCAGTTGAGAGTAGGATATAACGTTGAGATGACCTAGGGATGGAGGCTCACCCGTCAATTAGGACTGGTCCTTAGTAGATGTCCTTAAGTTCCAGAACTACGTACCCAGCACAGGATTATGAGATATCACTCGCTAGTTTAGGACTGACACTCTCTTGGGGGTCACCCGCCTGTTTAGGAATGACTCCCTAGTACTTCAAGACATCAGATTAGTGGATCTACATAGCCAGTGTTAGTAACCGTGGCACAGTACTGACACCCTTCAAACTAGGGTTACAAGCTGGACCCCGATTAGCTCAGATTGAGGCATGTCGATTACCTGACACCTCTCACAGTTTTAGTCAATATTTAAGTGTATCTCAACCCAGGTTTTCTTGACCAAGTGAACAGATTATCAATTATTTTGTTATACAAATTTTAGCCTGTTACATTACAGATTATCTCAACAACATACTTATACTTGGTCTTGCATTGTTAGATATTACATGTTCATGCATCCATGCTCAGTTATTTATGCATTTTAGTCAGTCCTTATGTCATATACCATTACATTCAAAGTACTAACCACATATTTTTCCTTTGAGCTATGTTGTCTTATAACATAGGTTCGAACACTCAGTTTTCCAATCATTCTTAGACAACTCAGCATTATCCAGCAGCAGTAGTGGTGAGTCCTCATCCATCGAGGACAGGATATACTTTTATAGTTATTTCAGTAATTTCTTAGGTTCACTCAGTCAGAGTTACTTAGGGGTTTTTCTTATATACTCCTCATGATTTTTAGAGGCTTTCAGACAATCAGTTAGGTCGTCAGTCAGTTCTTCCAGTATTTTTATCAGATATTTTAGATATATCATTAATGCGTATTTTAGTATTTAGATTTGCAGTATCTTAGCTGCTCAAAGTAGGTAACAACTCATGGGTTAGCTTGTGGTCACTTGTGGCCATAAGCACCGTTGTCTCGACTTAGGGGTAGCCTCAGGTCATGACAATAAGTAAGGTCCTCAGGAAGTACACCACTTACAACATAGCATAATCTACATATAAGGTGCAACATTTTCCAAGATTAACATGACTAGCTCAAAGAGAAAGGTGTCATTAATTTCAATATCACCCCACTTCTAATAATTAGTTTTGAGGCGGGAAAGGTGATCGGCCATTTGGTTTTCACAACCCTTTTGATCCTTCACCTCAAAATTAAATAATTGCAAGAGCAAGATCCGCCTAATAAAGTGAGGTTTTGCCTCTTTCTTTGCCATGAGGTATCTACGGGCGACATGGTTCATATGCACCACAACTTTTATACCCAACAAATAAGCCCTAAATTTTTCAAAGGCATAGACCACTGCAAGCAACTCTTGCTCCATAACCATATAGTTATGTTTGGCATCATTCAATGATTTATTGCATGGTAGATTGGATGGAATAACTTTCCTTTCCATTGACTTAGCACCGCTCCTAGAGAAATACCACTTGCATCACCATTAGTTCAAAGGGCGAGGACCAACCTGGGGAAACTATAATATGAGTCGACACAAGGAGTTCCTTGAGACGATTGAATGCCTTCAATCAATCATCATGAAATTCAAATTTCACCTTCTTTTCAAGGAGTTTGCACAATGGGTGGGCGATCTTTGAGAAATTTATAATGAATTTCCTATAGAAACCGATATGACCAAGGAAGATTCTAACACCCTTCACGAAGATAAGAAGAGGTAACTTAGAAATTACCTCAACTTTTACTTGATCTGCTTGGATGCCATTCCTTCATATTTTATGTCCAAGCACAATTCCTTCCTTAACCATAAAGTAGCATTTTTCCTAATTCAAGACTAGATTGGTTTTCGCACACCTTTCAAGAACTTTGCTTAAATGAGAAAAGCATGAATCAAATGAATCCCCAAGGATGGATAAGTCATCCATCAACACCTCCATGAAATCTTCCACCATATCCATAAAGATAGATAAAATGCATCGTTGAAAGGTAGTCAGAGCATTGTATAAACCAAAAGGCATGCATTTGAAAGTGAATATGCCATAGGCAAAAGTGAAAGTATTCTTTTCTTGATCTTCCAAGGTGATGTAAATTTGATTGTACCACGAGTAACCGTAAAGAAAGCAATAACACCTTTGCCCGACTAGCCTATCCAATATTTGGTCCATAAAGGGCATAGGAAAATGATATTCTCGATCCATAAATTGAACTTATGGTAATCCATACGGACCCTCCAACCTGTGATCGAACGAATGGGGACAAGTTCATTCTTCTTGTTTTGAACTACCGTCATGCCACCTTTTTTATTATGCATTGAATTGGGCTCACCCATGTGATATTTGAAATTGGGTAAATGACACCCGTATCAAGATAATTTATTATTTCATTATTTACTACCTTTTACATTGGTGGGTTGATTCTCCTTTTATGCTCCACACCTAGGAAATGATTGATTTCTAACTTGATTTTGTGGGAAAAATTTTGGGAGCTATGCCTATAATATCCGCTATAGTCCATCCAATAAAATGAATGAACTTCTTCACGATATATTCCAAGGATTACATTCGGCAAGACTCAAGATTACCCTCAACAATGATTGGCAATGTATTGTTATCATGTAAGAAAATATAGTGGAGGGGGGAAGGCAATGGTTTTAATTCAAATTTATGGGGTTCAATGATGGATGGCTTGGCAGATGGACTTTCATGATTATTTAAGTCAAGATTCAATTTGGTCAGGTTATTGGTATAAAACCCAAGACTCATCAATGAAGTGACCACCTTATCATAACCTTCAATAACCTCACTCCCAAAGTTCCACAATACACCCACTAAGGGGTCATTTCTAAAATCCACATCAATTGTGTTCATCACTTCATCATCAATGACATCAATCACTAAGGTCACTTGAAAGTCCATAGGTTGATTGATGGACTTGCATACATTAAAGGTAACATCTTTATTATTCACACAAAATTTCATTTCCCCACACTCCACATCGACTAACACCCTTCAGGTGGCCAAAAATAGTCTACCAAGAATGATATGGACTTCTTGATCAATTCCACAATCTAGGACAACAAAGTCGACTGGAAAGATAAACTAGTTAACTTTTACCAACACATCATATAATACCCTAATGGGTTTCTTGATTGAGCGATTAGCCATTAATTACCTCATAGTCGTAGGCTTAAGAAAAACCAAGCCCAACTTTTGAAATATAGCAAATGGCATTAAGTTGATACTTTCCCTAAGATCACACAATAGTTTTGCAAATTTACACATCCCAATGGTGAAAGGGATGGTGAATGCACCTGGATCTTCTTTCTTCAATGCCATTATGTTTGACATGATAGCACTACAATTATGAGTCACCTATATAGTTCCAAAATCCACAATTAACTTTTTGGAGACCAAGTCTTTCATGAACTTAGCATACCTAAAAAATTCTTACAAAGCTTCCATTAATAAAATAATGATGGATAAGTTGCAAAATTTCTCATGAAACATCTTGAACTTGGCATTATCATCTTTCGTCTTGAGCCTTTGTAGGAATGGGGGAGGAATTTTAATTGGTGGAAATGGGACAATTTAAGGTTCATTCACTTTCGGATCATCACCCTTAACCACTCTAAAAGGTTTTTCTCTCTCTCTTGTCTTCTACTACCTTTGGTTTCTCACGAATCACTTTATTTTAGGAGCATCATTATTTAGATTATCTAACCGCTTTATTTTCACATTTTCTTTCCCAATATTTTCCTTTTCATCAGAGTTTTCACAAAGATCAACTTATCTCTCACCAATAGATCAACAAATCCTAGGGATGATAGTCCTGATGTGAGTGTTATCTTTTGGATTGACCACCACATCACTAGGTTGTCCCTTTTATTGTCTAGCTTTAAGTTGTGCTGATATTTGGCCCACTTGTGCCTCTAATTTCTTGATGGAGGTCTGATGGGATGTCACCTTTTAGTTTAGTTCACTTTTTATTTCCCTTACCATCTTGTCTGTCCCTTCAACTCCCATTAAAATTCGAGCAAAAATATCTTTATTTTTGTACCTTTCTCGATCGTTCCAACCTTGATTCCCATCTTGCCTTTGACGAGTGAGGTAGGAAGACCCACATGGTTTAACACAAACCTTTTTTATTCATTAAGTGACTCCCTTTCCTCATCTTCATACACCCTAGTACTTTTGGAAGCAAAACAATTGACCACTTCAAGAGGAGTCCCCATCATATCGTGTTGGGTTATTACCTTAACTATATTTGCATATCTTTCCTCATTACTTTTTCTGTGTTCGTGGCCTACAAAATATGTGGAGGGAGCCCCTTCGACCACCTCAACATCTCTTATGTTCCAACCTCTAGATATCTTCGTCACTTGATTTAACAAATTTGATCCAACCCCATAGGACAACTTGAAAAGAGATCCTCCGGATGCATTTTCAACCATGATTTTATTCAATTTGTCTAATTCCCTATAAAATATTTGGAGTAATATTTTCTCTAGCATTTCATAGTTTGGGCATTTCAAGAGCTTATCGTTAAACCTTTGTCATGTTTCATACAAGGGCTCACCACTAAGTTTATAAAAATTATTGATCTCATCCCTTAGTTGCATCATTCTAGAAGGAGGGAAATATCTATCCAAAAAGGTATCTGGGAGCTTAAACCAAGATGTGATAAAACCTGGGGGCAAAGATTGCAACCGTAGAATCGATCCTTCCATTAATGAGAATGGGATAAGTCGCAATCAGATTGACTCTTGATAAATATAGGCAATAGCAAATGGAGAGCATACATCAATGAAGTTCTTCAAAATGGAGATTGGCATCCTCATGTGATTGACCCCTATTTACCTCGACTAGTGGAATGCAAATGGCACTAGCATGCCCCGCATCACCAACATAATCCACATCCTCAATATGCCCATGAAATAATCCACCATTGCTCCCATGTTGGCTCATGGTGGTGTTGATTCTATTATAGTCACCTAATCAAAAGTCAAAAATAACAAATAAATTAAACTAGCACACTACAACTAAGCCAAAGTTACTAAATACATTACACAAGTGAAAACTATGTTTTATTCCCCGACAACGATGCTATTTTTTTATAGTGATTAACTTACACTTCAAATTCAATACAAGGTGGACGTTTTCAATATAATACCCAACTATGAGTCAAGATCGAATCCACGATGAGTGCAAACTTAGGATTCATAACTTGTAAGTGTTAAGAGTTAACTATGTGTTAACCTGTAATGCCAAATTAATCAACAAATAAAAATAAATTTGGGGGTATAATTTAAGGTAAAGTTAATGCAAGAAGAATTAACACTATTATGAGATTGACAAATTTAGGAGTGTTTCCAAACTGAGAAAGGTCTTGAGGTTATGTCATCTTTAGATGGGATTCATACATGGGTTATCAACAATTAGTCCAAGGTTAGTTAAGGGTTTTGGGTTGCCTAGATTTTAGGTCTTGGTGTTAATCTTTCAATAAAACACTAAATTTTACTCATGGATTATTTTGAATACCTCACAAACATATAGAATCCACCAATCAATACCTCAATTTACACCCTTATTTCAAAGATGACGCCATTGAATGAGCTATCTCAAATAATACCCTTATTTGTAAGATGATGCTACTCAATAAGCAAATTCAAGTTATTGTTTGCAACTACTCTTCACCCACATCCCACTTTCAAGGATATGGGATCCAAGACAATTGGTATTTTCACCCATAATTCTCGATTCAAACACACAGTAAAAGCAAAAACCATCACAATTAACTAACTAGTTGGAATAACAATCAATACTCACACATTATTCACCACCTAATCAAACATAACCCCAAGAGAACATTTTAGCTACTCATGAAATTAAAGGAAATAAATATACCCAAGTTGGCATTCCACTCATCCATTGAAAGCAAAGTAAATATATTTTTCAAGCCTTAAATTTAAACAACAAAATCAAAATCTCTCTTAGGAACACACCACAAATTGTTTCTCACCACAAAATTTTTCTCAAAGTCTAAAAACTGGAAAATTTGATCCCAAAAATATGGAGGGTTTAGCCTTTTATATCTTAGGATTTTACAAAGTGAAATGCCAAATCTGCCCCTTAAATTTCCCGACCAGTCACGATCGCCGTCTTCAACCGCTAGCAACTCCGCGATTGTCAGGCCTTGGCTTGCGATTGCAACATGCCTGAGAAATTGATCCATCATGATCGCGACCCTCAAAGTGTGATCGTAGCACCTGAAGGTCCTATATTGGGTCCTGTCTTCAGCCTTTCTAAGTCTTTTAGTCATTTTCCTTCCTTTCCAGCTTTATCTCAACTCTTTTTCATCAGATTTACCTGTAAGATCACAAACAGTGAAAAATAGTATATTTTATATAGAACTAGTCTCATATGTTCAATCATTTCACCATAGCGTGCAAGAATTAGATGCAAATGGGTGGCAAATTTGCCATTCATCACTCAACCATTAGATTTTTACATATGGTTGGTCAATGGTTAGAGGTGTTTAAATTATTATGTTTTATTGACTTTATGGGTTCATTTGGCAAAGAATTTAGTTGAAGGGTCCAAAACATAAACACATACAAGTATAAGGGTTTACTAGGCCATTTCGCCAAGGTCATCAAACCCCCAAGAACAATAATTCTGACTAGGTGTTTTAGTAAAAGAAGGTTTCTAGAGACTTATAAGCGTGAGGGTGCAAGAGTTCAATACCCACTCGAGCACTTTTTATTTTTTAATGGGAAAACTTCTTTTTACCCCAATTAGGACATATTTTAGTTCTTATTGTAGCAACTTTTTTTGACTCATAAGCAATTCTACTTTTGTTTTACCTTTCTTTTTTGTTACTTTTTACTTTTTTTAATTATATTTAGTTTACTATATCAATGAAAGAGAGAAAAACTGCTTCTTAAATAAAGATTAAAGTCTCCAAAGTTTAACCCCTCCCTAACATGAACGTTAATCAACCAATTTTTTTCTCACCATTCGCTTTTTTTATAGAAGGTTCTCGGTGTCTATAATAAAAATATGAATATTTTTAATTAAACTTTCTCATTCTCGTGTTCAAATGATTGTGCTCTTATTATACTATATGATAAATAGTAACTTTACATTTAAAAAAGTTGAGCATTCACGAACTTAAAATTCTGGGACTGCCACTGATTTCGCATTTACATATTTGATTATTTTTAATAAAGGAATTTGACCCATTTAATTCCAGAAAATGGAAGACAAAAACCTTTTTTTCCTAAATAAATAAATTAACATTAGCGGTAAAACATGATTAAAAAATAATTATCATTTTTTTGATATGTGAAAACTGACAAGTAAAGATGAAAATTTATTTTAGAAATAAGTGCCAAGTAAAACTTAATGGGAGAGTATATTTAAAATTTATGGGATACTCAAATGATGAATTGTTTTTTGAGAAAAGATATAAAATCCCTGTTGAACATGTCCACTAAACTTGCCCTTTTAACTTTACGGGCAATTATTTACCTTCCTTAATTTTTAAAGTGAATAAGTACCACCCTTAATGCTGACGTGACATTAAAAAAGAAAAATAAATAAAAGTGTGTATTTTAAAAAAAAATAAAAGTGGTTCCACTTATATAGAGAGAGAGAGAGAGAAAGAGAGAGAGAGAACACAAAACATGAAGGAAAAACTATCTCAGCACAGAGAGTTCTATAAAATATAATCAGGAATCTAAAAATATTGCTGCAAGTGGGGAAACCTGCACAAGAATTTCCATATGCATGGCTAGATATTCTTAAGGAATTTGAACAAAGTAGGCCAAGAGTGAAGGTCATTAAAGTAACTTGAGATCAAATAGCTAAGGAATAATTGGGACAACATAATATGGCATGAGATGAGTGAATGTGTTTTAACCACCAGAAATGTGTTTTACCCACCAGAATAACACACTTTTTTTCCAAAGAACAATATTATTGCTCTACAGGTCCATTTTGTAACTGTATAAGTTTTCTTCCTATTCAGGTTCATTTAGAGCCCGTTTGGAAAGCACGCTACTAATTAGATTTATTTATTGTAATTGGGTGTAGTTATATTGTTTGATATATTTGATTGACCAGATAATTACTAGGGTAGCAGGGAGAGCTGTGAATTGTCGGTAATTACATGAAGTAATTATAAACTAATTTTTTAATTTTTTCTTTTTTTCCATTTTAATTTATTTTTAACTTCGATTATTTTAAATTCTTTTTATTGTTACTATTCTAATATCTTTTATTATAATTTATATTTCATGTCCTTCTCATTTTTCAACCTTTACTTCTTGTGATTCCATGCAATTTTTCAAATTATCTATTTTTATTTTATTTTATGTTTATTTTTTTCATTAAAAATGATTTAGCTACTATTCTAATTTTAAATTAATTATTCATTGGTGAATAAGATGAAAAACTCAAGTTTTTCTTTTCCTTTGAATCATATTTATGTATATTATATTAAAATTTGATATCGATTTCAATACGACATAATTTGTCGAGAACTCTTCATTTCAATATTTTTAGGTACCCGAATCTTTTTCAAGATTTTATGAAGTGTTATTTCATGATTGCCTTTTAAAGAACTTGCCTAATTATCATGACCATCTTGATTATTTTCTCTGCTCCTTCTTCAAGGAGTTTTATATTTGGAGTCGATTGATCTACATGATTCAAGCATGTCACAAATTCTTTCCTTCAAGGACTTCTCATAGGAGAATTTTTAGAGGTACTATCACTTGAGGTCAAAAAATACATCTAACAATTGGTTTGTCACAATCCTATTTTCCTCGGTATGAAGAAGTGAAGAAAGGATTTTTTTCACTTGACGTTACGATTTTGAATAGAGATTAATTTTATTTACAGAGTGCTGCTTGAAATTGAGTTATGGTGTTACAAGTCACCTTATTGAATCCATAATCAAAAGAAAGTTTACTCTTTTATTGGTTTGCAAAAATAAAAGCCCGGATAAGAAACTTTATTAATCGAGGAAAAGAATTTAGGGTTACGGTGCGAGGAACCCCCAGAGTCCCATTGTTCTAGCACAATCGCTTTAATTAATCTATACTTAGCTTAAAATATTATAGATATATTATGTTACTGGCCAATGATTTTGCTCATTCTTAATGTTGAACTCTTATTGGTCTCAAATTAGATGCATAAGTACATTCTAAGTCTTGATATACACCAACTTAGAGGCATAACTTCCTTCTTTACTCAAGTACTCTACAACTACTATTCTCTGTCTATGCATCTTGGTTTGAATTAATGAAATTTAATTATTAAGACAATCTTTGTCAAGATACATAACTACATCCTTGAATTTTATATTTGTTATTAAATGTATCAATAAAGATGCATAATCACATTGTTAATCGAAATCAGATTCTTATCCTGCCTAAAGCTTATCTAATGTTAAAGGCAATTGTTCGTGTCTTATAAGTTCGAGACAAATTATCTTATTCATCTTACTATATTTTCACTCTTTTTTTTTCAAATTAGCAACGAGTCTTGGACTAATCTGCAACTCACCTTGCTCTCTTACAAATAGATTTTTTTCTCTCTTTTCTCTTAACGTTATGATAGGTATTGAATAAATCAATAACCCCTATTAATTGATTCTTAGACAATTATTTAGGCCTAAATTTTATACGCTATTCTAAATCCTTTTAAAAATAATCAATCAGATATTTGAAACAAGACAAAAGACTAAAATAATAAAAAAAACTCAACCACCAATTTATGAACTAAAAATAATTCACTAATTACATCCTTTCAAAATGTAGCCTTAATTATTTTAAACTAGTCCTCTGCTATCTATTTAGGAGGTTTATTAAATGATCACTATTACTGGAGATCACCAATCAACTCATATGAATGTAGACTATTAAGTCGTTGGTTTCGATGATTGACAAACTTATGGCTTGGGATATGTTTTTTAGAGTTTTTGTGATGACAAAGATGTTACCAATAAGGTAACAGTTAGAGCTCACC
Source organism: Capsicum baccatum var. pendulum (assembly GCA_030864225.1). Classification (NCBI taxonomy): domain Eukaryota; kingdom Viridiplantae; phylum Streptophyta; class Magnoliopsida; order Solanales; family Solanaceae; genus Capsicum; species Capsicum baccatum. Next base: position 154,757,748 of record CM061558.1, read on the forward strand.
TATCACTATCCCAGTCAACTGGTGCAGCTGACACATAGTACAAAGTTGGTGGAAAAGTTGTTGCCAACTTTTTGCCTCAACCAATGGGATCTCTTCTAGGGTTTATTGGGTGAGACTACATATTGCTCATCTTCCTCAATATGAAAAAAATATGATTCCATATTTTCACAATAAAATATCCTATGAAGCTAAAAACCAAAGATTACTGACTTTAGTAGGAAACTGATTGTTCATCAAGTTGTATTCTTACTTTCTTGTTGTAGTTGAGTTTTTGTATTTTGTTTCTAAACGTTTGCCTACATTAGCTTATGATTGTAGTAGGTGTTGAGGTACAAACCTTTCATTGTAATCATCTAGAGTTAGGTGATTATTCAAGCTAGAGTACGCTTGTAGAGTTGATACAAAGCTAAGTGTGTATCAAGAAATTCAAGACAACACAAGAAGCAACAATAAGAACAACAAAGTGCTAGTGAATCGAAAGAGGCCACGCACGGCTTCACTAGGCTTCAACACTTGTTTTGACTAGAAAAATGAGTTTGCAACAAGAACAATAAATGACAATTTTTCTAGTGAATCAAAAGAGTCCCACACGGCTTCACTAGACTTTTAGATTCAACAACACAATGTTATCAAGAATACAAAAGATATAGAAACTTGACATACAATATTCAATAATCTAAGAACCCTGACAATGAGAAAAGACCCTAAAACTAATGAATATTAACACCAAATTCTTACTTAGACCAAGAGGAACTCAAGAACCCCAAGATCCTAGTTTATAGCAAAGACACAACACTAGTATCACTCTACTAGTGAGCTTTCAGTTTTGGCCTCTCCAAAATGAGAAAGAAAAGTCACCAATATTACAAGTCTTTTGTTTCTTGAATAATAGGAATGAACTAACTAAAAGACTATCCCTAACAAATAGCTTATATAGTTAATTACAAAGGAGGGACAAAAAAACAAAATACCCTTGGCATTAAGTGGGTGGGTTTGGGGTGTTTTGTTGGGCCTCTTCACATTTTAATAAGTATAGGCCCTTACATGGGCTCACAAGGGCCTCACACATGGCCAAGGATGTGAACAAGGCTTGGAGTCATTGCAACTCACGTGCTTGGCTTCATGTGAAAGGCCTCGAGCTAGGAATTCTTATATCATCCTCTCCATCTTAAAGAGAATTTGTCCTCAAATTTGGATCATTTCCATCCTCCATCATTTCCACCCGAGAGAGGTCACATACATTGAAAGTGTTGTACACTTGATATTCTAGGGTTATATCAATCTTATAGGTGTTGTCGTTGATCCTTTCTAATACTTGGAATGGGCCATCACCCCGCGGCCTCAACTTAGCATTCCTTTTAGATGGGAATCTATCTTTTCTTAGGTGCACCCACACCCAATCTCCCAATTTAAGAATGATCTTTCTTATTCCTTTGTTAGTTCGCCTTGCAACTTCTTGGTTTTTCTTCTTGAACCGCAAGCTCACCTTCTTATGTATCTGCGTCATGGCCTTGGCCCATTTGCTTCCATCTACGTTTATCACAAGATCACTTGGCAAAGGGGTTAAATCCAAAGGTGTGAGGGGGTTGATGTCGTATACACACTCAAAGGGTATCATCCTCGTGCTTGAATGTATAACACAATTATAAGAAAACTCAATCAACGGTATGTGCTCCTCCCAAGAAGTCATTTTTCTCTTAACCATGGACCGTAGCATACACCCTAAGGTCCTATTTACTACTTTTGTTTGGCCATTGGTTTGTGGGTGGCATGAAGTTGAAAACAACAACTTAGTACCGAGCCTACCCCATATGGACTTTCAAAAATGGCTTAGGAATTTAGAATCCCTATCACTCACTATGTTCCTTGGAACACCATGAAGTTTTATAGCATTATCAACAAATAAAGAGGCTACACTAGGCGCATCATCACATTTAGAACAAGGAATAAAGCGAGCTATCTTGGAAAATCGATCCACTAAGACAAAAATACTATCCCACTCCCTTCTATTTCTCGGCAATCCCAACACGTAGTCCATTAATATATTAAGCCACAGACGCAAAGGGGTGGACAATAGGTTGTACAACCCATGGGGTTGGAGCCATGAATTGTCTCCTTTGTACTCAACACATCGGCCATAAATCCAGGCCACATCCTTGTGCATTCTAAGCTAATAAAATTGTTCTTCCTAAATTCTAAGGGTCTTATTAACCCTAAAATGGCCAATTAGACCGCCATTGTATGCTTCTCTTACAAACAATTCTCTCCATGAACTTGAGGGAATACACAATCGTCTACCCTTAAATAAGTATCCATCAAATTTGGTATAGGGATGGGAACCCCTATCTGTAACCCAGCTATCCCTATCCAACTCTTCACTTTCCTTATAGATAGGAGCAAAGTGAGTGTCCTCGGGATATAAAGACTTGGATATTTCAAACCACATCAACTTAGACGAAAAAGTAAACACAAGCACATGTTTTAGGAACAAAGCATCGGCAACCATATTATCTTTACCCTTCTTTTAATGAATAACATAAGGGAAAGTTTCAAGAAATTCATCAATTTGGCATACCGTCGGTTAAGCTTGTCTTGTGCCTATAAATGCTTCAAGAATTCATGATCCATTCAGATCACAAATTCTTTAGGCCACAAATAATATTGCCAAGTGGTAAAGGCTCAAATCAAGGAATACAACTCTAAATCGTACGTAGAGTAGTTTAGAGTTACTCCTTTGAGCTTTTTGCTAAAGTAGGCAATAGGCTTCAATTCTTGCATTAAAACCGCGCCTATGCCGACTTTGCTAGTGTCATATTCGACCTCAAAAGTCTTGTCCAAATTTGGAAATTATACCAAAGGGGCCGAGATGAGCATAGCTTTCAAGTTCTCAAAGGCCTTAGCTTGTTCATCTCCCCATTTAAAAGGCCGATCATTTTAATCACTATGGTCAAGGGGGAGGCAATAGTGCTAAATCCTTTGAAAAAACATCTATAAAACCTAGCTAACCCATGGAAGCTTCTCACTTCACCTACGATTTTGGGGGTTGTCCAATTTTGAATGGCGTCAATCTTAGATTCATCCACTTCGACCCCTCTTGAGCTCACCACAAACCCAAGAAATAATACCTCATGGACACCAAAAGAACTTTTTTCTAGATTGTCATATAACTTCTCCTTTCAGAAGATATCAAACACACATTGTAAATATTTTACATGCTCATCTAAGGAATTACTATACACCAACATATCATCAAAGTAAAAAACAACAAACTTTACGATAAATGCTTCATCACCTGATTCATTATCCTAGAAATTATCCAGGAAAGAATCATTGTCTTCAGGAAGAGGCAGGAGGCTAGGGACCAGAGTGAGCTCCAGAAATGCAATAAAAGAAGGTTTAGCTAAAAACTAGAATGACACCAAAACAAGAATAATACAAAAAAAGAATAGATATTGTTGAACCTGTAGTTGTTTATGAGTCTAATTAGGAAAAAACGAGTGATGATAGCAAGGACAATGCTTTGACAGTATTGATGATTATTTTGCAAGCCTGCCTGATAATGATGATAGTATTTTCAACAGTGATGCTATTGATTTTGTTATTGAAAGAAATATAAGATCTTCCATAGCTAAGGTGAAAGGAAAGAAAGTTGAATCCTCTAGAAGAAGTAAGAAAACTACTTCTTCAAGAAAAGAGAAGAGAGTTTAGCTAAAGGAGTCAGTGTCTAAAATGGTTAGAAAGATTAAAAAAAAAGTACAATCTACAGGGAATAAGGAACGAAGACCTAGCCCCAGGGCTGTAAAGATCTCAGTATCCCCTAGGTTATCTGGCAAGAGGATTAGTGCTTCAGGAAAGGCCTCCTCCTCTACTATAAAGGGAAAAGGATTGTCAAGGGAGGCAAGGTAAGAAATTCTAAAATGTCAGAAAGTTTTAAGAGGTAGGGTGTTTGATCCTTTAGTAGCTAAGTTTTCTATAATGAAGGAACTAATTGAGAGGGTTAAGTTTCAAGCATGGGTGCATTTATTTGAGGGGCTTGTTTTTCTTTTATATGAACAAGAAGTATATCAGTTTTATCACAACCTGCCATTCTCTGAAGATGGTCTATACATGACCTCTCAGGTGAATGGAACTAACATTGTTGTCGGTAAGGAGATAATGTCTAAAATCTTTGAAGTTCCTACTGAGCGAATAAAATTTATAAGAAAGAAAGAAGGATCAACCAAATTTTTTATGGTTTTTAGTAATTTAGATGATATGAATATGAAGAATGTTACCAAGAAGGCTCTGAAGGGTGAGTACCAACTACTCTTTGAGTTGGTGAAGAAATTCTTATGCCTAGATCAAAAAAAGGAAACGACTGTCACAAGTCCTAATCTATATCTCATGGAAATATTGGCCATATTTAAGAAAATCAGTCTTCCTACTCTCATCATTGAACATATGCTTACGGTAATGCTGCTAAAGATAGAAAACATAGGCTGGCATATGAGTTTTGGCTTAATAGGATCTTTGATTACTTCAATGTGTTATGTGAACAAGGGAAATTTGGATTGATTAAGCAAATGTTTAAATAACTACTATGAAAGACAATGAGTGTATTCCTAAAAGAGATGGTGGAAAGTCCAAGTCCCTTATATCTAAGCTACTAAAAGCAAAGAAGAAAAAGGAAGAACTGGAGTCCATGGCCATCATAATTGCTTTAAAATATACTGAGATTATTGAATTAAAAGTTGCATCATTCAATGAAAGAGAAGATGGGACCAACTCTTATGGAATATTAAAAGAAGAAAATGCTACCCTGGATGAGAGGGTGAAGAAGTTGGAAGCTCAAGTTGAAGCCTTGATTGCAAAAAACAAAGCTTTAACTCAACAAATTCTCATGGCCCATGCTACAGAACATGAAAGAATGAATATACTCCTTAGCCAACTGGATCGAGCTGCAGGAACTTCTTCCTAAATCTTTTCTATTATGGTCCCTACTCTTCCCCCTTCTTAGCCCTATATTTAAGCCTTGTGATTCTTCTTATTCTCTTGTCCCTAATGTGTACCTGGCAATGTTATTTTTGACATGTTTAATGGTTGTTGTGTTTGAATGGTTTTTGGTACTGATTGTTGAATAAATGCAATTTGTTCTGTGTTATCACCTCTTATCTTTATCCAATATTTTCTTTTTCAAGTAAGTATTTTCTCAATGGCTATGAATTAACATATATTCTTATCAATGCCTAGTTTACTGCTTTACCTATTTGATGATGCCAAAAGGGGGAAGTTTTGATGTGTAGCCTATAGAATTTGTAGTGTTTTGATGTGGGGTTAGGATGTAATAAGATGGATATGTGTTCTCTCAGTCAAGGGGAACATGATGTTCTTAGATAGGGGGAATAAGGTGCAGGATGCTTATATTCTTATAGGCATCAGTGATAGGGGAAATTGGTAGGGAAATCTGGGGCAAAGGTTGTTGCTTGTGTTGCTGAGTTGAGGACTATGCTGAGTAGATATTACTTATAGATGTTGAGTATACTGATTGCTTCATGGGTTTGTCATCATCAAAAAAGGGGAAATTGTTATGTCCTTAGTTTTGATGATTAACAAAATTATGGTTTAGGACCTTTTTCGTGGAGTTTTTGTAATGACAAAGCTATTACCACCTAGGAAATAGGTTGGACTCACCGGTCACTATGACAATTAACTGTCGCAGTTGACGTATAGTACAAAATTGGTGGAAAAGCTGTTGCCACCTTTTTGGCTCAACCAATGGGATTTCTCCTAGGTTTTCTTAGGTCATACTACATATTGCTCATCTTCCTCAACATGAAATAATATGGTTCCATATTCTCACAAAAAAATATCCTTTGAAGCTGAAAACCAAATAGTACTGATTGCAGCGAGAAACTAATTATTCGTCGAGTTGTATTATTACTTCCTTGTTGTAGTTGAGTCTTTGTATTTTGTTCTTTACATTAGCTTATGATCGTAGTAGGTATGGAGGTGCAAGCCTTGCATTGTAATCATTTAGAGTTATGTAATTATTCAAGCTAGAGTTAGCTTGTGGGGTCCAGTTAGAGTTAGTTGGAAGTTGAAGAAGTAGATGTACTACTTATATTTCCTTATAATAGAGTTATTACTAGAAAATAAAGGATTAGGAGGTTAATCCCCGGAGTCTATATTCAAGAAGTTGCTTGAGTATAGTGGAGCTTAGAAATCTTGGAGGCAGTTTGTGGTTTTTCTCCTTTAAGCTAGGAGTTTCAACATAAAAATCTTTTGTCTTCGATTTACTTTATTCCTCCATTTCTTGCCTTATATGTCTCATAGTTCTTGTTGTGTGAGTGTATCTAGGAACAGGTCCCTAATTTGAGGAACTGTCCTCTCAAGCCTTCATAGACCATGAAAAACTAACATTTGGATCAAGTTACATTCGAGAATTCCAGTTTACACTATAACGTGCTTATTTAATAGATATGTAATAAAAACTAAAAAAAATATACCCACCTTCAACCTTTCTTCCTCTTTGGATCCCTAAACCCCATCTAAGCAACTTTTTTTTAAACATAAATACATAGCCTAGGAAAGTAAAAAGCAATAAATTATATTTGAAATTTCAGGAGTTTCAAAGCTTTTAGGTAACAACACATCTTTTAGTTATGATACATTATCCTTTTGAATCTTTAAGCTATGGTGGATCTTAGGTCTTGTATGGTTTTCTTCCTTCATTTTTTTTTTATTCCTTTTTATTAAACTGATTGTCGTAATCAAGCTTGATTTTTCATCTATTTTTCTCAATAATGGAGTTTCGATCTTGAGCTCCCATCTCGTAACTTCATCAATTTCTTGAAGAAGAAAAATGTGTTAACTGGCGTATAGTATGTCCAATTTAATTTCATAGAATTAGAATAGTTTTCTCAATTTTTACAATTTCCAAAGCTTAATATTCTAATATCCATTATTTTCTCTAAAAATACGCAAAAAAATTCTTCCTAAAATTGTTCTAATTGTATTTCTTCAAATATGACATCGTTTCCTATTTGCTTTGTTTGTGGTTGTATCTAATCTATAAATCTCTGTTGGTATTTTTTTCTTCAAATTAATTAATTTTAAATTGTGTTTGCTTTTTTAGATTCTTGAGTTCTTCGTAGAAGGAAAAAGAGGTGGGGCTGGGGGAGGGGGAGGTTTGAAGAAGGAGAAAGAAAATGGAGGTGTTGTTGAAGAAAAAGAGAAAGAGGTAGTGGGTATTGGAAAAGAGAGGGGTAGGGGTAGGGTTATTTTTTTTCTTTTTTGATGATGTACTCCCTCCTTTCCAGAATAAGTTAATTCTTGAATTTTTGCGCACATGTTAAGACAAAAAAGTAAAGACATAAATATATCATGTTTTTTCATTTTTACCCTCTTCAAATTTCAAAACCTTAATAATGATACATCACTCCCAATGAACATTTAATGGAGGGTAAATTTGGAAAAAAATTCCAACATCTACCTTGAATTGTGAACCATTCACTTATTTTAAACACTAAAAAATACTCCAACAATTCACTTATTGTGGAACGGAGGGTGTAATATACAAAATTTATGAGGTCAAATATTTTTTAAATAATTTTTTGATGTGAATCTAACATGGCGATGATGTGGCACTAATATGGTGATGATATGATGGATGTGTAATGCACTCTTCATTGTGAGAGTGGTATAATAGTTTTAAAGTGGTATTTATTCACTTTAAATAAGTTAATAGGGGGTATATAAATTGTTTGTAAAATAAAAGATTAACGTATGTTTAGCAGACAAGTTCAAGGATATTTTATGTCTTTTTCTTTTACATGTGTGGCTCTCTCTTTCTCTGTTGAACTCCCTCTAACGTCTTTAACGTCCTCTTTGATGTGACCATGCCGACTCTGATGTCGGTAGCATCATAGCAGCATTGACGACAGGTAAGTATATGATATCTTTTTCTCTCTCTTTCCCTTTGGTATCTCTCTCTCTTTCTCCCTTTCTCTCTTTTAGTTTACCTTTTGCCCTTTTTATTTCTCTCTTCGGCGAGTTCGTACTTCCACCGTCTCAACTCCAACAAAGGTAAGTCAGTGAGCCATACCAGACATAGGTGAGTGTCGGTTTGACCCAAAGACAGCCAGTGGTCACTCTCACGGGTTTAGATTAATAGGTTTGTGTCCACCAAGCTTGACAATCTCCATACCAGATTCGATCCGGCAAAGCTTCAGTGATCATATTCTACATCAACTTGTTGGAATCCAATAAACCAAACAAGAGAAGAGAACTTGATTTATGTGCGTATCTCGGTGACTTCTAACCTTTGATCTTTATTTTATCCCATTATTTCTTGTCTTTTGACTTCTTTTTAATTTTTGGGGGACTATTTGCTTGCTGGAATTGGTGGTTATTGTTTTTGTTCTAGGTATTTAGTTGTATAGTATGCTTTGTGTGTTCCTTCTATTCCTATTGCTAACTCTTTGAGTGGTGGCTTTGGTGGTAGATAGTAAGCTAAGGTCATGTCCAGGAGGTTGGTGTTGGGGTCTGCTTTGGGGGTGGGCTTAAGGGCTAGAAGTGGGTCAGTTTAGAGGTATGGGGTAAGGGGGTAGAGGTAAGCGGGATACGAGAGATGATAAGTTGAGGGTAGGTTCTTGGACCTTAGGGAACCTTCAGGGTAAGTCCATAGAGCTAGTGAAGATTCTTAGGAAGAGGAGGATAAATATTGTGTGTGTCCATGAGACCAAGTGGGTGGTTTTAAGGCCAGGGATGTGGATGGGTACAAATTATGGTACTTAGGAAGAAAAAAGTGTAGGAATGGAGTAGGTATGTTAGTAGATGAAGAGCTTAGAGGATAGGTAGTGGAGGTTAAGAAGGTCAGCGATAGGTTGATGACAATTAAGTTGGTCGTTGGAGGTTTAATCTGAACATTTGTAGTGCTTACGTGCCACAGTTGGGCTTGGATGAGGAGGTAAAGAAGAGATTTTGGGAAGTTTTAGATGAGGTGGTGAGAAACGTGCCTAGCTCTGAGAAGATTGTCATTAGAGAGGATTTTAATAAGCATATCGAGTCATTACCAAGAGGTTATGGCGATGTGCATAAAGGCTTTGGTTTCGGGGGATAGGAATGAAGAGGGAGCTGCACTTTTGGATTTTGCGAGGGCCTTTGGATTATTGTTAGTGAATTTGAACTTTTCGAAGAAGAGGGATCACCTGATTACCTTTCGAAGCGCTATATCTAAGACTCATATTTACTTTTTGTTGATTAGAAAGAGGGATAGAGCTATAAGTAAGCATTGTAAGGTCATTCCAGGTGAGAATCTTTTAACCTAGCATAGGCTTCTGGTGATGGACTTGGTTATCAAGAAGGGCAAAAAGAGGAGGGGCGGAAGGTCAACCTAGAATTAAGTGGGGTGGCTTAAATTTGATAATTGCACTGGAGATAGAGGAGAAGGTAGCGGGAACAGGAATGGGAGTTCAGGGGGTACGTGAATAGTATGTGGGATAGGGCTATCAGTTATATCAAGAAGATAACTAGAGAGATGTTGGGGGTCTCAAGAGGCCGGTCATGTCAGCATCCAAGGGACTGATGGTGGAATGGAGAAGTTAAGAAGAAGGTAGAGACTAAGAAAGTAGCTTATGTTGGTGGACAGTAAAGATGAATAGGAGCGGCGAGTGAACAGGGAGAAGTACAAGTTTGCTAGGAAGGAGGCTAAGTTAGTAGATACAGCTGCTAAGTAGAAACGTTTGAAAGCTTATATACGAGATTAGAGGAAAGAGGCGGATAAAAGAGGTTGTATAAGCTTGCTAAGGCTAGGAAGCGGAAGGGTCATGACCTTGACCAAGTAAAGTACATTAAGGGGAAGGATGACAGAGTATTGGTGAAGGATGTTCACATTAAGAGAAGATGGCAATTGTATTTTCATGGTCTCTTGAATGACATGGGGGACAGAGACATTGTTTTAGGGGAGTTAGAGCACTTAGAGGAGTGTCATGATTTCGGTTATTGTAGATATTTCAAGGTTGAGAAGGTTATAAAGTTTATTCAAAGGATGCGAAGGGGTAGGGCGATGGGGCCTAATGAGATTCTGATAGATTTTTGGAAGTATACAGGCAAGGCAGGTTTAAGGTTTCAGACTGAATTATTTAATGACATTTTCAAGACGTCAAAGATTCTCGAGGCTTGGAGATGGAGTACTATGATTCCTTTATACAAGAACAGGGTGATATTCAGAGTTATAACAACTACAGGGGTATTAAGTTCTTGAGTCACACTATGAAGATTTGGGAGAGGGTGGTCGAGCGGAGGTTAAGGAGGATCATTTCTATTTATGAGAATCAGTTTGACTGTATGCTCGTCTACTAGACGATAGAGGCAATTCACCTTGTGTGGAGACTGGTAGAGCAGTATAGGGAGAGAAAGAGAGACTTACACATGGTGTTAATCGACCTGGAGAAGGCGTATGACAAAGCCCTTAGAGAGGTTCTTTTGGAGATGCTTGGAGGTGAGAGGGGTCCCGGTGGCGTACATCATATCAATTAAAGACATATATGATGGAGCGAATACTCAGGTGAAGACGGTGGGAGAATATTCAGAGCATTTCCCTTTCTTGATAGAGTTGCACCAAGGATCAATCTTAGCCCCTTATTATTCGCCTTGGTGTTAGATGCATTGATGCGGCATATTCAAGGAGAGGTGCCTTTGTGTATGCTATTTGCGGATGATATAGTATTGATTGATGAGATATAGCGGGGTGTTGATAATAATTTGGATGTTTAGAGATAAACCCTGGAGTCTAACGGGTTCAGATTGAGTAAGACCAAGACGAAGTATTTGGAATGCATGTTTAATGACTTGAAGTAAGAGGATGAGGTGGTAGTGAAGACGGATTCCTAGGTTGTTCGTAAGAGGGATAGTTTAATTATCTTGGGTCTATGATTTAGGGGAATAGTGAGATTAACGAGGACGTCTCTCACCGTATTGGGGTAGGATAAATGAAATGGAGGCTCGACTCGAGAGTTTTGTATGATAAGAAGGTGCCTCCCAAGCTTAAAGACAAATTTTATAAAGTGGCAGTCTATCCGACCATGTTGTATAGAGCGGAAGCATTGGCCAGTCAAGAACTTTCACATTCAAAAGTTGAAGGTGGCAAAAATAAGGATGCTGTGTTGGATGTGTGGACTTACTAGGAGAGATAGGGTTAGGAATGAGACTATTCGAGAGAAGGTGGGAGTGGCTTCGGTAGAGGACAAGATGCGGGAAGTGAGGTTAAGATGGTTTGGGCATATGATGAGGAGAGACACTAATGCCCCAATTCGTAGATGTGAGAGGTTAGCTTTGGATGATTTTAGGCGGGGTAGAGGTAGGCCGAAGAAATACTTGAGGGAGGTATTTAGATCTGACATGGAGCAGTTACAGCTTATTGAGGACATAATATTAGATAGTAAGGTATGGAGGACACAGATTAGGGTAGAGAACTAGTGTGTGTGGGTAAGTCGTAGCTAGTAGTTAGGAGTATTTTGATGTAGTCGGGCTAGTAGTCTTAGAGCTTTGTACATAAGTTGGAGCTTCAAGTTAGGAGGTTTTGGGCGAGGTATATGCCTTTGATTTGTTAGTGTATAGTATTACTTGGTGGGTGTCTTATTTCTGTTATTTTATTTTATTTTTTGCTTTATTACGACTTTATTTACTGTCTTTTTAGTACTGAGCAGGGGTCTATCGGAAACAGTCTCTCTACTTCTTCGAAGGTAGTGTTATGGACTGCATATATTCTACCCTCCCTAGACCCCACTAAGTGGAAATACACATTGTTGTTGTTTTTCTCAAATATCGATTTGAAAGTACATTTTAAGTGAAACAGTGGTTTTTACTCAAATTTCACGAACTTTTGTCCATCTTACTTAGGCCCCAATTGGTTATAAGACTTGATTTTTTTTCACTTTTTTTTGAATTTTTTTCACTTTATTTGAAAAATGGTGTTTGGCCATAAGAATTTCAAATATAACTTGAAGCTGTATTTGGAATATGTTTTACTTTTTTTCACTCCTACTTCTATCACAAAAAATTCAAAAAATAACTTCAATTTATATTCATGTCAAACAGAGGCGAAATCAGGATTTCAACTAAGGGGGTTCAATAGTTGAAGAAAACCTAGCCGAAGGGGGTTCAACACCTACTATAGATACAAAAAAAATAATTTTAACCATGTATAAATGGTGTATTTTTCTGTAGGGCCGAACCCCCTAACAAGGCCTGGCTCCGCCCCTAATGCCAAACACAATTCCAACTCCAACTCCAAAAAAAATTTATGTCCATAACCAAACGCCTACTTAGTATGTATGATTTAACTTTAACTCGATTATTGTTCGAACGGCTGTGTATACTTCAACATAGATTAGTTGGGGGAACTAGGGTATACATTATTCAATAGAATATCCAATGTGATGATAAGCAGGCATTTGGACATGAATTGGAAATCAATAAAAACATAAATTGGAATCAACTACAAATTCACATCGATAATTAGACATGTTAAACCTCATAATTCAAAATGCAGAATTCTTTTTATGAGAAGAGTACTAATACTTGAGCACTAACCCAAGATTATGACCAGTTGTATTGCTAGAGAAGACCAACAGTACTCTTCACACGCAAAATAGAGAAAGCATCCAAAATCTGCAAGCACTGTCGATAACATACAAATAAAAGTACATTATTAAAAAGACTACATGTTGACAATACAATTGCAGAAATCTGTTGAAAATACAAAACAACTCTCAAATTATCACCAAAAGAAGTACGTAAAGTAGATGAATTAATATATTGCAGAAGTAATTTGTCGAACTATTTACAAATCCATTGGCCGTTGCAGATTCAAATCAAGGTCCTCCCTTGCATTATCAGAGAAAACAGCACTTCTGCAGAATACAGACAAGAAAAATAAGAACCAAGAGGTAAGCAAAGTAAGAGATAAATTCAGGATCTAAAGTCACTAGATTGAGAACCAGTACGATTAAATTTGTCTTTTTTCCATAGATAAACATGCATAATTCTAAGTCGAAAAAGATAGGTTATTCTGAACCTGTTCTAGATCCACCTCTAAGGGTAATTGTTCACGATAATGGAGGGAGAGTGATTTACTGTACCATGGACTTTTCCTCAGAGTTATCCCTACGTGTGTTGTAAGATGCTCTAGTAGGTGTCCCTGTTGGATTTCCTTGCTTTTCCTCACGCATCTTGTTGAAAATGTGTGTGTAGTTATCAGCAGATTGAGGATCATTCTCGTCCCACTCCCCAAATCTTGGAACTGCAGCTCCTCTATCAGACTGCAGGAAGACGTACGACCACTTTTAAGTGCATTCACATCAAATTAATGAGATCAACACACTATATTTCCTTTGATCCAAATTCATATAGTCTCAAGGCCTGTGATTAAAGTTTGTAAGAATTTCTATGCCACTTGAAATCAGTAAGCCTTCAAAACAATGACAAATCTATGTGGAGATTATCATCTCTTAGAAACAACAACAAAGGTATCAGTTTGATAAAGACCCAACACTCAAATTGGAGTACTTATTGTAAAGCTGAGTGACTATATGTTATGTAAGAAGTACAATGTAAAAGACATGTGATTTAACTTATATACGCTACATTGCAAAGTTCTTTTTTCACTACTAATTAGTGTATCTTGACATTGCATTATTTTCCAATCTACTAATTCCACTTTTTATATATAGACGACGGCTCATATTTTTCTTTGTGGCGACCTGACAATAAAAAAGTTGTTTCGAACTATCATTCTATAGAGCTTAAACTCAAAGTCATGTATATACGATGTCATCAGATCATGTTGGTTATGTGTCATCTAAGGGATACAACATAGGAGTTAAGAGTCTTATGGGAGTATAAACTGATATTGAAAAGGTACCAAATATGATGTCTTGACATAACTATAATCTTAAATAGTGCTACTTGTTTGATAAAGGACGAGCAAGGCACTTCGGGGAAAAAAGGCAAAGAATAAGCAAGTGAGATGCAACATGATACTCTATATGAAAATGAGAACGTACACTCTCTTGCTTAACTTTGGACCTCCCAGGAGCAGCATGAGAACTTTCAAATGATCTTCCAGGAGTACCGTGACTACTATCATAAGAATTATTCTTTTCTTCCCAAGCAGGAGATGCAGCACCTCTTCCTGCATTATTAACCTTGGCATGGTAATGTGGATGCAGTGGTGATTTATCAAAGCTATGTTCAGATCCTGCACTTGGTCTGCCAGTTCGACCAGAACTTGATCCACACCAGTGTTGATGATGTGGCTCAATGGAGCCTCTCCGCCCCATGTTCTGGTTACGGGCTGGAGAATTAGCATAATGCCGGAATTCACCATCTTCCTTACTCAGTCTACGGTCCCAAGTTTGCCTAGCTGCTCCACCGTGCCCAATTGGTGGTTCCTCTGTTAGTGTTTTAGGCTTGGAAATTTGAGGGGCAGCTGCACGTGGGGGAGCAAGATTGGGAAACATATCTGGATTCTCTTCAGGATCATTGGGGTTTATGATCTTTCCAGTGCCACGAGTTTGCCTTGCTTTTTCAAAATATACAGTATAGGGTGTGTTGTCTTCATTTTCCCAATTACCAAACTTTGGGACATTTGGACGCTGCAGTAACAATTTGAGGAAATTTCAACTTAGTATTTGTGATTGTCGATTTCTACCATTTGTCATAACACAAACCAGATATTCATGAAGATGAGAATGTACAATCTAACTCTTAAGAAAATATATCATTTTTAGTTTTCACCATATGAGATTTCGAGTTCATCGATGAGGAGACAAGAAATAAGTACAGAGGAATAGCTCCTAACATGTAATTCACTTTCATTGTTACCATACAAACTTCCGGAGCTCGATCTGGATGCATTTGATTAACTCAAATTCAAGATGACAGTTACCTAAACTGAAACTAATTCTTGCATACGAGTAAAATTCTTGAGATATTTTTTCGTTAACAAAATAAGCAGCTAGAATTAACTTATTATTTTAACACCCTGCTTTGGCTGACTAATCTTAAGATCATGAGTATCTCTTTTAGAAATCCATGCAGTGAACCTAAGCAAATGATCATAATGCGTTGTTATTTAATAACACAATATGCAGAAATTCCACAGCATAAAGCCCCTCAAAAACAAATGAATCATGAGTGAACAAAAGATTCCTAACGAAGTGAATCAAACACTGATTGAAGACCAAACTAGGATGAAACACGGACAAATAAAGGGAAGATATATACAAGCATAAAACTTTGCAAAATCTACAGGAGATAAAAGAAACACAGCTGAATCTTTTAACTTAGAGAACTCCATGCTTTTGGCTACTATATATATATATATATATATCATCCCCGCCCCCACCCTCCCCGTTAATTTTATGTTCAGGTTACAGAAATATGAATGGAGTGAAAGACGTACTACAGTTTCACCATTGAAACAAAAAGTAAGCTAGCAAATTAACTAAGGACTCAATGTCAAAATCTCGAACTCTTGATTTATTTGGAACTAGACAGCCACATCACATAAACATAAGTCACTAGCATTCCGGGTGATTTACACAACTCATCTTTATTTTTGATACTCAATATCGAACTCTTATCAGCTTAAACTTAAAGCTTACGAGTTTTTGGTCTTTTATGTTTGGAGGATTAGTTCACGTTATGCTCCTTTTCTACCAACTATATATATATACTATATAGCATCAATTCTCACCTTAGTGTATTTAGCAATTCATTTCTTAGTTTACCACACTCTTATCAAGTTTAATTTTCGATCTTATCTATTAAAATCATTGAACAAAAATCAGGCAAAAGCAGAACACAACATGGAACAAACAAATGCATACAAACAGACGAAAGAATACAAATGTGCTTGAGCACTATTGAGAGCTACATCTATTTAGTACTCCCCTTCACTTTTACTTGTCACTTTTGCTAAGAGAGTCAATTTGACTAATTTTGAAGCTAAACTAAATTAGACTAACTCAATATTCAACTTCACTTTTACTTGTTACTATTGCTAGATAGTTAAATTTGACTAATTTTGAAGCTAAACTGAATTAGACTAACTCAATATTTAAATTCAAAGTTTAGATATTATATTCAAAAACAACAAAAAATACTAAAAATTATAATCCTTCTAATATTAATATGATAAAAAATATATTTAATTTCTTTTAAGTTAAAGTTTATATAATTTGACCCTGGACAAGCCAAACATAAAAAGTAAAAATGGATGGAGGGAGTATTAATTGGATATGACACAAGAATGCCCTAAGAAAATAATTAAAACCATATATAGCCACCTCCCTTTGTTCCCCGAGTGGAATATAACCTACCACTCCAATAAACATACTCACTTCGTCTCATTTTATCCGTCCCAAATTGGATGACACAGCTATTAAGAAATTAATGATTGATAATATAGCTTTATCATTTTGCCTCTGTTAATTGTGTCTTATTGTTAGTTTCAATATTGACGGATGGTTAATACCAAAGCACCATTTATATTCTTAATGATGGACTCTTAATGGTACTCCTTTTGCAACATTTTTCAAGAATGCTAATAATAAGGAGTAATCAATTACACTAAGGGTATAACAGGAAAAAAAATTGTCTTGCCTTGATAAATAAAAATGACAAGTAAAATGGGACAACAAATTAGGAAATTTGGGATGAGTAAAATAAGACAGAAGGAGTAAGTGATATATATATATAACAACAACAACAACAAACCCAGTGTATTCCCACCTAGTGGGGTTTGGGGGTAAGATGTACGCAGTCCATACCTCTACCTCTAAAGAGGTAGAAAGGTTGTTTCCGATAGACCCCCGGCTCAAGACACGAGATACCGCACAAATACATAAGTGATATATATATATATATATATGTATATATATATACATATATATAATGTCTCAATGATCATTCCTATAAGGGTGAATTTACAGAAAAAAATAATATATACTCCCTGTAGTAAATTATCTTCTTTTTTTTTTCAAAACTCAAATATATTTGATAGCGGAGAGCGTATAATGCTTTGGATTTTAAAACAAAATTGTAACGGTGAAGTTTGGGGTTGAATTGTTGAAGAAGATAAAATCGGAGTTGGAGTACATAAAAGTTATCATATATCCATCACATAAAATCACTATCATGTACAATAAATTAAAAGAAGAAAACGAGATATATCAATTTAACTCATGGTAGTTATTGCGTAAAACTCATGCCGACAGAATCATCATATAGTTTCACTACATAAATAACAAGGAAAACTACACACTAATAAAGCCAATTACAACAAATCAGCAAGGAAGAAGAAGATTGGAAATAACTTAAAAACGTACAGTCATTGTTATTCACCAATTCAGAAGCTAACAAACACAGTTCCTCGAGAAAAACTTCAATAAGTAGAGAGAGAGAAGAATAGGAGAAGAGGCAAGCGAGTTAATTAAGAAATAAATTACACAGTAATTGTAATGAAAGGGAGGTTCAGCAACCATTGACCGGCGCCACCGGTAATGGTTGACTATTCGTCTCTCACTTACGTAGTCCTCTTCCTGGTAAATATTACCCCATGCGCTTACCGCACTGTACAAGCTTTCTTTTTCCATTTCCCCTCTATTTTTTGTTTCTCTTCCATTTGGCCCCGAAAAAGAGCGACTGTCTTAGTACCCAAATTTGAGGGCCTCATTTTATTTTTAGTAGTAATAGATTATAAATCGTTTTGAAAGATTTAAATATATTGTGTAAAAAAAAAAAAAAAAAAAAAAAAAAAATTATATAAAAAAAATAATTTGAATAAGTTTGATTTATCTAGAATATTATGTCACAAAAAAAGATTGAACACTTGAATGCAATAGACTTTGTAAGAAAAAAAAATTAATTTTTACGTAAAAATTTAAGGCCTCCATTTGATTTTGGTCTTAGGCCTCTAATGCGCTTGAGCCGCCCTGACTCTATTATTACTTTGCAAAATTGTTGAAAATATCCCCTACTTCCCAAAGAAAATGACTCATGTGTTATAAAACAAAGACAAAATATCAATATCAAACTTAAAGATATGTTAGAACTTTAGAGAATTTTAGTAGTACATTTGTTGCTACTTGGATGTCTACTTAAAGGGTACAAATGATGACTATTTATAGATACCAAACTTAGTTTCTAAGCTTGCCAAACTTGACTTTATGTTGGCAAAATGACAAGTTGGAAAGTTGACAAGTTGGCCAACTATGTATGCATTCAAATCCAAATTGAACGAGGAATGCTTTCATCTCCAAATCCAACTTGACAATTAACTATTATCTCTAATATTTCACACATATACATGTCACATGATATCCATATTATATAACACTCCCCCTTGAATGTCTATTAATAAATAATGTGTCTCATTAAAACCTTACTAGGAAAACCCAATCGGAAAAAGTTTAGTGAGGAAAAAAGAATACACATATCTTGTAATATGTTTTTAGTGTTACCTTATTAAAAACCTTACCAGGAAAACCTGATTAGAACAAAACCTTGATTAAGGAAAAAAGAGTACAACGTGTATTTTACTCCCCCTGATGAAACTTCAATTTAATGAATTGAAGCTCCGAATTTTAATCTTGTGCACCATCTTCTCGAAAGTTGTATGTTGATAGAGATTTGGTGAATAAATTGACAATATTATCACTTGAATAAATTTTTTGCACTTTTGATATCACCATTTTTCTGGAACTCATGTATGTAGAAAAGTTTTGACGAAATATGTTTCATTCTATCTCCTTATGAATCCTCCCTTAATTGCGCTATGCATGCTGCATTATCTTCATATATAAAATCGTAGGCACTTTATCACATTTCAGACCACATTTTTCTCGGATGAGATGTATCATGGATCTCAACCACACATATTTTTGGCTTGTTTTATGAATACAATTATCTCAGCAAGATTTAAAGAAGTGATAGCTGTTGTATACTTTACCGAATGTCATGATGTAGTAGTATCTCCATATATAAGTAAATAGCCTATCTAAGATTGAATTTCATGTGGATCAGATAAATACCTTTTCAACGTATGTTCATCAATGGGCAAATATTTTATTTTTCAAAAACTCAAAGTAGACATCCAGTAGTACGAGTCGTTAGCTGCCTTATTAAAAATCTTGCCAGAAAAACCCTGTGGGATAACACCTTAACTAAGAAAAAAAGAGCGCAACGCGCATACTATAATCGCATCATTTAAAACACCACTTTGTTCTTATAAATGATGCTCCGTAATTCATAAGTGTACCAACTGCACTAAAACATAGTACTTACTAATCATTTTCATGAGATCAAAATTGATCTATTTTTAATTTAAGCAATTTTTATAATCATGGGGTATTCAATAGAATCGATTTATAACATTTTAAATCCTTCAAGGATTTTCACATAACTATTGTCTTCTAGTTAGACATGACAATAATTTATTATATGTACTCAAGCTTTTCAATAATTTCAGAATGAAACAAACTTTATTTCATCCACCACAGGAGAATAATTATCCTATAGTAACGCCAGGAACTTTGTGAAATCTTTATGCCCCAAGGCACAAGTTATACTTTATATCTTACTAATTTTACTTTTTGCATAGTAAATTATTTGTACCCCACTGACATTATACCTCTGATCTTTGAATTATGTCTAAATATTCACTTTTCAAGTGAAATAAATTACTTAAATTACATATTTTTATTTGGCCAATAATTAATCTGTCCATACTCTTTGACAGATTTGTATTCAAGATCCTTGATACTATTTATAATGTTGAGCGCTATATTATATCAAAGATATCATCAACGATTGTTTGGTATTGGTTTCAATAAGACATAACTTAACGAAGATCTCTTCAAATTCATTACTATTCAGTCACTTAAACCTTTGCCAAGGTTTTATAAAGTGTTATGTCGGTGCTAAAGCACTTGCCTCATTATCATGATCATCTTGATCATTTGTTCCTTTTCTTCTTCAAGGAGTTTTATATTTGGAATCGATTAGTCTATCACGCTTCAGACGTGTCATAAAAGCTGTACTTTTACGAACTTTTCATTAGAGAATTTTATAGTTGAATTATCATATAGAGTTAGCAAACATATCTGATAATTAGTTTGCAACATTTTGCCAATTAATTATCTCTTGAACTTCAAGTTCAGATATATATTTTTTAAGAGGATCTAGATAATTCATTTCATGCATAATTTTCAACTGTTAATCAACTCTTCCCTTAATGTTAGAAAATCTAACATTTATCCCCAACCTTATCTTGGGATTTATATTTGTGCACTGTGATGAAGAAATTGCATCATATGCCGCACACCAAAAAAAAATTTTAGATGAAAATTATTTAGTTCTTGACCTTGAACCAATAATGATAGGGGGGCCTTGTTGTCTTGATGCATATAAATGTTGTTATATTTTAAGTGACACATCTCATACCAAATGTTTTTCGGGGATTTGTTCTAATAATCATTGATTTAGCTAGAATTGGAGGCATACAATTTCTACTAAACCAACCAGCATTATCAACATAATTTATAGTTTGAAACTGTGCTCTTAATTTAATAATTTGAGCAAATAACTATGCAAAAATCAAATTGTAAGTTAATAGAAAAGCACATGTGGCCATATCATAGATACATCTATTAAACTATATAATAGTAATCAGTCCACATGGAAAGCGAATAGGCCAATATTCACCTTTTTATATATTCCAAAAAATTTTGGGAATACATCTCATCCTTAGCTAGTATAATGATCAATTTATTGTGAGAACAAGCAGCACAAGAGAATTCATGAAGAATCTTTTATTTCTTCAGTATATAACCATATGAATTCTCAATTACTTTAGCATCACATTTGAACCAGTTCGTCAACCATCATGCCAACTTATATGTATTTCAGTAAATTTTTAATTTACTATTGCATGTGATTCTTAAATATGCGGATAACCTTTACATAAATATTTATAACCCGTCTCGATTGTAATAATATGAAGCTATAACATCTTTCAATTATTTATAGTCTCAATATAATTTATGTTTGATAATGTCTTTGAAACTTAATAATTTTCTTTTGAGACTTATTACAATCCCAATATTATGAACAATTTCATTCCTCCAGCTAGTAACACTTAAGATCTTTTGGAGCTCTCAATTAATTTTGTGTGCTTCACATATTTCACACACCATTCATATGGTAAACATCTCCTTCAAGGAGAAAATCATATAAGTATGGTCATAATCATAAAATATTATATAAGCAAGGCTTGTTCCTTGCTTTAACCCTTTAGTAATCCATGATAAACGTATCAAAATATTTATGCATACTATAAGTACGCAATCAATGACCGTTTAGGTCAAAATAAAATTTTCTTTATTTTTCTTAAATCTTCCATAGGGGTGAAATGTGATATTTATCTAACAATGCATGAGCATGTCCTTTTTTTTAATAATTTTTGTCCCATCTTGACACATTCATTTCAAGAATGGTCAAGCATCAATAATGATTATCACAAATATCATTATATTCAAGGAATGAATTATAATCATATGTACATGCTTCATAAATTTTCATTAAAAATTCATTCTCACGCCATGAAATTTATTATATTTACATGACAGACCTTAACATCACTTTGAAAGTTCAAGTACGCCATCACTTTATATTCCTTTTTTTTTATGGAGGATTTATAAAACTTATATCAAATTAGGTCACACGAAAATCACATATGCAATGACCTTTCATACCATGCCCATTAGTGGCAAAAATTACCTTCATCCTTTGAAGGATCATTTGAGAACTCATAATGTTCTTTGAAGAATATAACCTTCTAATTCTTTAATAAATATGTTGTGTAATACTCAATGTGCACATCTTCGAGATGACAAAATCGTTCATGCAAACTTATGAACATATTTGTACTAGCAAACTCCAAGTTTACCATGACATGTGAGTTTCACTTAGCAAATTTCAGATTTACTAGAACATGAATAATTTTTCAAGTTTGCTATTTTGGAGTATATTTCATAATATTCCATCTCAATTATTCTACCGCTTATAGAGATGTTACTCCTATCACATTCACCCCAGAAAATGCATCCGTAGTTTTAACAATCAAAATTCTCATTCCACGGGAATGAAATATAATAATGTCTTAAATCTATCAAATTATGATAGCTTAGAACATCTTTCAAAATATTGCTCCTTCATGAGCAAATCGAGGTGTGGATATAATGTAACGAAAGATTTTATCCTTGTTACACCTATATTCATATTCATAAATTCAATCACTTGTCTTTTTTTTAGATATATTATGCGCTGCATTCTACCACATTCACTTCAAGGAATGGAGTATATTAAATGGGACATATTTCAAGACATATTCCATGACTTTTCAATAAAATTTTGCCTTAGTCATTATTTTATTATCAATATGGTGCATTGAGATTCAAACTCAACGTCTTATTCATATAAAAACATCATAGGCCAAAAATCATTAGGACTTAAACTCAACATCTTCTTATCACAGTGCATCGGGACTCTTAACTCAATGTTTGACCCTCTTAATGGAATGATATTTAAATCTATCATCACATCCTCGGCCAATAACACATTAGGCCAAAGTATAATAAACTCAAACTTGAGTCTATAACAATATCACCACTTTGTGATTATCAATACTCTTTTCAAACTTAATTTTAAAACAAAACATGAGTTAATAATATACTTATCTTATTATAAATAGTAGGAAAGTGGAATCCAAGCCGTGATGATCGCAGAGTTTGTGCGTCTTGTCTTCTCCACCTTTTGATTCAATTTTTCTTTTCTTAGCCTTCAAATTTTTAGACGGTAGAGTCTAGTGCTGATAATGTGTTATAAAATAAATACAAAATATCAATATCAAACTTAAAGAAATGAGATAACTTTAGAGAATTTTAGTAGTATATTTGTTACTATTTAGATGTCTACATAAAATGTACAAGTGGTGGCTATTTATAAACACCAAACTTAGTTTCTAAGCTTGCCAAACTTGACTTTAAGTTGACAAAATGGCAAGTTGGAACGTTGGCAAGTTGGTCAACTATGTATGTATTCAAATCTAAATTGAACGAGGAATGTTTTGATCTCCAAATCCAACTAGACAACTAACTATTATCTCTAATATTTCACACATATGCATGTCACATGACATCCATATCATATAACACCATGTCATTTATTATTCACCAACATATTTGACTGTTCACACAAACATTAAACCAATATACCATCTCCTTATCATTCTACTTACTTGGCTCTTACACCGGTAAAATTTTTTTATTTTATTTATACATTTTAATAAGGAGAGTGGTGCAAAGAGACTGGCGTTACTTTAATCTTTAATATTAAATAATTATATAAAGAAATATTAATTAAATTTAAAATTTAAGAGTATAATTAATAAAATTCATTTAATAAATACTAGTGAATTTGCCTGCACTTTTACGCGATTTTATAAAATAGTAAGATACCAATAATTTTATTGATATAATTGAGTTTTCATAAAGAAAAGTGTTTGGTTAGTAGTTATATTCCAGATTTTTACTAAAGTCATATGTTACTATTTTAATGAATATAATAAGCAGCGAAAAATATACTCTAATAACTTAAATGGTTAATGTGATTATTTCTACAAAGTCGTATGATATATTTATTTACATGATTATGATATGGAACACCAAATAGTATTATAAATATGATTATTAATTATTTTAGGAATTATGATAATCAAAATTGTAGAAGTAATGAAATAAAGACCATTAAATTTTACAGTAAAGAAGTTAAAGGAAATGACTTTTTAGTTTCTTAACTTGCATATTTAATATGCTATAATTAAAATTTAAAAGAGTGAGTTTTTTTAGCTTTATAATAAAACACATAAATTAAAAAAAAAAAACAAAGAAACCCCCCCTAAAAGGAGAAAAAAATAAGTAATTGTATTTCTTAACTAAAGAGATGCATTATATCATTTTATCTATTCTTAGCTTTATAAGTATTATAAATAATTTTTTAATTAGATATAAATAAGATATATTGACATGCAAATATTTACCTATTAACTATCCTATTTGATGATAATTTGGTGTGTTAAATATTGCGCTCTGAATTCTAACTATCTTTTATATGGGAAGAGAATTCTCAAAAGATGTGACAATAATATTAATTTTCAATAGGTATACTTTTTTTAATATGCGAAGAGAATTCTCAAAAGGTGTGGTAATATTCTTAATTTTAAATAGATACATATTTGAATAAATTAGATGTTCAATAAGTATAACTTTAGTTGAGATGTTTAGGTTAATAGTGCATGCAACTTTAAACGGCGATAAGTGACTTAAGCCTAAAATTATGAATACATATGATTCTCCACGTCAATCTTTTTTTCTTTTCAATTTCATATCATAATTCTTAAATTCTATTTTTTTCCGTGTCCCATATTTGCTTTTAGGCTTTAACAATTTATATACAAAATAATCTGTGAAACACTAGAAAACAAACAACAAAACATTAATTTCAATAATAAAATATTTACATACTCTACCAATATAATATAATAAATAAAGAAATATCTTTTATTCATCTCTTTCAAAAAGAAAATAAAATAATAAAAAATATTATAATCACAAAGTGAAAAAAGGGCGGAAAACAATTGTTCACTACATTTCAAGCAAGGAAAAAGTTGAGAAAAAAATAATATATGTAAAGAAATTATGACATTATAAAATAAATTAGTTCATCTTTAATTTTAGTGATGAATAATAAAAATAAAACGGTCATCAACAATTAAAATTTTTTTTAAACACCATTATATACAAATAACATAAGTTATTTAATTTAAATAACTTAAAATTAAAAAAAAAAATGAACTATTCACATAAAACATAGAAAAATTCTGATCTGTTTTCATTCATCTTTTCTTGAATATCTAAATACTCACTAAGTTCTATTAACATTGACAATATTTCTATTGAAATTATACTTTTCAAAAAGTAATCAATGAAAAAGAAAATAATTCAAACTAAATATAATTCTACCAATTATTTTTTTGCTCAACACTAACTATTAAAAGTCATTCTTTCTCAGTGCCAACAAAAAATGTAATCACACTTCACTTTGTGATAAAAAAATTAGTCTCAATCGCTAAATAATTTTTTAAAAAATTAATCATATATTTAATGCATTAGAATAATACTACTAACAAGAATGTTTCAATACTGGTGGTCGAGAAGAACTTCTTGAACACTCTTTCTTGTCTTCTTGGTATATCATAATTGTAACGATCTAATTTGATGAAATATGTGAAATTTGTGATTTTGTGTGATTTGACTATTTTACCCCACACCGTAATTGCATTATGGTATTTCTGGGGTGTGAGAGTGATTAACATAATTTTTGATGTATTTGGTACCATTTATGCGATATTATGAGTTTTGATGGCTTCGAGAGCCTTATTTAAACTTATGGGGATATCTTTTGATCCGTGCGATGGTTGGCCGAATAAACTATGCCAACAATGCCAGAATATCTATTTTAGGATTGATAAACCTTTGGTTCGGATCTCGATGCACCCGAGCTCATTTCGACCTATTGATCGAAAAGTTAAAAAATTAAAAATAAGGGTGTAGGACCTACATTTGGTCAAAACGACTTCGGATGGAAAATACGACTTCGTTAGTAGATCCAGAATGTCGATTTTAGGGTGTTAGCATGTTTGGTGTGATTTTATGGCTTTTAAATCTCATTTTGACCTTCAATTTCGAAAATTGCGATTTCGGATTTCAGAGGTCAACTCTTTGAAATAATGGTTTTTTGAAAATTCAACTTCGCCAACACGTCCGGAATGTCAAATTTAGTATGGTTGCATAGTTTATTTGCATATATTGAACTCTAAATGAATTTCAAACACCCCGTCGAAGTTCGAATTGAATTAAAAAAAAATAGCTTTTCAGCTATATCTGTGCAGAAAAATCTGCAATAATAAATAGAAGTTTCGAGCCTAGTTTTGCTCATTTTTCATCTTGCATCTTGCGAGTTAAACCCTAAAATAGTTTGAGAGCTTAAAAATGAAGTTTGTGGGAGCTTGGGAAGATAGATTTAACATAAATTTCTTGGTTTTATTACGGATATAAGGGTAAGAATTCACCATTTTCTTAATAATTTCTTGATTAATTTCTCAAAACCTCAAAAATCTTATGACTTGATTTTAAACCTCAATTTCACTCCTTTTCACTTGAATAATATTTTTATCTTATAATTACTAGTTTTTCATCAATTTAACCTTCAAACCAACTCTAATTCTTGATTTTAACCCGGATTTCAAAGATTCCGGTAAAGCTAAAAAATATTTTTTCTTCAATTTGAACCTTATTTTTTACTCGATTTGACTTGGGTTTTCAGCTGTAGGTTACTAAAAATTTGAGGAACACATTTTTAAAGTACAGTTTCGATTTTGCCCTTCTTTTTTGAAAATCCGTTCTGGGGGTCCGTTTTAATCCCGAACCAAAAGTAGTCAATATAGGTGTCATTGGTTTTATTTTGACATGTAGATTTAATATTTGATTTTTTAGTGGATTTCAGGATCATTTGTGGAAGTAAGGTCGTGGGTTCGAAGTGTAGCAGACCGATTTTGGCTTTTGAGGTAGGTTATGGTTTAACTCTTTCAAACTGAGTTGAGTAGTTGATAACGCTCAACTTACACATCAATTTAAGTGTAAGACGGTCGTCGTCAATATATTTATTCAACTTTGGAGTCGGGATCAAATTCACGAGGAACAATGTGGGTGGCGATCAAATCAATTTGAAATGCTAGTCACAAGTTAAATCCAAATAAATGGTACAAAAAGATAAAATGGGGGAGGTGAGTACCTACACTAATGTTTCTTTTAGGGATTTTCTAGTATAAATTCGGGGCTTCGAATAATTAGAATTTTAATAATTATGCACGAAACTTGGGATTATGCATTACTAAGGGAGTGACATGTAGAAGTTAGTCCTCAACATCATTTTAGTAAATCAAATATAGGTAGGTTTGGTTATAAATTTTGATGCTAGTCTTTCAACAAAACACAAAACTTTTCACCATTGATCCTTTCGAATGCCTAATGGGTGTGTTCAACAATTATCAACCACAACCTCAATCAAGGCATCCCTATTTCTAGGATGACACCCATTGCATAGTCAAGCTCACCCGCAACCTTATTTCTAAGATAGTGAGAATTTAGCAAACTACACACATAATTATCTATCATTGCTTTAGTCTACATATTCCTCTTTCGAGGATGATATAGATTCCTAATCTTCACCCAAAACTCTTTTTTCCAAGATAGCCTTGGGTTTTCTAGAGCTTGGAGCTTTCACCCATCAAAACCATGTGGGTATTTGGAGATTTCACCCATCAAATCCCAACCAAATTAGCATAGTAATAATAGAACCCATAAATATGAACTACCAAATAGATGCAAACAATAACAACCCACACACACTTTAATTTCTATTCACACATAACCCCAATAGGGAGATTTAGCTACGCATAAAATGAATAAGCATAGATATGCCCAATCTCCATTGAATTAATTTGTGGTAAATCTAAGAAAATGTTACTTCAAACTTGGATCCTCAACAAAATCAACAATGGAAGTGGGAAAATCTTCCACTTGGAGAGTCTCCAATGTATTCTTCACCCAAAATTTATATAATATTTTCTTCTCCAGAAATGGATTCTACAAAAACCTAAGCTAAACTAGAGATATATTGGGGGTAGAAAGAATGTGATGGAATTGAATGATCCATCCAATTAATCTTTACCACCCCTAACTTAGGCTTTTAGCCTCACCTTATATTTTTGAGTTCAAGGAGGGTATGGTTCAAAAGAGGGATAAAAGAATGGTTCAAGTCTTGTAACGTGTTTGCCAAAGAAAGGTTTAAAGGCTCAAAATGGGTACTAGGGATTACACTTATGCATGGGTAGGATTTTTAGGCTAGAGTGGGTTCCGAACTCACAAAGAGGGCCTAAGATCATTTCTCCAACCAAATACAATCAAAATTAGTTTTGAAAGACTAATGGGGCAAGTTCTAGGCAACACAAGTGTACCAGAGATGAATGCAATATTCTCACCACACATGACATGCAAAATTTGTTAAGGGAGCTCAAATGTCCCTCCCGATAGAAACAGTCATAGAGTATTTAACACTTATTCATACGTAAAAAATTTATGGAACCACAAAAAGATAAAAGGATTTGTTACAACATTGCTCACGTACATGCCTTGATTTTTCAAAAATTTTGGACGAAGAGGGTTTATTGATTTGCCATAGAACTATGCACAAATTACTAACATATGGCTGCTGCTACAAACAAAGCCTTAGTCTCACATTTTGGCTCAAAATGGTCAAATTAACCATATGGCTACTCAAACTTTGCCAATAATGTATAAAGGGATCCCAATTTACAAAAGAAAATATTATAGGTACTCAGACTTCCCTTGCATTTTCTGACATTTATACTATGGGTACTCAAAATTCCCCTACATATTTATCACAATATCACTAAGATCTATAATAAAATTTAAAGTATGTACATAAAACTAAAACTACATATAAAAGAAAAGCATGATAATCCATAAAACTTGGGCACCATCCGAGTACCCAAAAATATATCATCTCAAAACACAATAAAAACAATGTCCAGGATGTCATCCAAAACACTACCCAGGGATATCCAAGCAGTATAAATATAAGGACAGGCACCCCCAACTACCTAGTTAGCAAGGTAAGAGTAAAAGATGTTCCCTAAATCAGCTTTATCATCTCTAGTATACCCTGCATCGTCTCCACTTTCATTAGCACCAGACCCTTCAGTTGCAGATCCTTCATCACTGTCTCTCATCAATAAAGGTAGTTGTTCTGTAGTCTTAAGAACCTTGAAGATTCCCTTTACCCTTCTCCATAGCTTGGTGAAGAATTTTTCTCTTTTCTTTTTCCTCTTCAACAACCTTTTTTGTGACTCCCGGAGAGTCCTGTGTGATATTGCCAAGGTTGAATATGTATTTTCTAATATGGCGACCTTAGAACCTATCTTCTTCAGCTCCTCCTGATATATTTCATGGTCGGACTGAGCCACATATGAATGGCGAGTAGTAGCGGATTCTCCTGGTCCCTAGGATAGTCCTTGAGCATTTCCCTAATAGTATAAATTCTATCAAAGAGTTCTGGGAACTTCACTGGGGATTTGTCCATAGAAATACTTCATTCTAGGTGTAGCTTAGACCTTGGGATGTTCTTTTAGTAATGGTAGTTGATTTCCAGAAGCAAGGCTCCGAATTCGTCTAAGTCTCCTATTTTGTAGATGAGTACCTGTATGTAAAACACTTCAGACCATTTTTAATATTTTTAACACCAAAACGTATGCTAAATTAACAATAAAATTACATGTGCACTATTTTAGAAGATTCGGAGGTGAAAAATAGATGAGCAAAAAGTTGGGTTTCTCAGGTATGGCGATCGCGAAGCATATATCGCGATCGCGCTACTGCGGTGCAGTTGTCTGGACCATGATTGTGATACCTGAGACCGCAGCCAACAGTTCTACCATTTCTTAAAAGAGAGGAACTTAGCACCAACTTTGTCTTCCACTAGTAGCACAACATTGTGATAAGATAAAAATAAGCTCAGCTGGCAAGATTGCTGTCCCAAACTTGAAAATATTGATGTTGGACTCGCTTGGTAAATGAATGGACACCTATTATACACATCAATTATAACTAGCTACTTTGGAATATGGGTACTCAAGACATCCCCAAATAACATGTAGTCACCCTATATTTTCTAACCACAATTATAATTATAAGCAAGCATAGTTTCGGCATTATAACACTATTTCAAGATCATGTCTAGCTACACATCCTAAGCCTACAATAACAATGAATGTAAGTGAGTTCAAGACTACATACTAGGAACTGATGCAAAAGGTTTGAAATGGAACCTTGGATACTCTTGAGAGGCCACAAATTTTAGGGAGAAAATTTGAAACTAATGTGTATGGGTGCATGGAAGTCGAATAGTCTTTTTAATTTGAATTAACCACGATCGCTGGGGCATGGACTATGTTTGCGGTAACTGAGACCAAGAACTCGAGGTCCCTGCATTCTCTACTTAGTCTATTTGCCAAATTCTCATATCTCTTCTTTCCAAATTCAACCAAAATGCCCCTAAGTACCAATACTTTATGGTTTACGCATGCTTACAATCAATAACAAAAATTAAAATCTACCCCATCATATGTAAATAATAGGATACAAGCTATTTTTCGTGGCGTGATGGGTTACCTCCCATCTAGTGCTTAGTTTAACGTCCCTGTACGACGGTTTCACTCTTCTCTTTATGTTTCTACTTAGAAAAGTTGAATTTTTTTCTTGGATTTCACTCAATATGTAGGCAAAGGCATAAAAAATTCAAATCTCCCATGATAAAACGTGGAATAGGTGGTAGAATGGCGGGCAATCTTCGATCTCGCTATTTTGAAGATCTGAACCTTTTACCCAACTTTCCATTGAATTTTTGGATTGGTTCCATGGGTAAAATTATGTTCATTAATTTGTTGTTCTTTGTACTTCGAAAGTTAAATTGCTCAGCCATTGATGTGTGGGGATCCATATGCTCCGTGGGAATGTCAAATTCAGAAATATAATACTGGAGTTCCCTCTCTCCATAATTCATCATTAACTCGAGTAGATAAACTTTTGTTCAATACAATAAGAATAATGTTGAAAACTGGTTAGAATTTGGTCCCTCCCTGATGAGTGAGCAGATGCTAACATATTTGAGCCTTTTAACTCTAAATAATTGCGAAGTCTTAAGCAGCTTTTGGTTGTTTTTAATTGTTTTCTTGTGATATTATAGTTGTAGAAAGGATGGGAGAAAACCATAGAAAAGGTGAACAAAATAAGTAAAATCTAGTACAAGTGAGCTGATATGAGTCTGACGGCATTTCTTGCAAGCCGTCAGAGATGTGGTAAGCTACCAGAAAAAGACGCCAGGAAGAACAGTGAGGAAGAGTTGCTGGATAAAGGTGATGACATTCTCAATATATCATCACAAGTGTGGTAAGCTGTCCGAAGATACCATCAAGTGGGATAGAATATGGTGAAATAATCTGAAGGTCTGACGACATTTGCTATATGCCGTCACTCCTTTGGTAAGCCATTAGAAAACATCTTCAGAGTGAGGCAGAAAAGGTTAAGAAGGTACGACTTCTGATGACATATCTGAGACGCCATCAGAAGCCTGACGATCAACACCAATATGCCATCACCTAAATCCGAGCCCAGCTGTGATTTTATTATTTTACTACCTTAATTAGGCTTTAGTATAAATAGCATCTTTTAGGGTTTCATTCATGACTTTGGAAGCATCTTTTGACATCTGGTAACTTAGTAAAGGGAGGTTCACTTGTTTTTGACTCTCTTAACTTAGAATTCAATTCTCCATCCTTTGATTTAGTTGTGGGAAATTCTTATTGTACTTGAAGGATAAACAACTTTGAATTTCGTCTTTTGTAAGTTCACTTGGTTTAAGTTATGAATTTAATCTTTGTTATCTCTTTCTATCTTATGAGCAACTAAAACCCACAACTAGGGTTGCGGAATCTATGATTATTATTTCATTGAGTTAATAGTTGGATTAGGATTTGAGTGATTGTGGGAACGTCTTGAAATTCTGTTGTTTTAACTTGAATCTATTGGTTGCAAACATTAGGTTATGCCTTAGGTTTTATTTGCTTCTAATGGAGAAATAGACTAGAGGTCATTAATTATCAACAGGGACTCGGAAGCTACCAACCTTCTATTTAGTGTTTAATGTCGTAATTGGATAAATCTACCTGAGATAACATTTGATTGGAAATAGACATGTTATCTAAGTTTGAGAGAATTAGATAATAAATTGTCTGGTGAGGTCGAGAGATAAGTTAGATAGTATCATCGGCAGGGATAATCTGCTATTCCCACCTATCACGAGAATCATGAACAGTTATTATTCAATGGAGATTAATAGTCATTGTGATCACAACCCTAGTTTCTCTATATCATTGATTTGAAATATTGAAAACTTAGTTTTGAGTTCTAAAATAAGTTGAAACATTAAAATTTGTTTGATTGATAAAAACCCCTATTTTATCTTTTCTTATTATTTATTTGAATTTAACTTGTAGCTATATTTTTAAACTAGTTTAATCATCACTCATATTGTTCCCTGTGGATTCGACCCCGACTCCAAAGTTGGGAAAATATATTGACGACGACCGTCTTGCACTTATTTGAGGTGTAATTTGAGCGTTATCAAAAATGGCACCGCTGCCGGGGAACAATTTGGCGTATTGATTTAGTTTAAAATTTTAGCTTACTTGCTTGAATTCAAACTTGTAAATATTTGTTGTGATTTCCTTTGTTCTTGTGTTATGTAGATTTTCTTTAATTTTATTTATTTCTTACTGTGGCATCATGGAATGAATGTAAGTTTGATGGTTGGAAATCTTATCTGGATGATCTATGTCCATATTGTGATGGACCCCACTTTTGAAAAAATTGTAGATATGCTCCCCGGAGAGAGATGTGTGCACCATCTCCATCCTACCGGGAGTATAATTGTTCTTTATGTGGTGGTCAAGATTGACATTAGAGTGATTGCCCAAATGCCTGTTCCCCTTATTGTGCTAACCCAGGTTCTAGTTCTTCTTATGAGTATGACAGGTCTTATGGTCAATAAAACAAAGAACGCAGCACTAGAAAGAGTGACATTAAAGTTAAGCTTCAACTAATGTTAGATCATATAGACATAATGAATGATACCATATGTGACATACGTCAAGACATTAGAGTATTTAATGAGAAAAGAGAAAGGATAGAAGAGATGGATCTCGAGGTCAATTATCCAAAACACTTTTCTACATTATGTTTAGATGATATCTTGTCTTTGGAATCATTTAAAATAATGAAAGAGTGTGATGATAAAGAGCAAGATTCTTATACTGATGATGAGCTTGATGTTGATCAACCCTTGGAGATCTCCCAGCCAACCAAGCCAACTATGAAGGATGATGCCAAGATTGAGAAAATGGTTCTAGAGGCAAAAGAAGAAGCCAAGCCAATCTCTTATAAAAACTCTAGCCTAATTCAAAGTAAAAATGTTGAGAAGATGAATAAAAGTGAGTGTGTAGAGGATAGTGTAAATTTTGAAGTAGGATTAGTTGTGTCACACTCGAAGCATTTTTCCACATTATGTTTAGATGATATCTTGTCTGTGGAATCATCTAAAATAGTGGAAGACAGTGAAGATGAGCAACAAGAATCCTATATTCTTTATTTTACACTTGATAAGCAACAAAAAAATACACCTCACTTTAAAGATGAGCTGTTTACCATGCATCATCCATTACTCGGCTTCTTAATCTTTATACCACCTCCCTATGAGCAAGGAAAGAATATGGACTCTAAGTTGGGGGTGAAATTCATATCCTCAAGGTGGAGGGAAAAACTGAGTTGGGTCGTGCCGCGAAGTTAAACTAGGCGCTTCTTGGGAGGCAACCCAAGGTAATTTGTTGTTTGTATTTGTATTATGTGATTGACATCAGATCTTTGCACCCATGGTGCCACAGGTATGTTTCTAACTCTCTTGTTTTGATTTGACGTGTTGGGAACAATGCATGATATTAAGTTGAGGGTGGGACTACTTCTGGGTGTTGATGTCTACTTGGGGTTTTTATTGCCGTGCCTCTTTTCCCCAGAGTCTTGTTCCTAGTAGAGCTAGTATGTTTAGGCGTATTGTGCTTTTTTGTGATGTGTTATGGTTAACTGGAGAAAAATAAGTATCTAGAGCAGTTGACATATTTTTGTTGATTATTGAGACTGATAAACACCTCTTCGTTGGTCTGTTTTATAACTGTGTGATATACATTTATGTGTGACCGCTGTGCATCTTGTTATGGCATTAGTACTAGTGACATGATATCCACTGCTAAACAATCTCATGAACCAGATAGGTAGTAGCTTGTGATGCACCTTTATGCCATGTGTGTGTGAGATACTACTTAGTTCCCTTTGTGTATTAAATCCAGAACTTTCCCGGTTAGTCTTACCTTGGTTGAAAGATAGGGGTTAGGAAAGGATCATAGGCCATTTTGATTTTTAAGTCACTTTTTGTCTAACTGACCTTCCCTATATGCATGATACCTCTTGATCCCTATTTTGAGCTTGAATTGACCATTTCTTTCTATGACACCTATCACCTCCCCGTTTAAATCATAATGAACCTATTTTGGCCTTGGTCCTCCTTGTACACTATACACCTAGACTTAGGTAAACAACCTAAGTTGAGGGTTTCTATCATAGGGGTGCATGATGTAAACTGAGTATGAAGAAAGGTAGAATAAAAGAAAAAGAATAAGTGAAAAAAATAAAAAGCTGGGTGGTGTGGAAGAAGAATAAGAAAAGAAAAAGAATGAAAAAAAAGCCACATCCATCCTGAATAATGTGTGATCAAGAAAAAGAGAAAAAGAAGAAAAAGGTTAATAAGTGAACCCCAAAAGTTAAGGTAGTGCCAAGGAGGCTTAGTCACTCTAAATGCCATTGAATATCATACCAGCTCTTAGTCTACATTACAAGCCGGAGAAAAGACCTATAGTGATCCTAACGTACCTGTCTGGACACCTTGGTAATGAAAATAAGGGCAAGCATATGGTATTTGACATGTATTGATTGGAATTTCTTTCTGAGAGTGAGTGTCTTTTGACCGTCTCCGCATTGACATGCTTGAGTTCATATATGAGTGAGCATAGACTTCTTTATTATAAGGGCACATCGGTTGCATTGCTAGCTGTTAACTTGTTTGGATAGTGTAATATTGGTACATGCATGGTTGTTGTTGCTGAATTGATGCCATACCTTGATTTCTTTAGGTCACATTGTTAATCTTCATGGATATGCACAATTGGACTGAACGTGGAGAGTCGCATGAGTTTTGAGATAAACTTGATAATCAACTGTGATAGGTATCTTATGTGTCTCTTGGTTAAGCATCATAGTATGGTATTATTTAGTTGCTTGAGGAGAAGCAATTGTTTTAAGTTGAGGGTGTTGATGTGTGAGCAAATGCTAACATATTTGAGGCTTTTAACTCTAAATAATTATGAAGTCTTAAGCAACTTTGGTTATTTTTGATCGTTTTCTTATGATATTGTAGTTGTAGCAAGGATGGGAGGAAAACATAAGAAATATGAACAAAATAAGTAAAATCTGGTACAAGTGAGCTGATATGAGTCTGACGGCATTTCTTGCAAGCCCTTAGAGATGTGGTAAGCTACCAGATAAAGGCGTTAAGAAGAATAGTAAAGAAGAGTTGCTAGATGAAGGTGAAGTGTGGTAAGCAGTCAGAAGATGTCGTCAAGTGGGACAGAACATGGTGAAATAAGCTGAAGGTCTGACGACATTTGCTATACGCCGTCACTCCTCTAGTGAGCTATCGGAGGATATCATTGGAGTGAGGCAGAATAGGTTAAGAAGGCACGACTTCTGACGACATAGTTGAGACGCCATTAGAAGCCTGACGATCAACACCAATATGCCGTCACCTAAATTCGAGCCCAGCTGTGATTTTGTTATTTTATTACCTTAATTAGGCTTTAGTATAAATAGCATCTTTTAGGATTTCATTCACAACTTTGGAAGCATCTTTTGACATCTTGTAACTTAGTAAAGGAGAGTTCACTTGTTTTTTACTCTCTTAACTTAGAATTCAATTTTCCATCCTTTGATTTAGTTGTGGGAAATTCTTATTGTGCTTGAAGGACAAACAACTTTGAATTTCATCTTTTGTAAGTTCACTTGCTTTAAGTTATGAATTTAATCTTTGTTATCTCTTTCTATCTTATGAGTAACTAAAATCCACAACTAGGGTTGTGGGATCTATGATTATTATTTCATTGATTATTATTTCTTGAAATTTTGTTGTTTTAAGTTGAATCTATTGGTTGCAAACGTTAGGTTATGCCTTAGGTTTTATTTGCTTCTAACGGAGAAATAGACTAGAGGTCATGAATTATCAACAAGGACTCGGAAGCTACCAACCTTCTGTTTAATGATTTATGCCATAACTGGATCAATCTACCTAAGATGACATTCGGTTGGAAATAGATATGTTATCTAAGTTTGAGAGAATTAGATAATAAATTGTATGGTGAGGTCAAGAGATAGGTCAGATAGTATCATCGTAAGGGATAGTCTACTGTTCCCACCTATCACGAGAATCATGAACAGTTATTATTCAATGGAGATTAGTAGTCATAGTGATCATAACCCTAGTTTCTCTATATCATTTATTTGAAATATTGAAATCTAAGTTTTGAGTTCTAAAATAAGTTGAAACGTTAAAATTTGTTTGATTGATAAAAACCCCTATTTTGTCTTTTCTTATTATTTATTTGAATTTAACTTGTAGCTATAGTTTCAAACTAGTTTAATCGTCCCTCACATTATTCTCTGTGGATTCGACCCCGACTCTGAAGTTGGGCAAATATATTGACGACAATCGCCTTGCACTTATTTGAGGTGTAAGTTGAGCGTTATCACTCCCTTAATTTCAGAATTAAATCCATCATAGCATAGCTACCCCGAAATGAGCTAGAGTCATCATAAGAGATTAACTTGGCTTCTTTTTTGGACTCTACCCCATTTCCTTTATTATGTCTTCTTCTCTCTCGTATGAGTCGAATAATAGGGAAGTCAGTGATGGATCTTTGCTACCAATCTCGTCATCATAGCTTGGTTTCTCTTCTTGATAACACTCCTCTTGAGTAATGAGAAAGGTAGTGATGGTTTCAAGCTTTTCTTCTTTGCCCAATAGTTGTTTCTTGACACTTGTCCATTCATTGTACATGTATTCCATATTCTACTCCATTGCATATACCCAATCTAAGATAGCTTGTAACCTTGGGTCACAACTGCTGTAATTGGTGCGTTGTTCTTCCGATTTCTCATTATATGACCTAAGAAAATCATAGGAAGAACTAGCAATTCGATTAGTATAATAGGGGGAGGGGGTGTTTGGACACTCATCCTATTGTCCTTGTAGACGGCCACACATAGGGTAACCATACTCCCAATCAGATGGAGACGGTAAAATCTCACCTCGGGGAGTATACTTACAATCTCTCTTGAAGTGTGGTCTATAACAATACGAATATGGAGTCACAATATGACTTCCAATCATTAAACTCATACTTTTTAAAAGATGCCATCAAGAAAAGCAAAAATAAAATAAAATCTACTACCAAGAAATTCACATAAAAATATTTACAAGCTTGAATTCAAGCAAGTAACTAAGATTGCAAACTAACTAAATACGCCAAATTGTTCCCCAGTAACGGCACCATTTTTTATAACGCTTAACTTACACGTTAATTTGAGTGCAAGACTGTCGTCGTCAATATATTTACCCAACTTTGGAGTAGGGGTTGAATCCACGAGGAATAATATGGGTGGCGATCAAATTAATTTAAAATACTAGTCATAAGTTAAATTCAAACAAATGGTACAAAAAGATAAAATGGGGGAGGCGAGTTCCTACACTAATATTTCCTTCTGAGATTTTCTAGTATAAATTTGGGGCTTCGAATAATTAGCATTTTAACAATTATGCACGGATCTTGGGATATGCATTACTAAGGGAGTGACATGTGGGAGTTAGTCCTCAACATCATTTTAGTAAATCAATTGTGGGTAGGTTTGGTTATAAATTTTGATGCTAGTATTTCAACAAAACACCAAACTTTTCACCCATTGATCCTTTCGAATACCTAATGGGTGTGTTCAATAATTAGCAACCACAACCTCAATCAAGGCATTCCTATTTCTAGGATGAAACCCATGGCACTGTCAACCTCACTTTCACCCTTATTTCTAAGATAGTGAGAATTTAGCAAACTACATACATAATTATCTATCATTGCTTTGGCCTCCATATTCCTCTTTTGAGGATGATGTAGATTCCTAATCTTCACCCAAAACCCTTCTTTCAAAGATAGCCTTGGGTTTTCTTGAGCTTAGAGTTTTTTCGTATCAAACCCATGTGGGTATTTGGAGCTTTCACCTATCAAATCTCAACCAAATTAGCATAGCAATAATAGAGCCCATAAACATGAACTACCAAAAAGATGCTAACAATAACAACTCACACACACTTTAATCTCTATTCAAACATAACCCCAAGAAGGAGATTTAGTTACATATAAGATGAATAAGCATAGATATACCCATATTCTCCATTGAATTAATATGTGGTAGATCTAAGTAAATGTTCCTTCAAACTTGGATCTTCCACAAAATCAACAATGGAAGTGAGCAAATCTTTCACTTGGAGAGTCTCCAATGTATTCTTCACCCAAAATTTATATAATATTTTCTTCTCTAAAAATAGAGTCTATAAAAACCTAAGCTAAACTAGAGAAATATTGGGGAAGAAAGAATCTGATGGAATTAAATGATCCATCCAATTAGGGTTAAAGTCATTTTGTTTAAATTGAGATTAGTATGTGAAATTATAGTTTTGCCCTTGGGCTGAACATTTTTGCCAAGTCACGATCGTATAAGCCTGTCTATGACCGCGGCTACATGGCTGTGATTGACTTTCGCGATTGCGATCGTGGTTGATTAGCCATCTTGACTAACTGCGACCGCAACCCATGGACCGCAACTGTGCTAATTAAGGCTGGTTCACTGCAAGTCTTCAGCTGCACTTGTTCTACACTCTTTTGATAATTTCAAGCTTTAATCCACATCTTTTGGTCTCTTCAACTCCTATACCTGCAATGAGTAGATATTAGTGCATTAAACCATAATTATAACTCATTTGAGACAAGGTAATATGGACAAAAATAAGTGTGAATGAGAGGTAAAATCACCACTCATCAGTAGTAAATGATTGTATAAAATGCATGTTAAGATTGCAAATTAATCATAAAAATAGATATCTATGTGTTGTGCCCATGCAGGGGCCTATATTTGATGTAATTATCGAAATTAAGATATTATGTGATGTGTGTGACTGTGTGGAGTCCTATGTGATATTGATAGACCTAAGTACATGTGACTAATTGTACTATATTTTTTAAATGCCTAATATGGTATCATTGGTGTATTGTGATATATTCATACTTGTTGGTATATGAGACATGTGGAAATTCATGGATGAAACAAAAATAATAAGTGGATATTGACTCACATGGTTATGGAAATGTATCATTGTGGTTAGTTGTGGAACTATATCATATGGTTGGTTGTGGAAATACTCTTTATGATTGGTTATAAGCATTACATCCTCATATCATACTCATTCATTAAATATTGGTACCGCCGTGGTAACACCTCTTTAAAACCCTCTCCAAGGGATGTGCCGGGGAGGATATATTGTAACACCTTATAAAACCCCTTTTGAGAAATGTGTTGAAAATAAGATATGAGATATATAGACTGTATATGGGTTGATGAACCCTCCATGGGTCCTACGTCAGGAAGATTTAGCTCTATAGGTGTACACAGGGATTATACGATGATCTCAGAGGACGTATGATGACCTTGTACATCATCATCATCATATACATTGTACTTACTTTATTTTGTTTATGATGTTTTGTATTACCATATTGACTTGTCATATATGTATTTGTCTTACCTTTCTTTACTTGTATGTGATGATTATGTATCTACATGTTCTTCCTTGTTCTACTTATATATGACATAATATTTACCTATGTTCTATATTTTGGTGCGTTGTTGTAATATATATGATATATTAGAACTATTAGTGCAAGCGGTGTGGGCTGCCATTATGGGATATTATTTGATTGTAGGTGGCATGCCCTTAGCGTGTATTTTGTATACTTTATTTTCTACTTTTCTCGGTTGGTCTATGTTACCTACTGAGTACAAGTGGAACTTACTCATGCTTATTATGCCCTTTTGGTATAGGTCCTAGCTCGAGTGTGCCTCAACTTTCTTGACATGAGCAATTGTTGGAGCTTTTAAGGTAGCAGTTGGATATTTATGCCTCCAAAGTTCACCTCTATCTTTTTATAGTAGTTATGTCTTTATTAGTATTCAAATATAGATATTATTCCTTTGTGGTTATTTTTCTTATGTATTTGACTCTTGGATTGTATTAGTAGTTTTTACACTATTGACACCTGGTTTTGGGCATGATTGGTATTTTGGATAAGTTTTTTCTGCATTGTTATGATTACTTGTATGTTTTGTCTTTGTTCTAGAAGCCTTACTTTAGGCTATTTCTATTTTTCCATTTTTGTCGTATCAGTTTAGGTGATAGGTTTACTTGTCAAGGTACGCTATAACAAGTTCCGTCATAACTCTTATTTTTGGGTCGTGACAAATTAGTATCATAGCATTCAAGTTTCATTGGTCTCAATGATGTAAGAATGGGATGTCTAATAGAGTATTGGGGATTGGTACTTAGACATTCGTATCTATCTTTGAGAGGCTATGGGACATCTTCAGGAAACTTTCCTTATTTTATTCTTTGTCATGCGAAGTTCTTTCATACCTTTTATTCTGAGTTGTGCTTCACTCTTTCTGCATTAATGATGTGGCTTATACTACCATTCGTTTAGAGATGCTTCAAGTGATTAGTGGAGATTGTTTGTCAGTTGTAGACCTATTAATGCTCCTAAGTTATTATGGGATCGGTTTGATGATGCCTTTCTTAAGAGATTTGTGCCTTACAATTTGAGGGATCGAAGGCATGATGAGTTATATCATTTAAAGGAAGGCTTCATGACAGTTGCTGAGTGCTTCCATACCTTTTCCTGATATTCCTATGATAATATTTCCACTTAGTCTATGAAGATTAGAAAGTTTGTGAAGGGTTTGGATGTTTCTTTTTAGTTAGCTACATCTCAGATGGTTGTGTTTGGGAGTTTCAGAGTATAGTGGATCATGCTTAGATGATAGAGAGTATTCTTAGTGCATCCAGAGAGGCACGATGTTTTGGTGATTTTAAGAGTTAAACCTCTTAAGGCAAATATTTTAGAGGTTCTCGTAGATACTATGCTAGGCCAATAACTGCTTTTATAGAGTTTAGGTGGTGGATCTTTTAGTTCAATAGTTTAGGGTGGTCGTTCGGGTACAATTGTACCTTTTTTTATTTAGGCTAGTCGTAGAGGTTGTTGTACGTATGGTGATATTGGTCATGTGGCCAGGGACTGTCTCTATTAGGTAATTTAGGCTACTCTTATTTCAGTTGTGCAAGGTAGAGGTTCTACTAGAGGTGTGAGAGGCAAAGATGGTGGAGCCTATGATGGTAGTCGTGGGGCCACCCAGGCAGTTGGTAGTTATAGTCAGTGTTGTGCTATACCATCCAAACCTAAGATAGAGTCTTCTAATATTGTGATTACAGGTATCGTTCCTATTTGTTTTAGACTTACATCTGTATTATTTGATCCTGGATCAACTTTCTCCTATGTGTATGTGTATTTTGCTTTGAGTTTGATTTTGTTAGTGAGCCTCTTCCTATTCCTATTCGTGTATCTACCTCGGTAGGTGATTCATTAGTGGTGGATCGAGTGCACCAATCTTGTGTTGTGAATTTTGCCAAGCATGAGACTTTGGTAGACTTTCTTGTATTAGACATAGTTGATTGTGATGTTATTTTGGGTATGGATCGGTTGGCTCCTTATTATGTCATCCTAGATTGTTATGCCAAGATTGTGACTTTAGCTTCGTCGGGTGTGCCAAGGATAGCTTGGAAGGGTGCACTTCATCCGGGTCTTAAGAGGATTATATCTTATGTTCAGGCTCATAAATTAGTTAAGAGAGGATGTTTATCTTACTTATACCATATTCATGATAGCAGTGTTGTTTCGCCTACTTCTTTATATTTTGTCCTATTATTTATGAGTTTATAGATATGTTTTCTACGGACTTGCTTGGTATTTCTCTGGATTAAAATATTGATTTTGCTATTGATGTTGAGCTGGGAACCAAGCATATCTCTATTTGTCATTATAGGATAGCCCTAGCAAAGTTATAGAAATTGAAGGAGCAGTTGTAGGAGTTATTGGATAAAGGATTTAGCTGACCTAGTGTTTTGCCTTGGGTGCGCTTGTCTTTATTGTGAAGAAAAAAGATGGGTCTATGCAAATGTTTATTAATTATCGGTAGTTAAATAAGGTGATGGTTAAGAATAAGTATTCTCTTCACCACATTGATGATTTATTTGATCAACTTCAGGGTGCTGCGGTATTTTTAAAGATAAATTTAAGGTTTGGGTATCACCAGTTGAGGATTAGAGCTTTGGATATTCCAAAGATAGCTTTTAGGACTCGATATGGTCATTACGAGTTCTTGTTCATGTCCTTTGGATTCACCAATGCCTCTGTTGTGTTCATGAAGTTGATAAATTGGGTGATTTAGTTGTATCTCGACTCTTTTGTTATTGTGTTTATGGATAATATATTAGTTTATTCCAAAAGTAAGGTTGATCATGCAGAGCATTTGCAGATTGTGCTTCAGAGATTGGGGGATGAGAAGTTGTATGCTAAGTTCTCTAAGTGCGAGTTTTGGTTGGAGTCTATGTCTTTCTAGGGTCATATGGTGACTAAGGAAGGTATTATGGTTGATCTAGCCAAGGTTACGGCGGTTCGCGATTGGGCTAGACTTACTTCGCCCACCAAGATTCAAAATTTTATTAGCTTGACCGAGATTATCGGTGTTTTGTCAAGGGTTTCTCTACTATTACAGCTCCTTTGACTAAGTTGACTCAGAAGAAAATTTCCTTCTAGTGTCTGATGTTTGTGAGGCGAACTTTCAAAAGCTCAAGGATTTATTGACTTCAACTCCTATATTGGCTTTTCCTAAGAAGGGAGTGGGTTTTACCGTGTTTTGTGATGTTTTTGGTATTGGATTGGGTATTGTGTTAATGCAGGAAGGAAAAGTAATTGTGTATGTGTCTCGTCAGTTGAAGCCTCATGAGAGGAATTATCCTAGCCATGATTTGGAGTTGTGCGCAGTTATATTTGCCTTGAAGTTATGGAGACATTACTTGTATCGAGTCCATTGTGAGATCTTCTCAAATAATCATAGCCTTCAGTACTTCTTTACCCAATGAGATCTTAATATGAGACAACACTGTTAGATTGAGTTACTTAAGGATTATGACTTGACCATTCTCTATCATCCGGGCAAAGCTAATGTGGTTGCGGATATCTTAAGCCGGAAGTCGACTTGCATGGGTATCTTGGCACATATTTTGACCTAGTAGACATGTTTGGTCTCAGAGGTTCAGTCTTTAGCTAACCAAATAATTACACTTGATATTTCTATACTTGGGCTTATTTTGGCATATGTGGAGGCTAGATCTTTTTTGATAGAGCAGATTGGAGCTCATCAGTTTGATGATATTGGATTAAGGTTAATTCGAGATAAGGTGTTAAGTGGAGAGGCTAAGAAAGCCTTACTTGATTCAGATAGAGTTTTGAGGATTGATGGCCAAGTTTGTGTGCCAAGATTGTATGATTAGATTAGGTTGATCTTGGAGGATACCGATTGTTCAAGATATTTTATCCATCCAAGTATGACTAAAATGTATCGTGATTTGAGGCAGCACTACTAGTGGGGTGGTATGAGGCGAGATATAGTAGATTTTATGGCTCGTTGCCTATGTTGTTAGCAGGTGGAGGCTGAGCATATGGGACCTGGTGGATTACTTTAGAGGTTACCTATTCCCGAGTAAAAGTGGGAATGGATCACCATGGACTTTGTGACTAGTTCACATCGTACATCTCATGGTTCTGACTATGTTTGGGTCATCGTGGATTGATTGACAAAGTCAGCTTATTTTATTCTAGTTTGGGTCTCATTCTGTGCTAAGAGGTTAGCCCCTATCATCATTTATAAGACTGTGCGTCTGTATAGTGTGCCAGTGTCCATTATTTCAGATCGAGGTTCTGTGTTCACATCTCACTTTTGGAAGACTTTTCAAGATGAGTTGGGTACTCGGATTGATCTTAGCATAGCGTTTCAGCCCAGACTGATGGCTAGTCAGAATGGACTATCTAGGTTTTGGAGGATGCTCCACGCATGTGTGATGGATTTTGGTGGCCAGTGTGAGTAGCTTTTGGCTCTCTCAGGGTTTGCATATAATAATAGCTACCATTCCAGTATTGATATGACTCCTTTTGAGGTATTGTACGGTAGGCATTGTCGCTCCTCAGTGGGTTGGTTTGATGTTTCAGAGATGAGAACTCGAGGTATGGACTTGCTTCGTAAGTCTTGGGATAGAGTTTGGGTCTTTTAGGATAGACTTAGAATGACTCAGAGTAGGCAAAAATGCTATGTTGATCATATGCTTTATCCCTTGA
Organism: Capsicum baccatum var. pendulum; assembly: GCA_030864225.1. Classification (NCBI taxonomy): domain Eukaryota; kingdom Viridiplantae; phylum Streptophyta; class Magnoliopsida; order Solanales; family Solanaceae; genus Capsicum; species Capsicum baccatum. The sequence goes on from CM061558.1 coordinate 154,802,254, forward strand.
GTTTTAGTGTTGGTGATTGTGTCTTCCTTCGAGTTTCACCCATGAAGGGTGTCATGAGGGTTGGGAAGATAGAAAAGCTTAAACCCAAGTATATTGGTCCATTTGAGATTCTTCGGACTGTTAGTGATGTGGCATATGAGTTGGCTTTGTCCCCTGATTTATCAGTTGTTCATCTAGTTTTTCATGTTTTTACGCTTTGTCACTATATTTCTGATGAGTCTCATGTCATTCGTTAGGAGTCCGTTCAGTTAGATGAGCTGTAGTCCTTTGTTGAGGAGCCGGTCTCCATTCTGGCTAAGGATGTTAGCCGATTGTGCTCTAGAGTTATCCCTGTGGTTAAGGTTCAGTGGCGACATCGACCTATAGATGAGGCTACTTGGGAGATTGAGGCTGATATACGTAGTTCCTATCCCAGCTCTTCATTGATTTAGGTATTTCTTTACCTTAGTTTGAAAATGAACTAGATTTTTAGCGTGGATGATGTAACGATCTAAAAATTTGACGAAATATGTGAAATTTTTGATTTTGTGGGATTTGACTATTTTAATCCTCCCCATAGTTCATTATGGTATTTCTGGGATGTAAGAGTGATTGGCATGGTATTCGATGCATTTTGGTACCATTTTTGTGATATTATGATTTTTGATGGCTTCGAGAGCCTTATTTTAGACTTATGGGGATATCTATTGATCCGTGCGATGGTTGGCTGAACAGACTGCGCCAACAACTCTAGAATATCAATTTTTGGCTAGGTAGACATTTGGTTTGGATTCCAGTGCATAGTTTGTTTGCATAGATCAAACTCTAAATGAATTTCAAACACCCCGTCGAAGTCCGAATTGAATTAAAAAAAATAGCTTTTTAGCTATATCTGTACAGAAAAATCTGCAATAATAAATAGCAGTTTTGGGCCTATTTTTGCTCATTTTTCATCTTGCCTCTTGCGAGTTAAACTCCAAAATAGTGTGAGAGATTAAAAGTGAAGTTTGTGGTAGTTTGGGAAGCTAGATTAACATATATTTCTTGGTTTTACTACGGATATAAGGGTAAGAATTAACAATTTTATTAGTAATTTCTAGATTAATTTCTCAAAACCCCAAAAATCTTAGGGCCTAATTTTAAACCTCAATTTCGCTCCTTTTCACTTGAATAATATTTTTATCTTATAATTACTATTTTTTCATCAATTTATCCTTCAAAACAACTCCGATTCTTGATTTTAACTTGGATTTCAAAGATTTTACCCGATAAAGATCAAAAATAGTTTTTCTTCGATTTGAATCTCGTTTTTGACTCGATTTGACTTGGGTTTTCAGCTGTAGGTTACTAAAAATTTGAGGAACACATTTTTAAAGTAAAGTTCTAATTTTGCCCTTCTTTTTTGGAAACTCATTCTAGAGGTCCGTTTTGACCCCGAACCAAAAGTAGATAATATGGATGTCATTGATTTGTTTTGATGCATAGATTTCATATTTGACATTTTTAGTGCAGTTTGGGATTGTTCGTGGAAGTAAGGTTGTGGGTTTGATGTGTAGAAAATTCATTTTGGCTTTTGAGATAGGTTATGGCTTAACTCTTTCAGACTGGACTGGGTAGTAAATGATGATACAAAATTCATGTTAAGGGTGGGAACTAATCATGAAAATAGCTATCTATGTGTTGTGCCCGTGTGGGAGCCTATATGTGATGTAATTGTTGAAATTGAGATATTATGTGATGTGTGTGACTATGTGGAGTCCTATGTAATGTTGATTGCCCTAAATACATGTGACTAATTGTACTGTATTGTTGAAATGCCTAATATGGTACCATTGGTGTATTGTGATATTTTCATACTTGTTGGTATATGAGACATGTGGAAATTCATGGATGAAACAAAAATAATAAGTGGATATTGACTCACGTGGTTGTGAAAATATATCATTATGGTTGGTTGTGGAACTATATCATGTGGTTGGTTGTGGAAATTCTCTTTGTGATTGGTTGTCATATCATACTTATTAATGAAACATTAGTACCACCGCGGCAACACCTGAGTAACACCGACAATACCTTTTTAAAACCCTCCCCGAGGGTTGTGTCGAGGAGGAGATATTGTACCACCTTATAAAACCCCTTCAGAGGAATGTGCCAGAAAGGAGATATGATATATATGGATTGTATATGGGTTGATGAACCCCACGATGGGTCCTATGTCGGGAAACTTTAGCTACGTAATTGTATATAGGGATTGTGCAATGGTCCCAGAGGTCGTGTTAGGACTTCGTGCATCATCATCATCATCATATACATTGAACTTACTTTATTGTGTTTACATTTTGTTGTATTTCCATATTGACTTGTCATCTATGTATTTGTCTTACCTTTTCTTACTGGTATTTGATGATCTTGTATATACATGTTCTCCCTTGTTCTATTTATATGTGACATAATGTATACGTGTGTTCTATATCATTTTGTGTTGTTGTAATATATATGATATATTAGAACTTTTAGTGCAAGTGGTGTGGGCTACCATTGTGAAATATTTTTTGATTGTAGGTGACGTGCCCTTAGTATGTATTTGTATGCTTTATTTTCTACTTTGCTCGGTCGGCCTATGATACCTACTGTGTACAAGTGGATCATACTCTTACCTATTGCACCCTTTCGGTGCAGGTCCTAGCTCGAGGGCGTCTCAGATTTCCTAACTCGGGCGATTGTTGGAGCTTCTAAGGTAGCGGTTGGACATTCATGTATTCGAAGTTCACATCTATCTTTATATAGTAGTTATGTCTTTATTAGTATTCGGAGACATATATTATTCCTTTGTGGTTATTTTTCTGATGTATTTGACTGTCGGATTGTATTAGTAGTTATTACACTACTGACACCTGGTTTTGGGCATGATTAATATTTTGGATAAGTTCTTTCCACATTATTATGATTACTTACATGGTTTGACTTTATTCTAGAAGCCTTACTTTGGGGTATTTTTGTCTTTTCCTTTTTTGTTGTATCAGTTTGGGTGATAGGCTTACTTGTCAAGGTACGCTGCGACAAGTGCCATCATGACCCTCATTTTTGGGTCGTGACAATAATACACCCATAAACTAAAAGTGATCCAAACACATAAATGAGGGAATGGAAGATTTTGAACAAGAATTTTTTTTGCCTTTACATTATTTTTTCTTCCACAATTTAGTAATTTACAGTTGGCTATAGTGATAAAGGAGAGAGGATAACTTTGAATGAGAATTTTCATGACTTAAACCATGAATTTTGAAACACCCTTGGTTTTGGTCCTTGTAAATTTCTCAAGTCTTCAGCTTTCTAATAATAATATGGCCCACCATACTAGATATATAATGTAGCTACAGGTCAGATAACCAAACTCATAGGGTGTCCACTGTTTGGTGGTTGGGTTTCTATTGTGGGTTTGATTTGGTGATGATGAGTCGTATGCTCATGATACGAAAATTATAATGCTCAATCGTATGTTGACCAATGTCTAGCCTAGATGTCTTGCTTAGGGTACGACGTGAGGGATACTAGCCATATGGTGTGGTACGAGTTAGGCCTAAAGAGTCATATGTTGGAAAAAATATGGTGTTCAACTTTTTTATCAAGTTATGAGTGGAGGGTACCACTCATATGGTGTGGATGTGAGTTAAGGGGTCCAACCATACCCTCCTTTGTTTATTTTATAGTTTTAAGTTGGGGGTATTCTGGACATTTCCCCTCTTAACCCCTTTTGACCTCATGATATAAAACACTTTTAGGGGCTCCCTTAACCTATTATACTCAATCAAACACTCTTGAATCTCTCTCAAGCTCTTGGTTTAAGAAAAGGCTAGAGTTTCCTCAAGGTGATCAATTAGGGGTTTTCAAGGGTGGTTTATCTTCGTCTTTCTTGGTGTCTAAGGCATGTTACTCTTCCTTCATAGTTAGTTCAACTCAAATCATGTTTTAAAGGATAGTTTTCATGGTATTATTGTGGTGATGTTTGGGTTTTGAAATATATCCTGGGGGTTTTGATTGTTTATGGTTTGATAATTCTTTCCCATGTTTTAATTATGGTTTTCATGTTATATACATGGGTTTGAACATGCGATTGCATGACAATAGTCAATTGATACTTGGTTTTGATTTTGGAAACTATATTCCCTCAACATGTTTGTTAAAATATCCATGAGAATGATTTTGTCATATAGTTTGATTATTACTGAAAACCTTGAATTGCATAATATGGTAATGAACCTAAATTGGTTTGGTTGAATTAAAATATTTTGGAAAGGCCTTGGTGGTCATGGTTTTGGTTTAATTGGAAACCTTGTAGGGTACATGTGGAATCCCCTAAGTGTTGGCTAATGACATTGCTTGCAATCTATAGTCAGTATGACGATACCACTTCTTAATGCCTTGGTAAATAACTGCTGGAATTGGTGGTATGGTTATGTGCTAAAGGTTTTAATTATATGGTAAAGACAGGTTATGATAGCTAACCGTGAAGGTGTGAGTTTGATGGACGGACACTGAAAACTCATATTTACCAACATGAGGGCTGGTCATGGTAACCATACACTTGTGGGGTACACAGGAATCCCCTAAGTTTATAATTGTATATATTTATCATAAAGGTCGAAGGGTACACGGGAATCCCCGACCTCTATGATATCTCTAATTTGTGTGGCTACATGCATTGGAGCCTACTAAGGGGGTAACACTTGAACAATATATCCCATGGGTAGATTATAATGGTAAAGCTACACAAACCCAGGTAAAGGTTTTAAGTTCATGCTAAACCCGGTTCTCTTTCCCGACATGATATATATGTATCTATGTGGTTGTGTATGGTTATTTACTTTGGTTTTGAATTATTGGCATTACTTTATCCTTATTCTTGAGTACATTCTAGAATTTATTATGCTAACCATCTTCGGACATTGTATCCCCACGTGATGCAGGAACCAACCATTCTACTCCTATTGCTTAGTGATTTAGATTTTGGGATAACCTTGTGTCAGACTGAAGTGGTGAGCTTTCATATTCTGGAAGGCTCTATTTTATGTTATGGACTTCTTTATAGTACTTTTGTTTCTTAAACCTTGGTTTTAGCTATGGTCGGGGACATGTCCCAATCGGATGTTCTTTGTTTTTGGATTGAGGCTTTGTGTGACTACTGTGGGCATGGGTGATTTCGGTATTAGTGTCAGCCTTGGTATTGGTGTTGGCATTAGGACTGACACCGATTGGACATTTGATTGGATATTTAGTAGGTTATTGTTATGCACTCCTTTAAATATCTTTCAATTTATTTGGTTTTATCTTATTATACGTTCGAAATTCATCCGACATAGGGTATAGGGAGATTATAGCTGGGTCTTGGGGGCGGTCTTCAGTTCGGGTAGGACTTGAGATGACCAAAATGACAAGGTCCTTGTTTCGGATCTTGTTAGATTGTTATCAGAGTTCTAGGTTCATGGTCAATTAGGAGTCCACAATATTGTGTCGAGTAAGGTCTCTTTTATTAGTGTGTAGCATGCCATACTCATATGGGAGAGGCTACAAGGAATTTAGGAATATTTCTCTTTCTTATGTTCTATTTTGGAGCTATAGGGTCTAAGGTCTTGATTCTCCTCTAATTCTTATTTGTTCTTTTTTCAGATCATGCCTCTTCGATGATTATAAGATCACAAAAAATTCTCTATCCTACCTAAGGAAAATGTTAGTGGGACCCATCCTACTTATGGGGTCCAGACTCGGTCTAGGGGTCCAGTTCCTAATTGTCCTCCTATTGTTCTAAGATTTCCTCCAGTCCTTCTTGAGCCCCTCAGGCTGATGTGATGAATGCTAAGTTTCATTAGTCTATCCATATGTTTTCATAGTTAGTAGCTACTCAGGATGCGCATGGTACTTCTGTTGCTCTATTTTCTAAGGCTACAAAGGTTATCCAATTCATGAGGTTGAACCCTCTTGTGTTCACTGGTGTTAAGGTAGAGGATAATCCTCAAGGTTTACTAGATGAGATGGAAATGGTCTTTCATGTTATGTATGTCACGAATGTGGAAGGTCTGGAATTTTTTACCTATCAACTAAAAGATGTAGCTTACCAATGGTATGAGGAATGGGAATAAAATAGTGGTGATGATGCTGAGTCAGCTTTATGTGAGGATTTCTCTAATTCCTTTCTAGATACTTCTATCCTCAGTAGTTGAGGGAAGCAAAGGCAAAGTAGTTTGTCAATATGAAGCAGGGTAAGATGTCAGCCAAGGAGTATGCCTTAAAATTTCACCAGTTATCTTGGTATGCTCCAAAGATTGTTTCTAGCATGACGGCTAGGATGAGAAAGTGTGCGTCCGGGTTATCCCGAGACTTGATATTTAAAAGTAGGGTTGCCTTATTAATTAAGGACATGGATATCTCTAGGTTCGTTATGTACATGCAATAGGTGGAGGAAGGAAAAAAGAAATAAGCTGACATTAGGAAGAGGTAGGGCAAGAAGTTTAGGTTTCTTGAGCAGGATGGTGGCCAACAACAAGGTGGCAGGGATAAGAGAAAGTGGCCCAAGAAGAAGTAGGGCAATTCTGGGTCGTACTTGATAGCTAGTGCGCTCTACCCAAAGCTGTCGGGTGATAAGAGTTTTTAAAGCGGCGATAACTTTAGGGAACAAGGTGATCAATCTCAAGATAGTGGGGCCTAGTCAGCTCCATTATATCCTCTCTGCAGGTTTTGTGGTAGATTGTATAGGGGTTTCTATAATAAGAGAAGGGATAGGTGCTTCAACTATGGTCATCCAAGGAACATGCTTAGAAACTGTCCTATTGGTAAGGTTGCCTCTGGGGTAAACAATATCCTTGTTTCTTCACCTTCATCTCTGGCACTAAAGGGTGCACCATCTAGTTTCGGCACAGATTAGAACCATCTTTATGCTCTCACTACCCTTCAGGAGTCTGAGGAATTTCTTGATATCATGACTGGTATTTTGAAACTCTTTTCCCACGATGTGTATTATTTACTTAATCTGGGGTCCACTCTTTATTATGTGACCCTATTTGTCGCTGTGTATTTTGGTCTTGATTTCGAGTGTGTCTCAGACCCAATTTTTTATTCTACCCTAGTAGGTTACTATTTTATTACTAGAAGAGTCTATAAGGGGTGTGTGGTATCTGTTGGTAGTAAAAAAACTCTGGTGGATCTGTTTGAATTAGATATGGTGGATATTGATGTAATATTGGGGATAGATTTGTTGCACTTGTGCCATGCATCTCTAGACTGTCGGGCCTATAAAGTCATCTTTAAATTCCCTAATAAATCAATTATTGAGAGAGTGGGTGGTTCCCTAGCTCCTAAGGGGAAGTTCATATCCTATCTTAGAGCTTAGAGATTAATCTCTAAGGGGTATCTCTATCATCTGGTCTAGGTTAAAGATTCTAACTCGGAGGATCCGTCTTTGCATTCTATCCAAGTTGTAAATGAATTTCTTGAGGTCTTCCCTGATGACCTCCCTGGTGTTCCTCCTGTTAGGGAGATTGAGTTTGGAATTGATTTTGTTTCGGACACTCGTCTAATTTTTATTCCTCCATGTAGAATGGCTCCAGTTGAGTTGAAGGAGCTTAAAGAGCAGCTAAAGGATCTTTTAGATAAGGGTTTCATCCATCCTAGTGTGTCCCCATGGGGCGCACCTATTTTATTCATGCATAAGAAGGATGGTTCCCTTCGGATGTGTATTGATTACCAACAGTTGAATAATATGATGGTAAAGAAAAGGTACCGTCTTCCGAGGATAGATGATTTTTTTGATCAGTTGCAAGGTCTTAAGTTATTCTCCAAGATTGATCTTTGGTCTGGGTATCATCAGTTAAAGATTAGGGAGGTGGATATCCCTAAGAATGTTTTCCAAACTCGGTATGGGCATTTTGAGTTTCTGGTTATGTCTTTTTGGGTTGACCAATGCCCCAACACCATTCATGGATTTGATGAATAGGGTCTTCTGTCAGTTTTTGGATTTTTTCGTCATTATTTTTATAGATGATATTCTGGGGTACTCTAAGAGCGAGGTGGATCATGTGAATCACCTCCGTATTGTATTATAAGCCTTGAAGGAGCAACACTTATTTGCCAAATTTTAAAGTATGAATTCTAGTTGAACGATGTCCCTTTTCTGGGTCATGTCATTTCTAGTGAAGGCATCATGGTAGATCTGTAGAAAGTTGTAGTAGTTAAGAGGTGGCCTAGACCCACGACTCCAACCTATATTTAGAGATTCTTGGGTTTAGCTGGCTACTATAGGAGGTTTGTGGAGAGTTTTTTTTACTATAGATGCCCCATTGACTAAGTTTACTTGGAAGAAGGTAAAGTTCTTGTGGTCTGATGCTAGTAAGGGTAGTTTTGAAAAGCTGAAGGATAAGCTAAATTCGACTTTGATCTTGACATTGCCTGAAGGAACGAATGGATTTATGGTATATTGTGATGTGCCCTGTGTGGGGCTTGGTTGCATTTTGATATAGCATTGTAAGGTAATAACTTATGTCTCTAAACAGTTGAAGTTGCATGAGAGAAATTATTCAACTCATGACTTGGAATTGTTAGTTGTAGTGTTCGTGTTAATAATCCCGCATCATTATATTCATTGTGTGCATGTTGATATCTTTTATTATCTTAAGAACCAATAGTATGTGTTCACTCAGAAAGAGCTTAACCTCAGGCAAAGAAGATGGCTTGAGCTTTTCAAGGATTATGACATGAGTCTTCACTACTATCCAGTTAAAGCTAAAATGATTTCTGATACTCTTAGCAGGTTATCCATGGGGAGTCTGGCTCATGTGGATGAGGAGAAGAGGGAGTTATGAAGGACATTCACCATTTGGATAACCTTAGAGTTCTCCTCTTAGACTCTGAGGATAGTGGTGTGTTTGTACATGAGGGGTCACATTCATCTCTTGGTGCTGAAATTAAGAAGAAAAGATGTTAGATCTTGTGTTCATAAGGATAAAAGGCAATGTAGGTGGGCAGAAGGTGATGGCTTGCGAGATTAGTGGTGATGGTACCTTGGGGTACCAATAGAGGTTATGTGTTCTCGATATTAGATGTCTTGCAAGAAAAGATCTTGGATGAGGTCCATGAGTCGCTCTATGTGCTTCATCCTGGTTTGACAAAAATGTACCATGACCTTAAGGAGATGTATTGGTGGAACAATATGAAGCGGGATATGCCTAGATTTGTTGCTAAGTGCATGGTGTTCCAACAGGTGAAAGTTGAGCACATGAGGCCCAGAGAATTGTATCAAGAAATTGAGTTGCCTGTTTGGAATTGGAGGTAATCAATATGTCTTTGGTTACCATCCTTCCTCGATCTCGAAATTAGTTTGATTTGGTTTGGGTCATTGTGGATAGAATGACGAAGTCGGCTTACTTTTTGCCATTGAGGACTAACTTTTTGGCGGAGGATTATGAAGGTTGTACCTTCAAGAGATTGTAAAGTTGCATGAGGTACCTATTTCTATCTTGTCTGATTGCGGTATGCATTTTTCCTCTAACTTTTAGTGGTCGTTTCAGAAAGGTTTGGAGACTAAAGTGGGTTTTAGTACTGCTTTTCACCGCAGTCTGATGGTCAAGTAGAAATGACCATTTAGATGTTGGAGGATATGCTTCTTGCTTGTGTCATTGACTACGGTGGTAGTTGGGTTAACCATTTTCCTCTTATAAAGTTCGCATACAACAATAACTACCACTCTAGCATTGGAATAACTCCGTTTGAAGCTTTTATGGAAGGAGGAGTAGGTCTCTTATTGGGTGGTTTGAGGTCAGTGAGGCAGATATGTTTGGCTTAGACTAGGTTCACCAAGCTTTGGAGAAGGCGAAGGTGATTGGAGATAGACTTAAGTCTTCCCAAAGTCACTAAATATCCTATTCGATATGAGGTGTAGGAAGTTAAAGTTTTGAGGTTGGGGATAGGGTGTTCTTGAAGGTATCTACCATAAAAGGGAGTAATGCGGTTTAGGAAGAAGGGGAAGCTAAGTTCCTGGTATGTTGGTCCATACTTGGTTTTAAGAAGGGTGGGCAATGTTGTGTATGAGTTAGAGTTTCCCTCTAGTTTAAGCTCCATTCACCCGATGTTCCATGTTTCTATGTTGATAAAGTATGTGGGTGATTCTTCATAGATTATATCTATCAAGGATAATGGTATTTCGAATTCCCTATCTTATGAGTAGATCTCGGTTGAAATCTTAGATCGGTAGGTTCATCTATTATGGACCAAGGTTGTCTCTTTGTTCAAGGTTCTATGGAGGAACCACAAAGTGGAATAGGCTACTTGGGAAGAGGAAGAGGACATGAAGTCCAAGTATCCGTTCCTACTTTTTACTCTACAAATTCGTGCGGCAGGTATGTGTTCTTCATCATATCTTTGTTTTCAAACTTTGTTAAAGAAAATATTGATTTCCTTGGTATCTTTATTTCCTCGCTTGGTAAAAGGTAAGGGTAGAGATGTTTTGGGGTCTAATCGTACTAGTTACTTCCTTGTTCCATCATTCGAGCATGAATGATCCAAGTAGGGGAGAATTTAAACACCCTGGGTTCTGGTTCTTGCAAATTTCTCGAGTCTTGAGTTTTCTGATCATCATATGACCCACCATACTAGTCGTATGATGTGGGTATGGGTCAGGTGACCCAACTCGTAGGGTGTCCAGTGTTTGGTGGTTGGGTTTCTGTTGTGTCTACGGGGTGGTGGTGACAAGTTATATGTTAATAATATAGAAACTATAGTGCCCAACCTTATGTTGACCAGTGTCTAGCCTAGATGTTCAGCTTAGGGTACAATTTGAGGGATACTAATCGTATGGTGATAGTACGAGCTAGGCCCAGGGAGTCATATGTTGGATAGAATGTGGTGTCTAACTTTCTGATCAAGTTAAGAGTGAAGGGTACCGCTCGTATAATGTGGATACGAGTTGAGGGGTCCAACCCTACCCTCCTGCGTTCATTTTACAGTTTTAAGTATTCTGGATATTTCCCCTCTTAACCCCTTTTGACCCCACAACATAAAACACCTTCGGGGGCTTTCTTAACTATTATTCTCAATCAAACACTGATAACGCTCAACTTACATATCCAATTAAGTGCAAGGCAGTCGTTGTCAATATATTTACCCAACGAGGAGTCGGGGTCGAATCTACGGGGAACCATATGAGTCAGATTAAGTTCAGAACGAGAGCTACTAACTAGATTCAAATCTATTGTACAACATGGTTTGGGGGTTTGAAATGGATGTCAATCATAAAATTTTTTTTTGGGCTTCTAAAAACCTAATTCAAGACTAAGAATGATTGAAGTGTAAACAATTAGTAGCGGATCTTGGGACTATGCTATCCTAGGGGCAAGATATGCATGGGTATGTAATGATTTAATGCCAATTCTAGTTGTTGATGATATGGTAGGCTAGGTTTAAAGTCCTTGAGGCTAGTTTTTCAACAAAGCCTTAATGTTTTCACTCGTTAACCCTTTCGAGTACCTAATGAGTGTGAAATTAAAGCCACCTAATACCTCAATTAGGCACCCCTATTTCTAGGATGGAACCCGAGGGAAAATCAACCTCATATTCGCCCTTATTTCTAAGATAGCAAAAATTAGTAAACTATACCCATAAATTGTCTACTATTGTCTTAGCTCCCACATTCCTCTTTCAAGGATGATGAGGTTTGCTAAAGTTCACCGAAAACCCTTCTTTTAAAGATGGCTTAGAGATTTCTAGAGTTTGGAGTTTTCACCCATTAAACCCATGTGAGTATTTGGAGCTTTCACCCATCAAATACCAACCTATTTAATCATCCAATAATAGAACCTATCATCAACAAACTAAAATCTGCACAAATACATCACAACCCACACGCTTGCACCCTATTCAAGCATAATCCCAAGAGAAAGAACTAGCAAAACATAAAGACAATAAACACAAATAAACCATGAATTCCATCAAACAAATTCATGAAGAATAAAAAGATTGCATACCAAACTTTAAATCTCAACAAATATCCAATGGAATTAGCTAATTATTCACTTGAAAGTCACCCTAATGTCTTCTTAGCTAAAAATTAGTACAAATTAGGCTCCAAGCTTCAAGAAATTACAAACCCTAATCTAAGCTAAGATGGTGGAGTGTGTGGTGATGGAAGATAGATAAAAGATGGTGAAAATGAGCTAAAATCCCCTATTTAAGCCCCAATTTCACATTTGCCCAATATTATAAAAATGCCACCTTGTTCTTGATCTGCTTAAGCAGATGGAGAGTCGGTGGAAAGCGAATGCAAAGTAGATGGCCCTTTACTTTCACATTTGACCTCCTTTTGACTTGAAAGACTTGCTCATCTTCCCTTTTCAACTTTTCCTTCACAAATGAGCATTAAGTATGAGATAAATATCCAATCAATGAAAAAAACATGATATTTTAGGCTTAAAAGGTACTAGAAAGTCATCAAATGATGGCTTATCAACACCCTAAACTTAAACTATTGCTTTTCCTCAAGTAATCAAGAAAAATTCAAAGAGATATGGTATTTAACTCAAATCCACCCAAAGGAAAGTTATAGTAAAGGAATAAGCTAACAAAGCTCTTCAAATACTTTCTAAGCATGTCATGGCAACAAGTAAATCAATTTTTTTTAATTAGTACATATTTATGAAGCAAGGATGAATGTTTGTATTAAATAAACCTTCCAAATCAACAAAGCATCTTAAGATGAAACACAAAATATTCAAAAATTGTCTCAATCTTAACAATGCAACTTACTTCACCCATTTACCCAAACCGAGAATAAGACTTCACCCTTTACCCAAAAGTATCAATGCCACTCACAAGCAAGAGTTAGCTCCACACACACAAAGTACATGAAAATTTCTAAAGGAGCTCAAATAATGAAAGAATTCATACTCACTCTCGCAAAAAAATTCAAGTACAATGAGTAGAACCATAGACTTGCTCTTTGTGTTTTTTGCTATTAATGTAGACTTACCTATTTTGGAATCACCAAGGTCTTGCGGGTCAAGATGAAGGTTTAAGGTGCGGGAAGGAATATCTATGGATCAAGTAACTAAATACCTCCTTCAATGCAATTTTTCAACCCTTTCTATCCCCAAAATTTTCAAACTCTCGCCTTATTCTTCTTCAAATCAATTTTTATATTTTCCTTTTATTTTTTTTCATTTACAAAACAATTCAAAGCCGCCATTTTCTTCTTCATTTTTTTTATTTCTTTGGCTTTTTCAAGAGACTTTCTAACTTTAAGCCCTTCCTCGCCCTTCATTCATCTAATTTCTCTTCAAGTTCTATGGGCTAGGCTATTCAACTTTATTATTAAGCACATCTCTTGTCTTTTAAGCACATGAGTTAACAACCTTACATACACCTTTCTTATCTTATCTTAGCATATCACATTCATTCCCCTAAACTTAGGATTTTGCCTATATTTCATTTATTAAAATCATACAATGCATCAAAGGAGGTTAAGTGCAAAAAAAAATATTTAAAAAGGGCTAAAGTGTTTTAGAAAGGTTATCATTAGACAAAGAAAGAAAAATAGGTAAACAGGGTCGAAAGGATTAACTAGAAAAAAAATGCTAAGGTGGGAATTTGGCTATGTGACGGGTCAAAAATGGCCTCGGGTCATTCTCCAAGCCAAGCTTGTCTAGGATTTCGCTTTGAACACGCTAGGGGCAAGTTCTAAACTACACTATATACAAGAATTATACAAAAATCTCACCACAGATGGCATCGTTCTTATAGAGAAAAAGGTTAGTCTCCCAACTAATTTGAGAAATTTAAGCTTGATAAGTTACTCTGAGTCAAGGACTCATCCTTGTAAAGAGAGAGCCAAAAATCAAATTTAATGGTCTCACTCAAAAGAAAGCTAAAGAACATCCTTAATCTCTTTTTTTTTTCAAAAAGAAGACTATGATTTTTTTGGTTTTTTCTCAAAATCATTTTATTTCTTGCCAATGACATTTTGAAAGTATTTTTGAACTTTTGCCTCTTCCTGAACAATTAAAGAAAAACTTAGATGAATGCAAGGAAACATTATCATTACACCTCATGGGATTCTTTCCTCACCAATTCACATATTGCCCATTTATATCATAAAACACTCATAACATCAATAGAAACATAAACGACCCTATACCCTTAATAATGACGTCACCCAATCTATCATAGGGCAAAACAAACATTTATGTCTCTCTTACCATGGGCCCAAAATTCCTCAACAATTTCAATCAAAGACCATCAGTTATTCCACATTTAAAACCAATTAGACTCAAAGCTATACTCCAAAAATGATCACATAATACCCCAAGAAATTTCACATTAACCTTTACAAGCATATAAGGTAATTCTTTCTTATTGACATTTTAACAAACATGTGATGTGCATGGAAAGTAAGAACTTGAAAGATAGAATAACAACACATGTGAACAAGATCAATGCACCAATTCATCACCAATCACACCATTTGTAATCATACTAACCAATTAAATCACCCTCCACTCAATTTAACAAACAAACTACAAGTAGGTGTTTTATCAAACACATGGTGTGCACTAGTGTATGGAAGCAAGATTTTATAATTGGGCATGTAAAGCAAGGAACACATTCAAAAATCTTCACCCCAACAACCACATTCCACCAAATTAAGCTCAAATAAAATAAATTTAAACCATAATAAATTATTGAATGTGATAATTATTCCTACTTCAAAGAAGATTTAACTAAGGAGCATACTTTGTGAGCTTGTTAAAGAGAGAAAAGTGGTAAAAAATAAAAGTCCAATATACTTATCCGGGGTTCATTCTTGACGTACCTATTCCAACTTGTGTTATCACCTACAAACACCCAAAAGCAAGATAAAAATAAAAAATATATATATTAGAAAATATCAAAAAAAATTCCTTGGGTTGCCTTCCAAGAAGAGCCTTAGTTAAAGTTGTGGCACGACATCTTTTGACTATTATTTATGTCTCCACTTGGAGGATTTGAAGCATCGGCCCAACTGTTGATCAATACATCTTAGTGGCACATTACACAAAGGTAAGGACACAATGACACTTTTTTTATCTTGCCACTTTGACGACTTGAATCTCTTACCCAACTTCACATCAAATTTCTGAATAGGCTCATTAGGCATCGACGAGAACATAAAAAATCTACTTGTTGCACATTGAAATTTTCCTTTATTGACCTTCAAGTGGGAGGCTTCATTTTGCCCTTTTGAAATGACAAACTCCAAAATATAAGGATTTTGCTCCCCATTCTCAAAATGCATCATTTGCTTGGGTAGGTGGACTTTCATCATATCCGTCAAGCACAATGTTGAAAAATGATTTGAATGAGGGCTATCCCTCAATTCTAGAATAGAATCCCTACCCCAAAATTGACTAGCGTCTTTACAAGAATTGTGCTTGATTTCTTCGTTCGACTCTAGTACCATTTCTTCATATTTGGCATCTTCTTCTTTTCTTAGTTTGGTTAGTAATGAAATCATCAAAGGTTCTTCAACGTCAAGCTCACCATAGACCATGTGGCTTGACACCTCTACTTCCTCAAGCCCATGATAAAGAGTGGGTGTGTTCATGGTGCTTGAAGGATTTGCATCTTCACCCACTTCTTCTTTCTTTTCACTCTCCTTTCCAAATGCCGCCATGGATTGATGCATGACATGCATATTATCCTTCGTTGATTTAACCCATTTTAAGATACATTGAAGCATTGCTTCAACACCAATATTTTTAGTATTTTGTTCTTCCCATTTTTTTTTATAAGACCTATCAAAAGCATAAAAAGAACTAGCAATTGGGTTAGCATAATGGGGTAAGGGGGCATTTGGACAATCACTCTAATGTCCATCTTGACCACCACATAGAGAACATCCATACTCTCTACAGGATCGAGATGGTGCACTCATATCTTTTCGGGGAGAATATATACATTCTTGCCAAAAGTGGGGTCCACCACAATATGGACATAGATTATCAAAATATGCTTTCTAACCACCAAACCCACATTCATTCCTTGATGCCATAGTAAAAAATAAAAAAAATAAAGAACAAAGAAAATCACAAACAAATATTTACAAGTTTGAATTAAATCAAGTAAGCTAAAATTTTAAACTGACTCAATACGCCAATTTTTTCTCCGACAACGGCACCATTTTTTATAACGCTCAACTTATACTTCCAATTAAGTGCAAGGAGGTCGTTGTTAATATATTTACCCAACTAGAAGTTGGGGTTGAATCCACGGGGAACAATATGAGTAGAGATTAAGTAGGTTCAGAATGAGAGCTACTAACTAGATTCAAATCTATTGTACAAAATAGTTTGGGGGTTTGAAATGGATGTCAATCATGAAAATAATTTTTGGGCTTCTAAAGACCTAATTCAAGACTAAGAATGATTTGAGTGTAAACAATTAGGACCAGATCTTGGGACTATGATATCCTAGGGGCAAGATATGCATGGGTATGTAATGATTTAATTCCAATTCTAGTTGTTGATGATATGGTAGGCTTGGTTTAAAGTCCTTAAGGATAGTTTTTCAACAAAGCCTCAATGATTTCACTTATTGACCCTTTCGAGTACCTAACGAGTGTAAAATTAAAGCCACCTAATACCTCAATTAGGCACCCCTATTTCTAGGATGGAACCTTAGGGATAATCAACCTCATATTTCGCCCTTATTTCTAAGATAGCAAAAATTAGTAAACTATACCCATAAATTATCTACTATTTTCTTGGTTCCCACATTCCTCTTTCAAGGATGATGAGGGTTCCTAAATTTCACCCAAAACCCTTCTTTCGAAGATGGCTTAGAGCTTTCTAGAGTTTGGAGTTTTCACCCATTAAACCCATGTGAGTATTTTTAGCTTTCACCAATCAAATCCTAACCTATTTAATCAGGCAATAATATAACCTATCATCAACAAACTAAAATCTCCAAAAATACCTCACAACCCACACACTTGCACCCTATTCAAGAATAATACCAAGAGAAAGAACTAGCAAACCATAAAGACAATAAACACAAAATAAACCATGAATTCCATCAAACAAATTCATGAAGAATAAAAAAAATGCAAACCAAACTTTAAATATCCATAAATCTCTAATGGAATTAGCTAATTCTTTACTCAAAAGTCACCCTAATATCTTCTTAGCTCATAATTAGTACAAAGTAGGCTCAAGCTTTAAGAAATAACAAACCCTAATCTAAGTTAAGATGGAGGAGTGTGTAGTGATGGAAGATAGATAAAAGATGGTGAAAATGAGCTAAAATACCCTATTTAAGCCTCAATTTCACATTTGCCCAATATTACAAAAATGTCATCTTTCTCTTGATCTGCTTAAGCAGTTGGACAGCAGGTGAAAAGCAGATACAAAATAGATGGCCCTTTACTTTCACATTTGACCTCCTTTTGACTTGAAAGACTTGCTCATATTTTCTTTTCAACTATTCCTATACAAATGAGGATTAAGTATGTGATAAATATCAAATTAATGGAAATCAATGGAAAAAACATGATAATTTAGGATTAAAAGGTACTATAAAGTCGTCAAATGACGGCTTATCAAACACTCTTAAATCTCTCTTAAGCTCTTGATTCAAGAAAAGGCTAGGGTTTCCTCAAGGTGACCAATTAGGGGCTTTCAAAAGTGGTTTCTCTCCGTCTTCCTTGATGTCTAAGGCATGTTACTCCTCCCTCATTATTAGTTCAACTCAAAGCATGTTTTAAAGGATAGTTTTCATGGCATTATTGTGGTGATGTTTGGGTTTTGAAATATATATTGGGGGTTTTGGTTGTTTATGGTTTGATAAAGCTTTTCCATGTTTTAATTATGATTGTCATGTTTTATATATATATATATATATATGGCTTTGAACATATGATTGCATGGGAATGGTCAATTGATATTTGATTTTGGTTTTTGAAACTATATGCCCTCAACATGTTTGTTAAAATGTCCATGAGAATGATTTTGTCACATAGTTTGATTATTACTGAAAACCTTGCATTGCATGATATGGTAATGGAACCTAAATTAATTTGGTTGAATTAAAATGTTTTGGAAAAGCCTTGGTCGCCATAGTTTTGGTTTAATTAGAAATCTTGTGGGGTACATAGGAATCCCCTATGTGTTGGCTAATGGTATTGCTTTCAAGATATAGTTGGTATAGCGATACTACTTCATAATACCTCGATAAATAAATTTTGGAATTGGTGGTTTGGTTATGTGCTGAAGGTTTTAATTGGGTGATAATGACGTGTTGTGATAGCTCACCGTGAAGGTGTGAGTTCGATGGACGGATACTGGAAACTTATGTTTGTCGACGTGAGGGTTGGTCATGGTGACCATAAAGTTTTGGGGTACATGGGAATCCCCTAAGTTTATAATTTTATATATGTATCATAGAGTACGAAGGGTACATGGGAATCCCCAGCCCCTATGATATCTCCGGTTCATATGGCTACACGCAATGAGGCCCGCTCAAGGAGTAACACTGGACTCATATATCTAGTGGCTGGATTATAAAGATAAAGCTATACAAACCCAGGTAAAGGTTTTAAATGCATGCTAAATCTTGTTCCCTTTTTCAGCACAATATATATGTATCTATGTAGTTGCATATGGTTATTTACTTTGGTATTAAATTACTAACATTATTTTATCCTTATTCCTGAGTACATGCTAGTATTCATCATGCTAACCGTCTTTGGGTGCTGTATCCCCACGTAATAAAGGAACCGACCATTTCACTTCTCTTACTCAGTGACTTGAATTCAGGGACAACTTTGTGTCAGAATGAAGTGGTGAGCTTCTATACTCCGGAAGGCTCCATTTCATACTATGGACGTCTTTACAATACTTTTGTTTCTTATACTTTGGTTTTCGCAATGATCGGGGGCATGTCCGGATCAGATCTTCATGATTTTCGGATAGTGGCTTTGTGTGACTACTGTGGGCATGACAGTATCGGTATTAGTATTGGCATTGAGGCTGACACCGTTGAACGTTTGATTGGATATTTGGTTAGTTATGGTTATGCACTCCTTTAAATATCTTTCAATTAATTTAGTTGTATCTTGTTATATGTTCAAAATTCATCCGACATAGAGGGTAGGGAGGTTATGGTTGGGTCTTTAGGGGTGATATCCGATTCGGGTCGGACTAGAGATGCCCGACATGATTAGGTCTGATTTTGGGGTCGTGTCAAATTTATATAGATAAAATGGAGAAATATCATAAGGTATCATAAATTTACAAATTAAATTTTGGGGATTGTGAAGATTAAAAATGAGAGTTATGAATGTCATTAATAGTATAAATTAAAGAAATTTGAGTTATGAATGATTATTTTTATTAAAGACATTATATATATATATATATATATATATATATATAATATTCATACATTAGGCGATACTATCATTTTTATACATTTATAATTAGGATTAAAAAAGAGATAAAATAGACTATAGGATAGATATATAAAACATAAAGGGAATAAAAAAATAGGAAAATCAGAAAAGAAAGGGAACATATTAAAAATTATTTTTAAA
The DNA here is from genome assembly GCA_030864225.1 of Capsicum baccatum var. pendulum. NCBI lineage: Eukaryota > Viridiplantae > Streptophyta > Magnoliopsida > Solanales > Solanaceae > Capsicum > Capsicum baccatum. The sequence goes on from CM061558.1 coordinate 154,821,836, forward strand.
AAGTGAATGTTTTCTTTGAGCGACTACAATTGATGATTTCAATTTTTTTTCTCCTATGTCAATTTTCTTTCTATCCTTACTTTTTACTTTTTCAGTTTGTTTATTCTTTATTGGATATTAATGTGTATGGGCTGATAAATGTGATTAGAAAAAAGAGAAATAAATTAGTGCTTTTGATAATAAATAGATTGTAGATATGTAAAAGGAAGAGCTAGTATACCACTAGTAACAAAAAGAGTATACCACTAGTACCAAAAAGAATAATTAATAAATTAATCAAATAATAAATTAATTAAATAAATCCAAATATATACTACTTCCGTAACTTTAAACAACATAGGCTCTGATACAACTGTAGGGGGTGCGGATAACTTGTGTGGTTAAATAGATCTATTATAAATACAATGTCGCATTACTTACCCTTATTCTAGATTCCAGTTAACTATTACCTTTTGAGTCTCAAGTGATTAGATGATAGATAATCATTTTAAGTAGATGATGTTGATTAGCCTAGAGTGATTATTAATCTTCAAATTACTACTGTGATTATCTTTTCCTAATCCCTACTTCTCTTGTAAAGTAAGTAGTGATATGATTGGCCGGATCTTAATATTTACAACCGCCAAGAAATTTATTAAGTTAAAGGTAACCACAATACATGCCAGAATATCGGTTCAGAATAATTTAGCACTTCTCCTACTTCATCAATCTGTCAGGATTCCCACAACCCTAGCTAAGGGATTTAACTGCTCATGGTTGTGAAATGATCAAAGGAATTCCTAATTGAAGACATTCAAACAATATCACAATAATCAACAATAAAACCCGAAGTCTTTAATATCTTTAACTGAATAAACAACCAAAATCATAACAAAGCAATCCTAAGATCAAAATCGAATCATAGAATCAAATATATGTTTGTAAGTAGATGGGGTGCGTAAACTAACTAAAAAACATCGGAGGGAATTTATAAAATACAAGAAAACCCTAGGAAACAACTCCAAAACAAAAAAGGAAAACTAAGGTTGGGGGCCACTTACTAGGCCATAGGTGGCACCTTCGAACCGTAGGTGATCCCACGTAGGTTCCCTCTTCCTCCAAAATTTCCTGAACTCTCTGGACTTGACTATTCTACAACCTACTGTATCACCTACAAACCGTAGGTGACACCTACGGGCAGTAGGTGCCCTCCGTAAGTGACAGTCTTTTCTTTTCTGAACTTTCAAGTCTCTGGATCTCTGATTTCTAACACCTACTTGGAACCTACGGACCGTAGGTAGCATATACGAGTCGTAGGTGCCCACTTCAGTGGTCCAAAACTTCAGCTTTCACTCTTTTTTTTCATAATAGCTCCAAAACTTAATTTCCTGCAAAACATCATATCTAACAAAATAAAAACTTGATTTCCTGCAAAACATAACACAAAACACGTCATATCTAACAAAACAATCTAAGTAACTTGAATATTTTAATAATAAGAGTCAAAAGTGCTATGAAATCATAGAACATCAGCACCCTTAACTTAGAACGTTTGCATGTCCCCAGGCAACACAACACAACAAAACAATCAATACTTTAAGCTAAAAAACATGACCCCCTCCTATTTCAACAATTCAAAACCAATTGCGTGTGTACATAGAGCACAATAATGTGACACAAGGGAATCAAGATATGGCATTACATTATCAATAGACAACCATGCATATATAAAAGTTATGCTACCCAAACAAGTAAGCAGCTAGCAATACAACTCATATTTCTTAACAATAAAGAAGTCCCACTCACTTATATGAAATCATGCATGTCAATGTAGGGACTGTCAAGAGACACTCACGCTCACAAAATTATTTCCACCAGTGCACATAAAATACCATAGGCTTGCCCTTATTTTCTTTACCCTGGCTTTCAGACAGTCGAGTTAGGATCACTATAGGACTTTATTCGGCTTGTAATGTAGACTTGGGGGTTGGTATGGTACATATGGATATATTTAGTGACTAATCCTTCTTGGCACTATAATTACTTTGAGGCCCACTTATCAACCAATTTTCTTTTTATTCCACCCTTATTTCTCCCTTTTTATTCGTTTATCGCATATTCAGGTTGGGCGTGATTTCTTTTATTTATTCCTTTTCTTTTCTTTTTCATATTTTTCTTTTTTTTTCTAACACATCCAGCCTTACTATCATTTTTATTATTTTACCCTTCTTCATACCCACTTCACATTACACACCTCTATGATAGCCAACCTCAACTTAGACAATTTTCCTGAGTTAAGGTGCACAATGTCCTAGGACGATCAAGGCAAAAATAGATTCATTGTAACACAAATGGAAAAATGAGAGATGTAACAAGAAAAAAAGGCTATAAGTCTTAAAAATTGGGATGAAGGGATACCTATTCACACATAGAAGATCATTTAGACTAAAAATGGACTAATATAAAAAATGACCTATGATCCTTTCCTAACCGACAGTCCTACAACCTAGGCAAGACTAATAAGGCATGTTTTGCATTTAACACACAAAAGAGAACTAACCTAGAAAACTCAACTCGTCTCTTATCATAAATAGCCCTCTTAGGATGGCCCATCTCAGTCATAAAGTTGTCTATATCATAAAGTAGTTGTAACCCCTCCTCGTAATATCTCGAGTTAACCTCATCAATAGGCTCTATCGAGATATGAGTAGGGTAGTGATCTAGAGGCTCCTGGTTGGATATCTGTGATGTACCCTCCTCAGATTGAGGTACTGTAGAGATGACTCTGAAACTGGTGCTATGGACTCATCATGGGACCCCTTCTCAGATTGGGAGTCCTGTGAAGTTGCCACTGGAAATGTCTTAGGCTCTACCTTATCCACCTCCTCATCCACTCCCTCCTTAGACTGGGGATAGTGTGGTGGTGACATCCTATCCGACTTCATCCACGGCTTGGGTATTGGTGTAATGATCGGTTGCTAAGCTCTAGGCTAAGTAGAAGCAAGTTGTCTTACCCACTGTGAATAATATGCAAGCGATATACCCATGGTATCTTTAATAATAGTCTCAGTTGCAGCATATTTTTGGGCTCTAGTCCTTGGCCGCATCACTCTAGCCGGGGCATCTCTAGTCGGGTGATAACGCTCAATCTACAGCTTTCTTAGGAGTGTAAAGCGGTCGCTAGCAAATATAGAACCCAACTAGGTTGGGTATCGATCCCACAGGGAATAGCTTGGTCAACAAGTAAGCAACGATTACTAGACTTTTAGTGCAAGTCTCGTAAAAAGGGGGGATTGTAATGTGTAACCAAAATATTAAAGTAAGAACTGAAATAGCAAAATAAAAAGAAAGAATATTTAGTAAGTTGTAAACAATGAGAATTGAAGAGTTGGGGTTATGTCCACCTTCTGAGTTATACGTCTCTATTGGCTATGAGTGTGTTGAATTCCGACATGCATGTGCTTATAAAGAATTGTATTCGATGGTAAATCCAGGCGTCTTTCGACCTATTCGAGGATTATTTCACTTTAACTCTTTCGAGCTTAAAGCGTGTCTAAAGGTACGAATTCTTCAAGAGGTTAATCGAGTTACGACACTAACTGTTTAATAGGGGATGGGACCATACTACCTTGACATTATCTCTTTTCTAGACAGATAACCTTTCTTTCGAACAACTTAAATATTATACTGGCGTATTCTTGCGTTTGCAACCACAAAGAATTTAGATTAAGATGAAGAGAATAATGATATAAGCAGCATACGTGTCACGAACTCACAAACTCATAGTAATAGATAGTATCTCATTCGGCTTCCATAACCCCAACAGAGAAGTTTAGTTACCCATGAGTGGGAAGGAAATCACAATTGACATTGTTATTATACCACAATAAAGATTTCGTGTAATAATGGTGTGGTAGGCGTTAGGCGTGAACTTCCCTAGCAAGTAACGTTTCTCTTGTTGTGGAAAAATAGATGAATAGAAGAATAGAAGAAGAATAAAAAGTAGAATTAATGGAAGAATTAGAAGTAGTAGAGAATGTATAATAGAAAGATGGAAAGAAGGTATAAAATCTCTAGCAAAATAGGGTATTTATAATACCCATATCCTATTCCTACTAAGCTAATGAAATACTTAACCAAATCCTAATAAGCTAATGAAATACTTAACCAAATCCTGATAAGCTAATGAAATACTTAACCCAATTGTACTAGGTTAATGTATCATTATCCTAATCATAATAAATTACTGCTAGTCCCCAAAGTCTTCAAAATTGCTGTTTTAGCCCGGGACATGTTTCCCATGCATCACTTTTGGTCCTTAGGCGTCCAAGCTTCCTTTTCTCCTTTCGTGAAGCTTTCTTTGGCATCAAGTTATCCATAAAATGCTGAATTCTGCATAATTTATACCTGAAACTTTGCTAATCATGTTCGTTAGCTCACTTACAGGAAAAAGGACTAAAAGTGCATGAAATATATAATTTGTTCTCAAAACTAGGCTAAAATATGGGCAAAATCTAATGCTATAGGCGTGTAAATTGGCCTATCATCAACACCCCACACTTGAAGCTTTGTTCATCCTCGAACAAACTATCATGTCCCTCTAAACATTAACTTAAGGTTTCACAGCAACAACACAAAATATTCATCAAGACAAGCACAACAATTATCAACAAAGAGTAGTTTTCCGATCATTAGTAGAAACAATTCAACCTCTACCATAGACTCGTGATGGTGTCCAACTCATATTCAAAAGTTAAGGCACAAAGAATCATATACAACTACCCAAAACTCATCAACCATGCGTGTCTCACCATATATTACCCATAATCACTCACAAGTATAGTATATATTTCGAACATGGGTATAAGAGTATCCTTGCTCTCACTCTCACAAAGAATTCATATGCAGCAACTGATGACCATAGGCTTGCCCTTAGTGTAATGCTCCACTAAATGTCAGAATGCTAAGCTTAGGATCAACTAGGTCTTTTACGGGTTGTAATGTAGGCTAAGGGACAGGTAGGACTATTTTGGCCAGAAATAGTGACTATGTTCCAAAGCTCTTTAATACATCACATTGTATCATTAACACTTTTCTTTCAAACAACCTTTCTACTTCCTTTTATTCTACCACCCTTTTTCTCCTCTTTTGTTTTTCAATTTTAAGCAACTTTTCAGTTTTCCTTTCCTTTTTCTTTTCATAATATACCTCTTATGATAGCACTTTCTTTTTCATAACAAATTCAAGCACCAATACATTCTAAAGCATCATACTCACCCAATTCCCTCTTATTTTGTCACATGACTTTATACTTTAAAGCACTTAGGAATTTGGATCAAATTATGGTCTTGAAAAAATGGATTAGGCTTACATATGAGGTTGTCAAAGAAAATAGGCTAAAGGCTCAAAAGGGTTAACTAGGATAATGTCCATGGGTAGGTAAAAAGAAGGTAAATAATCATAGGTTTCCAAAGAAATGCCTAAATCATCTCCTAGACTTACACTCTTTATTTTCGCTTTACATACATACCAGGCAAGTTCTAGCATCAGCCACAAACATAGAATATACAATATCCTCACACACACAAGGCACATGGTCGACTTTATTGGAAGTAGTATAGACTCTGTTTGACCCAACAAATAGAAGAATTAAACCACACAATATCACATATCGAGTCACAATTAGAGCCTAAACGTCTCAATAGTCATGATGTTAGCACAAACTCTTGTTATAATCTCATGCTTCCTATTAGAATGATTTTATGTGAAGCTAAGTAAGAAAAATTTTACTACTAAAAAAAATTGAAAAAAAACAAAAAAAAACAATTTCGAAAAACAACAAACTAAGCAAACAAACATAAATAAATGCAAATATGGATAGAGAAGTAAAGCATGCAAATACCACCACCCCACACTTAAACGGGACACTGCCCTCAGTGGAAAATAAATACGAAGAATCTGGTCAGTCGGACTCCTCCTCTATGTCGGGGGTCATACCCCCTTCGTCGGAATCATCATGGGAGTCGTCGTCATCAGAATTCTCCTCCATGTCGGAGTCTGGCATGCGTCGATCATCATCGGTCGGCACATCATCATCAAGAGGTTCTTCAAAGTATGTACCTACTCCACACATCTCTCTCGTATGCATATTCATTGGATAGTCATGGTCCAGCTGTTGGAGCTCTGCAGCAGCTGGAACACGACCTCCGCTCATCATGGTGAACCGTGTCATGCCATAAAGATGACAGAAGAAACTCTCATCTCGAGTATGTCTCTCCGCAGTAGTAAGGTTGACACCATATGTTGTTTCAGCATCTTTGACCTTTGTGAGGTAAACCTTTTTCGGGTTATGTGGGAGTTTGTGATCAGCTGGTTCCTCTTCGATATCCTCCTTCCTCAAGATTGTTGTCAACAGATTTCCAAAAGTGAAGTGGGACCGCTTGTGTAGCCTGGCCTTCCGCATTGTAGAGCGAATGATTGCCCCTATGTTGATAGGGACATTCTTCATCAATGTATAGACCAAACACACTCTATCTCTTGTTATTTTGGTGTACTGGGTCCTAGGAATAAGGCAAGAGTTGATAATACGCAACCATATTCGTGCTTCCCTATTCAAAGGAGCATATGGGAAGGTGTTGTGTCATCCGGTGTCTTTTTGTCTGCTCCACCTTGCCATGGATCTAATTCCACAAAGTGTGTGTCGAATTGCTCTATAAGGAGGTCTGTTGTACAGCTCTTTGAATGGTGTTGGATCGACTGAAGGCAATCCAAGAAAGGAGTTGATCAAATTTGCATTGAGTTGTAGAACTTGTCCCCGAATCTTGACTTCGCTGCCTGTGGTTTTTGGCGACCAATTGGCATAAAATTCCCTTGTTAAATCAAGATTACATTCTCCCATGTCGCGGAAGATGAAATCCAGATTTAATGCCATGATTTTCGCCAACATGCGCGGCTCCTTCTTCGCTAGGCTGTCCTTGTTGATTAAGTCGACATGAACATATTTTCTTTCCTTATTGTTCCTATACCATTCCTTGGCTTCCTCCTCAAGAACCCATTTTATTCCAAACATGCGACGTGGTAATTGCATTGAGGATGATTCTCCTTGGTCCTTGCGACCTCTTTTCTTGCCCTTTTGGGAAGTGGTAGCCTTATCTTGTCTTGCTTTAGGAGCCATTGTACCTGAGACTTAAACACATTCATGAGGATACAATCCATAAACAAGCCATAGGGGTACCACCCCACACTTAGTTTTTGTTGATACAAATTAGTGAAGTGAAAGTGGTCGATTACTTAGACTTCGTCGACATACATTGTTAGGAGCTATATTCTGACAAGAAAATCAGAGATGTATCACTTCTTGCAACCTTTGCAATACTTTCATGTTAGGTATAACAATACTACTACATAGGGATTACACCATGGTATAGTTTCTATCAATAATCACAACCTCCTATGTCGGTAGGCAACTATAAGTCTTATCCCGATAAACGGGATATTCTAACATGTAGGTATTCAAGTGACAAGGTTATGCAATGTTCATGACTATAGCAATTCCGTAATTAGTATAACAATGCATCAAGATCAAATTTAAGTCGGAAATAGTTTAAGATCATCCTAACGTATATGTTCACTCACATGGTTTTGTATCAACAATTCAAACACATTAACATCACCAATATTTCTTCAAGATGTAGCAATTCATAATAGACATAGCAACGTAGTACTTCCGAAAAATAGATGAAGAACAAGAGAGTACTTACGTGATTCAAGCCTTTGGAGATGTTCTTGTGAAGTGGGAGAGCAAAAAGAAAAGTTTTTGGGAGGATTTGGATGCTATGTGCGCGCCCTAGGTCAAGATTTCAATGTGTTTATGTTTCAACACTAAGTCCCCTTTATATAGGAAAAGAATGGGTCGGGTTTTGACCCATTAAAAATCAGTTTTGGAGACAAAAAGTGACCATAGGCGGCGCCTTTAGCTTTGCCTATGCATGGTATAGGCAGCGCCTAATGCAAAGCATTTGCTAGCATAGGCGGCGCCTAGTGCAATGCCTATAGTGACCATCGGCGGCGCCTTTAGCATGGTATATGAGATTTCGAGACCAAATGCTTTAGCATAGGCGGTGCCTATGCTATAGCATACTTGAGCATGAGCGGCGCCTATGCCTTTGCACACTAGATTCCGAGACCTTAGGCTATAGTATAGGCGTTGCCTTGTTCGTGGCCTAGTTTTACCTAGGCCTAGCCTTGCTCGATGCCCATTTTGTCATGAGCAATGCTCAATCCATAGCGTTATGCATCCTAATTCCAAACTTACCACCTTTACCATGCACTTCGTCCAAATCATCATTTGAAACCAATCTCCTCGTTGAATACCTCTTGCACCTACATTTGCTCAAAACCAATGAAAACGATTAGTACGATGGGTTGCCTCCCACCAAGCGCCTTAGTTTTGGTCGTGGCACGACTCTTATTTTTGGATTTTCATTTATCAAAAGAAAAACAATTACTTGAACGAAAGAAAGACAAAATGATAAACGATAAACGATAAACGATAAATGATAAACGATGGGTTGCCTCCCATCTAGCGCCTTATTTATCGTCGTGGCTCGACATAGTTACCTCGAGTACTTAGACTTCATTGAGATAAGTGATGGCCATATAATTCATCGAGTCAGGAGGACCGATATAAGGTTTAACACATTGACCATTCACCTTGAAGACAACACCATTATTGTCTTCCAATTCGATTACTCCAGACGAGTAGACTTGGATAACTTTGTATGGACCAGTCCACTTAGACTTTAACTTACCTGGGAACAGCTTCAATCTAGAGTTGAAGAGAAGCACCATATCATCTTTTTGAAAGTTTCATCGAACAATCCGCTGATCATGATACTTTTTCATCCTCTTCTTGTATAGGTCTGACCTTTCATATGCATGGAGACGGAACTCATCTAATTCATTCAGCTGCTCCAACCTCAGATTCATTGCATCATCCCAATTCAAATTCAATTGCTTCAACGCCCACAATGTCTTATGTTCGAGCTCAATGGGTAAATGACAAGCCTTCCCATAAACTAGTTGATAAGGGGACATGCCGATGGGTGTTTTGAATGCAGTCCTGTACGCCCATAGTGCATCATCTAGCTCACGAGACCAATCCTTCCTATTAGCATTTACCGTCTTCGTAAGGATTTGTTTGATCTCCCGATCTGAAACCTCTACTTGTCCACTCGTTTGTGGGTGATAAGGCGTGGCTACCTTATGTTGCTTGACACCATACTTGGCCAACACGGATTTGAATAGCTTGTTGCAGAAGTGAGATCCTCCATCACTTATGATAGTACGTGGTACCCCAAAGCGAGAGAAGATATTCCTTTTCAAAAATGCTACAACACACTTTCCCTCGTTGTCGGCCAACGCTACAGCTTCAACCCATTTCGAGACATAATCCACAGCAACTAAGATGTACTTCATTCCAAATGAATTCACGAATGGACCCATGAAATCAATGCCCCAAATATCAAAGAGTTCTACCTCAAGAATTTTCGACATGGGCATCTCATGGTGTTTCGAAATAGCACCTTGTCTTTGGCATTGGTCGCATCTTCTAACAAAGTCATAGGCATCTCTAAATATCAAAGGCCAATAATATCCACTTTGCAATACTTTTCTTGCCTTCTGATTGCCTGCGTGATGTCCTCCAACTTGGGAAGTGTGGCATGCTTCCAATATAGTAGGCACCTCTACATGGGATATACATCGTCGAATAATATCATCCGTACATTGTCGAAACAAATATGGCTCATCCCAATAGTAGTGTTGTACGTCATGCATAAACTTCCTCTTTTGATGGTATGATAGATTGGCAGGTATTACATTACTCACCACAAAATTTGCAAAGTCGGCATACCATGGTAACTTTTCTGTTATCGTCGCTAGGATCTCCTCGTCAGGGAATGCATCATCAATCTCGATATCAGGCTGTGCCACATGCTCGTTCTCGAGTCTAGATAGATGGTCGGCCACTTGGTTCTCGCAACCTCTTCTATCTTTAACTTCGAAATCAAACTCTTGCAGCAGCAATACCCAACGAATTAATATTGGTTTTGCATCCTTCTTTGTCATTAGATACCTAAGAGCTGCATGGTCTGTATGAACGATCACCTTAGTACCCAATAGATAGGCACAAAACTTCTCAAACGCATACACAACCGCTAGGAGCTCTTGTTCTGTCACAGTGTAGTTCCTTTGGGCTTCATTTAGGACCTTACTCGCATAGTAGATAGGATGAAATAATTTCTCCTTTCTCTGACCAAGCACAGCTCCAACGGCTACACCACTAGCATCACACATGACTTCGAACGGGAGAGACCAATCTGGTGCTACCATGATAGGGGCTTCAATGAGTTTTCCTTTGAGGCATTCGAATGCCTTTAAGCAATATTCATTGAAGTCAAACTTCGCATCTTTCTCCAAGAGTTTGCACAATGGACTAGCAATTTTGGAGAAGTCTTTGATGAACCGATGATAGAAACCTGCATGGCCGAGAAAACTACGAACTCCCTTCACCGAAATTGGTGGTGGTAACTTCTCAATAACTTCAATTTTTGCTCTATCAACCTCAATCCCTCTTTCAGAGATTTTGTGCCCAAGAACGATTCCTTCTTTTACCATGAAGTGGCACTTCTCCTAATTCAGCACTAGGTTGAATTCTACACATCTTTGCAATACCATGCTTAGGTTTGCAAAGCACGCTTCAAAAGTCTCACCAACAACTGAAAAATCGTCCATAAATACCTCCAAAGTGTCTTCAACAATATCAAAAAAAATAGACATCATACAGCATTGAAAGGTGGCTGGTGCGTTACATAACCCGAATGGCATACGTTTGAAAGCAAAGGTACCATATGGGCATGTAAACGTCATTTTCTCTTGGTCTTTAGGGGAAATGCAAATCTGATTATAGCCTGAATAACCGTCTAAGAAGAAAAACCATCCTTTCCCCGCTAATCGATCTAGGATTTGGTCCATAAATGGCATTGGAAAGTGATCTTTGAGTGTCCAAGAATTCAGCTTTCGGTAGTCCATGAATACTCTCCATCCAGTGACGGGTCTGAGTAGAATAAGCTCATTCTTCGCATTCGCGACCACCGTCATGCCTCCTTTCTTGGGAACACATTATACCGGGCCTACCCATGTACTATCAGAGATTGGATACACAACCCCCGCATCTAACCACTTGATAATTTCTTTCTTCACCACTTCTTGCATAGATGGGTTTAGACGTCTTTGATGCTCAATGGTGGGTGTGCAATTCTCTTCAAGCTGAATTTTATGTGTGCAAATCCCAGGTGGAATACCAATAATATCCGCAATGGTCCATCCAATGCCTCTAATGTACTTCCGTAGAATAGCAATAAGAGCTGCAACTTGTTGCTCACCCAAATCTGCTGCAACAATAACTGGAAGTGTATTTCCGCTTCCTAGGAATGCATACTTTAAATGTCTTGGCAGCTCCTTCAATTCTAATGTGGGTGGCTCTTCAATAGATGGCTTAGCTGGTGGTGTGGGTCGATTCTTGAGATCAAGGTCCAGCTTCTTGCGAGCATAGCGATATGTCCCTAATCCTGATAGAGCACCAATAACTTCTTCACAATTTTCAGCATCCTCATTCTCTCCATTCATGAGCACAACCGTCAAAGGGTCATCAATAATTTGCTCTTTTTTAAGTAATTCTTTCTCATCATCAAAGTAAGCATCAGCCACCGAAAATACACTCAGATCTTTGGGTTGCTTCATTGATTTGCAAACATCAAAGCGAACTACTTCGTCATTTATTCAGAACGAAAGCTCATTAGCTCTCAAATCAATAAGTACGCTTCCTGTAGCAAGGAAAGGACGCCCCAAGATTATGGGAACTTCTGAGTCTACCTCACAATCCAAAATAACGAAGTCTGCCGGAAAGATAAATGAAGAAACCTTTACCAAGATATCACATAGAATACCAACAGGTCATTTTACCGACCTATCTGCTATTACGAGCCTCATGTTGGTTGGAGTAGGATCACCCAACCCCAACTTCTTATAGATAGATAATGGCATCAAATTGATGTTGGCTCCTAAGTCACATAATGCTTTGGCAAAATTCAGAGATCCAACGGTGCAAGGAATAGTGAAAGCGCCGGGGTCAGCCTTCTTCTGAACTATTGATCGGGTAGCGATTGCGCTGCAGTGATGAACATCATCTTTCAACTCATAAATTGCTGCCCGCTTCTTTGTCAAAAGATCCTTCATAAATTTTGCATACCCAGGCATTTGTTCAAGTGCCTCCACCAATGGAACATTAATGGTCAGTTGCTTTAACATAGTCATGAATTTGCTGAACTTCGTGTCATCCGCCACCTTCTTTAATCTTTAAGGGAAAGGTGGTGGTGGGTATGGAATTGTTCTCTCCACGGCTTTCTTCTTCTTTTGCTTCCGTTTTTCAGATTTTTCAGGTTGCAAATCGTGAGGGGTGACGTTATGGACGTCAGGATCAGCTGCTGCTGCATCTTCCCCTTTCGCCTTATCATCAATGTCCACTACTTCGTCAACCACTTGCTTGCCTTTTGCTGAATTTTCCAGCACCTTACCACTTCGGGTAGTGATGGCCATGCATGACCCATCATTCCTTGGGTTTTGCACAGTATCGCTAGGTAAAGTGCCAGCCTTTCTTTGATTGAGTGCTGCTGAAAGTTGGCTCAATTGCTGCTCTATTTGCTTGATTGAAGTGGAATGAGAATCAACTATTTGTTTCATAGAGGACAAATCATTAACTACCTCTGTTACTGCAGTGCTTGTTGCTTCCACTCCTTTTAATATTTTAGCCAGCATGTCTTCCATACTTCCAGAACTAGATGTGGTGGTGTCATGTCTTCCAGGGGGAACGTACAAACCACTCTTTTCATTCTTGTTCTTCCAACTACCTTGGTCCTTGTTTCCATATTTATCATAATAGTTCCGACCTTGGTTTCCTTGGGTATTACCTCGGAAACCCCCCTGATTGTTCAAGTAGTTGGCCTCTTCTTCCGAATCAGATTCGTCTCTTCCTTTAAACGCAATAGCTTTCACTTTTTTGGTCTTCCCTGATAATAAGTGCTTTGTAATAAGATCTACTTGTGTTTTCATGTGCGCCATATCTTGATCACGTTCTTCTTCTCTTCTTCTTTGGTCTGCAGTCATGCCAATAGATAAAGTGGGGCTTGCTACCTCAGAATCCCTGGTATGCCAAGATCTACTTTGCTTCGTCATACGATCTAGCATATTGCTTGCTTGACCAAAGGTGAGGTCCATAAAAGATCCTCCAGCCGCATTATCCACCACTGGTTTAGTTATTGAATTCAAGGCTCTGTATAATATCTCCATTAGGTGAACATTAGTCATATGATGGTTTGGGCATCTCGTTAGCTTTGTCTTGAACCTCTCCCATGTTTCATGAAGGGCTTCAGTTGGAAGCTGACGAAAGTTGTTGATTTCATCTCTCAATTGAGCTCTTTTGGATGGCAGAAAGAATCTTTCTAGAAAAGCGTCTCTCAATTGCCTCCAATTTGTAATAGAATCAAGAGTCAGCCCATTCAACCATAGAGTTGCCTCTCCAGATAGAGATAATGGAAATAGACGTAATCGAATTGCATTCTGACCAACACCAGGATTGTCAAACGACTTGCATGTAAAAATAAAGTTGATGAGATGCATATTCGGATCATCGCTTGCTAGTCCACCAAATAATCCTTTGAGTTGCAATAACTGAATCATGGTGCTTGTGATGTTGAACTTGGCTCCGGGCACTAATGGTGGAGGAATTATGGCTCCAGTGGCTCCGGCTCCATCAAGATCATCATCATCGTCGTCAAAAGCTGGTTGCATGTGTTGGCGATCATACCTAAACCGCGCTTGACGACCTCTTCTGTTGGCAGGTGTTGAGATTTCAGCATCATGCCTTGGGTTTAGTAACTCTTCATCACCTAAATCCTCATCGTCAAGATTTGTTACTCGCCCAGGGTTATCAATGTTTTGTTGGTGTACTTGGGCGGCGACAAGAGCAGTTAATCTTGCCTGCTCCTGTTGAGCAGCCATTCTTTCGATTTCCGTTTGTGCCTCCATTCTGCCAATACGTTGTGGTTCAGGATTGATAGGTAATAACGGTTGAACAGAACTTCGAGTATGGGGCATGCACTGAATAAAAACCTGCAGTAAACAAAAACAAAAACTAAAAGTAAAAGTACGAGAATCTTTGACCAAAGAGTCTAGTAATTATCACAAACTTAATTGATACACGTATTCCCTGGCAACGGCGCCAATTTTTGATAACGCTCAATCTACAGCTCTCGTAGGAGTGTAAAGCGGTCGCTAGCAAATATAGAACCCAACTGGGTTGGGTATCGATCCCACGGGGAATAGCTTGGTCAATAAGTAAGCAACGATTACTAGACTTTTAGTGCAAGTATCGTAAAAAGGGGGGATTGTAATGTGTAACCAAAATATTAAAGTAAGAACTGAAATAGCAAAATAAAAAGCAAGAATATTTAGTAAGTTGTAAACAATGAGAATTGAAGAGTTGGGGTTATGTCTACCTTCTGAGTTATACGTCTCTATTGGCTATGAGTGTGTTGAATTCCGACATGCATGTGCTTATAGAGAATTGTATTCAATGGTAAATCCAGGCGTCTTTCGACCTATTCGAGGATTATTTCACTTTAACTCTTTCGAGCTTAAAGCGTGTCTAACGGTACGAATTCTCCAAGAGGTTAATCCAGTTACGACACTAACTGTTTAATAGGGGATGGGACCCTACTACCTTGACATTATCTCTTTTCCAGACAGATAACCTTTCTTTCGAACAAGTTAAATGTTATACTGGTGTATTCTTGTGTTTGCAACCACAAAGAATTTAGATTAAGATGAAGAGAATAATGATATAAGCAGCATACGTGTCACGAACTCACAAACTCATAGTAATAGATAGTATCTCATTCGGCTTCCATAACCCCAACAGAGAAGTTTGGTTACCCATGAGTGCGAAGGAAATCACAATTGACATTGTTATTATACCACAATAAAGATTTCGTGTAATAATGGTGTGGTAGGCGTTAGGCGTGAACTTCCCTAGCAAGTAACGTTTCTCTTGTTGTGGAAAAATAGATGAATAGAAAAATAGAAGAAGAATAAAAAGTAGAATTAATGGAAGAATTAGAAGTAGTAGAGAATGTATAATAGAAAGATGGAAAGAAGGTATAAAATCTCTAGCAAAATAGGGTATTTATAATACCCATATCCTATTCCTACTAAGCTAATGAAATACTTAACCAAATCCTAATAAGCTAATAAAATACTTAACCAAATCCTAATAAGCTAATGAAATACTTAACCCAATTGTACTAGGTTAATGTATCATTATCCTAATCATAATAAATTACTGCTAGTCCCCAAAGTCTTCAGAATTGTTGTTTTAGCCCGGGACAGGTTTCCCATGCATCACTTTTGGTCCTTAGGCATCCAAGCTTCCTTTTCTTCTTTCGTGAAGCTTTCTTTGGCATCAAGTTATCCATAAAATGCTGAATTCTGCATCATTTATACCTGAAACTTTGCTAATCATGTTCGTTAGCTCACTTACAGGAAAAAGGACTAAAAGTGCATGAAATATATAATTTGTTCTCAAAACTAGGCTAAAATATGGGTAAAATCTAATGCTATAGGCGTGTAAATTCGCCTATCATCATCGGGGCAACTGGGTACTCCTCCACTGAGCCACTGCTCTTGAAGGAGTCGTCCCTTTGCCTAGAAGATGAAACCTTATTCTTTGAAGCATTTGGTGCCATGTGTTTTTGAAAAAACCAAGTGTTAGGGTACAAAAGATAGTGAGGGACTACAAAACTGTGCAAAAAAATTCAAAATTTGAAAACTTTAAATTTTTCCTCAATTTTACATCCCTATAACTTATACTCAGCCTAAACATGTCTAAAATTTGCACGTAAAACTAGAGTCAAATTTTCAATACAAGTGCAGCATACAAGACTCCTGGGATTTCTCGACCTCTTCAACTTCTTTTAGGTCATGATCATCAAGTTTAATTCTAGAATAATGCACCACTTTAAGATTTTTTTTGGCTAATTTAAGGCTCCTACAAACAATCTTGTTGATTTATACATAATTTACATGTAATTAAACATACCAACTTACTTATTTTAGATTTAGCACAAGCTAATAATATTAAGAGCCAAGAATATTACCTTTTGTTTGAAGAATCAAAAATGAAGATTGGAAAAGATGAATAACCATAGCCTTGATGATCAACACGTTCACTTTAGACAAGTTGGTACCGAGAAATTTTGTGTTCTTGCCTTATTTGGATTTTGGAAAAAGTTGGTAGGTTTGAATTTTAGAGGAAAGAAGAAATTTTGAGGTTAGATGGGGTAAAAGGGGCAATTTAAGATCTTAAAAATCCTAGAGGTTTGAGTTACGGTTGGTGTGGGCCCAGAGTTTTAAACAAAATGGGCCCAAAAATTGGCCACTTATAGAACCACCTATGGGCCTTAGGTACCAGTCTGTAGATAGCCTAATTTTTTGACCTTTTTCCCTGCTCTCTAGACTTTGTATTTTGACATATATTACACTGATTACGAAGTCATAAGTGGTATTTCCAAACTCATAAGTATATTCCTAAGTTAAAGTCCAGAAAATCCCCAAAAATTCTCAAAATTTCCTTTTAACATTCAAAGCACAACTTACCTGGCCCGAGTGGTACTTATGACCTTCTTGAGTTGGTCACAAAGTCCTATTACCTGGAATATTCTGAATGGCACAATCTATTACCATGTTCTAGGCCCTTTCTCATGCTACTATACCTACAAAAAACAAAAAATAATCATGAGCACTAAAATAGTGGGTTGTCTCCCACCCAATACTTGATTTAATATCCCGGTATGACGTGACTAATTTGGTTACTCAGACTTCACCAACAAGACCATGGGTTGACTCCTATGCAACGCTTGATTTAACATTACATTGTGATGCAAGTACCTTAATTACTTAAAATTCATCAAGGTACCCAAATGAGTAACAACTAGGATCACAACACAATTAATAACCAACACCACCCTTATGTCAGTTGGCTGCTTCATAGTTCTTCGGATTTTGAATGTGACTTCCTCGTTATTGACTCTGAACTTCAGCTCTCCCTTCTCTATATCAACCATCGCTCTACCCCTGGCCATGAATGGTCTTCCCAATATGATGGGCATCTCAAAGTCAACCTCATAATTCAAAATAACAAAGTCAATCAGAAAAATAAAGTTATCAAACCATGGGTTTTTTTACTATGCGTCTTCCATCAACAACCATATAGTTGTCGGCTCTGAAGGGCTCAAGACCAATTGCTTGAATACAACCAATAAAATCAAATTAATTCTAGATTTTAAGTTATATAACCCTATGGCAAATCTGGATGCCGCTATGGTATATGGGATCGTGAATGCTCTGGGATCACCTTTATTTTAGGCTAGAGAATTTGAAGTAACTGCACTGCAATGGTGCAATCTACCAATGTCCTCAAAACTAGCTGCTCTCTTTTTCGTCACCAATTCTTTCATAAACTTGGCATACCCTGGCATCTGCTCCAAAGCCTCAAAAAGAGGGATGTTCAAGCTCAACTCTTTCAGTATCTCAATGAATTTCTTGAACTTTCATTCCTTCTTTTTTTGTTTGTCTTTGAGGAAAAGGTAGGGGCGGTCATGGAATTTGCTTTACTACAGGCTTATTGACCTTGCTTTACCCCTATCCACACCAACACTAACATCAGCATCTGTTGCTTTGTTTGACTCCATGACAGATGTCTCATCAACCACAGTACTATCATTCTTTGTCATATCCACAGTAGGAAATGGGGGATCAATAGTAGACGTACCACTCTGAGTAGTAATAGTGATACAATGACTATCATTCTTTGGATTTTGAACTATATTTCTCGGAAGGGTACCGTACTGCCTCTGATTCAAAGTAGTAGATATTTGCCCAAACTTCTGCTCTAACTTCTTGAGCGTAGTCGCATGAGACTCAACCTTCTGAGTCAGACTTGAGATATCAGCCTTAATCTCTTTAAGGCATGTTAATATTCTTGACCCTTCACCAGCTTGGTCAACATTACCTCTATTCTCAATTCTATATCACGGCTGCCTAGCAGTACATACCTGACTCCCTTATCCTTATAGTCATTCTTTCTTCTATAGTCACCATCATGCTCCCTATTGTGATCTATGTATCTATCTCTATAATAGTTACGACCTTAGTTTCCTTTCCCCTTGGAGTAGACACCCACCAACTCGCGATTTAGATATGTAGCCTCTTCTTTCAAGCCAGACTCGTATGATTTAAAGACTGCACCTTGTAAACCTATACGTTTACCTTATCAAAATTTACCATTGTGAACTGCTTCGTCAGCAACCCAATATTAGTTCTAAGTTGTGCAATCTCTTTACCTACATAATCATCACCCACTATATGGTCACCAGAATACCTAATGGCATAAGTATCAATGCCCCTCTCTGTCTCTCGAGTATGCTACCCTCGATTGTTAAGAGAGATCTGGTCTAGAATACAGATGCTACTTCCCAAAAGCTCCTCCAGTTATTGTATCTGCTATGACTTTGGAACTGATTTTCAAGGCTCTATAAAATATCTCGAGGCAAGTATGTCCCTGAAATGCAATGATTGGGTACCTTGCTCAACTTCTTCTTAAATCAGAACCAAACATCGTAATCGACTTAGAATGTAGTTGCCTAAAGTTGTATGTTTCATCTTTTAACTGCAAAATTTTGGACAGAGGGAAAAATGGGTCTAAGAATTATTTCCGCAACTCATGCCAAATGGTAATCGATCCTTTAGGAAGTTTCCTATACCACAAAGAAGCTTCTCTATTCAACGAAAAAGGAAATAATCTGAGCCTGAGTGCCTCTTAATCTACCACAGGTATGGAGTAAGAAGTGCATATCCTAATGAAATTGACAAGATGAATATTTTCATCATTCATAGCCAAACCCGCAAACATACCTTTCAGATTTAAGAGCTAGATTATGGCACTGGTTATGTCGAACTTAACACCTGGTGGTAAAGCAGGAGGAATGATAGCTCTTGTTTCTGCCGGCTCAACATATCCCATATCCTTCTCATCATCGTATGGATTTAATTATTGTTATGCTGGGGTTACTTGAGCTTGACCACCTCAAAATCTATCTCGATCACCATTGAGTGCTGTTTGATAATCAACTGCTAGAGACCTAGCTAGCTATGCCTCCCGAGCTACACATTTAACTTTAGCTTCTCTTCTCTAGTTAGCATCTGTATCTACTAACAACTGCTCTATTTGTTGATCAGCAATATCCTAAACTCCTGTCAGAGGAGGTGGAGGCACACATTAGGATCATTCCAAACCCCTTCAAGATGGCATGTACGTACTGGTCCCGTCATTCTATGATTAGTTTGTAAGATTCTCTCTGGGTTAGGATAGGATTTAGTAGGAGTAAGGGATTGCCTTAACTCCTTGTGTTCGGCATACACTGGAGTACACCCAACTAAGAACAGAAAATAAACACCCAAAAACTTCAGCAACTTCAATCAACAACTCAACACCGTACTCCCCAACAACGACGCCAAAATTTTGACGTCACCCAAAGTTATGCCTCAAATTGACATTAAAGTGGTTAAAGCAAAATATAGTAACTCAACAAGGTTAGGGTCGAATCCCAAGGGAATACATGTAATTATATCTCTCGCTTACTAGAATCAACGGGTACTATTGAAAGTGAATGGGGGGTTTATAGTAGTAATCTCGAACAAGTAAAAACACTTAGTTTGTAATTTGTCAAAAATGAACACTAGGATTGTATTCCACCCATCTTCTCAAATCAGTAGGATTATCGTAATTTGTTGAACTAGCTTGATATCTTTCATGCAGAATCTGATAAGTTATGCACCATCAATAGTCTTGTTGACTCATTGAAAGATTTCATCTTTTACTTTTTGAGTTTTAGGATGTCGCATTACTAACGCTTATCTTAGATCCCAGTTGACTATTACCTTTTGAGTATCAAGTTATTAGATGATAAATAACCGTCTTAAGTAGATAATATTGATTAGCCTAGATCAACAATTAATATTTAAATTACTATCATGATTATCTTTTCCTAATCTCTACTCCTCTTGTGAATTAAGTAGTGATATACTAGGCGGGACCTTAATATTGCAAACGCTAAGAAATTTATTAAACTGCAGGTAACCATAATACATGTAAGACTATCGGTTCAGAACAACTTAGCACCTCATCTACTTCATCAATCTGTCAGCATTCCCACACCCCTCGCTAAGGGTTTTAGTCGCTCATGGTTGTGAAATAATCAAAGGCATTCATAATTAAAAACATTCAAATAATAGCACAATAATCAATGAATAAAACCCAAAGTCTTTAACTAAATAAACAATCAAAATCAATACAAAGTAATCCCAAGATTAAAATCGAATCCTGGAATCAAATATATGTTTATAAGTATATGGAGTGCGCAACCTACTAAAAAATGTCAAAAGGGTATTTATAGAATGTAAGAAAAAACTAGGAAACAACTCCAAAATAAAGAAGGAAAACTAAGGTTAGTGGGCACTTACTAGGCCACCTACAGGCTGTAGGTGGCACCTACAGACCATAGGTGGTCCTACGTAGGTGACCCTTCCTCCAAAATCTCCTGAACACTCTAGAATAGACTCTTCTGCAACCTACTCTGTCATGTACAAACTATAGGCGCCCTCCGTAAGTGACAGGGTCTTCTTTTCTGAACTTCTGTGTCTCTGGATCTCCAATTTCTGACACTTACTTTTGCACCTACGAACCATAGGTAGCACGTACGGGCTTTAGGTGCCCACTTCAGTGGCCCAAACCTTCAACGTTCACTTATTTTTTCCATAATAGCTTCAAAATCTGATTTCCTATAAAACATAACACAAAACACATCATATCTAACAAAACAACCTATGTAACTTGCATATTTTTATCGTTTTAAGCATTGAAAGTGCTATGAAACCATAACACATCACTTACCTACCAGGATATGCTTTAAAATGTAGCATTTGCAAAAGAGTGAAAATATATTAAGTTCTAAATAAAGTAGCAAGAACTTCTCAATTGTTTGAATTTTAGCAGAATAGACAACGAAGATGGAGATTAAGGTGAAGGCATCATAGAGAGCTGCTGCTTGAACTATTGTTATAACGTTGCTTGATAGACGTGAGAGTTATTATAGTTTTTCCAATTGTTAAGTATTCATGGCTGAGAGTTCTCATTAAATGCTTAGATACACTTTATCTTGAACATTTAGAGAAGATAAATTTTGCTATTATGTGTTGTAATTGAAGGTTTTTCCCATTGAAGTTCTAATTTTACAAACATAAGTTACATTATTAATTATATATTGAGATAACCATCTCAAAGGTGAAAGTGTTGAGCTCTCATTGCCACTTCTAATTATCTTATATTATGTAGAGGAATTTGTATAGAGGTTGTTGATCAACCATTTACATTTTCTTAGTGTCGATGCAAAATTTATTTGTAATTTTAAGGGATGCGACTTGGAAGTGTTAATCATGAAGTTTTATTTTCATCTAAATCATGTGTTGCAGCTGCACCAAGTTTTCAGGCAAAAGAGTAAAGTAGCCTAGACAGTTCTGAGGTAAACAAGGCACTACACCAACCTGCAAGACAAAGTTACTTAATAGCATAATAGTACAAGCTTTAATAGCTACAACGAGAAGAATACGATAAAGATGAAGTAACTGAGGCTCTGGATTAGTTGTTATGAGGCATCAGGCATTCTGTCTTTTTTTTTTTGCAGATATTTGTAAAGAATAACTAGAATATGTACGTGTTGTATGGAAACATCTTCTGATGTTAATCCTTTTTATTCAATACGAAACATGGCATATATCTAAACGGAATTTGTTACATTGAGAAGTGTTGGGCCCGTGCTTGCACGGGTTAATTCCATCTAGTCCTTAAAGAGCTCTCAGTATACTTCTTTCATTTCAAAATAAGGGTTATTTTAGTGAAAATATTGTTACTCTAGAAACTCAAAACAATTTTGTTTTATGTTTTTCAACTGAATAGTGTTTGATTCTCAAGAATTTATTAAATAAGGCTAGTTTAGTAAACTACACAATGAATCTATTGATTTCTTAATTGACTTAATTTTTTGTTAAAATAACATATATCTTAGGAGGGAGGAAGTACTTTTTCGAGAAATACAAGCAAGTTTCTTTAGGATCAAATAAAGTTTTAATCAACTTATATTAGCTTGTTTGATCATGTTTCTAAATTTAATTTATTTTAAAAAGTGTTTTTAAAAAAGTATAATGGTGAAAAATAGTTTCTGTTGGCAATCAACGTAGAAATTCCCTTAAAACTATTTTTTCAGCTTCTCCGAAGCAATATCCACTCCTACTTGGTCAAATACCTTAACTTTTAACTTTTATAGAAAAATATTGTTTTGAAGAATTTATTTTGACTATACAGACTATTAAACCACTTCTAAGAAAATCCTTATATTTATTTATATAATTTTAGAAACGATTTTTATTGAAAATTCATTCTCTTTCAAATTTAATATAGCTATTCGATCCCTGATTATTGCAAACTAACTCAGTTGAAGCCACGATATTACGATTTCGACCCCGTGTCACAAGTTCAAATTTCATTATATTATTTAATCAGCTAGTCTATAGAAACGTGCGTTGCACTTTTATCCTTTATCATTATTATAATTTTTTGTATATTTTAACAAGTAGAGTTATATAACATATTAATTTTATTATTTATATTCTATTTTGAAAATCCTTATATTTATTTATATAATTTTAGAAATGATTTTTATTGAGTTATAATAAATCTATTTATCAGCTTAGTTATCCGCACCCCCCTACAAATGGTATCAAAGCACAGTAATTTAAAAGATATGGAAGTGATATACGTGTTAGAGTTAGTTATTTATTAAATTAATTATGAGAAGACCATTTAAAAATAAAGAAGCTTTTAGAAAAATTAAAGAATCTTTAGTTAGTAATTATTCAGAATATATGAGTCTAAATAAAACAAAAGAAAATCCAGAAAGATTAGCCTATTTAATTACATTAATATCTAGTATTGAAGCAAAATTAATAATCCATTTAAAATCTAGAAGAATGAGACATATACCACCTAATTATGATAAAATTAGATTTAGATATCCACCAAAATATTATAAACATAATTCAAATGAATAAAGAACAAAAATACAAAGAATTAAAATAATTTATCTCTGAAAAACGTAAAGAATTAAAAATAAGAAAAGAAAGATTACATTATAATATATTTGCCGGAGTTAGTAAAAATTCAATAAATATACAAAAAGATGAAATATCAAAATTAGAATCTCAAATAGATAGTTTAGAATATATATATCAACATGAACTATTCACAATAAAATGAATAAAGAAGAATTTATAATAGATGAAAAAATATACGAAAATCACGAAGGATCAAAAATAAAAATAGTATTTTCAAATCTAGGAAGAAGATACAAGAAAATAGGAGAACATTTATATTTAATGTTAGAAAAAGAAGAATTAAAATTAGAAGATAAACTAACAGCAATGGTAAGAAAAGAAAAAGAAAATGAAGAAATAGATAGAAAAAAGGAAATAGAAAAAATTAAACAACAAACTACGGAAGAAATACGACAAATAGAAGAAACTAAAAATAGTAGAATTGCTGAATTAGAAAAAGAATTACAAATGTTAAAAGATTTATACGAACAAAGACAAAAAGAAAAAGAAGAAAAAGATAAAGAACAAAAATTAATAAGCGAGATAAATCAATTTAAAGAAAAATTAGAAATAAATAATATAGAGGTAGAAGAAACAAATAATTATGATTCAGAAGATAGTGAAACATATACGGAAATATTAACAAATATAAAAGATTTAGAAATTAACGAAAAACAAGAAAAAATTAATAAAGAAAACTTAGAAAACACCAATACAGAAATAAATACTCTTGATAAAAAAGAAGATGAAAATCTAATACCCAAAACAACAGAAATAAGAAAACCTATATATTATAAAAATAAATTTAAAAGATATAATGAATATGACAAATGGACACCAAAACAAATAGTTAATAAAAATTATAACTTTTTAGATCTAGACTGTGTAATAGATACAGAAAAAACAATACAATTATGGATAGGATATATGACAAAACAATTATTAGCTAATAATATAAACATAACAGATGCACCAGAATACATAGAAAAAACATTAATAGGATCAGTAAAATTATGGTTTACAAATTTAACTGAAAATAGTAAAAAAGTATTAAGAGCTAATAAACCTATGGAAGGAGCAGCATCAACAACAACTAAATTAACACCTATAGAATTATTGAAAAAATATGAAACGGCTATAAAAGATGAATTTGGTAGTATGACAACATTAGAAGAAGAACAAGATAAGAAAAAGATACAAATAGGAATTTAATGATAAAATTAACAATATGTAATATGTGTTATATAGATGAATATACTTGCGCATTTAAAGAATATTATTATAAAGGAGCATATAGTATAGAAGAAAGTAAGGAAATAAGAAAATTATATTTTAATAAATTACCCGAACCATTTAGTTCAAAAATAATAAAAAGTTGGGAAGAAGCAAAAATAGTAGATACATTAGGAGCTAGAATAAAATTTTTACAACAATGGTATAGAAAGTTATGTGAAAAATATGGAGAAGAATTAAAAATGGAAAAAACATTAATAAGAAATTTAGCATGTTGCAAAAATAAAATAGCACCTCAATTTGGATGCGAAGAAAGATATTATAAGAAAAGAAAAAAACATAAGAAATATAAGAAATATAAAAAATCAAAATATAAATATAAGAAACCAAGAAAAAGATATTATGTAAAAAATTACAAGAATAAAAGACCACATAGAAAGAAAAAATCTATAAAAGAATGTACATGTTATAATTGTGGAAAGTTAGGACATTTAGCTAGAGATTGTAAATTACCCAAAAATCCAAAAAATAAACAAATATCCGAAATAAAAATAGAAAATACAGAATACATGCAAATAGATTATATAGATTATGAACTAGAAAGTGAAGATAGTATATATGAAATTTCAGAAAACGAAACAGATACTGAAATAGATAGTGAGATAGAGGAATCAAATGACTGAAGAAGATATAAAAATAATAACAAAGGAAGAATATTTAAATGATGAAGGAACAGAACAAAAGATAATATTTGACAGTAATATATTTGATGAAATAAAAGGAAAAGAGTTAGATGTAAGTGTAGAAAAAATATTTAAAATACCAACAATAAAAAATATTTTTAGTAGGAAAAAAGATGAATATTATGTAGTATGCCAAAAAGAACATGTAATAGACTGTAGATATGCAAAAGGAAAAGCTAGTATACCACTAGTAACAAAAAGGATAATTAATAAAGAAATAAATGATATAAAAAGTAAAGGAGATCCAATAAAATACGTACACCTTGGAGGTACAGAAATATTAATAAAAACATGTTTTAGAGAAGGAATAGATACACCAATAGAATTATATTTAGCAGATGATAGAATTATAAAACCTATAGAAAAAAGCATAATAACTGCCGTAAAAGGAAATTTAATATACCAAAAATTTAAATTTATAATAAGTGCAAATTATTCAGTAGCAGTAACAGATAGGAATATAGATAAATCATTAGTATTATATTGGAAGATATCAAGAATAGAATTAACCCCAGGAAGTAAAATATTTACAGCGAGATGTAAAAAATTATATGTATTAACAACAAAACATAAAATAACAGGGAAAAATAAGATTAACAAAATACAAATAGATAGCCCATTTGAACAAATTGTAAAAACAATAGATTATAATGACTATAGCTATAGAGACATAGATATAGAAGAAAATTTAGAAATAGTAAATGATAGAATAAGTACAACGAAAAGAATAGCTAATGAAAAACCAGAGTCATCGAGCTCATCAAAAAGAACAAGTTATGAAACAAATTCAATAAGTAATTTAAACCAATATTACATAACAGGAAAAATAAATGAAAAAGAATATTTAATACTATTAAACACAGGACAAGAAGAAAATTATATAGCAAAATATCTAGAAAAAAATAAAGAAATAAAAACTGATAATGATATATGCCCAGATCTACCGAGAAGTTTAATAAATAGTAAAGATATAGTAGAAAAAGAAATAATAATAGGAGGAATTAGAAAAATAAAAATAGAATTTGAGGTAAAAGAAGAAATACAAAAAGCAGATATAATATTAGGAATAAAATGGTTAGAACAAGTAAAACCATATAATATAGAACATACACAATTAGCCATAACATATAATAGGGAAAGATTATTCTTAAGAAGATCCTTAACATAAAATGAAAATATATGTATTAATGAAGATAGTAGTGGAAGGATATTACAGTAGATATTATACGCCTATGATAGATACAGGAGCAGAAGCTAATTTATGTAGATATAATTGCTTACCAGAAAGTAAATGGGATAAATTAAAAATACCAATAGTAGTTAAAGAATTTAATAATGAAGGAAGCTTAATTACTTATAAAGCTAGAAATGTAAAAGCACAAATATGGGATAAGATATTGACAATAGAAGAAATTTATAATTATGAATTAACATCAAAAGATATACTTTTAGGAATGTCATTTTTAGATAAACTATACCCACATATAATAACTAGAAACGATTGGTGGTTCACAACACCATGTAAACAAAAAGTAAGAGCAAAAAGAGTTAATAATAAAATAAGAAAGAAAACTGATTGGATAAAAGGAAGTGAAAAAATTACACAAAAGTTAGAAAATATAAAAAACGCTGAAGATACAATAGAATTAGTAGTATTCTCGATAAATAAAACAGAAATAACTATATTTTCAATAAATAAGATAGAAATAGTCAAGAAAAAATTAGAACAATTATATAGCGAAGATCCGTTAAAAGGATGGGAAAAACATAAAACTACCATAAAAATTGAATTAATAGACAAAAACAGTATAATAACCCAAAAACCATTAACATATAATTTTGACGATTTAAAAGAATTTAAAATGCATATAGATGAATTATTAGAAAAACAATATATACAAAAAAGTAATAGCAAACATAGTAGTCCAGCATTTATAGTAAATAAACATAGTGAACAAAAAAGAGGAAAAAGTAGAATGGTTATTGATTATAGAAATTTAAATGCAAAAACTATAACATATAATTATCCAATACCAAATAAGATATTAAAAATAAGACAAATCCAAGGATATAATTATTTTAGTAAATTCGATTGTAAATCAGGATTTTACCATCTAAAGTTAGAAGAAGAATCTAAAGAATTAACCGCATTTACGGTACCACAAGGATTTTACGAATGGAATGTATTACCCTTTGGATATAAAAATGCACCAGGTAGATATCAACATTTTATGGATAATTATTTTAAACAATTACCTAATTGCATAGTATACATAGATGATATATTATTATATACAAAGACTAAAGAAGAACATATAAAATTATTAGAACAATTTACAGATATAATAGAAAATTCAGGAATAAGTCTAAGTGAAAAGAAAGCCGAAATTATGAAAAACCAGATAGAATTTTTAGGAATACAAATAGATAAAAGTGGAGTAAAAATGCAACAACATATAGTACAAAAAATAATAAATTCAAAAGAAGAATTAGATACAAAAAAGAAATTACAATCATTTTTAGGATTAGTAAACCAAGTAAGAAAATATATTCCAAAATTAGCAGAAAACTTAAAACCACTACAGAAAAAATTAAAAAAGGATATAGAATATAATTATAATGAAGAAGATAAAAAACAAGTTCAAAAAATAAAATTACTTTGCAAGGAATTACCAAAATTACAATTTCCGGATGAAAATAGAAAATTTACATACATAGTAGAAGCAGATGCCAGTGAATATAGTTACGGAGGAGTACTTAAATATAGATATGAAGCAGAAAAAATAGAACACCATTGTAGATACTACTTAGGTACGTTCAACGAGACAGAAATAAAATGGGAAATAAATAGGAAAGAATTATGTTCATTATATAAATGTTTGTTAGCATTTGAGCCATATATTGTATATAACAAATTTATTGTGCGAACAGATAATACACAGGTACGCTGGTGGCTAACAAAGAAAATACAAAATTCAGTTACAACAAAAGAGATTCGGAGACTAGTTTTAAATATATTAAATTTTACATTTGTAATAGAAGTAATCAGTACTAACAAAAATGTTATTGCAGATTACATATCAAGACAAAGCTACACAAACTGAAATGATAGAAGAAAATATACATGAAAAGATACTCAACGCCCTGACTACGCTTTCATTGAAAGTGGACAGTATGGGTACTGAGATAGTAAAGATGGGTACTGAGATAGAAACGCTAAAGCTAAAGACTAGTGAAGATAAACTGAAGTCTATAGCTATGAATCAGGTAACTCAGCAATGCGCAGAGCTATGTCGATCGGAAGACAATAAAATTCCAGAGCTAGAAGGAGATGTTGGGATACTCCATAAAACCCATAACGTTTATCAATCTACTTCTGCAGGTACAAGCAAAGGAGTTAGAAAAAATATGAACCTAAACAAGCTATTTGACAAGCCATATACACCAAACACATCAAAAGACCCCATGTTTACACCCCCACAAGTTACCACATATCGAGATAGCCTAAATCAAGACAAAAAGACATATAACTACACAACCCGCACATATATAGAAAATATCTACAACGTACAAACTTTCTTAAATAGCAACCCAAAAGCTACAAATATCCAAGAACCACATACGAACTATATAACCCAGAAATTAACCGGATACAACAAGCTAATGCCTTACCAAAAACTAAACCAAGCTTAGTTAAAACTTGCTACGAATATGGATTACTTAGTACCGTATATACCACGGACGGAACTGAGATATCCACTATACCCGAGATATATGAAGCATTTACCATATTTAAAAGAATAACCAAAGGTACTCTATTTTTTATAAAAATTTACACGGCACCAGCAGAGATATTATTTGACGAAGTTAAGAAACCTATACAAGTTGTAAAAATAGGAATGACACGAGATATGATTATACCACAAGATATTGGTACACAGCCAGAAATACCCAGAATCGAGATACCAAAATTTTATGCGAACAAAAGAGTTATCGGACTATCTACGATTTTACAAGAACTAGCAAATACATATTGTAATCAAAATCCTATATGGAGTTATTATTCAAGAAACCATGTATTAATATATTCAAACTCAAAAGAGCTACGGGAAACAGATATGGAGACTATTAGGCAATGGATTATGACGTTGCTTAAACCAGAGACAGGACCTATCGCCAGAGCTATTAAAGAAAAATTTATTTCAGAGGAATTATTGACCAGATATTGCAAAACTATTGGACACAAATATCCAGACCACAAGTGTTCAAAATGTAATGGAGGAGATAATGACGTCCCAGTAGTGCAGCTAGAATAAAAGAAGATAAGAACGACAACGGAAAGATAAAGAAGAGCAATAATGGAGATACAACAGATACGACAAAAACCACGGAGACAAGTTATTTATTAAGAGTTACGTAAAGTCTTTAGAATAATTGTACCTTACTATTAATATGAAGACTTTTTTTGTTGTTTGATTAGACTTTAGGTACTAGGCTACTATAGCCTTTAAGACTTTTTTACCTTTTTTTTGTTTTTAGCTTTATGATTAGACACATGTAAAATACTTAGAAAAATTTGTAAAGTTTCGTTCACTTATAAATAAAAGCTCAGAAGGCATTGCAAAGGCAAGCCCTCTTACATTCAAGTAAAAAAATTCTCTCCGTCCAAAATACTTTTGCCTAGTTAATTAAATATATACACTGCAATGGAAAAAGCTATGGAGCAACAAACCTCAGAAATATCAAAACTACTGGAACAGGTATATCTATTTACGATTATGAATAGCTAAATTCATAATTCCCGACAATCATGATATGATAAAATAAATTCATATTAGTTACTTTATAGTAGAATTATTCAAAAAATAATATGTTAAGAAGTTTATTAGCAAAGTGGAAACGGAGAAAAATCCCAAGGAACTATGTCATCCTAAAGGTGAAACCAATGAGGCAAGAAGCCGTGGCGGGGAGTAACCAAAGTCGAGGCGCTGTTTAAGGGAAAAGTATCCGAATTACCATGCTAGTAGTGACCGAAGAACATGTTATTTAAGAATAATCTAGTATATAGTAATCTGAGATGACTATATTTTATTATGTATATGGTTGAAGGGAATATTTTGAAAAAAGCAATTTTATGATAATGAATGATAATATATCTGATGTCATGATAGATAAATTTAAGATACTTATTTTGTATGTACTTAGAGATATAGATGTTGCAGATATAACAAAAATTATATTAGAAAAAGCATATGGAAAAAATTATACGGATAGAATAAATTATATACCACACATACCTAACTACTCTTATAAATATTTATTATGTTAAAATTACGTAGGATTTTTAAAGATACGCAAAAAATACAGTTACTGGAAAAACAGATAAAAATAAATATAGACAAATACATGGAAAATAAAAAATATATAAAATCTCTTAATAAAAATATGCAAAAACTACTAAGTCTAAAACAAATAGCTATAAAATATCAATTTTTTTAAAACAAAATAGCCCATTTAGACTACCTTAGAGTTTTAATCTTATATATACTTAAAGATATTGAAATAATAGATATTAAGAAAATGATATTAGAAGAAGTAATAAACTACGAAATTGAAATGATAAATGCCACAGCACAAATATACGAAGACATTTACCCAGAAGGATATTATTCAGACCAAGATTGTGGATGTTAGAATATATTAGAAAAACTAGAGAAAACCAAGATAATCTAAATAACGAAGTTAATTATAGAAACCATATTAGAAAAATAATGGAAGATCTAAAAGAAAGTTAATATGGATACAAAAAACCTTAGAAAATTTACAAAAAAGCACATGTAACAGTTTATATAATATAAAAAACTCATTACGAGAAGAACAACACAAAATAATAAATGACATAGAAAATCTAGAATTAGATATACACTACAGTATAGAAAGAATAAGTTATTACACAGAAATTTGTAACTCAGCAGTTACTACAGGATAAAATAATAAACTAAAAATTAATGAATACATCTCACAAAAAGAATAACTTATTAAAACAAAATTTAAGAAATAACCACGCACAAAAAAGAATAGATTCATCAGTTATAATAAATCTATTTATAAATCTATTTATCAGCTTAGTTATCCGCACCCCCCTACAAATGGTATCAGATCACAGTAATTTAAAAGATATGGAAGTGATATACGTGTTAGAGTTAGTTATTTATTAAATTACTATGCTCTGATACCATTTGTAGGGGGTGCGGATAACTAAGCTGATAAATAGATTTATTATAACTGATGAATCTATTCTTTTTTGTGCGTGGTTATTTCTTAGATTTTGTTTTAATAAGTTATTCTTTTTGTGAGATGTATTCATTAATTTTTAGTTTATTATTTTATCCTGTAGTAACTGCTGAGTTACAAATTTCTGTGTAATAACTTATTCTTTCTATACTGTAGTGTATATCTAATTCTAGATTTTCTATGTCATTTATTATTTTGTGTTGTTCTTCTCGTAATGAGTCTTTTATATTATATAAACTGTTACATGTTCTTTTTTCTAAATTTTCTAAGGTTTTTTCTATCCATATTAACTTTTCTTTTAGATCTTTCATTATTTTTCTAATATGGTTTCTATAATTAACTTCATTATTTAGATTATCTTGGTTTTCTCTAGTTTTTCTAATATATTCTAACATCCACAATCTTGGTCTGAATAATATCCTTCTGGGTAAATGTCTTCGTATATGTCTGAATAATATCCTTCTGGGTAAATGTCTGAATAATATCCTTCTGGGTAATCTTGTGCTGTGGCATTTATCATTTCAATTTCGTAGTTTATTACTTCTTCTAATATCATTTTCTTAATATCTATTATTTCAATATCTTTAAGTATATATAAGATTAAAACTCTAAGGTAGTCTAAATGGGCTATTTTGTTTTTAAAAAATTGATATTTTATAGCTATTTGTTTTAGACTTAGTAGTTTTTGCATATTTTTATTAAGAGATTTTATATATTTTTTATTTTCCATGTATTTGTCTATATTTATTTTTATCTGTTTTTCCAGTAACTGTATTTTTTGCGTATCTTTAAAAATCCTACGTAATTTTAACATAATAAATATTTATAAGAGTAGTTAGGTATGTGTGGTATATAATTTATTCTATCCGTATAATTTTTTCCATATGCTTTTTCTAATATAATTTTTGTTATATCTGCAACATCTATATCTCTAAGTACATACAAAATAAGTATCTTAAATTTATCTATCATGACATCAGATATATTATCATTCATTATCATAAAATTGCTTTTTTCAAAATATTCCCTTCAACCATATACATAATAAAATATAGTCATCTCAGATTACTATATACTAGATTATTCTTAAATAACATGTTCTTCGGTCACTACTAGCATGGTAATTCGGATACTTTTCCCTTAAACAGCGCCTCGACTTTGGTTACTCCCCGCCACGGCTTCTTGCCTCATTGGTTTCACCTTTAGGATGACATAGTTCCTTGGGATTTTTCTCCGTTTCCACTTTGCTAATAAACTTCTTAACATATTATTTTTTGAATAATTCTACTATAAAGTAACTAATATGAATTTATTTTATCATATCATGATTGTCGGGAATTATGAATTTAGCTATTCATAATCGTAAATAGATATACCTGTTCCGGTAGTTTTGATATTTCTGAGGTTTGTTGCTCCATAGCTTTTTCCATTGCAGTGTATATATTTAATTAACTAGGCAAAAGTATTTTGGACGGAGAGAATTTTTTTACTTGAATGTAAGAGGGCTTGCCTTTGCAATGCCTTCTGAGCTTTTATTTATAAGTGAACGAAACTTTACAAATTTTTCTAAGTATTTTACATGTGTCTAATCATAAAGCTAAAAACAAAAAAAAGGTAAAAAAGTCTTAAAGGCTATAGTAGCCTAGTACCTAAAGTCTAATCAAACAACAAAAAAAGTCTTCATATTAATAGTAAGGTACAATTATTCTAAAGACTTTACGTAACTCTTAATAAATAACTTGTCTCCGTGGTTTTTGTCGTATCTGTTGTATCTCCATTATTGCTCTTCTTTATCTTTCCAGCTGTCGTTCTTATCTTCTTTTATTCTAGCTGCACTACTGGGACGTCATTATCTCCTCCATTACATTTTGAACACTTGTGGTCTGGATATTTGTGTCCAATAGTTTTGCAATATCTGGTCAATAATTCCTCTGAAATAAATTTTTCTTTAATAGCTCTGGCGATAGGTCCTGTCTCTGGTTTAAGCAACGTCATAATCCATTGCCTAATAGTCTCCATATCTGTTTCCCGTAGCTCTTTTGAGTTTGAATATATTAATACATGGTTTCTTGAATAATAACTCCATATAGGATTTTGATTACAATATGTATTTGCTAGTTCTTGTAAAATCGTAGATAGTCCGATAACTCTTTTGTTCGCATAAAATTTTGGTATCTCGATTCTGGGTATTTCTGGCTGTGTACCAATATCTTGTGGTATAATCATATCTCGTGTCATTCCTATTTTTACAACTTGTATAGGTTTCTTAACTTCGTCAAATAATATCTCTGCTGGTGCCGTGTAAATTTTTATAAAAAATAGAGTACCTTTGGTTATTCTTTTAAATATGGTAAATGCTTCATATATCTCGGGTATAGTGGATATCTCAGTTTCGTCTGTGGTATATACGGTACTAAGTAATCCATATTCGTAGCAAGTTTTAACTAAGCTTGGTTTAGTTTTTGGTAAGGCAATTAGCTTGTTGTATCCGGTTAATTTCTGGGTTATATAGTTCGTATGTGGTTCTTGGATATTTGTAGCTTTTGGGTTGCTATTTAAGAAAGTTTGTACGCTGTAGATATTTTCTATATATGTGCGGGCTGTGTAGTTATATGTCTTTTTGTCTTGATTTAGGCTATCTCGATATGTGGTAACTTGTGGGGGTGTAAACATGGGATCTTTTGATGTGTTTGGTGTATATGGCTTGTCAAATAGCTTGTTTAGGTTCATATTTTTTCTAACTCCTTTGCTTGTACCTGCAGAAGTAGATTGATAAACGTTATGGGTTTTATGGAGTATCCCAACATCTCCTTCTAGCTCTGGAATTTTATTGTCTTCCGATCGACATAGCTCTGCGCATTGCTGAGTTACCTGATTCATAGCTATAGACTTCAGTTTATCTTCACTAGTCTTTAGCTTTAGCGTTTCTATCTCAGTACCCACCTTTACTATCTCAGTACCCATACTGTCCACTTTCAATGAAAGCGTAGTCAGGGCGTTGAGTATCTTTTCATGTATATTTTCTTCTATCATTTCAGTTTGTGTAGCTTTGTCTTGATATGTAATCTGCAATAACATTTTTGTTAGTACTGATTACTTCTATTACAAATGTAAAATTTAATATATTTAAAACTAGTCTCCGAATCTCTTTTGTTGTAACTGAATTTTGTATTTTCTTTATTAGCCACCAGCGTACCTGTGTATTATCTGTTCGCACAATAAATTTGTTATATACAATATATGGCTCAAATGCTAACAAACATTTATATAATGAACATAATTCTTTCCTATTTATTTCCCATTTTATTTCTGTCTCGTTGAACGTACCTAAGTAGTATCTACAATGGTGTTCTATTTTTTCTGCTTCATATCTATATTTAAGTACTCCTCCGTAACTATATTCACTGGCATCTGCTTCTACTATGTATGTAAATTTTCTATTTTCATCCGGAAATTGTAATTTTGGTAATTCCTTGCAAAGTAATTTTATTTTTTGAACTTGTTTTTTATCTCCTTCATTATAATTATATTCTATATCCTTTTTTAATTTTTTCTGTAGTGGTTTTAAGTTTTCTGCTAATTTTGGAATATATTTTCTTACTTGGTTTACTAATCCTAAAAATGATTGTAATTTCTTTTTTGTATCTAATTCTTCTTTTGAATTTATTATTTTTTGTACTATATGTTGTTGCATTTTTACTCCACTTTTATCTATTTGTATTCCTAAAAATTCTATCTGGTTTTTCATAATTTCGGCTTTCTTTTCACTTAGACTTATTCCTGAATTTTCTATTATATCTGTAAATTGTTCTAATAATTTTATATGTTCTTCTTTAGTCTTTGTATATAATAATATATCATCTATGTATACTATGCAATTAGGTAATTGTTTAAAATAATTATCCATAAAATGTTGATATCTACCTGGTGCATTTTTATATCCAAAGGGTAATACATTCCATTCGTAAAATCCTTGTGGTACCG
This sequence comes from Capsicum baccatum var. pendulum, assembly GCA_030864225.1. Classification (NCBI taxonomy): domain Eukaryota; kingdom Viridiplantae; phylum Streptophyta; class Magnoliopsida; order Solanales; family Solanaceae; genus Capsicum; species Capsicum baccatum. The sequence goes on from CM061558.1 coordinate 154,857,448, forward strand.
TAAATGCGGTTAATTCTTTAGATTCTTCTTCTAACTTTAGATGGTAAAATCCTGATTTACAATCGAATTTACTAAAATAATTATATCCTTGGATTTGTCTTATTTTTAATATCTTATTTGGTATTGGATAATTATATGTTATAGTTTTTGCATTTAAATTTCTATAATCAATAACCATTCTACTTTTTCCTCTTTTTTGTTCACTATGTTTATTTACTATAAATGCTGGACTATTATGTTTGCTATTACTTTTTTGTATATATTGTTTTTCTAATAATTCATCTATATGCATTTTAAATTCTTTTAAATCGTCAAAATTATATGTTAATGGTTTTTGGGTTATTATACTGTTTTTGTCTATTAATTCAATTTTTATGGTAGTTTTATGTTTTTCCCATCCTTTTAACGGATCTTCGCTATATAATTGTTCTAATTTTTTCTTGACTATTTCTATCTTATTTATTGAAAATATAGTTATTTCTGTTTTATTTATCGAGAATACTACTAATTCTATTGTATCTTCAGCGTTTTTTATATTTTCTAACTTTTGTGTAATTTTTTCACTTCCTTTTATCCAATCAGTTTTCTTTCTTATTTTATTATTAACTCTTTTTGCTCTTACTTTTTGTTTACATGGTGTTGTGAACCACCAATCGTTTCTAGTTATTATATGTGGGTATAGTTTATCTAAAAATGACATTCCTAAAAGTATATCTTTTGATGTTAATTCATAATTATAAATTTCTTCTATTGTCAATATCTTATCCCATATTTGTGCTTTTACATTTCTAGCTTTATAAGTAATTAAGCTTCCTTCATTATTAAATCCTTTAACTACTATTGGTATTTTTAATTTATCCCATTTACTTTCTGGTAAGCAATTATATCTATATAAATTAGCTTCTGCTCCTGTATCTATCATAGGTGTATAATATCTACTGTAACATCCTTCCACTACTATCTTCATTAATACATATATTTTCATTTTATGTTAAGGCTCTTCTTAAGAATAATCTTTCCCTATTATATGTTATGGCTAATTGTGTATGTTCTATATTATATGGTTTTACTCGTTCTAACCATTTTATTCCTAATATTATATCTGCTTTTTGTATTTCTTCTTTTACCTCAAATTCTATTTTTATTTTTCTAATTCCTCCTATTATTATTTCTTTTTCTACTATATCTTTACTATTTATTAAACTTCTCGGTAGATCTGGGCATATATCATTATCAGTTTTTATTTCTTCATTTTTTACTAGATATTTTGCTATATAATTTTCTTCTTGTCCTGTGTTTAATAGTATTAAATGTTCTTTTTCATTTATTTTTCCTGTTATGTAATATTGGTTTAAATTACTTATTGAATTTGTTTCATAACTTGTTCTTTTTGATGAGCTCGATGACTCTGGTTTTTCATTAGCTATTCTTTTCGTTGTACTTATTCTATCATTTACTATTTCTAAATTTTCTTCTATATCTATGTCTCTATAGCTATAGTCATTATAATCTATTGTTTTTACAATTTGTTCAAATGGGCTATCTATTTGTATTTTGTTAATCTTATTTTTCCCTGTTATTTTATGTTTTGTTGTTAATACATATAATTTTTTACATCTCGCTGTAAATATTTTACTTCCTGGGGTTAATTCTATTCTTGATATCTTCCAATATAATACTAATGATTTATCTATATTCCTATCTGTTACTGCTACTGAATAATTTGCACTTATTATAAATTTAAATTTTTGGTATATTAAATTTCCTTTTACGGCAGTTATTATGCTTTTTTCTATAGGTTTTATAATTCTATCATCTGCTAAATATAATTCTATTGGTGTATCTATTCCTTTTCTAAAACATGCTTTTATTAATATTTCTGTACCTCCAAGGTGTACGTATTTTATTGGATCTCCTTTACTTTTTATATCATTTATTTCTTTATTAATTATCCTTTTTGTTACTAGTGGTATACTAGTTTTTCCTTTTGCATATCTACAGTCTATTACATGTTCTTTTTGGCATACTACATAATATTCATCTTTTCTCCTACTAAAAATATTTTTTATTGTTGGTATTTTAAATATTTTTTCTACACTTAAATCTAACTCTTTTCCTTTTATTTCATCAAATATATTACTGTCAAATATTATCTTTTGTTCTGTTCCTTCGTCATTTAAATATTCTTCCTTTGTTATTATTTTTATATCTTCTTCAGTCATTTGATTCCTCTATCTCACTATCTATTTCAGTATCTGTTTCGTTTTCTGAAATTTCATATATACTATCTTCACTTTCTAGTTCATAATCTATATAATCTATTTGCATATATTCTGTATTTTCTATTTTTATTTCGGATATTTGTTTATTTTTTGAATTTTTGGGTAATTTACAATCTCTAGCTAAATGTCCTAACTTTCCACAATTATAACATGTACATTCTTTTATAGCTTTTTTCTTTCTATATGGTCTTTTATTCTTGTAATTTTTTACATAATATCTTTTTCTTGGTTTCTTATATTTATATTTTGATTTTTTATATTTCTTATATTTCTTATGTCTTTTTCTTTTCTTATAATATCTTTCTTCGAATCCAAATTGAGGTGCTATTTTATTTTTGCAACATGCTAAATTTCTTATTAATGTTTTTTTCATTTTTAATTCTTCTCCATATTTTTCACATAACTTTCTATACCATTGTTGTAAAAATTTTATTCTAGCTCCTAATGTATCTACTATTTTTGCTTCTTCCCAACTTTTTATTATTTTTGAACTAAATGGTTCGGGTAATTTATTAAAATATAATTTTCTTATTTTCTTACTTTCTTCTATACTATATGCTCATTTATAATAATATTCTTTAAATGCGCAAGTATATTCATCTATATAACACATATTACATATTGTTAATTTTATCATTAAATTCCTATTTGTATCTTTTTCTTATCTTGTTCTTCTTCTAATGTTGTCATACTACCAAATTTATCTTTTATAGCCGTTTCATATTTTTTCAATAATTCTATAGGTGTTAATTTAGTTGTTGTTGATGCTGCTCCTTCCATAGGTTTATTAGCTCTTAATACTTTTTTACCATTTTCAGTTAAATTTGTAAACCATAATTTTACTGATCCTATTAATGTTTTTTCTATGTATAAATTCTTCTTTATTCATTTTATTGTGAATAGTTCATGTTGATATATATATTCTAAACTATCTATTTGAGATTCTAATTTTGATATTTCATCTTTTTGTATATTTATTGAATTTTTACTAACTCCGGCAAATATATTATAATGTAATCTTTCTTTTCTTATTTTTAATTCTTTACGTTTTTCAGAGATAAATTGTTTTAATTCTTTGTATTTTTGCTCTTTATTCATTTGAATTATGTTTATAATATTTTGGTGGATATCTAAATCTAATTTTATCATAATTAGGTGGTATATGTCTCATTCTTCTAGATTTTAAATGGATTATTGATTTTGCTTCAATACTAGATATTAATGTAATTAAATAGGCTAATCTTTCTGGATTTTCTTTTGTTTTATTTAGACTCATATATTCTGAATAATTACTAACTAAAGATTCTTTAATTTTTCTAAAAGCTTCTTTATTTTTAAATGGTCTTCTCATAATTAATTTAATAAATAACTAACTCTAACACGTATATCACTTCCATATCTTTTAAATTACTGTGCTCTGATACCATTTGTAGGGGGGTGCGGATAACTAAGCTGATAAATAGATTTATAAATAGATTCATTTCAAATTTAATATATCTATTCGATCCCTGATTATTACAAACTAACTCAGTTGAAGCCACGATATTACGATTCCGACCCCGTGTCACAAGTTTAAATTTCATTATATTGTTTAATCAACTAGTCTATGAAAACATGCGTTGCACTTTTATCCCTTATCATTATTATAATTTTTTTTGTATATTTTAACAAGTAGAGTTATATAACATATTAATTTTATTATTTATGCTCTATGTTTTATTTATTCACTAGCTAAGTCAATAGATATTACTTCGTCCATTTCTAAATATTTGTCACATTTTTTGTTTGCATGCTCCTTAAGAAATTATGTGTTTTAATATCATATTCTTATTTAATTTCTTTAATCAAATCTCTTTAATTAATGAAAAATGTGATCTCCTCATTAATTAAAAGGATGTTGAGGGTAAAGTATGTCTTGATTTTTTAAACTAACAAATAAACATATTTTGCAAGTATGCCTCTCGTCAATCAATAAAATTATAGATGAAAAAGAAAAATCATTAGGAAGTAACCATTGACGTTAGAATACATTTATATCTACTTAAATGATATATCTTGTATTAAAAAAAAAAAGACAATCATTAGAACCGATTATTAAAAATAATTATGATATGTTAGATGTCATAATTTATTCACATTGAAATTTTTTATAATTAAATTTTAAAAGAGAATTCATATAGAATTAAAATTATTAACCAATTGGATGTGACATAACGTAACGATCTAAACAATCTAGTCAAAGTTGTAAATAAGTCCCTTTCAAATTATTAATTGTAAATGAGTCATTATAAGCAAAAATTCACAAAAAAAAATTCTCAATTAGCAATTATCTATTAAGAATGCATGATACTTTACTATCTTAAACTTGAAGAATATACTAAAATCACACAGAAAAAAACTTTCTCAATTAGCAATTGTCAATCAAAAATACATATAATTTATATTTATAAACATAAAAAGTATTTAAAAATTTTAAGAAGCTAACCTCAAATCACAAATAAATTTATGTATGTTAGTGCTAAAAAAAATAATTGTTTATATACAGTATGCCAACGTTACTTTATATAAATCATAGGAATTATATAACGTGGAAGATTAGAATGACAATAATCTACCACTCTCATTAATTAGTAGCATCACTATAAATAAAACGATTTCAATTTATAAAGTGTAACTTTATGTTACATGATAAATGTTCTTTCACGAATAGAAGGTTCAAATTTCATGCCCAATGACATATTTAAACTTTAATACACGTTAAGTGACCTCAATCCAAACTAATAACTTTAATATATGTTATTTATTTATTATATATGTCTTGTTTGATCAAAACCTAAAAGAGTCAAAAGGAGGGTGTTATAGAGTAGATCAATAACATTAAATTTGCTTCAAAATAAATAATGGAAATAAAAAAGAAAAGCAAAACACCTTTCGGAAAAGCAAAGATTTGCTAGTAGCTACTTTCAAGGTCTTCCAGTATTCAAAAATAATCTCAAAATAAAGTTTGAGATTAATTAATTTTATCTTATATTTGATATGAAATATTAATCAATTTAGAGAATGTTTATCCCATTCTTTGTTCTAAAGTTGTGGTATTATACCTTCTAAAGGACGGTATAAAATATCTCTATAAAATATCCCTACTTATAAAATACTTCTATTTATCCCATTTGGTATATCAAAGGACCCCTAATTTCCTTATTTGTGCTCTCTTTCTCTTCAGAGAAAAAATATTCATGAAGCATAACTCTTATAACATGTAAGTACCTAATTTACTTCTGAGAAAATCCCTTTAAATAAAACTCTTACTAAATATTTTTTGTTTTATTATATAGGTTAGAACTCTTTCTTAGATATATTTTTCCTTATCATATATTTTAAAACTCCTTAATCATTAATTCTGCTAAGATTCTTACCATATTTAGTCTTATCAAATAATTTAGGAGTCCTTCATTCTTTTGCTCTTACAATATATTTTAGGACTCCTTAATTTTAAATATTATAAAATTAATTAAATAATAATTTAAATAAAATAATAAAAAGACGATTTGTCTATTACAAAGATTTTAACGATGTGTAAATAATTCAAAAAATATTTCTAAGACCTTTTACACTTTTAATATTAATATAATATAGAATATAGATATAGATATATATAGATTCTTTACTTCCCAATAAATGATGTGAAAAAACAAAAATTTTTAATGATGCTATGACTAACCATGCTAAAGGAGAATTGGACGTTGTAAAATTAATTTCAATACACATATTTTTCTATTTGAGAAAGGAAAATGAAAAAAAGGGGAAGGTTAGGTCAAGCAAAGTCATATGCACTCCCTCAGTGTAAAAAAAGAATGATCAATCTTGACTTAGTAATAAGAAAATAATTTTTTTTACAAAAAATCTTATGGTTTTAAATTAAAGATATATCAAATTGATCAAATGTCCTTTAATCTTGTGGTTTTAAACATATCATATGGAAAGTTGAAATTAAAGTGTTGTAAAAAAAAGAAGGGAGAATACTACAAAAAAAATACCTAAAGTTTGACCAGATTTTCAGTTGAGCATACTAAACTTTGTAAGGGTCCTATTGCCCCCCTGAATTTTTTTCCGATATTTTATAGGCATATATCTGCCTACGTGGACAAGTGCGTGTAATTCACACACATTCAGCGTGTGAGAGTATAAAAATTCGTTATAAAACTTTTTTTTTGTCACATAACCCCTCAATTTTCTGAATTTTAATAAATTTATATTTTTATTTGCTCTCTCTTCTTTTTTCTTCTCTTCAACAAACAATGGAGGCTTCAACGAAGCACCATAGTTGCTCCATTGTTGAATTAAAATTGAACACAATTTCATCACACACACCCAAATGGGTCATCTTCAACACACCTAATTTATTTTCATCAATTTGATTCAATTTCAACACACACACCAAATGGGTCTTCTAAAATTCCATCAAAATAGCAAAATTAACCTTCTTCAATTCTATCAAAATAACATCCAACATAGATTTGAAATGAAAACAAGAAGTTTATTCTGAAATAAGAATGAAGACAAATGCAAAAAGTTACGTTCTTCTGATATGAACTTTGTATGTGAATTTTGCAGAGATGCGAGACAAAGCTTCAGTAGACTATATCTAATGAAGCTCAACACGAGAGCTGGGAAAAGTTTTGAGTGGAAATCTGTACCTTAGATTTTGTGCCATTCTTCTTCCCATAACGAGTTGAAATCAAGTGTAGCCTACAAGCCGAGGAAATGAAATTAAATGCCAATTATGTTACGTTCTTTAGATTCTAGATTTTTAATCTACCGATACCTTCATTGTTGCAGTAGTGAAAATGATTTGCTTTATATCACATAACTAGTTATTTGTGCACACTTTTAGAATTGCTCATACACAACTTGTGATATTAGCTATGTTCGGTCAAGTTCTTAAATTTTGTTTATTTTGGAAGTGTTTTCGAAGAGTATTTGTGTTTGACGAATCAATTTAAAAAATACTTAATGTGTTGGAGCAATATTGATCAAGTTCTTTTGGCTTCACAGACAAATGAAATGACTTTTGGCAATGGTGGTCAAGATTTTGGTGAAAAATGGTTAAAAAATGATGAAAATTTATGAAGAATGGAGAAGAAAGTAAATAAAAATTAATTTTAAATAAAAAATACACATGTCAATATATGATTGATTCATGTATTACATTTTCTACTCCAAAACTGGATATAACATTTTGGAGGGGGGAGGGAGGAGTTAATTTTGTTTTTAAAAAGTTTAAGGGGGTAATAGGACCCCCGCAAAGTTCAGTATGCTCAACTGAAAATCTGGTCAAACTTCAAGTATTTTTGTGAGTATTTTCCCAAAAAAGAAACCAGTCATTCTTTTGAAACATACTAAAAAATAGATCTTTCCTTTTTGAAAGGAAGGAGTATTATATATATAGCTTAACTTATTTGGAAGAGAAGAAATATCGTTTACCAAACGGTGGTAGGTCAGCCAATTTAGTTGACTAGTCTTTCTGAATTTATTTTTATTTTTATTATATAGAAAGATGAGTAGAAGGACTACCAGGGGTATAATAGTCATTTTATTCAATTAAAAAAAATCTTTCTGTATTTCTTGATGACATTTAAGCAGCACCTCCTTTCAAATGATGATGCAGTCGCTATCAAGATATAGTAACTCAACTGAGGTTGGGGTTGAATCCCAAGGGAATATGTGGCTTTGCAGCTATCAGCAGTTGTAGTCTACGGGCAATAATGGGTGATTTATTTGTAGTAGGCTCGAGCAAGTAACAATATTAACTTTGGTTGAAATCAGTTATACGTTAACATTAGGATTCCGTTCCCCCTGACTTTTCAACTCTGTAGGTCTATCATGCATTGTTGAACCAACCCAATACCTTGTATGCAGAATCAATAAGTTATGTACCTCCTACAGTTTTTTGGATGAGTATAAGGATTTCACCCTTTACCTTTTGAGTCTTAGGATGTCATATTACTAATACTTATCTGGATTCCAGTTAACTATTACCTTTTGAGACTCTAGTGATTAGATGAAAGATAACGGTTATTCACTATATTCCATTATGTGTCAATGGATTGACAATTAACTCCGAAATTACTGTTGTCATTATCTTTTCCTAGTCCCTACTCCTCTTTTGGAGTAAGTAACAATATCTAGGCGGGATCCTAACGCTTGCAAACTCTAAGACAACTATTATAATGAAGATAACGCAATGCCTGCCATGGGTATTGGTCTAATTCAACTTTCACATTTTTCCTACTTCATCAATTAGCCAGGATTTTCACAACCCTAGCTATGGGGTTTTAGCCACTCATACTTGTGAAAAAATCAATAACATTCATATTTGAAGGAAAAGATGAAATCACAATGATAAGATGAATGAAAACCCACAACCATAAACTGAATAATTGAGAGCGCACAAGAGTACACGCAAGTGTACGTGGTCTATCAAGTAATATAGTGGCCTTCAAGAAAGTCAAATATCGATCCCACAGGGACTTGTGTCAAAAACTATCCAATTCTAGTTTAACAATTGAGATAAAGAAACCAAGAAGAGTGTTGAATAATTGTAAACTAAAAATAAAGTAAACAGTGTGTAAAAATATAGGTCTTGGAACAACCAATGGAGTAAAGCCCAGGATTAAAGCACTTCGAAAAATCATACTATGTTATTGAACTTCATTCGTTAACTTACTTATCTTGGTTGTTGATTCATAGGGTTAATTGCATGATCATGGTCTCCCGACCTTTAACCATTTACCTAACTTGTACATTATAACTACATCGTTGAGCAGGGATGTAATAATCCAATTAATTTCATTAAGCTATCATCCTACGTATGAATCAAGTAAGGCTTCTAACTACATCCTTGTCCTAGAAACTAATTCATATTCCTTATTTTATAAAAGAATACAAACCATACTTTGCTCATTTCCATGTTCTATCTCCCTATTCCCTCTCCCGAGATCACAAGGGTGATAATGAATGTATTTTTTGAGTGATCAATCCATCAAATATTTAAATAAAGAATAAATACACGACCAATAATGATAAGCAAATCAAACGAAATTAATTCAAAATAATAGTATTCATGTTCTTGGCTTTAACCCCGGAGAGAGAGTTTTTAGCCACTCATAGCCATAATCAACATCCAAATAGTTGAATGAGGAGTGTTGAATAATTATAAACTAAAAAAAAGTAAATAGTGCATAAAAATAAAGGTCTTGAAAAAATCATTGGAGGAAAGCCCAGGGTTAAAACACTTCAAATAATAATACTATGTTATTGAACTTCATTCGTTAACTTACTTATCTTGGTTGTTTAGTCGTAGAGTTAATTGCATGATCATGGTATCCCGAAATTTAATCGTTTACCTAATTTGGACATTACAATTACATCATTGAGTGGGGATGTAATAATCCAATTAAGTATTTAATTCTATCATCCTACGTGTGAATCAATTAAGACACCTAAGTACATCCCTTTCCTAGATGCTAAGTTCAATTCTTTATTTTATAAAAGAATAAAAACCCAAACTTTGTTTATTCCTATGTTCTATCTCCCTATTCCCTCTCCCAAGATCAAAAGGTAGACAATTGATATATTTTTTGGGTGATCAATCCATTAAATAATTAAATCAAGAATAAACATACAACCAACAATGACAAGCAAATCGAACAAAATTAATCCAAAATAATAGTACTCATGTTCTTGGCTTTAACCTCGAAAAGAGGGTTTTTAGCCGATAATATTCATAATCACGATCTAAATAATTGAATATATGTTATGAATAATTGAAATCTAAATAAAAATTAATAAAAACCTAAAGAATAGCGTGCAACCTCCAAATAATTCCACAACCGTCCCAGGTATCCAAGAATTCTCCAAATTGTCCAAGTGCCTTTTGCTTAAACTTGTGGGTTTATATACTATTATATTCATAATCCATATTGGATTAAGAAACGGTCACATAGTTTCTAAGAGATTCCCACAAGATTCCCTCCAGCTGCCTCCAAATACATGCCATGTAATTTGTTTAATCTTGAAACAATCCCAAACTATGTCGGCAAAGGATTTTGCCATGCATGTGCACCCCGTCGCAACACGTTAGTGGAAGAATTGACAAGAGAGACACAACGCGCCGAGATCGCCTCGACTCACTGAATTTGCCTTCAAAATTCTGATTAATTGTTGAACGTCCCTCCTTTTTTTCTATGCCTTTTGTAGTATATTTACAATGATTTTCAAGCCTTTTTATCATCAATATATCACCATATTCAACTCAAAAATCCTCCTACGTAATCACACACCACATATTAGATCTCAAAACAACACAATATCCTCAATGATAAATCAAAACAAGAGCTAAGATAAGGCTAATTCACAATGATCTTCACTTATTATTCTGCCTCTTAACTTAATCAAATTGCACTTTGCATATTACAAACAAGTTATTCCACTCATAATTACACATTTAAAACATTTGTAAAAAATTAAACATATTAGAATCCAATGAAACCAACAAGACACACAACTAGCTCAAGCTAGTAAAACTACTTTTACGGGTTGAACTCTAAATGACTCAATTAAGTACAAACTTGTTTGGAAAACACGTTGAACATTGTAATCACACACTTGGACACTTATATGCTTATTTATATCATAACAACACATAGAAATGCGGATTATCCTCAAAACAAGGCTAAATAAGCTAAAATAGTAACACTAGAATGCATAAATACACCCATCACCACCTTACACTTAAAGCCTTGTTCATCCTCGAACAACTTTTTACTCTAAGTATCATAAGTTGAGGAGAATCTACACTTCTACTACATGCAAGACACTCAAGCTAGTACTACAATGACTACACGAAATACAAGTTTCTACACAAAGCATGTTATTTACATAATTGATAGCTCATGAACACTACTCCAAAACATCCTAGCCTCAAGAATTTACTCACCTAAGTGGCAAACTCATGCTTATCATTCAATTGAGAACATCATACAAATCATCCAAATTTATCAAACATGTGCCCTCACAACAGGAGAGTTACCCATAATTACTCACATAAATACAGTTTATAACATGATGGGTACAAGAATCAAATTACGCTCACTCTCACAAAGAATTCACAAGTTACACACAATGAACCATAGGCTTGCCCTTAGTGTAGTACTCCATTAATGTCGGAATGATGAACTTAGGATCAAATAGGTCTTTTTTGGGTTGTAATGTAGGCTAAGGGACGGATAGAAACTACTTTAGAATAGTGACTAACCTCTCTAAGCGCCTTAATACACTACATTATACATTTAAAACCAATATCCAACAATAAAATTACACTTTTTCTATCAACCCATCACCTTTATTTTGCCCCATCTCTTTTACGCATTTTCATAAGCACATGGTGGACGAATTGTTTATTACCATATGAATCATTTTTTTCTTTTTCACAACCATGGTAATTTTTCTAGTATAATTTTATCACACCAATCCACCACACATCAATTATCAACACCAATAACTATTACCTTGGGGGCATCAAATTCATATCTTTCTTCTTATTTCTCAAACTCCTTACTCAAATAATTTTTTCATTAAAGCGTCTAGGAGCTTTGAATCAATTTAAGATCTATAAAAGAAGGGATTGGGCTACATATGAGACTTTCAAAGAAAAAGCTAAAGGATCAATGGGGCTAACTAAGATTACGCACAAAAGGTAGGTAAAAAAAAGGTATAAAATAGGGCTATCAAAGAAATGTCTAAATCATCTCCTAAACCCACTCTCTTTATTTCGCTTTGCACACACACCGGGCAAGTTCTTGACATTATATGCAACAAGGAATATACAGCTCACACGCACATGACACATGCTCAACTCAATAGGATTATCATAGACTCCCGACCAAACAACAACAATAACAAACCCAGTGTATTCCCACATAGTGGGGTCTGAGGGAGGGGGTAAGATGTACGCAGTCCATACCTCTACCTCTAGAGAAGTAGAAAGGCTATTTTTGATAGACCCCCGGCTCGAGACACGAGATACTACACAAATACATAGTAAATCATAGAACAAGATGACATAACATAAATACGACACCCATAAGTAATAAAAAACAGAGAAAAGCAAACAAATTCGTAATAAAACATGGAACAAGGTATCATAATAAGAATAATACCCCCACCAAGTGATTCCCTACACTAGCGACCCAAACTGGACCTAGCCTTCTGCCTTAATTCACATCCTCCAGATCTTCCTATCTAGGGTCATGTCCTCGGTGAGCTGTAACTGCTCCATGTCCCGCCTAATCACCTCACCCCAGTACTTCTTCGGCCTACCCCTACCCCGCCTAAAACCATCCAAAACTAGCCTCTCACACCTATGAACTGGGGCATCCATGCCCCTCCTCTTCACGTGTCCGAACTATCTCAATCGGACTTCCCGCATCTTATACTCCACTGGAGTCACACCAACCTTCTCCCTGATAGTCTCATTCCAAACTCTATCCCCTCTAGTCAGCCCACACATCCAATACAACATCCGTATTTCTGCCACCTTCATTTTTTAAATGTGGGAGTTCTTAACTGGCCAACACTCCGCTCCATACAACATTGCCGGACGGACTACCACCCTGTAGAATTTGCCTTTAAGCTTGGGCAGCACCTTCTTATCACACAACACCCCCGACACGAGCTTCCACTTCATCCATACCGCCCCAATACGGTGCGAGACATCCTTGTCAATCTCACCGTTACCCTGAATCACGGACCCGAGATACTTGAAACTATCCCTCTTACATACCTCCTATGATTCCAACTTCACTACCACCTCATTCTCCAGCCTCACGTCATTAAACTTGCATTCCAAATACTCTGTCTTGCTTCTGCTCAACCTGAACCCTTTAGACTCAAGAGTTTGTCTCCACACCTCTAATTTGTCATTCACACCCCCTCGCGTCTTATCAATCGAAACTACATCATCTGCAAAAAGCATACACCAAGGCACCTCTCCTTGAATACGCCGCGTCAACACATCCATCACCAAAGCAAACAAAAAGGGACTAAGAGTAGATCCCTGATGCAATCCTGTCAAGACAGTGAAATGCTCTGAGTCTCCTCCCACCGTCCTCACCTGAGTTTTCGCTCCATCATACATGTCCTTAATTGCTCTGATATATGCCAGCGGGACTCCACTCACCTCCAAGCATCTCCAAAGCATCTCCCTGGGGACTTTGTCATATGCCTTCTCCAGGTCGATAAACACCATGTGCAGGTCCTTCTTCCTTTCCCTATACTGTTCCACCAGCCTTCGTACCAGGTGAATTGCCTCCGTCGTCGAGCGGCCAGGCATAAATCCAAACTGGTTTTCCGAAATAGGCACTATCCGTCTCAACCTCACCTCGACCACTCTCTCCCAAATCTTCATAGAGTGACTCAATAACTTAATCCCCCTATAATTATTGCAACTCTGAATGTCACCTTTATTCTCATAAAGAGGGATCATAGTACTCCACCTCCAAGCCTCGGGCATTTTTGCCGTCTTGAAGATTTTGTTAAATAATCCAGTCAACCACCTTACACCAGCCTCCCTAGCGAACTTCCAAAAATCCACCGGTATCTTATCCGGCCCCGTCGCCCTACCCCTTCGCATCTTGCGAACAACCTCTCTAACCTCTTCTACCTTAAAATGTCTACAATAACTAAAATCCCGACACTCCTCTGAGTGCTCCAGCTCCCCTAACACAATAGCTCTATCCCCTTCGTCATTCAAGAGCCTATGAAAATACGACTGCCATCTATTCTTAATGTGGCCGTCCTCCACCAACACTGTACCATCCTCCCCCTTAATGCACTTCACCTGGTCAAGGTCCCGACCCTTCCTCTCCCTAGCCTTAGCGAGTCTAAACAACTTTTTTCCCCTTCTTTCCCCTGTAACCCTGCATACAAGCTCTCAAAAGCGGCCGTCTTAGCCATCGTAACTGCTAACTTAGCCTCCTTCCTAGCTAACTTGTACTCTTTCCTGTTTACCCGCTTCTCTTCTTCGTCCTTACTCTCAAACAACTTAGCATACGCCCCTTTCTTGGTCCCCACTTTCTTCTTAACCTCTTCATTCCACCACCAATCCCCCCGATGATGCCCGGCCTGGCCCCTAGAAACACCTAACAGCTCACTTGCATTCTCCCTGATGCATCTAGCCACCCTATCCTATATACTATCCATGTCCCCCCAACACTCCCACACCCTCATTCCCGCTAACTTCTCCCCTATCTCCCACGCATTCACTGGCGTCAAGCCACTCCACTTAATTCTAGGCCTACACTCCTCACCCCTCCTCTTTCTATTCTTCTTTATACCCAAATTCATAACCAAGAGCCTATGATGGGTCAAAAGATTCTCACTCGGGATGACCTTACAGTCCTTACACAACACCCTATCCCCTTTCCTAAGCAACAAAAAGTCAATCTGGGACTTGGCTATCGCGCTTCGAAAGGTGATCAGGTGATCGTCCTTCTTCGGGAAGCCTGAGTTCACCACCACCAGCCCAAAGGACCTCGCAAAATCCAATAGAGTAGCCCTCTCTTTATTTCTTTCCCCAAAACCAAACCCACAATGCACATCACCAAAGCCTCCCGATAATGCCCTGATGTGCCCGTTGAAATCTCCTGCTACAACAATCTTCTCCGAGCTAGGCACGCCTCTCACCACCTCATCCAAAGCCTCCTAAAACCGCCTCTTCTCCTCCCCCTCCAAGCCCACTTGCGGCGCATAAGCACTACACACGTTCAGGGTAAACCCCTGAATGACCAACTTAATAGTCATCAACCTATCATTGATCCTTTTTACCTCTACTACCTGATCTCTAAGCTCTTCATCTACTATGATGCCAACTCCATTCCTATGCCTCTCGCTCCCAGAGTACCAAAGCTTGTAACCATCCACATCCCTAGCCTTAGACCCTACCCACTTGGTCTTTTGAACACACGCAATATTAATCCTCCTCTTTCTAAGAATCTTCACAAGCTCTATGGACTTACCCTGAAGAGTCCCTATATTCCAAGACCCAACCCTCAGCCTACCATCACTATCCAGACGTCTTCCTCTACCACCCCTGAGGCCAAACCTTGGCCCCCCTCCCACTCCCGCCCTTTCCTCTTCCCCCGCCCCCACAACAGCCCCCTACCCCAACCTCCTCGGACATGACCCTATCCAACCATCAACGCCCACAACCACTACTACAAGAAAATATAAGAAAATCTAAACAGTGGTAGTAACAAAGCAGCAACAAGAAATACAAGGCTCACACAAATTCGAAGAAATAATCAAGAAACAAAACTAAACTCAAGTAGAGAGCAAACACCAATGGCCTCAACACCTAAAACCCCAAAAACAGAGCCTCAAGCCGATAACCCAATAAAAGCAGTGCAAGAAGTGACAACAGATAATATCAACAAATCAAACGCAAGTCAAGATACAAGAGATAATACTAGCATAATACGAAGAATGAAATAACAAAGGTTAGAAGTCACCGGGTTACGCTTGTAGACCAAGTTCTCCTTTCCTGCGAACACCAAATCCGGCCAGATCTGGCCTGTAGATAATGTGGCGATGGTGGGGTTTTCCGGCGATGTGATGGTCACCGTAGGCGTGCATGTGTGTTTTCCAGTGGGTTTGTGCGTAGATCTGTGTGTGCGGGCTGTGGGTCACCGATTTTGGATTGGTTACCGGCAGGTTTCACCAGGAAACTAAATACCCAATGCAGCTCGAGCTCCGGGGATGGAGGGACGGTGGCGACGCCTGTTCTCCAGTGGCGGCACTATTTCGTCGGCTGTTTCATCGGCTGGGTGAGCTGCGAATGGAGCTTAGAAATAAAGAGAGATGGAGGGAACCGAAGAGAGGTCGGGTCAGGTCGGGTCCCTGGCCGGCGAACGGTGTTCGCCTGTGGTGACGGTTTCGCCGGTCGACGGAGGCTTTGCTGGTGACGGCAGCGGCAGATCTAGGCGGTGACGAAGCGGTGTCGATGCTAGTTCACCGGAGGGGGGGAGAGAGATCATAGAGCAAGAGGGAAGGCGGCGCCGATACCGACGCCGTTGTCGTTGTGGTCGGATTTTGGGTGGGGAGAGAGTTTGGTTACGGAGGGGGTGGGGGGTGGGGGTGGGGGTTGTTGGCGAGAGAGGTTTCTTCGGTGGTCTCGCCGGTGTCGGCGAGAGAGGGCGGCCGGTGAGATTTTTGAGAGAGGAGAGAGAGCGACAGTGTTTATCAAGTTTGGCAAGAGCGGAATTAAATTGTTTTTCAAAGGAAGAGGCATAAAAAAAATCAGACTCCCGACCAAACAATAACATAAATTCAACATTAATCCAACAAGTATAAGAGTTATAATCAAATGCCTAGGAGTCTTAAAAGTAGCAATTCACACAATTCAACATGCTTACACAATCAAAACACTTGCACCATGCAACAAAAACTAGCACCAACAAGGGCACCTCACTTATTCCTAACCTAATTTTTTTTAAAATTGACCCTAAAATTAGGAATTTCCCCACCCCACACTTAAAAATCTACCATGTCCCTAAAGTATACTTAAAATCAAGAGATATCAATACTCCCTGTGGCCTCTAGGCCTAGCTAGTAGCATTTTTTTGCATAAAAATATTCGTATGATCCCACACTCAGTCTTTGCCATACTCCTTAGCTCAAGTTTTTGGTACTCATACTTCCCATCAACCAGTGACTCAATCAAAAACAAAAACTACGTGAAGTAAAAATTAAAAACTAAAAATAAAACATACCTAATTAACTTGGGTTGCCTCCCAAGCAGTGCCTAATTTAGTGTCGTGACACGACCCAATCAAATTTTTCCTCTACCTTGAGAATATGAATTCAACCCCAAATTTCACATCCATCTTCTTGCCTCGCTTAAAGAGTGGTGGTACAAAGATTAAGGAACCAAGTAGTGGAATGTGCATGGTAAACCACTTGGCCTTAAAGTGAGGTATGTTTTTATGTTGTTTATCTGGTGTAAAATCAAGAATATAGGATTCTTGTTCCTCATCTTCACACTCTTCTACTATTTTAAATGATTCCATAGATAAGACATCATCTAAACATAATGTAGAAAAGTACTTTGAGTGAGTCCCAACCAATCCTACTTCAAAATTTACACTATCCACTACACCCTCACTCTTATTTACCTTCTTAACTTCAGTCTCAAAAAAAAAATGACAATTGAATGGCTGCGATTCATATGGTGATGGTAGTATCTCCTTATTTTAGTTTTCGAGTACTCAGACTTCCTCAAATTATTAACAACTTTGTCTTCAATAGGTTGGGAAGTCAACTCTGCATCTATCTCCTTAATTGTCTTTGAAGGTTCTTTATTAAGCTCTATACCATTCTTCAAAGTGATTGGAATTACTTATTCACTATCACTTGGCAAATCACCTCGATGTATGTTATTATATACCTATTACACTTGCCCTATCTATATCTCTAAGTTCTTTATGACAATTTGTTGATGCTTTGAATTGGCCCTATAACTCTTTATATATGCAGACAATTGTGCTTGATTAGCTAAAATTTGTTATGGTATCTCTTCTAAATTGCTCGTTTAAAATGAGGCCTGGTAATTTAAAAGCTGCGGCTACTGAAACTGCTATTGCTGATTATAGGCGTTCACATAGTATTGCCTTTGATCATAGCCTACAAAAATTATTAAATCAAGGTTGACAACACACATATCTATAGAATGACCACTATTGCCATAAACCATAGATTTGTCATCACTCAAAAACTATCTATCTCAGGCTGACATATCAAGAAGTGCGATAAAAAGAGAAATAATAAAAACTAAAAAGAAACCTAAAGAAACTAAAATATTTACAACTCAATATAGCTAAACTAAAAATAAGATAGTTGCCAATTTATAAGTCCCCATCAATGATGCCAAAAACTTGACAACACCCAAGCATACACACAAGTGTACGTGGTATACAAAGTAATATAATGGCCTTCAAGAAAGCCGAATATCGATCACCCAGGGAATTGTGTCAACAACTATCCAATTCTTGTTTAACAATTGAGATATAGAAACCAAGAAGAGTGTTGAATAATTGTAAACTAAAAATAAAGTAAATAGTGTATAAAAATAAAGGTCTTGGAATAATCATTGGAGGAAAGACCAGGGTTGTAGCACCTCGGACAGTCATACTATGTTATTTAACTTCATTCGTTAACTTTCTTATCTTAGTTGTTAAGTCGTAGGGTTAATTGCATGATCATGGTCTCCCAACCTCTAATCGTTTACCTAATTTAGACATTACAATTACATAGTTGAGCGGGGATGTAATAATCCAGTTAAGTAACTAAATCTATCATCCTATGTATGAATCAAGTAAGGTACCTAAGTACATCCTTGTCCTAGATGCTATGTTCAATTCTTTATTTTATAAAGGAATAAAAACCCAAACTTTGTTTATTCCCATGTTATATCTCCCTATTCCCTCTTCCTAGATCAAAAGGTAGAAAACTGATATATTTTTTAGGTGATCAATCCATCAAATAATTAAAACAATAATAAACATACAACCAATAATTATAAGCAAATCCAACAAAATTAATCCAAAATAATAGTACTCATGTTCTTTGCTTTAACCTCGAAAGAGAGTTTTTAGCCGATAATACTCATAATCACAATCCAACTAATTCAATACATGTTATGAATAATTAAAATCTAAATAAAAAATAATATAAACCTAAAAAATAGTGCGCAACCTCCAAATAATTCCACAACCATCCCAGGTGTCCAAGAATTCTCTGAATTATCCAAGTACCTTTTGCCTAACCTTGTAGGTTTATATAATATTATATTCATAATCCATATGGGATTAAGAAAAGGTCACATAATTTCCAAGAGATTCCTACAAGATTCCCTTCAGCCGTCTCCAAATGCGTGCCATGTAATTTGTTTAATATTGAAACAATCCTAAACTATGTCGACAAAGAATTCTGCCATGCATGTGCAACCCATCACATTGATTTGGTGGCATCATTGACAAGAGCAATGCAACGTGTCGACTCACTGGAATTCGGCTTCAAAATTCTAATTAAGTGTTGAACGTTCCTCTTTTTTCCTATGCCTTTTGTAGTATATTTCCAATGTTTATTAAGACTTTTTATCATTAATATATCACCATATTTAGCTCACAAATCCTCCTGTATAATCACACATCATATATTAAAGATCAAAACAACACAATATCCTCAACGACGATTAAAAAAAAGATCTAAGATAAGGCTAATTCATAATGATCTTCACTTATTATTCTGCCTCTTCACTTAATCAAATTGCATTTTTCACATTAAAAACAAGTTATTCCACTCATAATTACATATTTAAAACATTTAAAAAAAATTAAACACATTAGAATCCAACGAAACCAACTAGATACACAACTAGCTCAAGCTAGTAAAACTAGTTTTCTGGGTTAAACTCTAAATGACTCAATTAAGTACAAACATATTTGGAAAATACGTTGAACATAGTAATCACACACTTGGACACTTATATGCTTATTTATATTATATCAACATATAAAGTATGCGAATTATCATCAAAATAAGGCTAAATAAGCTAAAATAGTAACACTAGAATGCATAAATACACCAAACATCAATAATCAATCAAAATCAATATAGAGAAATCTCAAGATCAAATATGGATCTGGAAATCAAAATATGTTTCTAAGTGTTAAAAATGTGTGACTCGTATATCTTTGACTAAAAAGTACATTAAGGGCATTTGTAGTTGAAACACCCTGGGTTTGGATCCTCAAATTTTTTTTCTAGATTTTTAGATTCTAGACATCATACAACTTGTGGGTACCGGTCGTATGATGGGGTACGATTGGTATGCTCTTGGTCGTATGCTAACCAGTGTTAGTTGGTGGGTTGGATTGATTTTTGGAATAAATATAACTTGGGTGGGTTCGAGCTATATGGAGGTGACATGTCATATGGTTTGGGTTTTTTATTCATTTAATCCAATACTTAGTAACTTAACTTGGATCTAAGTATATTTTGCTCACTAAGAGCCGTAAGATCGGGTATGAGTTGTCCCATTGTTTTGTATGGTAGACAATGTTCAAACTTCTTTTGGTTCTATTCTGCTAGGGATACAGTTTAGGGGTACTGGCCGTATGGTTGGGTATGGATTAGTTAGGGTAAGTCAAATACTGGACAACGTTGGTTCCAAGGGGGATGCCTAGGGTATGCGTAGTGGTACCACTCGAATGGAAGGGTATGACTGGTATGGGAGATTCGTACTATCAGACGAGAATTTTAATTAGTTTAAGTTGAAGTTAATCTGGACATTTCTTCACTTAACCTCTTAAGTCCCCATGACTTATATCACTATTGGGACATCATTTACCCCATTATTATAATCTTAAACACTAAGAAACTCTCTCTAATTCTTTCTAAGTCTCTTGGATAAAGGATTGCTAGAGTTTCATCTAAAGGATCAATTTGGGGCTTGTACGAATGATTTCTCTCCATTATTTTTGTAATCTAAGGCTGTACTCCTCCCTCATTGTTAGTTCCAACAAAAGGCATGATTTATACAATGTTTTCATAGCATGATTATTGGATGGTTTTAGGATTTTCAAATATGTGTTGGGGTTTTGGTTTTAATTACTTGGTTATGGTTTTTCCATATTTTAATTATATTTTTACATGCATTAATATTGTTTTGGACAATTGGTTGCATGGGAATAGTAAATTGGTAATTGGATTTGGTTTTGGGAAACACTATGCCCTAACATGTTTGATAAAATGCCTACGAGAATGCTTTTACTATATTATTGAATTTGTAATGGAACTATTGCATGGTATGGTTTGGTAATAGAACCCTAAATGGCATAAATGCTTTAAATGGTTTGGAATGGTTAAATGGTAAGGTTGGGTGGTCATAGTTATGATTAATTGAACAACTTATGGGGTACATGGGATTTCCCCAAGCAAACATAATAATGGAATACTTGTGGGGTATATGGGATTCCCCCAAGTTAACTTGATAATGTAATCTATGGGTACGTGGGAATCCCTTTACATAAAAAAGGCTAAGGACATTGCTTGCAAGCTATAATCAGTATGACGATACTACTACTTATAGTCTTGGTTAATAATAATGGATAAATGGTTTGGTTGGATATTAATAATTTTAATTATAAAAAAATAGTAGCGGGCTATGGTAACTATCCGTGAAGGTGCGAGTCCAATAGACAAACATTGAAAACTCATGTTTGCCGACATGAAGATTGGTCATAGAGACCATATATGATACTATGAGGTATATGGAAATCCTCTAAGTACATTGTACATATGTATCATGGAAAGTGAAGGGTACTTGGGAATTCCCTACTCTTATGGTATCTCTAGCTCGTACGACTCCATACATCGGGGCCCATGTTAGGGGTTACACACGACCCATATACCCTGTGGGTAGTTATAGGATGGTTAAGATACACATTCCTAGGTTAATGGTTTTAAATGCATGCTAAACCTAATTTCTTTTCCCGGCGTGGTTATATATATACATGTATAGTTTCTACACATATGGTCGGCTTACTTGGTTTTATAGGATGATATTATTTTATCCTTATCATGAGTTCTTGCTAGCATTTACCCTCTAACCAATCTTCAGGCGGTTATATCCCCATGCAATGTAGAAATCGACCATTCTGCCACTTCTGCTTAATGATCAAATTCAGGATCAGCTATTGAATTAAAGTGGTGATCATTCAAATTCTAAAAGGCTCCATTTTATGTCATGGATGTCTTTACACACTTTGGTATTATATGGATATTAGTTTTGGCTATGGTTGGGGGCATGTCCCAACCAAATATTATTTTTCTTTTAGTTAGAGACTTGGAATGACTACTATGGGTTGGAATTGGTGGTGTCGGTATTGGAGTCATCCTTAGTATTGGCATTGGTATTGGGGCTGATACTGGTTGATTGTATTATTGGTTGTTCCATCCTTTTATGTTATGTATGGACAAGAACTTGGTTTTTAATATTTGTTTGGTTATGGTTGTTAGTTGGTATTGGATGGTTAGACTTGCTTGGGTTGGTCCCGGTTATAGATCTATCCTAGAGCTTGGTATTGTAATAAACACTATCTTGTTATACATTTGGAATTCAGCCGACACAGGTATGCATATTTAAAGCTTGGGTTGGGTGACGGGGATGGTCCCCGGTCCTGGTTAGACTTGGGATGCCCATTATGATAAGGCCCTGGTTTGGGTTTTGTCCAATTGGTATCAGAGATTAGCTTTATTATCAATTAAGAGTCCATACAATTATGTCGAGTAAAGTCTTTTTAAAGGGTGTGTAGCACGCCACACTCATAAGAGAGAGACTATAAGGCATTGAAACACCATGGTTTTTGGACCTTAGAAAATTTCCTAGAATTTTGGTCTTTAAACCCAATACGATTCATGGATACGAGCCGTATACTGGGATACGAATGGTATAGTCCAGTCATATGCTGACCAGCGTTGGTTGGTGGGATGGATTTTGGTCACTAGAATGGGTACGACTTGGTGGTATGAGTTGTATGGTTGCATACGGATCATTTGGTTCCTTTACTTAACCTTATACTTGGTAACTTAAGTTGGATTTGAGTACAAGTGGCTCACTAGGAGCCATAAGATAGGGTACGAGTCGTGCCTAAGACTCATATAGTGGACAATGATCAAACCTTCAGTGATTCTATGTTACCATAAATATGGGTGAAGGATAAAAATCATATTCTATCAATATGAATTAGGTAGGATAAGTCATACATTGGACAATGTTGGGTCTAGGAGTTAAGGCGTAGGATATGAGTTGTGGGTACCACTCGTATCGAAGGGTACAACTCGTAAGGGTCAATCGTACCCCTGTGATGGGATTTTATGCAACTTAAGTGGGGGTATTCTTGATATTTCCCCACTTATCCTAATACGGTCCCACGAATTCTAACTCTTTTGGGAGGCTATTTACCATTTTATTCTATTCATTAACACATATAAACTCTTCCTAAACACTCTATAATTATCTCAAAAGATTTTGGGCAAGAAAGCTAGGGTTTTAACTAGAGGACTAATTTAGGGATATTGTTGGTTGTTTTTGTCTGTCTACTTTGTCAATTATGGCATATTCTCTTCCCTTGTTATTAGATCTAATTAAAGGCATAGTTTTTATGAATGGTTTGCATAATTTCATTGTTGTATGATTTTGGGTTTTTAAATATGATTTGGGGTTTTTTTTTGTTATAAATTCTTGTTTATGGATTTTCCATGTTTTAATTATGCTTTTATATGCATTAATGGTGGTTTTGGATAATTGGTTGCATGGGAATGGTTCTTTGGTTTTGGAAATACTATGTCCCCAATGTATTTGATAAAATGCCTTTAACATTGTTTTCATTATAATAATGGCTTTTTAATGGAACTTATGCATTGTTTAAACTTGGTAATGAAATCCTTAATGGTATGAATGGCTTAAATGATTTTAAATGGATTGGAAAGGCCTTGGTGGCCATGGTTTTGGTTAATTGGAAATCATGAAGGGTACATGCGATCCCTTAAACCTTTATATGGTTGGATATGGACAAAACTTGTAAGTATAGTCGGTATGATGATACCACTACTAATGGCCTTGGTTAATAAATGATTAATGGATTGGTTGGTTTATTGGTAATGGTTTTACTTGGGCAATAATGACGGGGTTTGTATCAAATCTGTAGAAGGTGAAGGTCCCGGGAGGACTAAAACGGGAAACTCATATTTGAGGTTTGGTCTTGGTGACCATGTGCATGATGTCATACTTTATATTTTAGGGGATGTACTAGCCATCCTAGGTTTTTTCCTTGGTCGTGCAGCTTCACACACTAGGTCCCTTTCAGTAGGGGGATCTGTACCCATATAGCCCGTGGGTGGTTTAGGACGGTAAAGCTACACAACCCAGGTAAAGGTTTTAATGGCATGATAAACCCGATTCCTTTTCCCAGCATGATTATATATATGTATGGTTGTGTGCCTATGGATGGTCTTACTTTTTTTTATAAATGGTATTATTTTATCCTTATCCTAATTTCATGCTAGTGATTACTCGCTAACCCTTCTTTAGGAGAATGTATACCTACGCTATGCAGGAACCAACCATTCTATTCCCTCTACATAGTAATTGACTCCGGGACAACTGTTGGATTGACATGGTGGGATTCCATCTTTTCAGAAGACTCCATTTTATATTATGGATATTTTTAGACATTTTAATTTATTTCTGGATATTTGTTTTATCTATGGTTGGGGGAATGTCCCAACCAAATATTTTTACTCCTTTGGTTAGAGTCTTTGTGGTACTTCTATGGGTTGGAATGAGTGGGATCGATATTGGTGTGATCCTTAGCATTGGTAGTGGTATTGGGGCTGATATCGATTAACAATATTTTTGGTTGTTCCATCGTATATTATTTTTGGATTAATCATATTATGTTTTGGAACTTATTTTGTTATGACGTAATTTATGGACCTTGTTTCTATATTGGTTTGGTTATGTATGGTTGGACAATTGGTTTGGTATGGTTGGACTTGGTTGGGTTAGTCACGGTTATGATCCTATCCTAGAGTTTTTATGTGAGTTGTTTCACTATTTTGTTATATGTTTGATATTTATCCAACTCAAGGTATGCTAATGGTGGTTGGGTTAGGTAGCAGGGGGTGGTCCCCAGTCTTGGTTGGACTTGGGATACCCATTACGACAAGGCCCCTGGTCGGGTCGTATCAAGTTTGTATCAAAGCTTTAGATTCATGTTCAAATGGGAGTTCATAAGGCCGTGTTGAGTAAAGTCTCTTTTAGTGGTGTATAGAGCATCACACTCATAAAAGATAGGCTACAAGGCATTTAGGAATGTTTCACTTTATTGGTACTCTATTTTCAAGACTGGAGTCTAAGTCCTGGAATTCATCTCTAATCTTTGGATGTTCACTTTACAGATTATTCCTCAATAATCTAAAACACAAGGATACTCTTCAGTCCCATCTGGGGACAATGTTGATGGTGTACGTCCTACGTCTTGAGTTCGTCTTTGATCTCAGGGTCCTATCCCTGATAGTTCTGGAGTTTCTCCAATCGCTACTATTCCTCCTTAGGGTGAGATGACTAATGCTGAATTTCACCAGTCTATTCATACTATTGCTAAATTAGTTACTGCTCAAGTTGAATGGGATGCATCTGGTGGGTTGTCTGCTGAGACTTTAAGAGTTGGTCAATTTATTAAATTGAATCCTCCTACTTTTACTAATGTGAAGGTGAAGGAGGATCCTTAGGGTTTCTTGGATGAGATAGAGAAGATATTCAGGGTGATATAGGCCACTAATGTAGAAGGTGTAAACTTTGCAGCTTATCAGCTCAGGGATGTTATGAACCAACGGTACGAAGAGTGGGATAAGGATATAGGAAATGGAGATGAGTCATTTTTATGGGATGCTTTTTGTGAATCATTTCTTTCTTCAAGAGCTGAGGGAAGAAAAGATGGAGAAGATTGTGAACCTTAAGCAAGGGAGACTGACTTTCAAGGAATATGGCTTGAAGTTTCATCAGCTGTCAAGGTATGCTCCTGATTTGTTGGTTGACATGAGAGAAAGGATGAGAAAGTTTCCTTTTGGGTTGAATTAGGATTTGATCTTGGAAAGTAAGACTGTTTTTCTCATTAAAGATATAGACATTTCTAGGTTGACTATTTTTATGTAGCAGGTAGAGGATGAGAAGAGGGAAATAGTTAGCATTCGAAGATCGGTAGGGTAAAAAGAGCAGTTTTTTATCAGGGAGGAGTCAGTCTCAGGGTGGTCGGGATGGTGAAAAATGGTAGAAAAAGAAGTGAGGGAGTTCTGGATATTTTTCTACTGATAGTGCTCCTTACCCAATGTAGTTGGTTGACAGGTGTCACCAGGGTGACAGTAATTTCCACGCACAGGGTGCCCAATCTCAGGTCCATCGATTTCTTCATACCCTTCTTGTCGGTTCTGTGATTATCCTCATTGGGGTTATTGTGATAAACAAAGGGGAAAATGCTTCAAGTATGGTTAGATAGGCCATCAGATCAGGGATTATTCGATTAATAGGGTTGCTACGAGAGCAAATAAGGTACCAGTGGCTTTATCTTCTTCTCCTTCCTTTAATGGTGCTGTGTCTACTTCTGATACTACTCCTCATTCTAGTATTGGCTGGAATAAGTTGTATGCTTTGGCATTTTGATAGGAATTTGAGGCATCTTTTGATGTCATTACTGGTACGTTACAATTCTTTTCTCATGTTATGTATTGTCTGCTTGATCCGGGTCCACTCTTTCTTATGTGACCCCATTTGTGGCTGTGTGTATTGTTTTTTATCCCGAGGTTATTTCGAATCCTTTTTCTATTTCTACTCTGATAGGTGACTCAGTTAGTGCAAATAGAGTCTATAGGGGGTATGTGGTATCTGTTGGTGGTAGGCAGACTTTGGTGGATTTATTTGAACTTGATATTGTGGATTTTGATGTTATTCTTGTTATGGATTAGTTACACTCTTGTTACGCGTCCTTGGATTGTCAGACCTATAAGGTTGTCTTTAGGCTCCCTGGTGAACTGGTTGTAGAGCAGAAGAGTGGTTCTCTAGATCCAAGGGGGAGGTTTATTTCTTATCTTAGAGCTCGAAGGTTAATCACTATAGGTTGTCTCTATCATTTGGTTCGAGTTAAAGATTCTAACTCGGAAGGTTCTTCTTTACAGTCAGTCCCGGTGGTAAATGAGTTTCCTGATATTTTTCTGGATGATCTTCCAAGCGTCTCTCCAGATAGGGAAATAGAGTTTCGTATTTACTTGGTTCTGTACACTCGTCCAATATCTATTCCTCCTTATAGAATGACTCTGGCTGAGTTAAGGGAACTCAAGGATTGATGTTGGGTGAATTTATGCATTTTAGAGTTGCTATTCTAGCTCTTTTAGCTTTGTTTTGAGGATGATTCATGTGCTTAATGTTGTGATAATGATATAAATGTGCATCTAAGTGTCCATGTATGTATTTACAATGTTTAATAGTGTTTCCACAAAGTTTTGATTTAAATGATCATTTAGAAGTCAACCGAGAAAACTAGTGTGACTAGCTTGAGCTAGGTGTTTGTCTAGTCTATTATATTGGGTTATAACCTGTTTAATGATTTCCTAAGGTTTTTATTGAGTATTTATATGTGAAACAACTTGTAGGTAATGTTCAAGGGTCAATTGGATCAAGGCAAGAGTCAAAACAATAAGTTAGAAATCAAAGTGAATGAAGCCTATGATTAGCTCCTATTTCTAGTTCTCCGTCTTGGATGTTGTGTTGTTTTGAGCAATAAATTGTTGTGTTTAATGATATAGGATTCTTGATAAATGGATTATGATGATATATGAAGGATATAAAAGCTTCAATTCAAGTGGAAACAACTCAAAAAGACTTGGAATGGATCACGGAAGCACAATACGCAACTTGATGCAAATTTAGACACCTGAAATGTATTGGGAGAGTGTGGGTTCATGAGAAGAGATTTGGGTGCGTGATACATATCAATAGACTCATAAGGGACCCAAAACAGTTTTTACGTGTGATATGTGTGCGTCACATGTTCCATTCCTATGGAATACAACATGCGAGGCGTGGTCTATTCCACCCCTGGGCATATCACTCTAATTCGATTCCAACACGGCTTGAGAATTGTTCTTTACTATAAATACAACTTTGTAAACGTTTTAATCACTTTTGGACGTCTTGTAGGATTGAATAGGCTACCGTAACTTCTTTGTAGGGTTTATATATCTTTAATTTAGTTTCTTTTATGGTTTGTATCATTAATCCAAGGGATTGGATGATGAATATTTCCATTGAAGGCTAAAACTTCCTTTCCGGGGTTAAGGCCACGATCATGATTACTTTCATTTTGAATTAAATTTGTTGATTTTCTTATCATCATTGGATGTTTTTTTATTCTTTTTTTAAATATTTTAAGGATTAGCTACCCTTAGAATACATCAATTGTCAACCTTGTGATCTCGGGAGAGGGAATAGGGCGATAGAACATGGGAATAAGCAAAGTATGGTTGGTGTTTCTTTATGAAATAAGGAATTCAAATTAGTATCTAGGACAGGGATGTACTTAGATGCCTTACTTGATTCATATGTAGGATGATATTCTTAAAGAACTTAAATGAACTATTACATCCCCGTTCAACGATGTAGTTGTAAGGTTCAACTTAGGTAAAGGATTAGAGTTTGGGAAACCATAATCATGCAATTAACCCTACGAATCAAAAACCAAGATAAGTAATTTAATGAAAAAAGTTCAATAACGTAGTATGATTGTTCGTAAGCCTTAACCCTAGGCTTTTATCCATAGTGTAATGACCTAAAATCATCTCCCGAGATGTGACACGGTTCTTGAGGATACAAGTAGCCCCAAGCTAACCTTTTTGAGCCTGTTTCTACTAATAACACTCATTTCAAGATGAAACAATTCAAACACTAGCATAGTCATATCATATGAAAGAAAATATGGAGAAAATGCTCGGTCCAAACGACCAAGCAATACCGGAAACCTCAACACAACCACAATCTGATAACTTGTCTGACAAAGCCTTTACTAATTCATGAACTAGAGAGCCATTGGGACAGGTCCCCAATTGAATCGAAATGAACTGAAAGTAAAAACATAGTCTATCAAGCACACAATTTTTTGAATATAGATCCTCGAACCATGAGTACTCACCACTGTAGGAATATAGACAGAGGTACTCGAAAGTCACTGACGAGGCTGGAACTGAGCACCTGAACCTATATTACAAGACAATGTAGCACATAGCCGTATTTATGGATCAACACTTGGGAATGTACTGAGTATGTGGGGGTGCATGCATTTATATAAAACAACATCAATACTCTTTAATCAAATCATGCATGTAATAATATATGACTCACATGGCTTGAATAAGTATAAAATGCAAAGCTCATGAATCATGTAAAATGGAACATGTAATACAATCTTGTGAGTCATTTTACTTTCAGCTTTGAAATTTGTACTCTTTTCTTATTCTCATTACTCAAAGCTAAAGGAAACGTTAAGCAATACTTTCAAATCATGCATATAACTTTGGAACATACTTGAAGGTATTTCATTCACGTTAGGAAAATATCTCATTTCAAGCTTTAGGGAAAAATACTTATATCAAGGAAAAGTATTTAGTTTTAAAGTAAAATATCTTATCTCAATGGAAAATACTTTAGTTTAGGGAGGTAACTGATCTCGAAGTTTAAATGTCAAGGGAGGTTCTCTTAACAGACATAAACCCTGCGAGCTATATGGAGTCCAATGTTTTTTCCTCCTAAGGAAGAGACCTCACGTTGGGGAGAGACGTCATACTCTTTCCAGGGAGCATAACCTAGGTACAGTGATCACTAAACAAACTCGGCCTTGGGCCCAATATCAACTCGGACTTAGGCCCAATAACAATCATAAACTCGGCCTCAGGCCCAACCTATGGTGGAACGTAGTTTTGGGGCAATAAACCATAGTAACTTACCCGTTTGGTGCTAAATACTACTCTCTTTAGTTTATCTCACTCATCTCATGAAAATCCACTTTAGAATAATCTCATGGTTCAATAAGAACCCAATAATCAAATCTGTAATCTCATGTAGTAGAGTGGATTTCAAAACGCAATGACCATTAGGTCAAAACATTTCTCAAAAATCTCAGAATACTCAAATCATGGGTGCTTATAGCACAATAGTTCATAAAATATCAAGTCTCAAGTAGGGGTTAATAACCCATAGTTCAATCCCAAGTTAAAACTCATCAAAAGAATAATAGATAGCATATAGATTCATAACTCATGTAGAAATCTGGAAATTTCAGCAATTTATCTCAAAATTTCAACATACTCACATACTTCAATGTTTCAAGCATTTCAACTATTAACTCATGTAAAAATCATGCCATTAGACTCTTAATTCAAGGAAAACATCAAATTCTTGCAACCAATAATAATGGGTGAAAAACCTCAATTCAGTTTCATGTAAAATCTCATAAACGATAGAGAATTGTAGTTTAAATAAGCCTTTGGGCACCAGGGTGAAAGAATTACCCTTGTTCAAAACCCCACATACCTTAAATTAGAAGTTTTGGACGAACTCTTGCTTTTGAAACTCTATTCGTACTCTTGAATGAGGGTTCTTGAAGCCCTTGACTTGGGAACCTTGAATCTTGACTCAATTTAGAAAATATATGGTGGATTCTTGAGATTCATGGAAGAGGTTTTGGATACTTAGGGTTTTTGTTGAGAGAAAAATTGAGAGAGTCTCTTAGAATGCTTGTAAATGACCTTGATTTGGTGTTTGCACGATTTAAGAGGCTTGGAAAAAGTTCCAAATGCCCTTTTTAACTTCTATACAAAGCTGAAAAAATTAAACTAGGAACCCGATTTCATAGGCCACCGCGATGCGCCACTATCGTGGTGGCTCATTAGAAATTAACAAATGGGAAATTGGTAGTCACCACGACGCGGAGCCATTTCGTTGTCCCACTAGTTGAGACCTGGAATTTCAGTGCGACGCATAACAATCGCACCAGGCTACTGTAAATTGACTTTTGGGAAATTGGGGTCCTTCCGATGTGGCACTATCTCGGAGTTTCACTGGAAATCGACAATTTTCAAATAGACCCTCTCTGTGATGCGCCAAGCACCAAAATGATGCTATTTTATGACTAGGACTTAAATTAGCCATAACTTCTTACCCAGGTATCAAATTTGGGTGAATCTTATATCGATGGAAAACTTATCAAATTTCCCATGTCATAAAAGTTGAAATTGGGAAAATTCTATATCGTTAACACGATACTCACTTAGAAAGTCACTTTTCAATATTTTAGGGCCGAAATCATGCCTCACTTAACATGCCCTAAGGTTCATTCTATGAGAGAATTTTGTGGGGTCTTACACATAGATTGTTCTAAGTTATTTCTTTCTACATTAGTTTAGTTTACTTTTAGTTTAGAATTCTTAAACCTCCTTATTTACTTTTTATCAATTGTTGAACTAGAATTGGATAGCCGGTGAACGCAAGTCCCTGTGAGATAGATACTTGGGCTTTCTTGAAGATACTTTACTACTTGATAAGACCACGTATACTTGCGTGTGGACTTAGGCTCTATCAAGATTTTGGCGCCATTGTCGAGGACTTGTAACTAGGCAACTATTCTATATTGAGTTGTAAATAGTTTTTGTTTAGTTTCTTTTATTTCTCTTTTTATCACACTTCTTGATATGTTAGCCTAGGATAGATGGTTTTTGAGTGATAATGATTCTATATGGTGTATGGTTTGTGGCAATAGTGGTCATTCTGGAGATATATGTGCCTTCAACCCAGATTCAGTAATGTTTGTGGGCTATGATCAAAGGCAAAATTATGTAAACAACTATAATCAAATGGTGTAGAATTAGCCACAAATTCAATCATGGAATAATCAACAACAATAGTTTTAACGGGCCCAACCAGATTAATCAACTAGCAACTTGGAAGAGATACTGAAACAAATTATAGCTAATCAAGTACAGTTGTTGGTAGACATGAAGAACTATCAAGAAACTATAAAGTAATCAGAAAATAAGATGGAGGTAGATGCAGAATTGACTCCCCAACAAGGTGAAGACGAAGATGCTGAAAATTTAAGTTAGTCTGAGTTCTCAAAAACTGAAATTATTGAACAGGTTAAGGGGATACAACTACCACCACAGGAATCACAGCCTCTCAATTATTATTTTTCTCTTGAGACTGAAATTAAGAAGGTGAATAAAAGTGAGTGTGATGTTGATGATGTAAAATTAGAGATGGGATTAGTTGGGCCTTACTCCAAGCACTTTTCTATATTATGTTTAGATTATGTCTTGTCTATGGAATCATTTAAAATAGTGGAAGAATGTGAAGATGAGGAAAAAGAATCCTATATTCTTGATTTTTCATTGAATAAGAAATATAAAAATACACCTCACTTGAAGGCCTAGTGGTTTACTATGCATCATCCATTACTTAGTTCCTTAATCTTTGTACCACCTCCCTATGACCGAGGCAAGAAAATAGATGCAAGGTTGGGGGTGAAATTTATATCTCAAGGTGGAGAAAAAAGTTGATTGGGTCGTGCCGCGATGCTAAATTAGGTGCTGCTTGGGAGGCAACCTAAGTTAATCATGTATGTTCTTTTTAGTTTTTTAGTTTTTGTTTAACGTAGTTTTTATTTTTGGTTGAGTCACAGGTTAATGGGAAGTCTGAGTACCATAAACTTGAGCTGAGGAGCATGGAAAAGAACGAGTGTGGGGTCCCATGGATCTCTTTTATGTGTAAAGATGCTACTAGCTAGGCCTAAAGGCCTGAGAAAGTATTTCTATCTTCTTACTTTTAAAATCACTTTGTGGACAAAGTAGATTTTTAAGTGTGGGGTACGAAATCCCTAAATTTTGGCTCAAATTAAAATTATTTAGGAATAAGTGAAATATTCTTGTTAGTGCTATTTTTGATTACATAATGTAAGTGGTTTTTTTTGTAAAATATGTTGATTGATGTGAATTGCTATTTTTGAGACTCCTAGGCTCAAGTTTATGACTCTTGTTCATGTTGTCCTAAATTTGAATTTGTGCTATTGTTTGGTTAGGAGTCTATGATGATCCTATATGAGTTGAGCATGTGTCATGTCCGTGTTAGATTTTTGTATATTTCTTGTTGTATGTGATGTCTAGGACTTGCCCGGTATGTGTGTAAAGCAAAATAAAGAATGCGGGTTAAGGAGATGATATAAGCATTTCTTTGATAGCCTTGTTTTATACCTTCTATTTGTCATACCCTTGTTCTTAATCCTAGTTAACCCCCATTGAGCCTATAGATTTTTTTGGCAACCTCATAAGTAGCCTAATCCCTTCTTTGATAGACTGTAATTGATCCAAAAAGCTCCTAAGTTCTTAATAAAAAATTAATTTAGTAAGAAGTTTGAGAAATTGAAGAAGAAAAAGGTGAAATTGATGCCCCAAGGTAATATTTATTAGTGTTTATATTTTATGTGTGATAGATGGATATGATATAATGTATGCTAGAAAATTTTTCATTATTGTAAAAAAAGAGAAAAATTGATTCTTGTGGTAGTAAACTATGTGTCACCAAATGTTTGTGAAAATGCTTAAAAGAGATGGGGAAAAACAAAAGGTATGGGTAGATGAAAAAGTATAAATTGGTTGTTGGAGATTGGTTTAAAGTGTATAATGTAGTGTATTGAAGCGCTTAGAAAGGTTAGTCACTATTCTTGGCCAAAATAGTTCCTACCTATCCCTTAGCCTACATTACAACCCAAAAAAGTCCTAATTGATCCTAAGCTTTACATTCCAATATTAGTGGAGCATTACACTAAGGTCAAGGTTATGGTTCGTTATGTGTAACTTGTGAATTCTTTGAGAGAGTGAGCATAATTTAATTCTTGTACCCATCATATTATAAATTGCATTATTGTGAGTGATTATGGGTAACTCTCTTGTTGTGAAGGGCACATGTATGATTAATGTGGGTGATTTGTATGATATTCTTGATTGAGCAATAAACATGAGTTTCCCAACTAGGTGAGTCAATTCTTGAGGCTAGGTTGTTTTTGAGTAGTGTTCTTGAGCTTTCAATTGTCTTAAAACATGCTTAGTGTAGTAACTTGCATTATGTGTAGTCAATGTAGTACTAGCTTGAGTATTTTTCTTGTAGTATAAGTTTAGAGTCTCTTCATCTCATGATGCTTATAGTTAAGAATTTTTCGAGGACAAACAAGGCTTTAAGTGTGAGGTGGTGATGTTGGATGAATTTTTGCATTTTAGTGTTGCTATTCTAGTCTTTTGAGGATGATTAATGTTCTTAATCTGGTGATAATGATATAAATATGAATCTAAGTGTCCATGTATGTGTTTACAATATTTAATAGTGTTTCCACACAAGTTTTGATTCAAATTGATCATTTAGAAGTCAACCAAGAAAACTAGTGTGACTTGCTTAAGCTAGGTGTTTGTCTAGTCTATCGTATTGGGTTCTAACGTGTTTAATGAGTTCCTAAGGTTGTTATTGTGTATCTATATGTGAAAAAACATGTTGGTAATGTTCAAGGCTCAATTTGATCAAGACAAGAGTCAAAATAATAAGTTAGAAATCAAAGTGAATGAAACCTTTGCTTAGCCCGTGTTTCTAGTTCTTCATCTTGGATGTTGTGTTGTTTTGAGCTCTAAATCGTTGTCCTTAATAGTATAGGATGCTTGGTGAATAGATTATTATGATATATTAAGGATATAAAAGCTTCAACTTTAGTGGAAACAACTCAAAAAGGCTTGGAATGGATCACGGAAGCACAATACGCAACTTGACGGAAATTTGGACACCTGAAATATATTGGGAGAGAGAGGGTGCATGAGAAGATATCTGGGGCCGTGATATACATGAATAGACTCAGAAGGTACCGAAACTAGAGTTTACGTGTAGTATATATGCGTCACATGCTCCATTCCTATAGAATACAACGTGCAACACGTGGTCTATTCCACCCCTGGGCATTTCACTCCAATTTGATTCCAACATGGCCTGGGACTTGTTCTTTTCTATAAATACAACTATGTAAACGTTTTTAATCACTTTTGGATGTCTTGGAGGATTGAAGAGGCTACCCCAACTTCTTTGTAGGGTTGATATCTCTTTAATTTAGTTTCTTTTATGGTTTGTATCATCAATCCAAAGGATTGGATGATAAATATTTTTGTTGAAGGCTAAAAATCCCTTTTTTAGGTTAAGGCCACGATCATGATTACTTTCATTTTGAATTAAGTTTGTTGATTTGTTTATCACCATTGTTTGTTTGTTTGTTCTTGTTTTAACTATTTTAAGGGTTAGCTATCCTTATAATACATCAATTGTCAACCTTGTGATCTCGGGAGAGGGATAGGGTGATAGAACATGGGAATAAGCAAAGTATGGTTTGTGTTTCCTTATGAAATAAGGAATTCAAATTAGTATCTAGGACAGGGATATACTTAGATGCCTTACTTGATTCATATGTAGGATGATATTTGTAAAGAACTTAAATAAACTATTACATCCCCGCTTAATGGTGTAGTTGTAAGGATCAACTTAGGTAAAGGATTAGTGGTTGGGAAATCATAATCATGCAATTAAACCTACGAATCAACAACCAAGATAAGCGATTTAATGAATGAAGTTCAATAACGCAGTATGATTTTTTGTAAGCCTTAACCCTGGGCTTCTATCTATAGATTGTCCTAAGTCATTTCTTTTCTGGATTAGTTTAGTTTACTTTTAGTTTACAATTGTTAAACCTCTTTATTTACTTTTTCTCAATTGTTGAACTAGAATTGTATAGGCCACAAACGC
This sequence comes from Capsicum baccatum var. pendulum, assembly GCA_030864225.1. Lineage (NCBI taxonomy): Eukaryota > Viridiplantae > Streptophyta > Magnoliopsida > Solanales > Solanaceae > Capsicum > Capsicum baccatum. Next base: position 154,893,277 of record CM061558.1, read on the forward strand.
AAGTCCCTATGAGATCGATACTTGGGCTTTCTTGAAGCTACTTTACCACTTGATAAGACCACATACACTTGCATGTTCGCTTGGGCGCTGTCAAGAATCTTCTATATAAGGGGTTTATTTGTCTTAGTGTATCTCTATAGGATACATCGGTGTTGTTCATATGCAAGAAGGATAGTTTCCTTCGGATGTTCATTGACAACAGGCAGTTGAATAAGGTGACAGTTAAGAACAAGTATCCTCTTCCTAGGATAGATGATTTGTTTGATCAGATGCAAGGTACCAAGTTCTTTCCTAATATAGATCTTTTGTCTGGATATCATCAGCTTAAGATTAGGGAGAAGGATATCCCTAAGATGGATTTTCGTTCTCGGTATGGGCACTTTGAATTTTTGGTAATGTCATTTGAATTGACTAATGCCACGATGATATTTATGGATTTGATAAACATGGTTTTCAGGCAGTACTTAGATCTCTTTGTCATTTTATTTATTGATGACATTCTAGTTTTTCCCTAAAGTTAGGTGGATTATGCTAATCACATCCGCGTGGTATTGCATACCTTGAAATAATAGCAGTTCTATGAAAAGTTCTCTAAGTGTGACTTTTGGTTGAATGTAGTGAATTTTCTTGGTCATATTATTTCTAGCGAGGGGATTATGGTGGATCTACAAAAGGTAGTTGTGGTTAAAGGGTAACCTAGACCCACGACTCCAACTGCCATTTGAAGATTTTTGGCTTGACTGGGTATTATAGGCGGTTTTTGGAAGGCTTTCCATTAATAGATGATCCTTTGACTAAGTTGACTTAGAAGTAGGTTAAGTTTTCTTGGTTGGATGCTTGTGAGGGAAGTTTTGAGAATTTGAAAGATAAGCTAACTTCGGTTCTAATTCTGAATTTATCAAAAGGCAATGATGGGTTTGTGGTCTATTGTGATGCATCTCGGGTAGGTATTGGTCGTGTGTTGATGAAGCATGAGAAGGTGATTGCCTATGCTTCCAGGCTATTGAAGGTATATTAGAGGAACTGTTCTACTCATAATTTAGAGCTATTCGCGATTGTGTTTTCTTTAAAAGTATGGTAGAATTATTTGTATGGTATGCACGTGGACATATTTTTTAATAATTAGAGCCTACAATATGTGTTCACTTAGAAGAAGCTCAATCTTAGGCAGAAGAGTTGGTTGGAGCTTCTCAAAGACTATTACATGAGTCTTCACTATCACCCAGGTAAGACTAACGTGGTTGCTGATTCTCTTAGGAGGTTGTCCATACGGAGTTTGGCTCATGTAATGAAAGGAAAATAAAAGTTGTTGAAGGATATTCACCACTTGGCTAATCTTAGAGTTCACCTCTTGGACTCCAAGTATGGAGGTTTAATGGTACAAGGAGTGGTTTGGTCGTCTCTTCATGTGGAAATCAAGGAGAAACAAGTGTTGGATCCTGTCTTAATGAAATTCAAGGGTGATGTTAGTGGGAAAAAATGATGGTGTTTGAGACCAGTAGTGATGATACTTTATGTTACCAAAGAAGGTTGTGCGTTCTTGATGTCGATGGTTTACGACAAAGGATTTTGGCTGAGGTGCATGAGATGCACTATGTTGTTTATCCCAGTTCCACAAAGTTGTATCATCATCTCAAGGATATGTATTGGTAAAAAGGTATGAAGAGGGATATGGCTAATTTTGTGGTCAAGTTCTTGGTGTGTCAACAAGTTATGGTTGATCATATGAGACCTGGTGGGTTGTATTAAGAATTTTTTTTCCCAAATAAAAATGAGAGGTAATCAATATGGACTTTGTTGTTGGTTTTTCTCGGTCTCAGAATCAATATGATTCAATTTGGGTCATCGTAGATAGGATGACAAAGTTTGCTAACTTTTTGCCAGTAAGAACTACTTTTTCGGTGGAGGATTATGCGAAGCTATATCTTCAGGAGATTATAAAGCTATATGGGGACCTATTTTGATTATTTATCATTATGGCACATAGTTTATGTCTCACTTCTAGTGGTCTTTTCAGTAATAATTAGGAACTAAGGTGAGTCTGAATACTATTTTTCATCCACATATGGATAGGTAAGTAGTGAGAACTAATCAGACATTAGAGGATATGCTTTGGGCTTGTGTGATTTATTATTATGGTGGTTGGGTTGATCATCTACCTTGGGTCGAGTTTTTTACAACAATAGCTATCATTCTAGTATTGGTATAACTCCTTTTAAGTCATTGTATGGTAGGAGGTGTAGATCTCCTATTGGTTGGTTTGATCTTGGGAGGTGGGTATGTTTGGTCCTAACTTGGTTTACCAGGCTTTAGAGAAGGTATAGGTGATTCGAGATATGCTTAAGGCTACCTAAAATCATAAAAAGTCCTATGTGGATATTAGGCATAGAGACTAGGAGTTTGAGGTTGGGGATAAGGTTTTCCTTAAAGTATCTCCCATGAAGGAATTAGTGTGGTTTTATAAGAAGAGGAAGCTCAGTCCCTAGTATGTTGGTCCTTATGAGATTCTACGGAGGGTTGGTAATAGTGCTTACAAGTTAGAGTTACCTTCTAGCTGGAGTTTGGTTCATTAGGTATTTCATGTATCCATGTTGAGGAAATGTCTTGCTGATCCTTCTTCAATTATGCCTTTGAAGGGGTTGGGTATCTCAGACTCTCTATTTTATGAAAAGGTCTTGGTTGAGATCTTGGATAGGCAGGTTCGTTGGTTGCAGACCAAGGATGTGGCTTTGGTTAAGGTTCTATAGAGGAACCATAAGGCAGAAGAAGCTACGTGCAAAGTGGAGGAGGACATAAAGTCCAAGTATTTGCATCTATTTTCTACTCTTGGGATTTATGCGGAAGGTATGTGTCTCCAACATATCTTTATTTTTTGAGTTTGTTTAAGGAAAGATTAATATATTTTCCTTTTTGTTTTTAAACTTTGTTAAAGATTGGAAATATATTTGATAATGCAAATGACTCATTTATGTGTTTACCCCTACCTTGTCTGTCATTCGGGGATGAATGTTCCTAGTAGGGCAGACTAAAACACCCTGGTTTCTAGACCTTAGAAAATTTCCTAGAATTCTGGTCTCTGGACCCAATACGACTCATGGGTATGTGCTGTATGCTGGGGTACAAATGGTATGGTCCAGTCATATTCTGACCAATGTTGGCTAGTGGGATGGATTTTGGTCACTGGAATGGGTACGACTTGGTGGTACGATTCGTATGATTTTATAACGATTGTTTGGTTCTTCACTTAATCTTATAATTGGTAACTTAAGTTAGATTCGAGTACGAGTGGCTTATCAGGAGATGTAAGCAAGGGTACGAGTCGTACCCAGGACTCGTATGGTAGACAGTGGTCAAACCTTCTGTGATTCTATGTTGCCATGGATATGGTTGAAGGGTAAGGATCGTATGCTATCAATATGGCTTGGGTAGGATGAGTCATACACTGGATAGTGTTAGGTCCAAAGGATAAGGCTTAGGATTTTAGTAGTGGGTACCACTCGTATCTAAATGTACGACTCGTAAGGGTCAGTCGCTCCCCTGTGATGGGGGTATTCTGGATATTTCCCCAGTTATCCTAATAAGGTCCCATAACTTTTATCTCTCTTGGTAGGATATTTACCCTATTATTCTATTCATTTACACTTAGAAACTCTTCCTAAACACTCTATAATTCTTTCAAAATCTTTTGGGAAAGAAAGCTAGGGTTTCAACTAGGGGACTAATTTGGGGATCTTGTTGGTAATTTCTCTTTATCTACATTGTCAATTGAGGAATGTTCTCTTTCCTCATCATTAGTTTTGATTAAAGGAATAATTTTTATGAATGGTTTTCATGATTTTATTATTGTATGATTTTGGGGTTTTGGTTATAAATGCTTGGTTATGGTTTTTCCTTGTTTTAATTATGATTTTATATGCATTAATGATGGTTTTCGATAATTGGTTGCATAGGAATGGTTCTTTGGTAATGGACTTTGATTTTGCGAATACTATGCCCCCAATATGTTTGAAAAACGCCTTTAACAATATTTCGTTATAATATTAGTTTTTTAATGGAACTAATGCATGGTTTAAACTTTGTAATGGAACTGTAAATGATATGAATGATTTAAATGGTTTTAAATGGATTGAAAAGGCCTTGGTGACCATTGTTTTGGTTAACTGGAAATCATGAAGGGTACATGGAATCCTTTAAACCTATATATGATTGGCTATGGACAAAACTTGCAAGTATAGTCGGTATGACTATACCACTACTAATGGTCTTGGTTAATAAATGGTTAATGGGTTAGTTGGTTGTTTGGTAATGGTTTTAACTTAGAAATAATGGCAGAGTGTGTAGCAAAACTGTGGAATATGGAGGTCCCGGGGGGGACCAAAACTAGAAATTTATACTTGCCGATATGAGATTTGGTCTTGGTGACCGTGTGCATTATGTCACATTTTATATTTAGGGGATGTACTAGTCATCCTAGGTTTTCTTTCCCGGTCGTGTGGATTCACACACTAGGGCCCTTTTAGTAGGGGAGCTGAACATATATAGCTCGTGGGTGGTTTAGGACGGCAAAGCTACACAATCCAGGTAAAGGTTTTAATGGCATGCTAAAACCGGTTCCTTTTCTCAGCATGGTTATATATATGTACGGTTGTGTGCATATGGATGGTTTTACTTGATTTTATAATATGCATTATTTTATCCTTATCCTGAGTTCATGCTAGCAATCACTCGCTAACCCATCTTCGGGCGACTGTATACCCATGTTATAAAGAGACCGGCTATTTTACTCCTCCTATATAGTAATTTACTTGGGGATTGCTGTTGGATTGAATTGGTGAGCTTTTATCTTTCGGGAAGGCTTAATTTTATGTTATGGATATTTTTAGACATTTTGGTTTATTTCTATATATTGCTTTTGGCTATGGTTCTGGGCATAACCCAATCGGATATTCTTACTCTTTTTGTTAGAGGCTTTTGTGGAACTCCTATGGGTTGGAATGGGTGAGATCAGTATTGGTGCTAGTCTTAGCATTGGTATTGGTATTGAGGATGATACTGGTTGATGATATTATTAGTTGTTCCATCATATTTCATTTTAGGATTAATCATATTATGGTTTGAAAAATATTTGGTTATGGCCTGGTTTCTGGTTTTTGTTTTGGTATTGGTTTGGTTATGTATGGTTGGACTCAGTTGGGTTGGTCATGATTGTGATCCTATCCCAGAGTCTTCATGTGAGTTGTTAGACTATCTTGTTATATGTTTGGTATTCATCCGACTCAAGGTATGCTAATGGTGGTTGGGTTGGGTTGGGTAGCAGGGGGTGGTCCTCGATCATGGTTGGACTTTGGATACCTATTACAACAAGGCCCCCGGTTGGGTCGGGTCTGGTATTTAGGAATGTTTCACTTTCTTGGTATTCAATTTTCAAGTTTGAAGTCTAAGTCCTGTAATATTCTCTAATCCTTGTTTGTTTGCTTTTCAGATCATGCCTCGATGATCTGAAGTTCACAGAAACTTCTCTGTCCCAACTGGAGACAATGTTGAAGGCACGTACTACTCAGGGGATCCATACTCGGTGTAAGGGTATCGCCCTTGATATTGTTGGATTTCCACTGGTTGCTACTAGTCCTCCTCTGGGTGAGGGCACAAATGCAAAATTTTGTCAATTGATTCATGCTATTGCTCAGTTGGTTGTTGGTTAGGCTGAGCGGGATGCATTTGGTATTTCATCTTCTAAGGCCACAAGCATTGGCCAGTTTTTTAAGATGAATCCTCCTACTTTTACTAGTGTAGAGTTGGAGGACAATACTCAGGGTTTCTTAGTTGAAATTGAGAAAATCTTCAGGGTGATGCAGGCCACAAATGTAGAAGGGGTGAATTTTGCTGCTTATCAGCTAAAAAATATAGCATACCCATGGTACGAGGAGTGGGATAGAGTGAGAGGTGATGTGTATGAGTTTAATTTGTGGGAGACTTTCTGTAATACTTTTCTGGATTGATTCTTTCCTCAGGGGTTGAGGGAACCAAATACAAAGAAATTTGTCAATTCGAGACAAGGGAAAATGTCTATCAAGAAATATGCATTGAAATTTCATCAATTTTCAAGGTATGCTCCAGAATTGGTATCTGACATAAGGGCCAGGATGAGAAAGTTCACTTCTGGACTATTCAGGATTTAATCCTCGAAAGTAAGACTGAATTGCTGATCAAGGATATAGAAATTTCTAGGTTGTTGGTTCATATGCAGCTGGTGAAAGAGGAAAAGAGAAAACAATTGAGTTTGGGGAAAGGCAGGGTAAGAAGTTTAGGTTTTCTGATCAGGAAAGTACTCTACAACAAGGTAGATGGGATGGCGGTAAGTGGATAAAGAAGAAGTGGGGGAGTTCTGGTTCCTTCTCTTCAGCTAGTGCTCCTTACTTGAAATAGTTGGGTGATAGGCGTTAGAAGGGTGGCGATAATCTCAGGCAAGTGGGGCTCAGTAAGCCTCATCATGCCCTCATTTTTTATTTTGTGGTAGGTTGCATAGGGGTTTCTATGATGAGGGGAAGGGTAGGTGTTTCAAATATAGTCAGGTAGGCCATATGCTTAGAAACTATTTGATTGGTAAGGGTGCTTTCGATGGAATTAAGGATCCAGTTGCTTCATCTTCTTCTCCTGCATCAAAGGGTGCTGCTTCTGCATCAGTTTCTACTTCTAGCATCGGTGCTGGTCAAAATAGGTTATATACTCTTACTACTCGATAGGAATTTGAGGCATCACCTGATGTCGTGACTAGGATGTCACAACCTTTTTCTCGTGATGTGTATTATTTGCTTGATTTGGGTTCCACTCACTTATATGTGACCCCATTTGTGGCTGTGTATTTTGGTTTTGATACCAAGGTTATTTTGGATCTTTTTTCGTTTTCTACCTCGATGGGTGACTTTGTGGTTGCTAAAAGGATCTATAGGGAGTGTGTGGTATTTGTTGGTAGTAAGAAAACTTTGGTGGATTTATTTGAACTTGTTATGGTGGATTTTAATGTTATTCTGGGAATAGATTGGTTACACTGTTATTACACGTCCTTAGATTGTCGAACCCATAAAGGTTATCTTTAGGTTCCATTGTGAGTCGGTTATTTAGTGGAAAAGTGGTTCCCTAGCTCCTAGGAGGAGGTTTATTTATTATCTTAGAGCTCGGAGATTATTCTCTAAAGGGTGTCTCTATCATCTGGTCCAAGTTAAAGATTCTAACTTAGAATGCCCTTCCTTGCATTCGATCCCAGCGGTAAATGAATTTCCCAAGGTCTTTTCAGATGATCTTTCTGGTGTTTCTCTGGATAGGGATCTTGAGTTTGGTATTGATTTGGTTCCAGAAACTCATTCAATATCTATTCCTCCTTATAGAATGTCTCCAACTAAGTTGAGGGAACTTATGGAGCAATTTAAGGATCTCTTAGATAAAGGTTTCATTCGTCCTAGTGTATCCCCGTGGGGTGCACCAGTATTATTCATAAGTAAGAAGGATCTTTCCCTTCGGATGTGCATTAACTATCGGCAGTTGAATATGGTAACGGTTCAGAACAAGTATCCCTCCCAAGGATAAATGACTTGTTTGATTAGTTGTAAGGTGTGATATTCTTTTCTGAGAAAGATCTTCGGTCTGGTTATCATCAGCTTAAGATTAGGGAGGTAGATATCCTAAAGATAATTTTTTTCACTCGGTATGGGCACTTTGAATTCTTTGTTATGTCATTTGGTTTGACTAATGCCTTGACTATATTTATGGACTTAATAAACTGGGTTTCAGGTAGTTTCTAGATCTCTTTATTATTATATTCATTAATGATATTTTGGTTTATTCTAAGAGTGAGGTGGATGATGCTAATCACCTCTGTATGGTGTTGCAGACCTTGAAAGAGCAGCAGTTGTTTGCCGAATTATCCAAGTATGAGTTTTTCTTGAACACTATAAGTTTTCTTATTCATGTTATTTCTAGTGAGTGATCATGGTGGATCTGTAAAAGGTGGTTGTGGTTAAAAGGTGGCATAGAACCACGACTCCAACTGATATTCGAACCTTCTTATGCTTGGGTAGTATTATAGGTGGTTTGTGGAAAGTTTATCAACGATAGATGTCCCGATGACTAAGTTGACTAAGAAAAAGGTAAAGTTTTCTTAGTCAGATGATTGTGAGGTGAGTTTTGAGATATGAAGGATAAGTTAACTTCGGCTCCAATTTTGACATCATCTAAAGGTAATGAGGGGTTTGTGGTTTATTGTGAATCCTCCCGAGTGGGACTTATTTATGTTTTGATGTAACATAGGAAGGTGATTGCCTATGCTTCCAAGCAGTTGAAGATGCATGAGAAGAATTATCCTACTCATTATTTGTAGCTTTTAGCATTGTTTTTTCCTTTGAAAATCTGGCGGTATTATTTGTATCGAATGCACGCTGATATCTTTTCTGTTCGTAAGAGTCTACAGTATGTGTTCTATCAGAAGGAGCTAAATCTCAGCCAGAGGAGATGGTTGGAGCTTCTCAAGGACTATGATATAAATCTTCACTACCACCCAGGTAAAGCTAACGTGGTTGACGATGTTATTATCTGGTTTTTCATGGGGAGTTTATCTCGTATGGATAAGGAGAATCGAGAATTGGTGAGGGATATTCACCGCTTGGCTAATCTCAAAGTTCATCTCTTGGACTCCAATGATGGTGGTGTGATGGTACAGGAAGTAGTTCAGTCGTCTCTTGGTGCAGAGATCAAGGAAAAACAAATGCTAGATCCTATCTTGATGAAAATCAAGAGTGAAATTGGTGGTCAATGGGCGATGGTGTTTGATATTAGCAGTGATGGTACCTTGAGGTACCAAGGAAAGTTATATGTTCCTGACATCGATGGTTTGCGACAAAGGATTTTGACTGAGGTGCATGAATCATGCTATGTTGTTCATCCGAGTTTGACAAAAATGTATCATGTTCTCAAGGAGATGTATTGGTGGAATGGTATGAAGAGGGATGTGGCCTAGTGTATAGTGTGCCAATAAGTTAAAGTTGAGCACATAAGGCCTGGAAGGTTGTGTCAGGAAATTGGGTTTTCTAAATGGAAATGGGTGGTGATCAATATGGATTTTCTTACAGGTATTCCTCGATCTCGAAACCAATTTGATTCAGTTTGGGTCATCGTGGATAGGATGACAAAGATCGCTCACTTTTTGCTAGTGAGAACTAAATTTTCTGCTGAGGACTATGCGAGGTTGTATCTTCATAAGATTGTAAAGCTGCAAGGGGTACCTATTTTGATTATCTCTGATCATGGTACACAGTTTTCATCTACTTTCTGGTGGTCTTTTCAGAAAGATTTTAGGACTAAGGTTAGTTTGAGTACTGCTTTTCATCCGCAGACGGATGGGCAAGAAGAAAGGACTATTTAGACATTGGAGGACATGATTCATGCGTATGTGGTTGATTATGGTGGAACTTGGGTTGGACATTTACCTTTGTTAGAGTTTTCTTACAACAATAGCTATCATTCTAGCATTTGGATGGCCCCTTTTGTGGGATTGTATGGTAGGAGGTGTAGATCCCTATTGGGTAGGTTGAACTTGGTGAGGCAGATATGTTTGGCCCGAACTTGGTTTGTCAGGCTATGGGAAAGGTAAAGGTTATTTGGGATAGGTTTAATACTACCCAAAGTTGCCAAAAGTCCTATGCGGATATAAGACTTAGAAACTTGGAGTTTGAGGTTGGGGATAGGTTGTTCCTAAAGGTATTTCCCATGAAGGGAGTAATGCGGTTTGGTAAAAAAGGAAAGCTCATTCCTCAGTATGCTTGTCCTTATGCGATTTTGCATAGGGTTGGTAATGTGGCTTATGAATTGGAGTTGCCTTATAGTTTGAGCTCCATTCATCCGGTATTTTATGTCTCTATATTGAGAAAATGACTTGGTGATCCTTCTTCTGTGGTTCCTTTGGAAGGATTGGGTATCTCTGATTCTCTGTCTTATGAAGATATCCTGATTGAGATATTAGAGCTGGTTTGTTGGTTATGGACCAAGGATATGGCCTCAGTTAAGGGTCTATAACGGAACCACATGGTGGAAAAGGCTAAATGGTAAGAGGAAGTGGACATGAAGTCCAAATATCCGCATTTGTTTTCTGCTCTAGATACTCGTGCAGAAGGTATGTGTTCTTGATCACATCTTTGTTTTCTAACTTTCTTACAATGTTTCTAGCCTCAGGAATTGACTCACCTAGTTCACAAACTCATGTATATTATTCAATCACAGATGACATATAATTCACCCAACTATCATCAAACATGTGCCTCACACAAAGAGAGTTACCCATAAACGTTCATATAGATACAATTTATTAAAAATTGGGTATAAGAATCAAGTTACGCTCACTCTCACAAAGAATTCACAAGTTGCACAAGATAAACCATATAATTTCCCTTAGTGTAGTAGTAAACTAATATCAGAATGTTAGAGCTCAGGATAAAGTAGGTCTTTAAGGGTTGTAATGTAGGCTAAGGGATGTGTAGGAACTATTCTGGCCAGTAATAGTGATTATCTTCCCTAACCACTTTAATACATCACATTATACCATCAACACATCTTTAACAACCACTCTACACCACTTTTGTTTACCCTTATCTTTTTTTTACCCCATCTCTTTAAGCTCATTAACATACACTACGGTGGGAGTATTTTCTATTAATTCACAGTTCAATATTTTTTAGCACTAATTTCTTTCACTCACAACCACAACACATCAATAGTACACACCAGTAACTATTACTATAGGTCTTTCCTTTCACCTTTCTCCTACTTGAATTTCAAACACCTTAATTATTTTTACACTAAAGCGCTTAGAAACTTTGGATCAAATTGAAGGTCAATCAAAGAAGGGATTAGGCTACATATCAATCTTTCAAAAATAAACTAAAGGATCAATGGGGTTTAATTAGGATTATGCACAAGGGTAGGTAAAAAGAAGGTATGAACATGGCTTAACAAAGAAATGCCTATATCATCTCCTAAACCCACACTCTTTATTTTACTTTGTACACACCCCAGGAAAGTTATAGCATCAAATGAAACATGAAATATACAAAAACCTCTCACACACATGGGACTTGCTCAACTCAAGTAGGATCATCATAGACTCTCAACCAAGCAATCACTAGAATTCAACATTAAGCCAATAAGTACAAAAGTCATAATCATGAGCCTAGGGGTCTAAGTAGTAGTAATTCACACAATCAATATGCTTTTTTTTTTACAACAAAACACTTGCATCATGAAGTAAAATATAACAACAACAATAATATCTTATTTATTCCTAATACAAAATTGTTAAAATTACCCATAAAAATGGGAATTTCCCCACCCCATACTTAAAAATATACTTTGTCCCTAAAGTGTACTTAGAGGTATAGATAGAAATACTCCCTGAAGCCTCTAGGCCTAGCTAGTGGCATCTTTATACATCAAGGGGTTCCAGGAATCCCACACTCAGTCTTCGGCATGCTCCTTAGATCAAGTTTTTCGGTATTCAGACTTTCCATCAACCTGTGCTCAATAAAAACAAAAAACTAGTGATGTAAAAACTAAAAATACTGAAAATGAAACCTACTTTAACTTGGGTTGCCTCCCAAGCAGCGCTGATTTAGTGTTGTGGAACGACCCAATATTTGACTTATCCATATTTCTTCACCCTCTTCCTCACACTCGGACGCCATCTTTTTATTATCTTTGTACCCCTCAAGTGTGAACACTCAAGGTCAATAACTCTCTCAATAATAGCCTTTTCAGGTTCATCAATCAGTATGATTTTTGGTTGTGGTGGTTGTGTCTTGGGATGCTTAATGAGAAAGTCCGAAGAGGTCTTTAGTGGACTTAAATCCGCCACCCCACACTTATACACTTCGATCACAGTAATCATGAGCAAATATTTGTAGTAGGATAGTGTTTTAAGTGCTTTGTACACTTTGAATACCACCTCTTTATCATCCAGCCTAATTTTAAGTGTGCCCTCTTTCATTTCTATCAATGCTCCTCACGTCGCCAAAAATGGACGTCCTAAGATGGCTAGAACTCTTTTACCTACCCTAAAATCTAAAAGAATAAAGTCAGCAGGAATAATAAACTTGCCAACCTTGATGAGAACACCCTCTATGATTCCTTCATGATGGGCTAGGGTCTGGTCTGCCAATTGGAATACAACTATGCTCAGTATTAGTTTCCCTAAGCCCAGAGTATCGAACAATAAGAGAGGTATTAAGTTTATAATTGCCCCTAAATTAGTAAGTGTGTAGACCACCTCACTGTTGCCAATTTGAATTGAGAGAGTGAAACTCTCAGGGTGTTTGGGCTTTTTAGGCATCTTCTGTATCACCACAGAACAACACGACTTAGTGAGTAATACTGTCTCAACATCCTACAGCCTAACTTTGTTAGTGGCAACTGATACGCCTAAATTACAGCTCTCGTTAGAAAGTGTAAGCGGTCGCTGTCAAATATAGAATCCAACTGGGTTGGGTGTCGAATCCCACAGGGAATACTCTGGCCACTAAGTGTTGCAATTATTAGTAGACTGTTGGTCAAAAATTCCAAGAAAAAGGGGGGTTTGGTTTAGGCGTGAACTAATATTATCAAAGTAATGAACGAGACGATATACGTAGTAAGATTTAATCACAGAGAATGATAAGTTAGGGTTATGTCCACCTTGTAATTTCTACTTATCTATTAACTATGAGTAATGCGGAATTTAGACATGCATGCATTTATAGAGAGTCGTATTCTAATTATAAATCCTAGTGTTTTTCAACTATCAAGGATTATTTCACCTTAGCTCTCTCGAACCTAAAGTGTATAACGAATGGTACAAACTCTCCATGAAAGTTAATCCTGCTAAGGCATTAACGTGTAAATAGAGGTTGAAAACCCTATTTTCTTGTCATACTCTCTTTTCCAATATGTAACTTTTCTATCGAACAAGTTAATGCTATACTGGCATATTCCCTATGTTTGCAACTATGAGAATTCAATTAAAACGAAGAGAGTAATGATATAAGTAGCATACACATCAAGAATTCACAAACTCATAGCAATAGATAGTATCTTACAAGGTTTCCATAACCCTAACAGAAAAGTTTAGCTACTCATGGATACAACGGAAATCAAAGTAGACATCATCATCATACCAAAACTAGAACAATCAACACGATGAAGATGGTTTGGCGTCAATAAGAGGATGACGTTTTCCCTCTATCCGTTGCCCAAGTCTTAGCCGTGTTTCTCTGTTCTAAAAACTATTACAGAATCTGAAAACTGAATAATGAATAATTGTCGAATGTTAATGATGCTGAAAAATTCAGCAATAAGGTTTTTAATAGCATCCTTGTCTAATAAGTTGCTACTGCATCCTTAAGTGTTTAAAAATACTGGGTTTGCTCGGGAAAAAGTTCCCATGTATCACTTTCAGTCCAAAAGCTGCCTTCCCTCTAATGTGAAGTTTTCCTTTGCTGCCCACAAGTCCACAAAGTGCTGAAATCTTCATCATTAGTACCTGAAAAACATGCTAATCACATAGGTTAGCTCACTTAAAGGAAAATGGACTAAAAGTGCACGAATTATATATTTTATCCTCAAAACTTAGCTAAAACATGGGTAAATTATGGTGCTTAGATGTATAAATACGCCCAACATCACCACCCCACACTTAAAGCTTTGTTCGTCCTCGAACAAAATATGACATCCATGCAAACTCCTAACTAGAATTTCACAATAGCAACACAAAATTTATCCTTAAGACATGCACGACAATTATTAACAAAGAGTAGTTTCTTGATCCTTACTAGAAACAACTCAACCTCCAACATAGACTCGTTAGGATGGTTAATTCGTATCCATAAGTTCAGCCACAAAGAATCATACAAAACTACCCAACAATCATCAACCATGTGTGTCTCACACAAGATATCACCCATACTCACTCACAATTTTGCCTTTTTCGAAACATGGGTATAAGACTCTCTTTGCTCTCACTCTCACAAAGAATTCTTATATTGCAACTGATGTCCATAGGCTTGCCCTTAGTGTAATGCTCCACTAATATCAGAATGCTAAGCTTAGGATCAAATAGGTCTTTACAGGTTGTAATGTAGGCTAAGGGACAAGTAGGACTATTTTGGCCAGAAATAGTGACTATGTTCCCTAAGCGCTTTAATACACCACATTATGCCATTTACAATATCTTTTAACAACGCCTCTACCTTTTTTCATCTACCAACCCCTTTTCACCTATTTTGTTATTCAATCATAAACATAACTATCTTTTTATTTTTCTATTTCCTTTTTTTTCTTTTTATTTTATTTTATTTATTTATTTATATTTTTTTTTATAAAGCACCTCTATGATAGTCACTCTTTTTCACAACATTTTCAAGTACCAATACACTCTGAGGCATCACTCTCACCATTTTCCTCTTATTTTGCCACATGACTCTACAATTTAAAGCGCTTAGGAATTTGGATCAAATTATGGTCTTAAAAAAATGGATTAGGCTACATATGAGGCTGCCAAAGAAGATAGCTAAAGGCTCAAAGGGGGTTTACTAGGATAATGTACAAGGGTAAGAAAAACGAAGATAGACAAATTCAGGGTTGCCAAAGAAATGCGTAAATCATCTCCTAAACTCACACTCTTTATTTTGCTTTACACACATACCAGGCAAGTTCTAGCATCAGTCACAACACAGAATATACTATAACCTCACCCACACAAGGCACATAGTCAACTTAATTGGGAGCATTATAGACTCTTGACCCAATAGATGAATGAATTAAACCACACAATTATCACATAATGATTCACACTTAGAGCCTTGATAACGCTCAAACTACAGATCTTGTAAGAGTCTAAGCGGTCGTCCTCAAATATAGAACCCAACTGGGTTGGGTGTCGAATCCCACAGGGAATACTTGGTCACAAAGTAAGCAACGATTAGTAGACTGTTGATCGAAAATTCTACAAAAAAGGGGGGATTTAATTGTAGCGTGAATTAAGAGTATCAAAGTAACAAAGTAAAAACGGAATGTTTGGTAGGTTTTGATCAATGAGAATTGTAAGTTAGGGTTATGTCCACCTTATGAGTTTTACGTATCTATTGGCTATGAGTTATGCGGAATTCTGACATGCATGCACTTATAGAGATTCATATTCTATGGTAAATCATAGCGTCTTTCGACCATCACAGATTATCTCACTTTAACTCTTTCGAGCTTAAAGCGTATCTAATGGTAGGAATTCTCCAAGAGGTTAATCCAGTTACGGCACTAACTTTTAAACAGGGGTTGGTGCCCTATTTCCTTGTCATTCTCTCTTTTCCAGACATGTAACTTTTCTTTCGAACAAGTTAATGCTATACTGGCGTATTCTATATGTTTGCAACCACAAGAATTATATTAAGATGAAGAGACGAATGATATAAGCAGCATACGTATCAAGAATTCACACACTCATAGCAATAGATAGTATCTCATAAAGCTTCCATAACCCTAACAGAGAAGTTTAGCTACTCATGAGTGCAACGGAAAACACAATAGCAATTATCATCATACCAAAATAAGAATCTCACGTGAATTCCTTGCAAATAGTGTTTCTCTTGTGGCGTGAAAATTAAAAGTCGAATAGATGAAAAATAATGTCAACAATGAATTTGTGAAGAAAAGGGGAAAGTATCGAATAGGGAGGAATAAGGATGAGGGTGGCGGAAATTGGTGCTGAAAAGTTCAGCAACATAGGGTTTTTATAACACCCATATCCTATTCCTACTAAGCTACTGCATACTTATCCTAATCCTACTAGGTTACTGCATCCTTTTCCTAATCCTACTAAGTTACTGCTGGTCCCCAAGTCTTTGGAAATACTGTTTTTGCCCAGGACAAGTTTTTCATGCATCACTTTCAGTCCACAAGCTTCCAGAAGCTGTCTTTCTTCTCACGTGAAATTTCCTTTGGCGTCCAATTTCCATAAAATGCTGAAATCTTCATCATTTATACTTAAAAACTTGCTAATCACGTTGGTTAGCTCACTTACAGGAAAAAGGACTAAAAGTGCAGGAATTATATATTTTGTCCTTAAAACTTAGCTAAAATATGGGTGAATTAAGGTGCTTTAGGCGTGTAAATACGCCGATCATCAAGCCTAAATATCTCAATAGTAATGATTTAGCACAAACTCATGTTATAATACCATGCCATCTATCAGAACAAAAAATCTAAAATTTAACTAACTAATTACGACTAATTAACTATGACTAATTCAAACAAACAAGAACAAGAATAAATGTAGGCAAAGAAGTACACTACAGCATACAAATACCCGCACCCTATACTTAGACGGGACACACTGCCCTCAGTGGAAATAAATAAGGAAAACCTGATTAGTCGGACTCCACTTCTATGTCTGGGGTCATACCCCCTGTGTCGGAATTATCACCAGAGTCGTCGTCATTAGAGTTGTCCTCCACATCTGAGTCTGGCAGTCGGTGATCATCGTCAGTCGGCACATCATCATCGAGAGGTTCCTCAAAATGTACCCCCACACCACACATAGCCCGCGCATGCTCATTCATCGGGTAGTCATAGTCCAACTGCTGAAGCTCTGCGTCAGTCGGAATACGACCCCCACTCATCAAGGTAAACCTAGTCATGACATATAGATGGCGAAAGAAACTTTCATCTCGAGCATGTCTCTCTGCAGTGGTAAGGTTGATGCCATGACCAGTTTCAGGCTCTTTAACTTTTGTGAGATCAACCTTCTTCAGGTTGTGTGGAAGCTTATGATCTGCAGGTTCCTCTTCAATGTGCTCCTTTCTCAAGATCGCAATCAACAAATTGCCAAAGCTGAAATGGGACCTTTTGTGCAGCCTTGCTTTACGCATTGACGATCATATAACCGTACCAATGTTGATGGGAATATTCGTCATCAGAGCGTACACCAAGCATACTCGATCACGTGTGATCTTAGTGTACTGTGTCCCAGGAATCAAGCAAGAGTTGACTATCCTCAACCATATACGAGCTTCTCTGTTCAAGGAAGCATACGGGAAGGTATTGTGCCGAGCGTTATCCTTGTGACGAATCCACCATGCCATTGACCTTGTTCCACACAGTGTATGTCTGATTGCCCTGTAGGGAGGTCTGTGATAAAGCTCCTTGAGCGGTGATGGATCCACAGATGGAAGGCCCAGAAAAGAGTTGAAGAACTCCGCATTCAGTTGCAAGACTTGGCCCCGAATCTTTACTTCACTTCCGGTAGTCTTTGGGGACCAATTGGCATAAAACTCTCGTGTTAGATCAAGATTGCATTCCCCCATATCTCGAAAGATGAAATCAAGATTTAGTGCCATGATTTTAGCTAAAATACGGGGCTCTCTCTTTGCTAGACTCTCCTTCTGCATCAAATCCACGTGAACATATTTTTTTACTTTGTTGTTCTTGTACCACTCCTTTCCTTCCTCCTCTAGGACCCACTTTATCCCGAAAGTGTGTCGAGGTATTTGCAGAGAGGAGGACTCAGCTTGCTCTTTTCTTGACCATTTCTGACCTTTCTATGAGGTGGACACTTTTTCTTTTCCTTGTCGTCCTTTTGGGGCCATTCTACCTGAGATCACCATAGAGTCATGTTAGCTTCATCTCGGAAGATTCAATCAAAAAACAAAAAGCAATGGCACCACCCCACACTTAATTTGTTGGCACAGACTAATTAAGTGAGTGATGTTAATTACTCAGACTTCATCGACATACATTTAGGCGATATGTTCCAACAACATGTTTAGCACAATCATACTTTCATGTAATCTTGACTATCCTTTCCAACTTTATTTCATTGGATTAATGCATTTTTTTAACAAGACTACCACATAGATCTCGTATCAGGTTATTGCATAAAAATAATCACACCATTTTATGCTTGTGGTCAATCATGATCGGTATCTCGCTGAACGAGTCATTCAAACATTCAAGATTTCAACTTTCAAGATTATGCATTAACTTCAAAATTTCTAATCCATAAAAATATGACAGTGTATAACAATAAAATACAAGTCGGAACAAAGTCAAGAACACCCACACGTATTCTTTTCACTCAACTAAATGTATCATAACAAACCAACCATATTCTAATCACCAAACACCACTTCAAAATCTAATAAACCATTATAAGCGTAGTATTTCAATAACTACGAACTATAAAAGAATAACTTACTTGGTGATGGTTCGGGAATATGAGCTTGCAAGATTAGATGAGAAAAAAGAAAAACTTAGAGAAATTGGAGAGCTTGGGCGGCGCCTATCTTGAGAAAACAATGAAATTGTGTTCTAAGGTTGAGGATCTATTTAAAGGCTAAGCCATGGGTCGGGTTTGATCCATGTACAATCGGGTTAGGAGACAAAAAAAGATAAGTAGGCGGCGCCTATTGCTTTGCCTATGCTTGGCATAGGCGGCGCCTATGGTATTGCCTTGTTTGGCATAGGCGGCGCATTGCCTATTGCCTAGATTGGCATAGGCGGCGCCTTGCCTATTGCCTATGTGAGACAGTGAGCATAGGCAATGGCATAGGCAGCGCCTATGGTATTGCCTAGATTGGCATAGGCGGTGGCTATAGCATTGCCTAGATTTGCATAGGCAATGCCTTGTCCGTTGCCTATATGAGGCAGTGAGCATAGGCAATGGCATAGGCATTGCCTTGTCCGTTGCCTAGATTGGCATAGGCATTGCCTTGTCCATTGCCTAGATTAGCATAGGCATTGCCTTGTCCATTGCCTAGATTAGCATAGGCAATGCCTAGCCGATAGCCTTTGCTCCGTCATTCTTAGCTTACCACCTTTAACATTGCTCACTTTCAAATCAAAATTTGGGACTAATCCCCTCCTTTGTACGTCTTGCACCTACACTTAATCAAAAACAACAAAAATGATTAGAAGGATGGGTTGCCTCCCACCAAGCGCCTTAGTTTTGGTTGTGGCTCGACTCTTCCTTTTGGATTTTTATTTAACAAAAACAAACTCCTAGTAAAAAAAAATGATTAAATATGATGGGTTGCCTCCCATGTAGCGCTTGATTTACTGTCGCGGCACGACATAGTTATCTCGATTACTTAGACTTCATCGAGATAGATGGTGGCTATGCATTTTATCGAGTCGGGTGGACCGATATATGGCTTCACTCGTTGGCCATTCACCTTAAAAACACCACCATCATTGTTTTCTAACTCCACTACTTCAGACGAGTAAACTTGGCTAATTCTGAATGGACTAGACCATTTAGACTTCAACTTACCTGGAAATAGCTTCAGTCTAGAGTTGAAAAGAAGTACCAAATCACCCGTCTAAAAGTTTCGCTGGATAATCCTCCGATCATGGTACTTTTTCATCCTTTCCTTATAGAGGCCTGCTCTTTCATACGCATGTAGACGGAATTCATCCAACTCATTCAGTTGTTCCAACCTCAGATTAGTAGCATCCTCCTAATTCCAGTTAAGCCGCTTCAGTGCCCACAGTGCTTTATGTTCTAGCTCAATTGGCAAGTGACAAGCCTTCCCATAAACTAGTTGGTAAGGTTACATGCCAATTGGTGTCTTGAACGCAGTCCTATAAGCCCATAAGTCATCGTCCAGCTTTCGGGACCAATCCTTCCTACTAGCATTTACAGTCTTAGCAAGGATCAGCTTGATCTCCTAATTAGAAACCTCTACCTGCCCACTAGTTTGTAGGTGGTAAGGTATAGTTACCTTATGTTGCTTGACCCCATATTTCACCAACACGGCTCTGAATAGCTTGTTGCAAAAGTGTGATCCTCCATCGTTTATGATGGTACGTGGTACCCCAAAATGAGAGAAGATATTTCTCTTTAAGAATGCTACAATACGCTTACCTTCATTATCAGCTAGCGCGACTGCTTCGACCCATTTGGATAAATAGTCCACAACAACTAGGATATATTTCATCCCAAACGAACTCACAAATGGGCCCATAAAATCAATACCCCAGACATCAAATAACTCTACCTCAAGCATTTTAGACATGGGAATCTCATGGTGCTTTGAGATAGCGCCTTGCCTCTGACATTGATCACATCTTCTCAGAAAATCATAGGCATCCTTGAATAATGAAGGCCAATAATAGACACTTTGCAGTACCTTCCTGGCTGTCCGATCACCTGCATGGTGACCCCCAAATTGGGAAGCATGACTTGCTTCCAATATGCTAGGCACCTCCACATATGAGATGCATCGCCTAATAACACCATCAACACATCGTCAAAAAAGATACATCTCATCCCAGAAGTAGTGTTTCACATCATGCATGAACTTTCTCTTTTTATGAAAGGAGAGATGCTCAGGAATCACTTTACTTACCACGTAGTTTGCAAAGTCTGCATACCATGGTAAGTCTTCCACCATAGTGGCTAGGATCTCTTCGTTGGGAAATGCATCATCAATATCAAGGTCGGGTTGCTCTATGTGCTCACTCTCAAGTCTGGATAGATGATCAGCTACTTGGTTTTCGCAACCTTTTCTATCCTTTACCTCGAAATCAAATTCTTGAAGCAGTAACACCCACCTAATTAGCCTTGGCTTAGCATCCTTCTTTGTCATTAGATATCTTAGAGTCGCATGATCTGTATGAACCACTACTTTGGTTCCCAACAAGTAAGCACAGAATTTTTCAAAAGCATAAACAACTGCTAGAAGCACTTGTTCAGTGACGGTATAGTTCTTCTGGGATCCATTCAAGGCCTTGCTTGCATAGTAGATTGGATGAAATAGCCTTTCTCTTTTCTGACCAAGTACAGTAACCAAAGCTACCCCGCTTGCATCACACATAACTTCAAAAGGTAGAGACCAATCGGGCGCTACAATAATAGGAGCTTCAACTAGCTTCCCTTTGAGGCTTTCAAATGCCTTCATGCAATCTTCACCAAAGTCAAATTTTGCATCCTTCTCCAAACGTTTGCATAATGGACTAGCAATCTTGGTGAAGTCTTTAATAAACCTCCGATAAAAACCTGCATGGCCGATAAAACTACGAACTCCTTTTATAGAAATTGGAGGTGGTAGTTTCTCGATAACTTCAATCTTGGCTCGATCGACCTCAATTCTTTTTTTAGAGACATTATGCCAAAGAAAAATGCCTTCCTTAACCATAAAATGGCACTTCTCCCAATTTAGCACTAAGTTGAATTCAACATATCTCTGCAAAGCCATACTCAGATTTTCCAAGCATGATTCAAACGACTCACCTACAACTGAAAAATCGTCCATAAACACCTCCAAGGTGTCTTTAACCATATCAGAAAAAATGGACATCATACAACGCTGAAAAGTGGATGGTGCGTTACATAGGCCAAATGGCATTCGTTTGAATGCAAAAGTACCATACGGGCATGTAAAAGCAGTCTTCTCCTGATCTTCAGGAGCAATGCAAATCTGATTATAGCCAGAATAACCATCTCAAAAACAAAACCATCCCTTTCCTGCCAATCGATCAAGCATTTGATCCATAAATGGCATTGGGAAGTGATCCTTTAGCGTCCACGAATTCAGCTTCCGTTAGTCCATGCACACTCTCCACCCTATGACAGGTCTGAGTGGAATTAGCTCATTCTTTTCGTTTGCGACTACCGTCATGCCCCCTTTCTTAGGCACACATTGTACCAGGCTCACCCATTTACTGTCTGAGATTGGATACACCACCCCTGCATCTAACCACTTAATAATCTTCTTCTTCACCACCTTTTGTATAGGTGGATTCAAATGACGTTGATGCTAAATAGTGGGCACCAAATCTTCTTCGACCTGAATTTTCTGCATACATATCCCAGGAGGGATACTAATTATATCAGCAATAGTCCAACCGATGGCTCTTTTGTACCTCTTCAGAACAGAGATGAGAGCCGCTACTTTCTGTTCACCTAACTCAGCCGCAACAATAACCAGAAGTGTATTTCCATTTCCCAAGAATGCATAATTTAGATAACTGGGTAGCTCCTTCAATTCTAGCATTGGTGGCTCTTCAATGGATGGTTTCGCTGGTGGTGAAGGTCGATTCTTAGGATCAAGGTCCAGCTTCTTAGGAGCATGAGAATATGACCCCATTCCTGTTAGAGCATAGATGGTTTCTTCATATTCTTCAACATTCTCACGCTCAAAAATTCATAAGCACAGCAGCCAATGGCTCAATAATAAGTTGCTTCTCTACAGATAATTTTTTCTCATCCTTATAATAAACATCAGCTACAGAGAACACATTCATATCTTTAGGCTGCTTCATTGATTTGCATACATCAAAACGGACCACTTCATCATTCATCTGAAATAAAAGCTCATTAGCTCTTAAATCAATAAGCACACTTCCTGTTGCAAGGAAAGGACGACCCAAGATTATAGGAACTTCAGAATCCACCTCGCAATCCAAAATAACAAAGTCTGCAGGAAAAATAAAGGTAGAAACCTTCACCAATACATCATATAAGATACCAATAGGTCGTTTTACCAACCTATATGCCATCACGAGCCGCATATTGGTTGGTGTAGGATCGCCCAACCCCAACTTTCTGTAAATGGATAGCGGCATCAAATTGATGCTAGCCCCTAAATCGCACAATGCCTTAGCAAAATCCAAAGATCCAATCGTGCAAGGAATAGTGAAAGCACCGGGATCTGCCTTCTTCTGTACTAAAGATCTCGTGGCAATCGCACTGCAATGATGAACATCATCTGCCAGTTCATAGCTTGCTGCCCTTTTCTTTGTCAAAAGGTCCTTCATGAATTTGGCGTACCTTGGCATCTGCTCCAGTGCCTCCACTAAAGGCACATCAATAGTCAACTACTTCAACATAGTCATAAATTTACTGAACCTGGTGTCATCAACTTTCTTCTTTAGTCTCTGAGGAAAAGGTGGTGGTGGAGTTGGAAGAGTTTTCTCCACCACTTCCTTTTTTATCTTGCTTCTGATTATCAACCTTTTCAGGCTGGTGACATCTAGTTATAGTATCATGAACGTTCTTATTCTGATTTTTAGTTTCTATAGAATTATCACAATTTTTTTCAATAACATTCTCTTCTGTATTATCAACCACCTGCTTGCCTTTGGATGGATTTTCCAATACCTTGCCACTCCTGGTAGTAATAGCCATACTTGATCCGTCATTCCTTGGGTTTTGCACAGTGTCGCTACATAAGGTGCTAGCTTTTCTTTGATTGAATGCCGCTGATAGTTGACTTAATTGTTGTTCCAGCTATTTTATTGAAGTGGAATGCGAGTCAACCAATTGATTTATTGAGGACAAATCATTTGTCACCACAGTTATGCCCATGTTGGTTGCCTCCATTCCTTTCAACAGCTTAGCCATCATATCTTCCATGGACATCTTTCCAGAGCCAAACGCCACAGCCTCACGATTTCTAGAAGGAACATACAAACCACTCCTATCAGTCTTATTCTTCCAACTCCCTAGCTCGCGGTCCTTATATCTGGATTTTTCATAATAGTTCCGATCTTGGTTTCCTTGGGCATTGCCTCGGAAACCCCCTAATTATTTAAGTAATTCGCTTCCTTCTCAGAATTGGATTCATCTCTTCCCTGTGATACAATGGCCTTAACCTTTTCTGTCTTCCCTGATAATAAATGCTTGGTAAGAAGATCCATCTGCGTTTTCATGTGAGCCATATCCTGGTCACGTTCCTCTCGTCTTCGTCTCTGTTCTGCAGTCATGCCAATAGATATAGTAGAGCTTGCTACCTCAGAATCCCTAGTATGCCAAGCTCTACTCTGCTTTGTCATACGATCCAGCATATCAATTGCCTCAATAAAAGTAAGGTCCATGAATGACCCACCTGCAGCATTATCAACCACTGGCTTAGTCACCGAGTTCAACGCCCTATATAATATTTCCATCAAGTGGATATTGGTCATCTGATGGTTTGGGCACCGCATAAGCTTCTTCTTGAACCTCTCCCATGTTTCATGGAGAGCTTCAGTTGGAAGCTGTCGAAAATTGCTGATCTCATCTCTTAATTGTGCTCTATTGGATTGCGGAAAGAATCTTTCTAGTAAAGCATCTTTCAGTTGCCTCTAATTAGTAATAGAGTCAGGAGTTATCCCGTTCAACCATAGAGTTGCCTCTCCAGATAGAGACAATGGGAATAAGCGCAGCCGAATTATATTTTGTCCAACTCCTAGATTGTCAAACGACTTGCATGTTGAAATAAAGTTGATCAGATGCATGTTCGGATCATCGCCTGCAAGTCCACGAAATAACCCTTTGAGTTGCAATAGCTAAATCATGGTGCTAGTGATATTGAACTTGGCTCTGGGTGCCAAGGGCGGAGGAATAATAGCCCCTGTGGCACTAGCCCCACCCAAATCGTCATCATCATCATCAAAAGGAACCTGCACAACTCGGCGTTCAGGTTTCATTCTAGCTTAACGATCTCTCCTGTTCACAGGCGCTGCCACCTCATCTGCACGCCTTGGATTTAGTAACTCATCATCACCCAGGTCCTCATCATCTAGATTTGTTGCCCGACCTGGGTTATCAATATTCTGTTGATGCACTTGAGCATCTACCAACGCAGCCAATCTAGCCTGCTCCTATTGAGTAGCCATCCGTTCAAGGTTTCGTTGCGCATCCATTCTGCCAATAAGATGTGGTTCAGGATTTATAGGTAATAACGGTTGACCAGAGCTTTGAGTATTTGGCATGCACTCAACTGAAACTGAATAAAACAAAAACAACAAACAAAAACTAAAATTCGGGAATCTTTGACCAAAGGGTCTATTAACTATCACAAACTTAGTTGACAACTGTATTCCCCGGCAACGGCGCCAAAATTTGATACGCCCAAATTACAGCTCTCGTTAGAAAGTGTAAGCGGTCGCTTTCAAACATAGAACCCAACTGGGTTGGATGTTGAATCCCACAGGGAATACTTGATCACTAAGTGTTGCAATTATTAGTAGACTGTTGGTCAAAAATTCCAAGAAAAAGGGGGGTTTGGTTTAGGCGCGAACTAATATTATCAAAGTAACGAACGAGATGATATACGTAATAAGATTTAATCACAGAGAATGATAAGTTAGGGTTATGTCCACCTTGTAATTTCTACTTATCTATTAACTATGAGTAATGCAGAATTTAGACATGCATGCATTTATAGAGAGTCGTATTCTAATTGTAAATCCTAGTGTTTTTCAACCATCAAGGATTATTTCACCTTAGCTCTCTCGAACCTAAAGTGTATAACGAATGGTACAAACTCTCCAAGAAAGTTAATCCTGCTAAGGCATTAATGTGTAAATAGAGGTTGAAAACCCTATTTTCTTGTCATACTCTCTTTTCCAACATGTAACTTTTCTATCGAACAAGTTAATGCTATACTGGCATATTCCCTATGTTTGCAACTATGAGAATTCAATTAAAACAAAGAGAGTAATGATATAAGTAGCATACACATCAAGAATTCACAAACTTATAGCAATAGATAGTATCTTACAAGGTTTCCATAACCCTAACAGAAAAGTTTAGCTACTCATGGATACAACGAAAATCAAAGTAGACATCATCATCATACCAAAACTAGAACAATCAACACGATGAAGATGGTTTGGCGTCAATAAGAGGATGATGTTTTCCCTCTATCCGTTGCCCAAGTCTTAGCCGTGTTTCTCTGTTCTAAAAACTATTACAGAATCTGAAAACTGAATAATGAATAATTGTCGAATGTTAATGATGCTGAAAAATTCAGCAATAAGGTTTTTAATAGCATCCTTGTCTAATAAGTTGCTACTGCATCCTTAAGTGTTTAAAAATACTGGGTTTGCCCAGGAAAAAGTTCCCATGCATCACTTTCAGTCCAAAAGCTACCTTCCCTCTAACGTGAAGTTTTCCTTTGCTGCCCACAAGTCCACAAAGTGCTAAAATCTTCATCATTAGTACCTGAAAAACATGCTAATCACATAGGTTAGCTCACTTAAAGGAAAATGGACTAAAAGTGCAGGAATTATATATTTTATCCTCAAAACTTAGCTAAAACATGGGAAAATTATGGTGCTTAGACGTATAAATACGCCCAACATCAGCCACGTCCTTCAAGTACTTAGCGTATTGGGCATTTTCTTAAAAACATCTAAAAGAGGAAGGTTAATATGAAGATCTCTGAACGGGTCAAAGAACTTCTTGAAGCATGCAGATCACCATGGAACTAGTACTAACAAATTCAAAATTGAGATCACCATATCCCCTTATGGCATAGAGATAACGAGATAACCATTAAATGGACCACGATCGCCATGCCGCGATCACTATGACACTAGTACCAGCAAACTCAAAACTTATTTTGACCCTCAAAAATCATTCAAACTCTAATTTTCATAAATGAACTATGTAAACCCAATAAATTTAACATTCCAGATGTGTTGGTGAAGTCGAATTTTCCATTCAAGACTACTTAGACCAAATGTAGGTCCCATACTTATATTTCTCGATTTTTCAACTTTCTAACCAATAGGTCAAAATAAGCTGGGGAGCATTGGGACCCAAACTAATGGTCTACCTAGCTTAAAATTGCTGGCATAGTTAGAATTTATATTCGATATCATTTTACTAAAGTTTTTACCCGATGGCCATTTGGAACTAGTGAAGACTTCTAAATAGAGAATTGGTCCTAAAAACTAAACAAACTGCTTGGTAACCGAACAGTCAGTCCCAATGAGTTATAAATGACTTGGGACATCTATGGAGAAGCCTTAATGACAAAGATAAGCAAAAATATGAAAAATAAATGAAAGGGTTATTATGCTCAAGGTCATTTTTTATTCTAGAAACTAAAAACTTATTTGATATTAAGCATTTTCTGAAACATATTTTGATAAAAAATAATATCAAGAATGCAAGTTTGAGACTTCTTTGCAACTATTTTTTTGAATTAATGAAGGAGAAAGGGAGAACTATGCAAATTTTTAGGTTTCATTTAGAAAGATGAAGGGCCCTAAAGTCCATATAGGTGGGTTACAAATTCCCCTCTCATTTGACTAACTCTTTATTTTTCAAATTCATCTTTTTTCAACACTTGCCTTTTGGGTTCTTTTTTAGATTTCTAAGTTTATGATTGTTATCATTTCATCTTTGGATATTTTCTTCAATCGACATAGATAAAGGTGAAAGATCATATGATAGCACTAATCATTTGCTTTTGATTTTAAACTTTGAAAAGTATCATTTCAAATTTTGTTAAAAAGGAACTAATTATTTTTTTTTTGATTTTGAACTATGAAAAGTATCTCTTCAAATTCTGTTAAAAGGGAATAAATTCATGCATGGTATGTCGAATAATTCTATAATGCAAACTGATTTTTTATGTGTTGTGTCTTGGTCCTTTTTCTCCATTAAAATATTGCTTTCTCAATATGTTCCAATGAAAAGTAGAGATCAACTTCATGGCATTTAATTAATATTTAGGGTCAATTTTGAATTTTACAGTCCCTTACTTTTTATTAAGGAATATGTCTACTTTGAAGACAAAGAAATTCGAAGTTGAATGATCATGTCATATATATATTTGACCATGAGATGATGCGTTTTTACATATACTATTTTTTTTATGTATGTGATGTTATCTCATGATTTTTAGTTGAATATAATGATATAGTAGATCATAGCTTTTTCAAGATAGATGGTGATTAAAATACTTGGAGCTGCCTCTTAAGTGAATCAAAGAAAAGTTTGAAAATTGGTGAATTCAATGTTTATCGCTTCGATTATTTGCTTCTTTATTTAATTAGAAAGTTCTATTCATTATGTCATAATGAGAACACCGAAACATTACAGTATGAATACCTCTGTCGGTCTTGGTAAAACTTTTTAGGAATGTAAATTATTCTTGTTCTAAATTCTACATGCATTTTGTTGGATTGCGGAACTCTCCGATAAGCATGATAGTAAGTCGGAGTCCTATGTTGTATAACTTCCAAAGTTGAGTAACTAAAGCAAAAACAAACCAAATATACAGAACTACCATCCTCATTATTCTTTTGAGTAATACAAGTGTTTGAGAGAACTCCCACCGCTTATAGTGTCATATAATGTCTTAGTCATGTTTATATGTCGATACCCAATCTCATAGAATGGTTTTGAAAATTTATGCTATTACATCTTTACTTGAAAAAACAATCTTGACATGTTTATATAAATTCTACTTCTTATGGATTTGCATCAAAGCATAAAATGCATGTTTGAAAAAAGAATTAAGAAATACAAGCAACACATATTTATAAATCTATTTATTATCCTAGTTATCCGCACCCCCTACAAATGGTATCAGAGCACAGTAATTTAAAAGATACGGAAGTGATATACGTGTTAGAGTTGGTTAAAATAGCTATGTTGGAATTAGTTAAATTAGTTAAGTTAGATTTAGTTATTTATTAAATTAATTATGAGAAGACCATTTAAAAATAGAGAAGCTTTTAGAAAAATTAAAGAATCTTTAGTTAGTAATTATTCAGAATATATAAGTCTAAATAAAACAAAAGAAAATCCACAACGATTAGCCTACTTAATTTCATTAATATCTAGTATTGAAGCAAAATTAATAATCCATTTAAAATCTAGAAGAATGAGACATATACCATCTAATTATGATAAAATTAGATTTAGATATCCACCAAAATATTATAAACATAATTCAAATGAATAAAGAGCAAAAATACAAAGAATTAAAACAATTTATCTCCGAAAAACGTAAAGAATTAAAAATAAGAAAAGAAAGATTACATTATAATATATTTGCCAGAGTTAGTAAAAATTTAATAAATATACAAAAAGATGAAATATCAAAATTAGAATCTCAAATAGATATAGAATATATATATCAACATGAACTATTCACAATAAAATGAATAAAGAAGAATTTATAATAGATGAAAAAATATACGAAAATCACGAAGGATCAAAAATAGAAATAGTATTTTCGAATCTAGGAAGAAGATACAAGAAAATAGGAGAACATTTATATTTAATGTTAGAAAAAGAAGAATTAAAATTAGAAGATAAACTAACAGCAATGGTAAGAATAGAAAAAGAAAATGAAGAAATAGATAGAAAAAAGGAAATAGAAAAAATTAAACAACAAACTACGGAAGAAATACGAAAAATAGAAGAAACTAAAAATAGCAGAATTGCTGAATTAGAAAAAGAACTACAAATGTTAAAAGATTTATACGAACAAAGACAAAAAGAAAAAGAAGAAAAAGATAAAGAACAAACATTAATAAACGAGATAAACCAATTTAAGGAAAAATTAGAAATAAAGAATATAGAGGTCGAAGAGATATATAATTATGATTCAGAAGATAGTGAAACATATACGGAAATATTAACAAATATAAAAGATTTAGAAATTAACGAAAAACAAGAAAAAATTAATGAAGAAAACTTAGAAAACACCAATACAGAAATAAATACTCTTGATAAAAAAGAAGATGAAAATATAATACCTAAAACAACATAAATAAGAAAACCTATATATTATAAAAATAAATTTAAAAGATATAATGAATATGACAAATGGACACCAAAACAAATAGTTAATAAAAATTATAACTTTTTAGACCTAGACTGTGTAATAGATACAGAAAAAATAATACAATTATGGATAGGATATATGACAAAACAATTATTAGATAATAATATAAACATAACAGATGCACCAGAATATATAGAAAAAACACTAATAGGATCAGTAAAATTATGGTTTACAAATTTAACTGAAAATAGTAAAAAAGTATTAAGAACTAATAAACCTATGGAAGGAACATCATCAACAACAACTAAACTAACACCTATAGAATTATTGAAAAAATATGAAACAGCTATAAAAGATGAATTTGGTAGTATGACAACATTAGAAGAAGAACAAGATGAAGAAAAAGATACAAATAGGAATTTAATGATAAAATTAACAATATGTAATATGTGTTATATAGATGAATATACTTGCACATTTAAAGAATATTATTATAAAGGAGCATATAGCATAGAAGAAAGTAAAGAAATAAGAAAATTATATTTTAATAAATTACCCGAACCATTTAGTTCAAAAATAATAAAAAGTTGGGAAGAAGCAAAATAGTAGATACATTAGGAGCTAGAATAAAATTCTTACACCAATGGTATAGAAATTTATGTGAAAAATATAGAGAAGAATTAAAAATGGAAAAAACATTAATAAGAAATTTAGCATGTTGCAAAAATAAAATAGCACCCCAATTTGGATGCGAAGAAAGATATTATAAGAAAAGAAAAAGACATAAGAAATATAAGAAATATAAAAAATCAAAATATAAATATAAGAAACCAAGAAAAAGATATTATGTAAAAAATTACAAAAATAAAAGACCATATAGAAAGAAAAAATCTATAAAAGAATGTACATGTTATAATTGTGGAAAGTTAGGACATTTAGCTAGAGATTGTAAATTACCCAAAAATCCAAAAAATAAACAAATATCAGAAATAAAAATAGAAAATACAGAATATATGCAAATAGATTATATAGATTATGAACTAGAAAGTGAAGATAGTATATATGAAATTTCAGAAAACGAAACAGATACTGAAATAGATAGTGAGATAGATAAATCAAATGACTGAAGAAGATATAAAAATAATAACAAAGGAAGAATATTTAAATGACGAAGGAACAGAACAAAAGATAATATTTGACAGTAATATATTTGATGAAATAAAAGGAAAAGAGTTAGATTTAAGTGTAGAAAAAATATTTAAAATACCAACAATAAAAAATATTTTTAGTAGGAAAAAAGATGAATATTATGTAGTATGTCAAAAAGAACATGTAATAGACTGTAGATATGCAAAAGGAAAAGCTAGTATACCACTTGTAACAAAAAGAATAATTAATAAAGAAATAAATGATATAAAAAGTAAAGGAGATCCAATAAAATATGTACACCTTGGAGGTACAGAAATATTAATAAAAGCATGTTTTAGAAAAGGAATAGATACACCAATAGAATTATATTTAGCAGATGATAGAATTATAAAACCTATAGAAAAAAGCATAATAACTGCCGTAAAAGGAAATTTAATATACCAAAAATTTAAATTTATAATAAGTTCAAATTATTCAGTAGCAGTAACAGATAGGAATATAGATAAATCATTAGTATTATATTGGAAGATATCAGGAATAGAATTAACCCAGGAAGTAAAATATTTACAGCGAGATGTAAAAATTTATATGTATTAACAATAAAACATAAAATAACAGGAAAAAATAAGATTAACAAGATACAAATAGATAGCCCATTTGAACAAATTGTAAAAACAATAGATTATAATGATTATAGTTATAGAGACATAGATATAGAAGAAAATTTAGAAATAGTAAATGATAGAATAAGTACAACAAAAAGAATAGCTAATGAAAAACCAGAATCATCAACCTCATCAAAAAGAATGAGTTATGAAACAAATCCAATAATTAACCTAAATCAATATTACATAACAGGAAAAATAAATGAAAAAGAATATTTAATACTATTAAACACAGGACAAGAAGAAAATTATATAGCAAAATGTCTAGTAAAAAATAAAGAAATAAAAACTGATAATGATATATGCCCAGATCTACCGAGAAGTTTAATAAATAGTAAAGATATAGTAGAAAAAGAAATAATAATAGGAGGAATTAGAAAAATAAAAATAGAATTTGAGGTAAATGAAGAAATGCAAAAAGCAGATATAATATTAGGAATAAAATGGTTAGAACAAGTAAAACCATATAATATAGAACATACACAATTAGCCATAACATATAATAGGAAAAGATTATTCTTAAGAAGAGCCTTAACATAAAATGAAAATATATGTATTAATGAAGATAGTAGTGGAAGGGTATTATAGTAGATATTATACGCCTATGATAGATACAGGAGCAAAAGCTAATTTATGTAGATATAATTGCTTACCAGAAAGTAAATGGGATAAATTAAAAATACCAATAGTAGTTAAAGGATTTAATAATGAAGGAAGCTTAATTACTTATAAAGCTAGGAATGTAAAAGCACAAATATGGGATAAGATATTGACAATAGAAGAAATTTATAATTATGAACTAACGTCAAAAGATATACTTTTAGGAATGCCATTTTCAGATAAACTATACCCACATATAATAACTAAAAACGATTGGTGGTTCACAACACCATGTAAACAGAAAGTAAGAGCAAAAAGAGTTAATAATAAAATAAGAAAGAAAACTGATTGGATAAAAGGAAGTGAAAAAATTACACAAAAGTTAGAAAATATAAAAAACGCTGAAGATACAATAGAATTAGTAGTATTCTCGATAAATAAAACAGAAATAACTATATTTTCAATAAATAAGATAGAAATAGTTAAGAAAAAATTAGAACAATTATATAGTGAAGATCCATTAAAAGGATGGGAAAAACATAAAACTACCATAAAAATTGAATTAATAGACAAAAATAGTATAATAACCCAAAAACCATTAACATATAATTTTGACGATTTAAAAGAATTTAAAATGCATATAGATGAATTATTAGAAAAACAATATATACAAAAAAGTAATAGCAAACATAATAGTCCAGCATTTATAGTAAATAAACATAGTGAACAAAAAAGAGGAAAAAGTAGAATGGTTATTGATTATAGAAATTTAAATGCAAAAACTATAACATATAATTATCCGATACCAAATAAGATATTAAAAATAAGACAAATCCAAGGATATAATTATTTTAGTAAATTTGATTGTAAATCAGGATTTTACCACCTAAAGTTAGAAGAAGAATCTAAAGAATTAACTGCATTTACGGTACCACAAGGATTTTATGAGTGGAATGTATTACCATTTGGATATAAAAATGCACCAGGTAGTTATTAACATTTTATGGATAATTATTTTAAACAATTACCTAATTGCATAGTATACATAGACGATATATTATTATATACAAAAACTAAAGAAGAACATATAAAATTATTAGAACAGTTTACGGATATAATAGAAAAATCAGGAATAAGTCTAAGTGAAAAGAAAGCCGAAATTATGAAAAATCAGATAGAATTTTTAGGAATACAAATAGATAAAAGTGGAGTAAAAATGCAACAACATATAGTACAAAAAATAATAAATTCGAAAGAAGATTAGATACAGAAAAGAAATTACAATCATTTTTAGGATTAGTAAACCAAGTAAGAGAATATATTCCAAAATTAGCAGAAAACCTAAAACCACTACAAAAAAAATTAAAAAAGGATATAGAATATAACTATGACGAAGAAGATAAAAAACAAGTTCAAAAAATAAAATTACTTTGCAAAGAATTACCAAAATTACAATTTCCGGATGAAAATAAAAAATTTACATACATAGTAGAAGCAGATGCCAGTGAATATAGTTACGGAGGAGTACTTAAATATAGATATGAAGCAGAAAAAATAGAACACCATTGTAGATACTACTCAGGTACGTTCAACGAGACAGAAATAAAATGGGAAATAAATAGAAAAGAATTATGTTCATTATATAAATGTTTGTTAGCATTTGAGCCATATATTGTATATAACAAATTTATTGTGCGAACAGATAATACACAGGTACGCTGGTGGCTAACAAACAAAATACAAAATTCAGTTACAACAAAAGAGATTCGGAGACTAGTTTTAAACATATTAAATTTTACATTTATAATAGAAGTAATCAGTACTAACAAAAATGTTATTGCAGATTACATATCAAGACAAAGCTACACAAACTAAAATGATAGAAGACAATATACATGAAAAGATACTCAACGCCCTGACTACGCTTTCATTGAAAGTGGACAGTATGGGTACTGAGATAGTAAAGATGGGTACTGAGATAGAAACGCTAAAGCTAAAGACTAGTGAAGATAAACTGAAGTCTATAGCTATGAATCAGCTAACTCAGCAATGCGCAGAGCTATGTCGATCGGAAGACAGTAAAATTCCAGAGCTAGAAGGAGATGTTGGGATACTCCATAAAACCCATAACGTTTATCAATCTACTTCTGCAGGTACAAGCAAATGAGTTAGAAAAAATATGAACCTAAACAAACTATTTGACAAACCATATACACCAAATACATCAAAAGACCCCATATTTATACCCCCACAAGTTACCACATATCGAGATAGCGTAAACCAAGACAAAAAGACATACAACTACACAGCCCGCACATATATAGAAAATATTTACAATGTACAAACTTTTTTAAATAGCAACCCCAAAGCTACAAATATCCAAGAACCAGATACAAACTATATAACCCAGAAATTGACCGGATACAATAAGCTAATTGTCTTACCTAAAACCAAACCCAGCTTAGTTAAAACTTGCTACGAATATGGATTACTTAGTACCGTATATACCACGGACGGAACTGAGATATCCACTATACCCGAGATATATGAAGCATTTACCACATTTAAAAGAATAACCAAAGGTACTTTATTTTTTATAAAAAATTACACGGCACCAGCAGAGATATTATTTGATGAAGTTAAAAAGCCCATACAAGTTGTAAAAATAGGAATGACACGAGATATGATTATTCCACAAGATATTGGTTCACAGCCAGAGATACCCAGAATCGAGATACCAAAATTTTATGCGAACAAAAAAGTTATCAGACTATCTACAATTTTACAAGAGCTAGCAAATACATATTGCAACCAAAATCCTATATGGAGCTATTATTCAAGAAATCATGTATTAATCTATTCAAATTCAAAAGAGTTACGAGAAACAAATATGGAAACTATTAGGCAATGGATTATCACGTTGCTTAAACCAGAAACAGAACCTATCGCCAGAGCTATTAAAGAAAAATTTATTTCAGAAGAATTATTGACCAGATATTGCAAGACTATTGGACACAAATACCCAGACCACAAATGTTCAAAATGTAATGGAGGAGATAATGACGTCCCAGCAGTGCAGCTAGAATAAAAGAAGATAAGGACGACAGCTGGAAAGATAAGACCGGAGCAATAATGGAGATACAGTAGATATAACAAAAACCATGGAAACAAGATATTTTAAAGTTACGTAAAGTCTTTAGAAATTATTGTATAAAGTCTTTAGAAATTATTGTACTTTACTATTTATAAGAAGACTTTCTTGTTTTAGCTAGACTTTAGGTAGTAGGCTTTAATAGCCTTTAAGACTTTTTTGAACCTTTTTTTGTTTTTAGCTTTAGGAATCTTATCTTTTAGGACACATGTAAAATACTTTGGAAAAATTTGTAAAGTTTCGTTCACTTATAAATAAAGAAGAAAGAAGACATTGCAAAGGCAAGCCTTCTCACATTAGCCAAAAAACTCTCTCCATTCCGTTCAAAAATATTTAGCCCAGTTAATTAAATATATACACTGCAATGGAAAAATCTATGGAACAACAAACCTCAGAAATATCAAAGCTACTGGAACAGGTATATCTATTTATTATTATGAATAGCTAAATTCATAATTCCCGACAATCATGATATGATAAAATAAATCCATATTAGTTACTTTATAGTAGAATTATTCGAAGAATAATATGTTAAGAAGTTTATTAGCAAAGTGGAAACGGAGAAAAATCCCAAGGAACTATGCCATCCTAAAGGTGAAACCAATGAGGCAAGAAGCCGTGGCGGGGAGTAACCAAAGTCGAGGCGCTGTTTAAGGGAAAAGTATCCGAATTACCATGCTAATAGTGACCAAAAAACATGTTATTTAAGAATAATCTAGTATATAGTAATCTGAGATGACTATATTTTATTATGTACATAGTTGAAGGGAATATTTTGAAAAAAGCAATTTTATGATAATGAATGATAATATATCTGATGTCATGGTAGATAAATTTAAGATACTTATTTTGTATGCACTTAGAGATATAAATGTTGCAGATATGAAAAAAATTATATTAGAAGAAGCATTTGGAGAAAATTATACGGATAGAATAAGTTATATACCACACATACCTAACTACTCTTATAAATATTTATTATGTTAAGATCAAGCAGAAATTTTAAAGATATACGAAATATACAGTTACTAGAAAAACAGATAAAAATAAATATAGACAAATACATGGAAAATAAAAAATATATAAAATCTCTTAATATAAATATGTAAGAACAAATAACTATAAAATATCAATTTTAAAAAATAGCTCATTTAGACTACCTTAGAGTTTTAATCTTATATATACTTAAAGATATAGAGATAATAGATATTAAGAAAATGATATTAGAAGAAGTAATAAACTACGAAATAGAAATGATAAATTCGCTAGAACGAATATACGAAGACATTTACCCAGAAGGATATTATTCAGATCAAGATTGTGGATGTTAGAATATATTAGAAAAACTAGAGAAAACCAAGATAATCTAAATAACGAAATTAATTATAGAAACCGAATTAGAAAAATAATGGAAGATCTAAAAGAAAAGTTAATATGGATAGAAAAAACCTTAGAAAATTTAGAAAAAAGCACATGTGATAGTTTATATGATTTAAAAAACTCAGTACGAGAAGAACAACACAAGATAATAAATGACATAGAAAATCTAGAATTAGATATACACTACAGTACAGAAAGAATAACTTATTATACAGAAATTTGTAACACAGCAGTTACTACAGGATAAAATAATAAACTAAATAATTTAATAAATACATCCCACAAAAAGAATAATTTATTAAAACAAAATCTAAGAAATAACCACGCACAAAAAAAGAATAGATTCATCAGTTATAATAAATCTATTTATAAATCTATTTATTATCCTAGTTATCCGCACCCCCCTACAAATGGTATCAAAGCACAGTAATTTAAAAGATACGGAAGTGATATACGTGTTAGAGTTGGTTGAAAGTGTCTAATGGAAGACTGAACAATAATCGAGTTTCAAGGGCTGAGGCTTGGTCTTCGGTCTAGTGACTTTGCCATTCAATATGTGAATTTGAGTCTGTGAGTAGGGACAAACATAATACCATCACTAGTTTATCTGAATTTAAAATTTTAATATAGAATGACAATTTGGATGTAAAATTTGTCAAGATTGCAATAACTAATATGTATGAAAGAATAGTTTTAAAATATAATAGGTTCAATCTAGAAATATAAATACTAAACACATAAATTAAAATTCAGAATCTGCTTCTACTGTCTTTATACACAACTTGACAAGGAAATTAAATTAATGCTTCTCCTTTTAATTTATTTGACTTAACTTAATTTGACATAGAGTTTACAAATTAACGATGACTTTTGAACCTTATAAATTAAATTAAAGATATGTCAAATGTACCAAAATGACCTTTAACTTTATGATTTTAAACCTTATATGTTAGATTAAAGATATGAAAAATGTACCAAAATACCTTTTGATCATATTATCTTAAACATGCCATGTAGAAAATTGAAGTTAAAGAGCTACTAAATAGGAAAAAGTATCATTATTTTTTAAACAGACTAAAACAAAAAGTATGTCAAGCAAATTGAAACAAGTGGAGTATAAGATACGACCAAATAAAATACACCATTTTCTTATTGGTCTTGGGTTCCATAGTTTTGTTTCTCCTTCGATAGATACCATACATCAATAGTCCCTTAAAATTAACATTAATTTTTATTTAGACAGCTCAAGTAAGCCTTATTCATATGAATTACCATAATGTAAGACTTGGATTTGTGGATCATGATGCAAATCGAGATAGCAAGATTGACATCAAGATTAGGGTATGGGCTATCTTTTTGTGGAAGTTTTCAATCATCCAAAAAGATCTCAACGTTTCATGAATGTTGTAAAACAAATAAGAATAAGGGATAACATAAAACAAACAAGTACAGAAAACAAATAAAGAGAGATAATAGAAGATAACTTTCTTATTCTTTCAAGTATCACGTATTTCAAATGAGTAGAATATGAAATCTTATGCCTCTATTTATAGTGTCACATAGAGGCATATAAAGGGTTGTTATTAACATGAAATTAACCATAAAAGTCATGGAGGAGGTTAAAGGGTGTAAGAGTTACATAAATAATGGTGAGGGTAGTGGATGATTAAGTATATGTTATAGGAAAGAATGGAGGACATCCATACTAACTATACTATTTTATAACACTCACCCTTGGATGAACATAGATAATGTGACTCTTAAAATCTTTTTAGGAAAAAATTCTATTGAAAAAAAAAATTCTACTGCTGAAAAATAGTACACATATCTTGAAATATGCATTGCTTACTGCCTCGCAAAAACAAATTGTGAGAAAAACTCAGTAGGACAAAACATGGCAAAGAAAAAGAGTACAACACATAGTTTACTCCCATGATGAAACATCACATTATTTCTCAAATATGACACATTCGGATCTTATATACATTCTGTTGCAGGTCATATCTGAAAAAGAACTTTTGTGAAATATACTTCATTAATTATTCTCGATATACTCATAATTCAATGGAGCTATATAAGAAGCATCATTTTCATACAATATTTTAACCTCCTTCTCGAATAAAATGACTCATCTCCTACATGTCGAGTAATTTTTTTTATAAGTTGCTAGTATCTTGGCATGACTTGGATAAATATCAATAATTGAATGCCTTGTATAATTCAATATGAGAGTACCCTCACATGAAAATAGATTGCTAGAAGAGAGGACTTTATGTAATACCTTGTATTTGCATAACCAACAAGACTTTGACAATATTTGTTAGTATAAACAAACTTATAGCAATATTTGTCTTTTTAGTATATGACTAACTATGTTCAAATGTATCCATTATTTTTATGAGGTCATATAAATCTTGTGGTATTGTAATCATTAGGATACTAATGGAATCACTTTAATACGTATAAGCATATGATGAAGTTTTATTTTAATAAAATTTCAAAAATCTTCAAATGCTTAATGAAAATGTCTATCTAGGCATAATAAAAAATAATTTATAATGCACATTAAATTTTTCATGTATTGCATGTTGAAAGAAATCTCCATGCATCCACCACAAGAGAATACAACTCTATAAAATAATGTAGAAATTTTCACAAAAAAATACATTTTCTCTTTCACACAAGAATCCATTTGTACCTAACGACATTATACCTTGGCCCTTGAACCATAGTTTCAAATCTTTACTTTTTTCAAGTAAAATAAAATATGCCTGAATTGTGTATTTTATTTGGCTAATTATTATCGGTCTATATTATTTGATAGTCTTAAACTCAAGATCCTCATTGCAATTTATAATTATGAGAGCTATATTATATCAAAAATAACATCGACGATTATTTGATATCGATTTCAATACAACATAACTTGTCAAGAACTCTTTATTTCAATATTTTCAGATGCCCAAAAGTTTTCCAAGATTTTATGAAATGTTATTTCATAGTTGACTTTTAAAGAACTTGCCTCATTATCATAACCATCTTGATTATTTACTTTATTTCTTCTTTAAGGAGTTTTACATTTGGAGTTGGTTGATCTACATTCTTCAAGCATGTCATAGTTTTTTTCCTTCAAGGACTTCTCATAGGAGTACTTTTAGCTGTATTATCACATGAGGTTAACAAATACATCTGACAATTGTTTTTTCACAACCCTTTTTGTCCTCAGTATGAAGAAGTGAAGATAGGATTTTCCCACTTAAAGTGATGATTTTGAATAAGGATTAATTTTATTCACAGAGTCACCAATTAAAATTGAGTTATCGGATTGCAAGACACCTTATTGAATTTCTAATCAAAAGGAAGTTACGCTTTTATTGGTCTAGAATAACAAAATCTCGGATAAGAAATTTCGTTAACCGAGAGAAAGGGTTTAGGGTTAGGGTGCGAGGAACCCCATGAGTCCCGTGGTTGTAGTACGGTCGCTTTTATCAACATACACTTAGGTTAAACTATTTTAGATTTCATAAATCAAATCTTCATATCATACATACAAGTAAATAAAGATTCAAAGAGTATGACTGAAACTTATTTGAAAAAGAAAATCAAAATAAAAATGGACTTACATAAATAATAAAATTTACACTCAACATTGCATGAAACCATAAATGACTTTGCTCATGACTTGATTCATGACAAAACTAATAAAACAAACATAAATGTGTTGAATAAGAACTTGTGCGACAAACTAAGTAAAAATAGTAACAAGAAGGTCTTCACCAAAAACTCAAAATAGACACCAGAACTCAAACTATGACCCACTCAAGAATCTCTATGCTTTTTTTTCTTTTCTTTTATACCTTTTCTCTCTCTTTTCCACATTTTGTCATCCCTCTGTTCATGGTTTTGGGTGTTTTTGCCTATATGAGTCATTGTGTTAGTATTTTATAGTTGTTGTCTATCTTGTTTGCTATTTGTATGGTATTATGTCTCTATTTTTTTGTTTTGTGTATCTTTGTATATATAGATGAATGTTTGTGTGCATGTTCTGTGTGTAAAGGCGGACCACCCATGTGGTTCCACAAGGGTGCACATACACCTGATAACTTTTCAAAATCTCTCTCTCTCTCTCTCTCTCTCTATATATATATATATATATGCATAGATACCTTAATAAAGTGGTAATATATTAAATTGTACACACATAATAACAAAGCTTACCCAGGCGCATTGGTAAAGAGCACAGAGGAAAAAACTTTCATCTGTGACGTTGCAAATTCGATTCCTAGTGGAGGTCTCTTTTTTATTTGCCTTTACTTCTCCAGCCATTTATTTTGTTCCTTTTCCATCTCATCTGAACCCATGCTCCGTCCTTAACTTAACTTAAATTTTATATATTCTCATTTAATAAACTCATGGCCCATGGCAATTCCCCAATCCCAACTCAAAAATTACCAAACATATCAATTTCTCCCAAATACCTAAAACTTTAAATTTCTCCTAATTTCTCCAAGTCTACAAAAAATATGCAAGAATAGCAGCGGACAACAGTCATCATCAGCTGATAAAAATGTAAAATTCATTATTTTGACAGATGGCAACACAAGTTAGACTCCTTTTTTTCTCTATTACATATTATTTTTGTTTTTCTATAAAAAGAGAAGAAGGGGTGTAATTATTCAACTCAAAATGTCATATTTATTTGTTTTGTCGGATGAAAGAAGGGGTGTGTGATTCTTTGGTTCTTCCATTACATATAATATCATTTCTATTGTTTTACAAGGAGGGGTGTGATTCTCCTATTGAAATTATTTGTGTTTACATAATTTTTTGAGGTGTATCACTCCTCCATTACATATCTTACATATCATATTATTTTTATTGTTTTACAAATGGAGGACTATGATTCCCCTTTTGAGATTATTGTGTTTATTTATTTTTTGTAAGGGTGTGATTCCTCTATTATATTTTATTTGGTTTGTGCTATGAAAGGAGGGGTGTTATTTCTCCATTAAAATTATTTTAGGAACTTGTTTATTGATTCTTCTGAATTGAAATGGATAGATATTTTTTTCCTCAACCAAGTTCAAGTTTTAAGGACAATTTTCTCTGTCTTGTAGAAGTGTTTGATATGAATTCACTTAAATATGATCTTGGGAAAATAAAACCAATTCATGAATATAATTCTACGATATGAGATCAAGTGAGAAGATATTATATTTAATAAGGCCCTTGTCAACCGGTTCTTTCACAATTTCCTCAAACTAGATTTGGAAAGAAAATGCGTCAATTTAATTCAACATGATATGAGGGTTCATATTCTAGGTGGATAGAGTATAGTGTGAGAAAAGATGTTGTATTTTACTTGTGTTTCTATTTATTTAAAAATGACTATGTAAAGTGCAATGCATGAGATTTTTTCACAAAAAATGACTTTAAGGCTTGGAATCATAGTTTGGAACGATTTTAATTACATGTTGGCGAAGTAAATAGAATCCATAGAAGATATTTCAATAAGATGATAGATTTTGAGAATCAATCTCAATCAATCTAAGTTACTTTGAACAAGCAACTTGAGAAAATAACAAGTGTGCACCGTACTCGTTAGAGGCTTCAACTAATGTGTCAAGGTGTCTCTTGGAATTCGAATTGTCTTTTTGCTGTCACGATGAAAATAATTCTTCCAAAAATAAATGTCTTTTTCTAGGTCTTTTGGAATGTTTGGAAAAATTCTTTCTTATTTGTATAATGTTATTTTAAAACATGCTCCAAAAATGCTATGGTGACTTCTTCAAAAATTCAAAAGGATATTGTGAGTGCTTGTACACAAGACACAATAAAAGCTATAATTGATGACATGGATGAAATTTTTATTTTGTAGGAACTTGTTTATTGATTCTTCTGAATTGAAATGGATAGATATTTTTTTACTCAACCAAGTTCAAGTTTTAAGGACAATTTTCTCTGTCTTGTAGAAGTGTTTGATATGAATTCACTTAAATATGATCTTGGGAAAATAAAACCAATTCATGAATATAATTCTACGATATGAGATCAAGTGAGAAGATATTATATTTAATAAGGCCCTTGTCATCCGGTTCTTTCACAATTTCCTCAAACTAGATTTGGAAAGAAAATGCGTCAATTTAATTCAACATGGTATGAGGGTTCATATTCTAGGTGGATAGAGTATAGTGTGAGAAAAGATGTTGTATTTTACTTGTGTTTCTATTTATTTAAAAATGACTATGTAAAGTGCAATGCATGAGATTTTTTCACAAAAAATGACTTTAAGGCTTGGAATCATAGTTTGGAATGATTTTAATTACATGTTGGTGAAGTAAATAGAATCCATAGAAGATATTCAATAAGATGATTGATTTTGAGAATCAATCTCAATCAATCTAAGTTACTTTGAACAAGCAACTTGAGAAAATAACAAGTGTGCACCATACTCGTTAGAGGCTTCAACTAATGTGTCAAGGTGTCTTTTGGAATTCGAATTGTCTTTTTGCTGTCACGATGAAAATAATTCTTCCAAAAATAAATGTCTTTTTCTAGATCTTTTGGAATGTTTGGAAAAATGCTTTCTTATTTGAATAATGTTATTTTAAAACATGCTCCAAAAATTCTATGGTGACTTCTTCAAAAATTCAAAAGGATATTGTGAGTGCTTGTACACAAGACACAGTAAAAGCTATAATTGATGACATGGATGAAATTTTTTTTAGAATTTTAGTTTATGAATCTAAGGACATATCATACCCTGAACAAATGACCATTGCGTTAAGGTATGTTGACATAAAAGGTAAAGTGATTGAGTGAGTTATTCATATTGTTCATGTTGGTGATACATCAACAAAAATGTTAAAGAAACAAAATGCTCTTTGTTTATGGGACACTCTGTAAGAACATCTAAAATACGTGGACAAGGCTATGATGGGGATAGTAACATGCAGGGAGAGATAAATGGTCCTAAAGCTTTAATTTTACAGAAAACTCCATCGGCATATTACATTAATATTTTTGCTCACCAATTGCAATTAACACTTGTAACCTTTGCCAAGTAATATTTGCTCGTGGATGATTTTTTTCTATTATTACTAATGTGTTGAATGTGGTAGGAGCATCATTTAAGCGTAGAGATCAACATTGGGACAATCAAGCAGAAATATTGGAGCAACAACTCAAAAGTGGTAAAGTTCAAAGCGGA
The DNA here is from genome assembly GCA_030864225.1 of Capsicum baccatum var. pendulum. Taxonomy (NCBI): domain Eukaryota; kingdom Viridiplantae; phylum Streptophyta; class Magnoliopsida; order Solanales; family Solanaceae; genus Capsicum; species Capsicum baccatum. The sequence goes on from CM061558.1 coordinate 154,937,011, forward strand.
AAAGGATTAAATCAAGAACAAGGACTTCAAAGGCTTGATGATACTTATTGGGGTTCACATTTTAGAACAATGGATAACTTTATTATTTTATTTTAATCTTTAGCTCATGTGTTGATGTGATTAAATATGGAGGCTCTAATCTTAATGATATATTGCAAGCAGGAGCTTTTTTTGACTATGATCAATAAGTTTGGATTTGTTTTCTTGCTACACTTGATGTTGGAAATATTGGTGATTTCCAATGAGTTGATTACATCATTACAAAGAAAAGAGCAAGATATTGTCGATGCCATAATATTTCTTGACATTACTAAGAAAAAATTACAATTGTTGCGAGATGAGGGATGCGATTCTCTGATGAATGAAGTTTATGTATTTTGTGATAAACATGAAAACTTGGTACCTAAGATGGATGATTATTATCTTCCCAGAAAGTCAAAGCGTAGACCTTGTAGTGTTACTTACTCACATCATTTACGTGTTGAGCTCTTTTATGCTATAATTGACTAGCAACTTCAAAAGCTTAATAATTATTTTGATATTGTGATTGGTAAATTGTTTCTTGGTATGGAAAGTTTGAATCCAACAAATGCTTTTGCTAATTTTTACACGGAATAAATAATGATATTGGCCAGCATTATTCGGATAAGTTGGGTGAATCAAAGTTTCGAGAGCTTAGTTACCAACTTGATACTTTCATTATACTCATGCAACGTGGTGATCCTATCTTCCCTAATTTAAAAGGAATTGGTGATTTGGCAGAAGCACTGGTTAATGAAAATCTTATGGAGACTTATTCTCTTGTGTACTTACTTATGAAGTTGATATGGATTTTACCAGTCGCTACTGCAACTGTAGAGAGAGCTTTTTCATCCATGAAGCATATCAAGATGAATTGCATAACAGTATTGGTGATGCATTTTTGAGTTATTTTTAATGTATTATATTAAGAAGGATGTAGTTTTAAATATAAGCAATGATACAATCATTTGCCGGTTTCAGAATATGAAAACACATCAATGTCTAGTATGAAAGGATGAACTACTTTTGTTATATTAGTACTAAATTAATGCCATTTGATCTTTTTGAAGTTTACACTTTGTTCATAATTTTTTTACAAACTTTAAGTTTAAAAAAGTTGAATGACAAATTATGTAAGTGTTAATTGACATGACTATATTAAAGATAATGGTACACCCTCTATCTTCAAATCCTAAGTTCGACTATGGCTGTGTGTATGAGTATTGGTTGGAGTGTACGAGAGGAGTATCATGCATTTGTTGTAGGGATAGTGTGGAAAAATGGAGAATGGATTGGGACGCGGTTTGTTGAGTATTTTTTAAGATGATCTTTTTTTCTTTCTTTCTTTTATTTTTGCTTTAAAAGATAAAAAAGGATAAAAATATAACGATATAATATTAAGTTAATCATTTTTTATTAATAAAAATATTAAAAAGTTAGGAAACTAGTAAAAACTATATGTAACTAAGAAAACTACTAGAATCACTAGCTTATATATATATATATATATATATATATATATATATATATATATATATATTCTCTAAAATGAAAATAACATTAAAATAAATATAAAATGGAACTTATCCTAAATTGTGACTCTATTTTCTTGAAATTCCTTTTCACAATATTTTCAAAAAAAATAACCAAACATGAAATAAAAGTTAAAACTAAAAATTAGACGAAAGATAAATATTTAATGATAAAAATAGATTAAAGTTCGGACAGGATCAAAAATCTTGTGTCTACATTTGCCCCTCTTTGACTAAGAACAACGAGAGTTTTCAGATAAAGAAGCAGACAACGAGACAAGTTTTGACTCGACTATTATTTGACATGAAAAAGGAAAAAAGAAAAAAATGTGACTGAGTCCTGATTCTGAGCAACCTACATATCCTGTTGTAATGACCTGACTTGTGAGATTTTACTTTTTATGTGATTTAAACATTTTACCCTTTAATGTAGTTGATACATGTAGATTTTGAGGTATGGAAATGGTTGGAAAAATTCTCAATGCCTTTTGGGGGGTGGGGGTGGGAGAGTTTGAGGTTTTTAGATGCTTCAAAAGTCCTATAGTTGACTTCAATCAATATTTGATGTTTAGAATGACAATTTGGATAGTTTTATTAGATTTGAAATGTCAAATATAGGCTAGCACTAAGGTTGGTTTAGGTTCAAAATTGTCATGACTCAATTTCTCAGGTCTTGATGACACCTACGACAATCCACCAGTAAGTGTGCCAACTAGTAGTTCAAAATGACTAGTAACAAACTATTAAGAGAAATGAAAGAAAAATATAGAATAAATGTGATAAAAGACTAATGTATACAAGACAGTCCCAAAACCTAGTGGAATCACTATAAGATCTTCTATACAATAAGAGCACAAGTTTCAATATTGAATAAACATCTAAGTACAACCTATCTCTAAATACAATATAGAGATCATTCTAAACCATAAGAGTGAGAATAGTAGTACTCCGTGCGCCAATAGATCACCTCAAATATTCGATACATAGTTGCTCTGAACGATGCACACAATAATGATGAAAATCTGTACTATGATATACAGGCTATAAAAGTGTAGTATAGCTACCAAAGATGTGGTAATCAGTAGGAAACTAATGGCTGAGCTCTAAAAATAATGCAAATATAAATAACATACAAAGTAGGAATATAACCACAGGCAACTATTCAGGAAGCTAACATAACAAAGATAGAAAGACAGTAAGGATAAACTATTCTATTCTAGCAGTATTCATAAATTAAGGTACTATGCCACAAGTTAATGACCAATATACAAATAAAGAATAGAATAAGGATATATGATGATATACGAGACCAAGAAATGCATATAAAATATGAATAGAGGAGGGAAGAGAGAGATACATGGCAATTCCCATAGCTTGATATATATATATATGTGTATATATATAGATGTACATGACTAGCTCAGAGGTACAACCTAAGGTAGTCAATCTAACCTATCCAAGAGTCCTAACCAAGTAGGAATATACTACTAGAATGATCATGGCCTATAGTAGAGTGTCTAACCTCGAATACACTATCCTTAATATGAAATACCATAAAAAAAAAGGTATTAGAATCGTACCAAAAATATTAGTACCAGTCGATAATCAGTCTGCCATGAAATAATCAAAATAACAATAATATAGTAACCGCCTAGTTCAAACAAACATTACCTAATCAGAACCTATAAACTAGAAGGTTTAATAAACAATTAGCAAACAACACTCATAACCTATACCTATGAAACTCCCCATAAGGATGATAGATATAGGAACCAAACAACATACTGGTGAAAGGCAATGCACATGAATTAATAAATGGAAGGTAAATCCATAATATTATAACCAATCCAAGTGCCACAATGTATCTTATGTATATACCTCCTCCAGCTTAATGGCTCACAAAGGCAAGACATGCATCAACCTCTCATCTCCAGCACAACGACTCACAGACAAAGGAGCCCCTAGGGATTTTGAGAGTAACCATATACACTGACTCGTTCCCAGTCTAGGATTTCCAATTATCATCATCATCAGTATACTCCCTCCAGTACCAGAGAGATGTATAAATAAACAAGATCGAATCATGGCTAAAAGAGTGTATGTTTCAAAATATGATGCCCAACATCAACTACAAGACTATATCACCATAATATAGTAGAAAGGGTCAGAATCTCTCGCTATTAAAATAAAATATAGTGGTAAAACCATGGACCAGAATCTATCTTGGTTAAATTTTTAAAATATTATTTTTAGTTCTAAAATCTCATAAATCATCCATTTAGGCTGGTACAATACCCGTTATAAAAGAGTACATTCAAAATTAGAAATTAAGGATAAATATTCTTTTTAGAAAACAACAGTAAAATCATGATTTAGTCAAATTCGTACCCTTAAGTGAGTATGAATATACCAAAGCCTATGCATGACATCACCAATATCCAAACAATACAATCATAAATTTCTAAACTCTATAGACTATAACCACATCCTTTATAAATATAGAATACTCAACTGGAGTTCAGCTGATATCGTAGCCATTGCCTCAAGCTCAATAGTATATAACTAGTATAATATCAATACTATAATCCAAAAAACTATGGTAATCCATTGAGTCAAGTAGTAAACCTTATACTAAAGGGTACTTAACCTCAACTATGTTTAACATTCTAGTAACCAAGTATAATAGGAGCCTAAATCCCTAAAAAATATTCCATCTTATGGTTTTATGATCTTAGGTGGATTTATGTACCAAAGTGTCATTATCTACATGTTCAACCTAGGTTCGAGGACTTCTTGTGTGTTTAATGAGTTGTTAATGATATAATTTAGGGTATATATGTTAAAATACTTGTGAACAGTGTTTAAGTTTAGAATCAAATTGGTCACATCAAGTTTAGATGAGAAAACTAGTGTTACTAGCTTGAGCTATGTGCTGTTCTAGTGTATCTCAATGGACTTTATTGTGTTGTGTGCACAAATTCGTCTTGTTTTATGTTATAGGAAACCATGTATGATATCAAAATAAATTTTAGGAAGCTAAAACTTTCCAAATTTAAATGTAAAAGGCCTCCATAAAGTTCAAAACTCAAAGACAAATGGAAGGAGTTAACAACTATGAAAAATGACGTTTTTTAGCAGAAGGGTGTGCCACACCCTCAAACCTACTAGATAAGGAAGTTACATGACCTAAGAAAAATCATAAAAATATCAAAAATAGTGTTTATCCATGTTAATGTCGTTAGTCACCCTTGGATATCCATGATAATGATGTGATACGCCTAAGGCATAAAAATGGCCAAAAGTGATTTTTCAGCTTCTTAAGTGAGGGGTAATGTTGACAATACATATGTTTCACTTTTGGATACCTATTGATGATATAAAATACTAAAAAAAGATAACTTAGTCACAATTTTATTCCATCTTTCAAGTAATTCACGAATTAGAGAGAAAACAAGAAAGCAACGGGTTCAAACTAGGGTTCTTTATTCTCAAACTTTACTTTCTTGTAGTTTTACTTTATGAACTCATATATGGAGATTATTTGTAATACTATGAGTGGATAAACACCCTCATTCTAGGCTTGAGGTTACAAGCATGATTGTTTAATTATGGTTTAAATTTGGCTTATATGTTTATCAAGTATGTGATTGTTCTTACATTTTTGCTATACGATTCTAAAGCATCATGAACTCTAGGATACATCTAAGTCCCAAAATAAATTGACCATAGGAGTGGAGGGATGGAATGAATAATTAAATGAGTGTGGATTATGTCTTTAATCATTAGATATTAATTGTTAAAAGATAATCAGCAGTTAGGATTGTAATATACCTAAACACCCCACTTGGTTGACAAAACAAGAAGATAGTTTAATGCATCCAAGTTAAAGACTCATATACCCTCTCAATGATGTAGTTGTAAGATTAATTTGGGTAGATTACTTATAGTATAACCATTACCAAGTTATAATAACATCCACGTGAACCAATAATCACGAAAAACACAAACACTAACTAGAAACCATAGTTATGTATGAGTGCAATGTAAAGGCCTAAACCCTGGAATTCTCTTCATATTATTTAAAATCTAAAATTCATGTAGTTATTAAAATGTAAATTTCTTAATTGGTTATACTTGTAATTATTCAATTTAGTAATTAATGCTAGAATTGAATAGTTTGCTAGACACCAAGTCCTTATGGGATCGATACTTGGCTTTTAAAGGCCGATTTACTTCTTGGGTGACTATGTACACTTGCGTGTGCGCTAAGAAACAATAGGTTTTTGTCATCATTGTCGGGGACTTGAAAATTAACAATTTTCTTATTTTTAGTTTTCTTATTTTGTTTTATAAGTGCTAGAAACTTGATCTTAGCTTTTGAAATTGCATATTTAGCTCTAAAACTTAAGTAAGTTGGAAAGTGAAAGGGATTTGGTTGACCCATATCCTGAACCTGAGTAACTCTTACATTAGCTAAGGAGAGAAGTAGTCCTTCTCCATCGCATACCATAAATTCAACAAGAAGAAGATATTCCTACACCAATGGCTGAAAATCAACAAGCCCGTAGGATAGTACTTAAAGTGGCAATCCCACTTGTAACCAATATTACCTTCGCCATCCACAGATTGGAATCGGGAAGTAAATTTAATCTTAAACAGAAAATGGTGTAGTTGAGTGGGAAATTCATAGGCCTATCAAATGAGTATCCTTAAGTTTATCTACAAAACTTCTTAGAGACCAGTGATACCTTATCCCTATTGAAGTCTCCACAGACTATGTGAGGACCACTCTTTTCTCTTTCTTACTTTTTGGGGAAGTGAAGAAATAATTAATGGTAGTACCTTCAAACTCCATCACCACATGGGATGATTTGGCAAAAAGTTCCTCATCTGATTCTTCCATTCTGGAAAGACCTTAAAGTTGTGTAGTGAGATTTTCAGTATTAAGTACAAACAAAATAAAAATTTGTATCATGCATGAGAGATATTCAAATCTCTTCTTAGGGACTACCCGCACCACCAACAAACTAATGATTTAGTGGCTCATACTTTTGTTGCGGCTCTTGATCACACCATAAAAATTTTATCAGATTCAGCTGCAGGTGGTCAAGCTTTGGAGAAAACTTAAGATGCGTTGTATACTTTGCTAAACCAAATTGCATAAGGAAATCCCAAATGGAATGGATATATGTCTAGAGATACAGGGCTAGGATGATCGAGGTGGATAGTGTCATATATTTGGCCACTCCGTTATCATCTTTGCAAAATTAAATGATGACACAGTTCAACAAGTTGCGTGTGAACCAATCTCAAGTCAAAGTAAATACAATCCAGTAGACCCCATCTTAGTGTGAGATTTATGGTATTAGTAGACATTCTACAGACTTATATGGAGTGAATCTAGATTTGATTAACTTTGTGGATGATATGCCTATAATTGGAATCGGCATGGTTACCCAATTACTCACGGGGCAATAATCAGGCATAAACTCAGCAGTTTCAGTAGAAACAGAAAACCCAGGACATTAATATCGAGGAGACATTGAAAAAGATCCTGGCCAACCAATAACAAATGGCTATAGAGATTAAAAGTCAATAAACTGCTCAAAAGAATCTGGAGGCATAGTTCGGGCAATTAGCTTAGGCATAAAATACAAGACCTCAAGGGGGTTTTCCATGTTATAGAGAGAATCCAAAGAATTTAATAGCAATCACCTTAAGGAGTGGAAGAGACCTCATTACCAAGACTCCAAAGAAAAATTAGGAGATACAAGCAGAGTTAGTCCTAAAGTAGGTAGAGGAGAAGCAAGTAGCAACCAAAGATGCAAAAAATTTAAGGAAGTGTGAGTACTTACAAGAAAAGAAGCTGATCTAGTACAAGTGTCAAAACTTAATTCACGAGTCATGATGAAACATGCTTTATACCACTAGTAGGTAAGCCAAATCATAGCCTGGAGCTATAAGTAATGGGCTAATTTGGTGAAAAATGGCCTAAAAGCCAAAAATCAATAATTAAAGACTTATAATAGCAATAAGATAGTCATAATAGTCTATAATACATAGATAAAACATCAACAATCATCCCACGACTTCTTAATGTCTTTACAAGAGTTGCTACAAAAGAAACATAAGTACTGAAATAGTCAAATACAATATGTCTCAAAAAATGAATGACTACACATAGATAAAAGGAAAAAAGGGCAACTCCTACTCCGAGAGCTCACTCTATCTCTAAAATCAACTCAGCACGATCATCACATCAGTGGCAACTACTAGTACTCGGATCTACACCAAAAAGGTGCAGATGTGTAGTATGAGTACCAAAAATTATAAATACTCAGTAGGCATCATCGGCTGACTGAGCTAAATCATGATATAAATATGATATGATACAAAATAAATAAGCTAAGTCAAGGTAAAAAGGAAAACCTAGAAATATGATCCAACTCTATAAATAAATATCTGAAAAAGATATAATATGAAAGAAAACGTAATTAATACTACAAGACTATCCACCATAAGCCAGTAAGTGAGAAAAATGTAAATAACCCAATGCAAACTCTCATAAACTCGAAGGATGAAATCTAAGAAAAGTAATTAACTTAAGATCCACAAATTTATCGAATGTCATCTATCACCATTAAACCTTCCATACTATGTCATATCATAAATGAACTTTCAATGGAGAACTCGAGTTGAAATTTATATTATCAATATCATCATCAATTGCCAAACTTGAATCAAAACTCATATTATCAATATCATCTTCAATTGCTGAACTTGAACTAGAACTCATATTATCAATATCATCATCAATCGCTGGACTTGAACCAAAACTCAATATTTATACGCCATTGAGATTTGCTCAGAATTAGCAGCAAATCCCATATACCAAACTAGCATAACCATTAAGTATTTAATATACTAAAAGTTTAAAAAACAATCATTATAAAGGGTATAACATGCGTATAGAAGTTTACAAAAGCTAACATAAGTCTTGGCCTAAGGTGGGCCAGAGGGGCCCACTTATAATCCCCAAAATCCATTCTAAGACAAATTCTACCCTAGACTAGTCTAAGGTATATAAAGTAACTTTTATTTTTCAATTAAGCCTTAATTATCCCTAATATATAAATTCCACCTAAAACATGAACAAATAAGTCAATTCCACCTTACGATTCTAAGATGACCTAAATAATCCAAATAAGACTAATCATACCAATCATACTTCCAATACCTAAATCCCATCCCATAAATAGAATAATATAATAATTATAATATGAATTATCTCAATCTATAAAGAAGTTAAACCTAGCTTACCAAGACACCGAAGAAAAGACCTAAGAATTTGCTAAACTAACAATTTCCTTTTCAGAAAAGATTCCAAAAGATGCAATGCTATCAAAATTATGACATACTCATCAAAACAAGAATAATAATACCCATACTGCACTATTATGCTTAGGATCCAAAATTTTATATAAATTCTATGTAGGGCTCACTTACAGAATCACACTTTTCAAATCGCCAATAAGTCCCTCTATGCTCAAGTAACATTTACCCTAAAAAATGGCCGAATTCTGAGCTATAATGGTGCTACAATTAACCCACCAATATTATAGGGATTTTGAAAAAATATGGAGGATTTAATCATGAATTTTATGGAATCTTACCACCAATTCAAAGTAGAAATACGTAATTTAAGACCACAAATTCTCCAAAATCACCCACCAATGATTCTCCCAAGTTTTCACCCTTTTTAAGGTTCTATATTCTTGATAATGGGCAAAAAATAGGAGAAACTAGGCTAAGTGGGGTATCTATAGGTTTCCCATGTGTACAGGTGTCTCTTAAGCGATACTCGATTGCTTAAGCGACATTTGGGTGCTTGCATAAATACCTCTTAAATGGTCCCTTACTGCTTATGCAGCCATCGCTTAAGTGATAAGAGTTTCACTTAAGCAAACCTCTACTGGGCTAGCCTGATCGCTTAAGAGATGGGATAGTCACTTAGCTCCCTTTTCACTTAAATAACTAAAAAGGGTGCATAAGCGGGAATCCTAAAATTATTCTAGGTCTTCACCAACCCCACGGGGTTTATCTAGAATATTGTATACATAATCAATCTATGCTACCCAATTAAATTCAACTTTTGTAATTTAATAGCACAGTCGATATTTCTATCCAAGGTCAATTCGATGAAAAGTGGGTCCCATCCTGTATGACATTTTTCTCATCATTTGATTAATAGGTCGAAATGAGTCTGAGAGCCTCGAGACCCAAACTAAGGGTCTACCTAGCCTAAAATTGATGTTTTAGAGCTGTTGGAACTATTAAATTTGTATATTAGTTTTTTTGACTAGTTTTTGCACGGTAGCTAATTTGAACCAATGAAGACTTTAAAAAAAGAAAATTAGCTCTACAAACTAAATAAATTGCTCGATAATCAAACTGTTAATTCCAGCAAGTCATAAATGACTTGGAGAATCTAAAAGAAAGTTCTAAATGGAGAAAATGAGTGGAAATACTATAAAATAACCTGGAGGATCATTATAACAAGGAAGACTACCACCATTATTCCTTTAAAGACTTAAAAAAACTAAGGAGGATGTATGTTTTATGAAGTTCTTTGAAACATTCAGAGAAATTCATATTAAGCTCCCATTGTTAGATATTTTTCATGGTATAACTAAGTACACCAAGTACTTGAAGGGTGTGGTGACTAATATAATAAAGCTTGGTGATATTGAGAGGTGGCACTGACATTGGAATACAGTTCTGTGGTGATGAGTAAGATGCAAATAAAAGTTAAGAACCCAGGGAGTTTCATCCTCACCATACAAATTGGTAATAATGATATGGTCCATTCTTTGAGTAACTTGGGGGAGAGCATAAACCTGATGCCACTATCTTTTTTCAATACTTTTGGTTGGGGAACCAGAGTCTATGTTCTGTGGTACTTCAAATGGCAGATGGAATAGGAGTGAAACTCAAAGAAATCATTGAGGATGTTCTCGTTAAGGTAGGTAATTTTATTATTCCTATTGACTCTATTTTAATCAATTATGATGCAGATGACACGGTACCAGTTATACTGGGATATTTATTTTTAGCGGCAGAAGGAGCACTGATTGATGTTAGAGAGAGAACTTTAATAATGAGACTGGAATATGAAAAGGTGGTATTAAAAGAATAGAAACCACTCAATCCACTTTCGCACTATAAAAATTTGTGGAAGATCACAACCATCAAAGTGGATGATTATCGATTGGTGGAGTGCACACCACTAATGACCTTTTTGAACTATCTCATAGAGTGGCCTAAACCAAAAATGAAGATGTTCGAAAACTTAAGAAGGATCATAAAAATTCTAGTGTTTAAAAAGGTGTAGAACTTGAGAGTAAGCACTTAAGAGGTCAGAAAAGAGTGAGAAAATAGCCTTCAAGTAGGAGGAGAAGGTTAAACGAAAATGGTTAAAGAGTAGTGATGTGAGTTATGCCATGACAAGAAATCGAGCACTTCTTGGGAGACAACCCAAGTTAAGATAGGTATTTTATTTTATAGTTTTTATTTAGTTCTCCTTTGGTTTTGTTTTTTTTGAGTTACATATTGATGAAAAGTCCGACTATCAAAGATCTATGCTAATGAGCATGGCAGATACTAGGTGTGGGGTCCACCAGACCTTTCTGATTATTAAGATACTGCTAGCTAGGTCTAGAGGCATCAGAGAGTATTCTATCCTTTCTTTTAATTTATACTTTAGGGACACAGTGTGATTTTTAGTGTGGAGTAGGGAATCTTTCGACTGCTTATGTGAAAGTGCTACTATAGGATTTCTATTTTTTATTTTTTTTTAGTTTATGATTAAATTTGAAAAATTACTAAAATATTTTCTCTTTATTTGTTTTGTTTTTGCCGGTGTCATCTAGTAAGGGAACATTCACCCCCCCCCCTTTGTTTTTTTTGGTTCTTTTTTAAGGGGATGCTCTTTGAACCCAGCATCCCTTTTACATTTTTAGGAGTAACATTTTGAAATTCTTGTGTTTGGAATAAGTGAGATTTTCTTGATAGTTGCTATGTATGATTACATGATGATTGAATGTAAAAACCATGTCGAATGAGTTGAATGACTATTTTTGAGACACCTAGGCTTATTTTTATAAATCTTGTGTGATGTTGCTTAATATTGAATTCTTGATATTACTTGGTTTGGAGTCTATAGGGATCCTACTTGATTTGAGAATGTGCCATGTGTGATATGAGCTTTCTCTTAATATATTTCTTGTTACATAGTGTTGTCTAGAACTTGCCTGGTTTGTGTGCAATGTGAAATAAAGAATGTGGGTTTAGGAGATGATATATGCATTTCTTTGATAGCCATATTTCAGACCCTCTTTTCTCTACCCTTATAGCATGATCTTAGCTTGCCCAATTGAGCATTTAGCCTATTCTTTAGTAGCCTCATATGTTGCCTATTCCTCTTATTTGATTGATCATTATTTGATCCAAGGATCCTAAGTGCTTTAGTAAAAAATTAATATGGTTAAGAAGTGTAAAATTTAAGAAGGGAAAAGGTAAAAATGAATCCCAAGAACATAGCAGCTATTGGTGCGTGTAAAGTTTATGTGTTGTGGTTGGGATTTGTGTAATAAAAAGCGAACAATTGATCAAAAGTGAAGCTTGGTTGATTTATATGAATTAAATTAAGGAGATAGGGAAAAACAAAAGAGTGTGGGAAGATAGAAATGGTAAGAACTTGGTTGATTAGAGAGAAATTGAATGACAAGAATGATGTATAAAAGTGTTTAGAGAAGATAGTCACTATTACTAGCCAGAATAGTTCCTACCCATCCCTTAGCCTACATTACAACCTTTTAAGTCCTACTTGATCTTGAACCTCGGCATTCTGATATTAGTGGAGTACTACTCTAAGGGTGATCGTATGGTTCATCACATGTGGCTTGTGAATTCCTTATGAGAGTGAGCGTAATTTGATTCTTATTTCCATTCTTCTGATGAATTGCATATCTGTGAGTGAATATGAGTAACTCTCTTATGGTAAGAGCGCATGTTTGATGATAGCTAGGTGACATATATGATATCATGATTAATATTGATGAGGTTTCCAACTTTGTAGAGTCAATTCTTGAGGCTATGATATTTTGATATAGTGTTCATGAGTTTTCAAATACATATGCCATGCTTAGTGTGGAATTTGCTATTCGTGTGGTCATTGTAGTGCTAGATTGAGTGTCTTTCTTGTAGTCGTAATGTTTGAGTCATCCATAGATGATTCTCAAGGTAAATATTTGTTTGAGGATGAACAAGGCTTTAAGTGTGGGGTGATAATCTTAGTTGGATTTATGTACCTAAATGTCATTATCTACATGTGTTTAGACTAGTTTTCGAGGACTTCTTGCATTTTTAATAAGTTTTTAATGATATAATTGAGAATATATGTGTTAAAATACTTGTTTATATTTTTTAAGGAATGTTCAAAATACGTTTAGAATCAAATTGGTCACATAGATTTTAGACGTGAGCTATGTGTTATTCTAGTGTATCTCAGTGGACTTTATTGTGTTGTGTGCACTAATTAGTCTTGTTTTATTTTATAGGATACCATATATGATGTTAAAATAAAATTTTAAATTCTAAACAAGTCTAAAATTAAATGATAAAGGCAGCCATAAAGTGCAGAACTCAAAGGAAAATGAAAGGAGTTAACGATTATAAAAAATAACGTTTTTTAGCACATAGGAGTGCCACGCCCCAAAACCTCTGAGATAAGGGAATGATACACAATAAAATATGAATTCAAAATTTAAAAAAAAATATTTCATCCTCTTTAAGTGTGTGACACGCCCTTGGATATCCACGATAAGGACATGACACACCCAAGGCACAAAAACGACCAAAAATGATTTTTCAGTTTCTTAAGTGAGGGGTAGTGTTATCAATGTATATGTTTTGTGTTGGGATACCTATGTACGGCCTAAAACACTATACAATGATAACTTTGTCACAATATACCATATTTTGAGAAAAACATGAATTTGAGAGAAGACAAGCAAGTAAGGGGCTCAAACCAGGGTTCTTTATTCTCAAACTTTACTTTCTTGTTGTTTTACTTTATTAAATCATCTATGGTGATTCTTTTTAAGACTATGAGTGGCTAAACATCCTATTAAAGGTTTTATTCTAGAAACATGATTGTTCAATTATGGTTAAAAGTTGGGTTGTATGCTTATGAAGTATGTGATTGTTCATACATTCATGCTATAAGATTCTAAAGCATCATGAACTTTAGGATACATTTAATTCCCAAAACAAATTGACCATAGGATTGGATGGATGGAATGAAGAATGTAAGGAGTTTGTATTATGTATTTTGTCATTATATATTAATTTCTAAAGGATGGTTAGCGATTAGGATAGCAATATACCTAAACACCTCACTTGGTTGACAAAACGTGAAGATAATTTAATGCATCCAAGTTAATGAATCACATCCCCGCTCAACAATATAGTTATGAGACTAATGTAGGTATATTACTTGGAGTATGATCATTCCCAACTTATAATATCAACCCCATGAACCAATAATAGCTATAAAAACCAAGACCGACTAGAAACCAAAGCTATGCATGAATGCGAAGTAACTGCTTCAACTCTGGAACTTCCTTCATATTGCTTACAATCCAAACTTCATACTATTATTACCTTTTTCTATTTAGTTTGTAATTATCAAACTCAATTGCTTAATTAGTGACACTAGTACTTATTTAATCTAATTAGTAATGCTAGAATTGGATAGTTTGTATGACACACAGGATTTTTGGTCCTAAAAAATTTCTAAAATTTTATCCTTACTTCAAAGACTATGAATTCCCTTAGGAGTCGTAGGGAGTATTTATGGGTCTTATGGACTCAATCGTAGCCTGGATAGTATGTTGGCCTAGAGTTTCTGTCTTGAATACAACTTAGACCCTATGAGTCGTAAGGTATCATAACGAGTCGTATTGCATTTTTTGTAGCCTAACCAGTATGATGTCTAATTATTTCTTCTTTGAAAATGACTGGAATATGTGAGTTATAATAACTTAGTATGAGTTATATGGTGCGACAGATGACCAAGTCAGTGTTGGTGATCTTGGACACTATCCAACCTACGACTGGACAATAAGAGTCATAGGGTGACCCTATGATTCATAAGGGCACACATAATGATTGGCGGTGATTTTTCAATCTTCTCATTAAGGTCATAATGGTCAATTCCCCTTTCCCTTACTTGAACCCCACTACCATAAAGCACTTTAAGAGGTTATTTCTCATTCGCAACACAATTTAAAACACTCTCAAACTCTCTAAATTCTCTCAAGTAAGATACTTAGGATTTCCAAGGAGTTTATCAACTAGAGCTCTCTAGGGCAAATTCTTTCCATAACTCTTGATATTTTAGGCATGTTACTCTTCCCCAATTATTACTTTACGAAAATCATATATTTAAATGATTTAATTGGATGGTTTTGAATGTGGGTTTTGATGTGGTTGAGAGTTTTGATATGGTTGATCCTTAAATTGTTTTCCTAGGATTTATTATGCATTGTTTATGCTTTATTGGTGGTTTTGAATATATTGAGTGCATGGGAATGGTGAATAAACTAAGGGGTCACAGTTTTCCCCACAATTAGTTTTCTGAAATTAGAATTGGTTTTGAATAACTGCGTCCCCTCAACCAACTTGTGCTAATGGCTTTGGAATGTGAGATTGCCAATTGGTTTGACTTACTCACCTATGATATTGCATTGAATTAATGATTCAACAATGAACATAGAATTTTAAAGCCTTGTTGGCTATGTTTTGATTTAATTAATAAATGGAGTCTAGGTATTCCCCCCAAGTTAATTTGATTGTTATAGAGTAGAGATAACCTTGTAGGTGTAAGGGGATGACGATACCCATGGTGTTCTTAAAGGTTGGTTCATTGGTTAATAAATAGGTTATGTGAAACATTCTTTAAATTTGACTTAATTGGGGTTATGTAGCAACGTCGTGAAGGTGTGAGTCTTGGATGACTTGTACTGGAAACTCATGTTTTCTGACATGAGGTTTGGTCTTGATGACCTATTTGCATAGTTCACATTATTGATATATTTATATCTTTTGCTGATATGGAGTTCGAGCATTTCCTGGTCTTCCTTTATCCCTCTAATTCATGTGGCTAACATGCACTGGAGCCCTTTAGATAGGGGAACTAAACCAATATAGCTCATGGGTACCTGCTTATGATAGTTGAGCTACATAGTCCAGAATAAAATTTTACTTTATGCTAAGCCTCGTTCCCTTTCCCGACATGACATATTTATATGTATATATGATTATGTGCATTAGCTTGAATGATTTTGAAAATGTGGATCCTGGTATTATTTTATCCCCTACCCTTGAGTTACATATTGGTGCTTAACCCACTAACCATCTCTGAATACTCTATGCCCATGCGATGCAGGCACTAAAGATACTTCTACTTTTCCTATGCAGTGTTAGGTGGATTGGATCAGTTTGTTAGTCGTTGGTGGTGAAGTGGTGAGTATATATTCTCTGGAAGGCTTGGTCATTTTATCATTTTCCTTTCATAAACTAGAATTAAAGAGTCCATATTAATATTATCATTTCCATTAGCAGAGTCGGGGGAATATCCCAATGCTTTATTTATTTTAATTTTATTAGAAGACTTTATGGATTACTGTGGATTTGGGTGATATTGGTTGGTTATTTTTGGTCGGGTACTGTTTATCGATTATAGATATATCTTAAATTCTTTGTGCTTATCTTATGCTATCTTCTTATATGTTTGAAATTCATCCAATGTTGGAGGTATGGCTTTCTATTTGGTTAGGTGCAGGTGGTGGTCTCCGTTCCTTGGTGGACTTGAGATATTCGTCATGGACAGGTCATGGTTTGGGTCATGACAAAGTTGGTAGCAGAGCCTAAGTTTAGTGTTATTGGGTGTCCACAAAGTTGTGTCGAGTAGAATATCTTTTATGGGTATGTAGCCCACCACATTTATAAGAAAGAGTTTACGAGGCATTTAGAAATGTTTCCCTTTCTTGAAATCTACTATTAGGCTATTGATTCTAAGTTCTTGAAATCTCTTCTAATTTTTATATGTTCACTTTTCAGATTATGCCTCAATAAGATTTGATGCTAGTGGAAACTTATCGGTCCTGCTTGGGGACAATATGGATGCAGATCATCCTACTTATGAAGTTCAAACCCAATCCAGAGGTCCATCTTCTAATTGTGATACCCCATGTGGAGCTCCACCAGTCCCTACCTGTCTTCCTAGGTCCCCTCAAGCTGATGATGATCTGCCCCACTAACCCAAGGAGACATTTCTTATGCTGAGTTCCATCATTCCATTCATCTGTTGAGCCAGTTGTTGATATCTCAGTCATATCAGTTGGGTCGTATTAGTGTTGTTCTAAGTTCTTTTGAGGCCACTAGAGTTGGCCAGTTTATGAGGTCAAATCCTCCGACCTTTACTGGTTCTAAGGTTGAGGAATATCCTCAAGGGTTTATAGATGAGATGGAGAAAATTCTTTGTGTGATGTATGCTTATGACTCTAATAGTGTAGAGTTCGTTGCGTACCAGCTAAAAGAGGTGGTGTATCTATAGTATGAAGAGTAGGATCGGTCTAGGGGAGATGATATAGAGTTAGATTTATAGAAGGATTTCTCTAGTTCTTTTCTTGACCACTTCTTTCCTTAGGAGTTGAGGGAATCAAAGGTTGAGAAGTTCGTGAATTAGAAGCAAGACAAGATAACTATGAAAGAGTATGCCTCGAAATAATATCAGCTATCCCATTATGCTCTTGGGTTAGTATCGAATATAAGGGCTACGATGAGGAAATTTATTTTGGGTTTGTCTCACGACTTAGTGTTAGAGTGTAAGAATGCTTTGTTGAGTAGTGATATGGATATCTCTATGATTACGACGTATATGAAAATAGTAGAGGATGAAAAAAAGAAGAATGCAAAGGTGAGTGAAAGGAAAAGTGAGAAGTTTTAGTATTCGGATCAAGGTGGAGGTAAAAAAACATAGTGGTAGAGATGGTGGGAAATGGTCAAAAAAGAAGTGGTGTAATTCGAGCTCCTATTATACAGCTAGTGGTTCATATCCTAAGTTGTCTGGTGATCGCCATTTTCAGAGCAACAGTGGATTTAAGGAACAATATGCCCAATCTCAGGCCAGTATGGCTCAGTTAGTTCATCTTAGCCCTCTTCTCATTTTTGTGGATAGGTGCATCGTGGATTTTATAATGAGGGGAGGAATAAGTATTTTAGATGTCGTCATCCTAGCCATATTTAAAGGAACTATCCTTCAATCAATGTTTCTTCGGAGGCTAATAAGGTCTCGATTGTTGTTTCTTCTGCTTTTGCACCAAAAGGTGCTACTTCTGTCTCCAGCACTAGTCAAAATCTCTATATGCTTTTGGCACTTGTCAGGATTATAAGGCATCTCCTAATTTTGTCACTATTAAGCTAAAACTCTTCTCTGATGATGTATATTATCTACTTAATCTCGGGTCTACTCTTTCTTATGTGACCCCTTATATGGCTATTCATTTTGGTTCTGATCCTAAGTGTATTCTTGATCTTTTTTCTGTGTCTACTCGGGTGGGTGACTCTATTGAGTCTTGAAGATTCTATAGGGTTTGTGCAGTATCCCTTCATGCAAAAGGAGATATTTGTGGATCTGATTGAATTTGGTATGTTAGACTTTGACGTGATTATGAGGATGAATTGGTAGAATCCATGCTATGCATCTCTTTATTGTAGGGCCCGAAGGGTCAATTCCCGATTACCGAATGAGCTGGTGGTTGAGTGGAAAGGTAGTTCCCTAGTACCCAAGGAAAGGTTTATTTCTTATCTTAGAGCTCGAAAATGGTTTTCCAAGTGGTTTCTCTACCATTTAGTGCATGTTAAGGATTCAAGATCCGAAGGTCCTTCTTTGCAATTGGTCCTTGTGGTCTGTGAGTTTCCCGAGGTCTTTTTAGATAATTTTCCTAGTGTTCCTCTCAATAGGGAAATTGATTTTAGGATTGATATTCTTCCAGACACTTATGTTATCTCTATCCCTCCATATAGAATGGCTCCAGCCGAGTTGAAGAAACATAAAGAGCAATTGAAAGATCTTTTAGATAAGGGTTTTATTTGCCCTAGTGTTTCTTCATGAGGTGCTCTGGTTCATTTCATGCATAAGAAGGATGAGTCCCTGATGTACCCTTGAAACATGGCTCATTTGATACTTAACTCAAGGAATTTATGCTTAGACTTAGGTTATTTTGATGGGTATGATGTGGTTGTTGCATGATTGTAGGGAAATCAGGTAGAAAGTGGTTTGAGCTGAAACTCTAAAGAAACGTCTCTACAAAAGTTGAAGTACTGGTCAGTTTATGAGTCATTAAGACACTATACAACTCGTAGCCCAAACTTAGAAAGAAAATAGTGTTCTAATTTGAAATCTAGAAGTGAAGTCATGGTAGGATACGATTTGTAAGTTCAGACTACGACTCATAGTAAGCAATCGTAATGAGACCAGTGTACAAGGTCTTGAAGTTTGAGGCTCAAGTGATTATGAGTGAAGACCACGGGTCATAAGGAC
Source organism: Capsicum baccatum var. pendulum (assembly GCA_030864225.1). Taxonomy (NCBI): domain Eukaryota; kingdom Viridiplantae; phylum Streptophyta; class Magnoliopsida; order Solanales; family Solanaceae; genus Capsicum; species Capsicum baccatum. The sequence goes on from CM061558.1 coordinate 154,956,232, forward strand.
TGACTACGACTTGTGGTAAGGAATCATATGGAAATAGAATTTTAAAGCTAGAAAGATGAGAGTTCACTGGAACGCCTTCGACAACCAACATACGACTCATAAGGAGACCTTATTTTGAGATACTATAAATGCCTTAGGGATGTTCCTTTATTAGGTTACACACTTTTACAATACTTTTGATACTTTTCACATACTTTAATCATTGAGATGTTGTTCTTGAGATTTTGTGTTTGTATTCAATTGGAGGCTTCAAATTGTATTCTTTCATTATTATGCATTTAATTACATGCCTTCTTTATGGACTATCATGGACTGTTGCATATTTATTATCGGTTAAATTAATTGACTAGGGTTATGGGAACCTTGGCGAATTAGCTAAGTAGGAGAAGTGGGGGATTTATCTATTCTGTTGGATTTACGTGTATTACAATCTTTTTAATATTAATTATACCCAAGCTACTGTAGAAACTGGTATTTCTTGTATTTGAAAACATCCTTTCAAGGGATTTTAAGATTGGGAAAAGGAGTTTACAATAGTGACTTGAGGCTATCATCCCTTGTCTAATCAAATAACCCAAAAGGTAAGAGTTTTACTAAGGTTATAGACAAGGGACAGTAAGGCGATACCCTAAAACTCGTAAGATAAAGGGTGAGATCTATTAACATGGTCACAAAATAATTGATAGTACATAGCTTGTCTACCTTTCATGCAGGATAGGATAGGTGGTTTGAACACAAGAATCTTACGTAATTGTGAATATAGGGGGACACAATCCTAGCGTTCATCTTCCATTGTTTGCAAACTCAAGCATTTAAGTTTGCTATTTATTACTGTTGACTTTGTAATCCCCCAATTTACTTTTATGCATTTCTTGTGAATTTTTCCAAGTTTGAGATACGATTCAGTGTATTTCCTTTGGGTTCGAGCCAACCTAAGTTGACTTACTATATTTGCCATCGACCAAAACATACTTCTTTAGAGGTTAGTTTAGGACAATATCAAATTTTGGCTTCATTGTTGGGGAAGACAGTGTGAATTATTGATTGAAGTTGGTGAAGTTCGCGAGTTTTTATTTTCTTTTCTTAGTTGGGTATACGTCGGTTATGCCTAGCACCAAGAGTTAAGGGAATCCCTTAAACCTATTGATCCTAAACCGAAGAGAATTGTACAAACACCACGAAGAATCCCAAAGCAAGTTCATAATGGTGTTCCTATTGAGGTACGAGATCCTCAGAATGTACCTTCTTCTCCACCTGCTGATCCACAGAATATTGCTAAAAGATAGACGGACCAATTTTTCATAGAGGTATCTGAAGAGAGAAGAGTAGCCAAGGAGTCCTGATTGGCTTAACAGGCACACCTGGCTTTACCAAGACTTGTAGATGATCCTCGAACACCACTTGATGCAAATCATGTTAGAGGGCGTGGTGGTAGAGCTAGAGTAGTCCCAGCCTATCAGTATCTACCACCATATCTTGATGACAAAGATATGGTTTTTATAGAGCCTGCTGAGACTGGAGCCATTGTTCCACCTACTTTACCCCCTAATGTGAATTTTGATATTATCTGTGCGATGATCCAGATACTAAATCTAAAAGTTGTATTCTCGTGGCAGAAACAATTGATGCGAACATGTATCTCCTAAATTTTACGGGGATATGCACTTCATATATCATCCCTAGGATGGATCAGGAAGTTTGAGGTTATAATTAATTTCTTTTTCACTAACAGGTAAAGCATCATTGTGGCTGGGGGAACTTCCAAGAGGTTCAATCACGACTTGGCACGATCTACAAAAATAGTTTTTAAATCAATTCTTTCCCCCTACCAGGATGCTACAGCTAAAAGATGAGACCTATAATTTTTGACAGTTACCATCAAAGTCTATGTATGAAGCATGGTTTCAGTTCAAAAACAAGTTGAGCATGGTACCCCATCACAGGATTCCAGGCTCCAACCTATTGGAAATAAGTCCTTGTATGTTAGCTCTAGTGAAATGGTAGACACAATATCTGGAGGTGCACTTAAGCGCACTACAAGAAAATATATGTATAGCTACAAAATTTAAGCTATGAATTCAATATTCATAGCTATTGCCTAATAATAGCCATAAAATTTAAAATTTCATAGCTATCTACGAATTCGTAAAATTTCTTCGCTATGAAAATTAAATCAACAAAGGTAATTCTTTATTTTTGCTATAATTTCTAACCATTGTGGCAATAATTACCTGTATAAACTACAACTTTGTTGCTACAATAAAATTTTATAGCTGATCATAGGTTTTTGTTATGTGATAAAAATTACTATAGCGATAGTAACCTTTTAGCCTCAATAAATTATTTGAAACAACATACAACAACTAAATAAATATTTTGCTTCAAATTATAAACTAATGTGGAACTAGTTAAATCATCTAATAACGGATTATTTGCTACAACAAATTTTTTGTAGTTGATTATCAATTGAAGCCACAAATTGAAACTTTTGTAGCAATAGCAACCTTTGAGCCACGCTAAAAAATTTGAAACCAAATGTTGGAGCTAAATAAATATTTTTGCTTCAATTATAAAAAGAATTGTGTCAATAGTCAACTCATACAACCACAAATATTTTGGTATAACAAAATTTCATACCTAATTACTAATTTTTGCCACGAATTAAAATTTATTGTACCAATAATGACCTTTTAGCCACAATAAATTATTTAATACAAAATGTTGAATCTAAATAAATTTTTTTACTCCAAATTATTAAACATAGTGACAACAATTGGCTTACAACTATAATTATTTTTCATGACGAAACAATATAACCATAGATTATTATTGTAATTGTAACGACCTAAAAATTTGATGAAATATGTGAAATTTGTGATTTTATGTGATTTGACTATTTTACCCCTCTTCCTAGTTGCATTATGATATTTCTGAGGTGTGTGACTAATTGACATAATTTTTGATACATTTTGGTATTATTTATGCAATATTGTAGTTTTTAATGGCTTTAAGAGCCTTATTTTGGACTTATGTGGATATCTTTTGATTCGTGTGATGGATGGCCTAACGGACTGTGCCACCAGCTTTAGACTATCTATTTATACTTGGTAGACCTTTGATTCGGGTCCCGGTGCACCCGAGCTCATTTTGACCTATTGATCGGAAAGTTAAAAAATTAGAAATATGGGTGTAGGACCACATTTAATCAAAACGATCTTGGATGAAAAATCCGAATTCGACCGCAGATCCGGAATGTTGATTTTAGGGTGTTATCATATCTGGTATGATTTTATGACTTTTAAATCTTATTTCAACCCTCGATTCGGTAAATTTTAATTTTGGATTTCGAGGGTCAACTTTGTGAAAATGATATTTTTTTGAAAATCTGGTATCATCATTGTATCCAAAACGTCAAATAGAGTATGGTTGGATAGTTCATTTATATATATCGAACTCTGAACGAATCTCAGGCACCCCATCGAAACCCGGGGTGAATTTGAAGTGAAAAATCTGGTGCAATACCAGATTTTTCTACATATAAATACCTTTTTTGGCCTTTTTTGTTCATTTTTCATCTTGGCTCTTGGGAGTTAAACCCTAAAATAGTGTGTGAGCTTAAAAGTAAAGTTTGTAAGAGCTTGGAAAGCTATATTAACACATTTTTCTTAATTTTATTACGGATTAAAGGTAAGAATTCACCATTTTCTTAGTAATTTCTTGATTAATTGTTTAAACCCCAAAAATATCAGGGCATGATTTTAAACTCAAATTTCACTCCTTTTCACTTGAATAATATTTTTATCTTATAATTACTAGTTTTTCGTCAATTTAACCTTAAAAATAACTCTGATTCTTGATTTTAACCTGAATATTCAAAGATTTTACCTGGTAAAGCTCAAAAATAGTTTTTCTTCGATTTGAACCCCATTTTTTACACAATTTAACTTGTGATTTTAGATGTAGGTTCCTAGAAATATGGAGAGCATATTTTTGAAGTAAAGTTTTGATTTTTTCATTCTTTTTCAGAAATCCATTTTGGGGGTCAGTTTTGACCTCGAATCAAAAGTAGTTAATAAGGTGTCTTTGGTTTTGTCTTGACGCATAAATTTAATATTTGATGTTTTTAGTAAAGTTTGGTATTATTCATGAAAAGTAAGATCGTGGTTCAAGTATAGAAGACCGATTTTGACTTTCGAGGTAAGTTATGACTTAACTCTTTCAGACTAAGCTAGGTAGTAAATGATGATATAAAATACACGTTGAGGATGGAAACTAATCATGAAAAATGTCTATTTATATGTTGTGTCTGTGTGGGGCCTATATGTGATGTAATTGCTGAAATTAAGTTATTATATGATATGTGTGATCGTGTGGGGTCCTATGTGATATTGATAGCCTTGACTACATGTGAATAATTATATTGTGTTGTTAAAATGCTTAATGTGGTACCAATGGTGTGTTGTGATTATATTCATACCTTATTGGAATATGAGACATGTGGAAATTCATGGACGAAACAAAAATAATGAGTGGATATTGGCTTATGTGGTTGTGAAAATGTATCAATGTGGTTGGTTGTGGAAATATATCATATGGTTCATTGTGGAAATACTTATTGTGATTGGTTATAAGCATTACATTTTCATATCATACTCATTCATGAAACATTAGTACCACTGTGGCAACATCTGAGAAATACTGGCAATACCTTTTTAAAAGATATTGTAACACCTTATAAAAACCTTTCCAAGAGATGTGCCAGAAAGAAGATATGAGTTATGTGGATTGTATACAGGTTGACGAATCCCTCAGGGGTCTTATGCCAGTAAGCTTTAGCTCCGTAGGTGTATATAGAGATTGTGCGATGATCACAGAGGTTGTGTGATGACCTCGTGCATCATTATCATCAGATATATTGTACTTACTTTATTGTGTTTACGTTGTATTGTATTGCTTATTGACTTGTCATCTATGTATTTGTCTTACTTTCCTTTACTTGTATTTGATAATCTTGTATCTACGTGTTCTCTCTTGTTCTATTTATATGTGACATAATATATACTTGTATTCTATATCTTGATGTGTTGTTGTAATATATGTCAGATATATTAAAACTGTTAGTGCAAGCATGTGGGCTACCATTGTAGGACATTTTCTAATTGCAGGTGACGTGCCCTTAGTGTTTATTTTTTATGCTTTATTTACTACTTTGCTTGATTGGCCTATGATACCTACCGAGTACAAATGGACCATACTCATGCCTACAGTGCCCTTTGGTGCAGGTCCTAGCTCGAGTATGCCTCAGCTTGATTGACTCGGGCAATTATTGGAGTTTCCAAGGTAGCGGTTTGACATTCATGCATCCAAAGTTCACCTATATCTTTCTATAGTAGTTATGTCCTTATTAGTATTAGGAGATAGTTATTATTCCTTTGTGGTTATATTTTCAATGAATTTGACTCTTAGATTGTATTAGTAGTTCTTACACTATTGACACATGGTTTTGGGCATGATTGTTATTTTGGATAAGTTCTTTCCACATTATTATGATTATTTATATGGTTTGGCTTCGTTCTAGAAGCCTTACCTTGGGATATTTCTCTCTTTTCCTCTTTTTGTATTAATTTGGATGATAGGCTTACTTTTCAAGGTACGCCGCAACAAGTGCCATTATGACCCTCATTTTTTTGGGTCGTGATAAATTGGTATTCGACCAGCTAGGTTTCATTAGTCTCAATAGTGTAAGAATTGAATGTCTAATAGAATCTCGTAAATTGGTACGTAGACGTCTGTATCTATCTTCGAGAGGCTATATGATATCTGTAGGAAACCTCCATCATTTTATTCCATATCATGCAAATTCTTTCATATCTTGTGTTCTGAGTTGTGTTTTACTTTTTCTATATGAATAGTGTGGCTTATACTACATATCAATTGAAAGATGCTGTGAGAAATTAGTGGATATCATTTTTTGGTTGTAGGCTTGTTGATGCTCCTAAGTTGTCATGAGATCAATTTGTTGATGCCTTTTTGGAGAGGTTTGTGCCTTTCAGTTTGAGAGATCATATATGGGACAAGTTTGATCATTTGGAGCAGGGATCCATGATAGTTTTTGAGTATTAGGCATGCTTCCATGACTTGTCCATATATTCCTATGATAGCATTTCCACCGAGTTTGAGAAGATTCAAAAGTTTGTGAAGGGTTTGTTTGCCTTTCTTTAGTTGGCTACGTCTCAGATGGTTGTGCTTGGAGCTACTCCTTAGAGTATTGTGGATCACGCTAAGATGACAGAGGGTATTATTAGTGCATATTAGGAAGGCGCCAAAAAGGTATGTCGTTTTGGTGAGTTCAGGAGTCTGACCTATCAAGGTAAAGATTTTAGAGGTTCTCATGTATACCATGGTAGGCCAGTATAGGTGATTTTATAGAGTTCAGCTGGTGGATCTTCTAATTCAGCAGTTCAGGGTGGCCATTCAGACTTAGTTATACTTTATCCTATTGAGACTGGTCGTAATATTGCTACGTATGTGATGAGATTGGCCATGCAGCCAAGGACTGATCTCGCTGTATGTTTAGAGCTACTCTTGTTTCAGTTGTGAGAGGTAGGGGTTATACCAATGGTGCAAGAGGTAGAGATGGCAGAACCCATGTTAGTGGTCGTAGGGGCTACTCAGCCAGTTGGTAGTCGCGAATAGTATTATGTTATAACAGCCAGACTTGAGATAGAGGCTTCTAATTTTGCAATTACAGGTACTTCCTTGTTTGCTTCAGACCCGCATCTATATTATTTGAAACCGAATTAAATTTCTCCTATGTATCTGTATATTTTTCTTTAGGTTTTGATTCTATTAGTGAGCCTCTTGCCATGCCTATTCATGTATCTACCCTGATAGGTGATTCTTTAGTGGTGGATCGGGCGTACCGATCTTGTGTTGTGACTTTTTCTGAGCGTGAGATTTTGATTTTCTTGTATTAGATATTGTCGATTTTGATGTTTTTTTAGGCATGAATTAGTTGGATCCTTATTATATTATCTTAGAATGTTTTTCCAAGACTATAACTTTAGCTTTATTGGGTGTACCAATGATAGCTTGGAAGGGTACACTTCATTCGGGTCCTAAGAGGGTCATATCTTATGTTCAGGCTCATAAATTGGTTGAGAGGGGATGTTTATCTTACTTGGCTCATATTTGTGACACAATTTTTGTTTTGCCTCCTTCCTTGGATCTGCCCGTGTTATCCATGAGTTTATGGAGGTTTTCCCTACGGACTTTCCTAGTATGCCTTCGGATCGAGATATTGATTTTATTATTGATGTTGAGTTGGGAACTTAGACTATTTCTATTCCTTCTTATAGGATGGCCCCAGCAGAGTTGAAAAAACTGAAGGATTAGTTACAGGAGTTGTTAGATAAGGGATTTATTCGATCTAGTGTTTCACCTTGGGGTGCGCCTATCTTGTTTGTAAAGAGAAATAATGGTTCTATGCAGATATAAATTGATTATCGATAGTTAAAGAAGGTGAAGGTTAAAAGAATAAATATCCTCTTCCTCGCATCGATGATTTATTTGATCAGCTTCAGGGTGTTGTGGTGTTTTTAAAGATTGATTTGTGATCCGATTATCACTAGTTGAGGATTAGAGCTTTAGATTATTCCAAAAATATTTTTCAAACTTGATATGGTCATTATGAGTTTTTGGTCATGTCTATTGGGTTGAATAATTCCCCTCTCTCATCCATAGAGTTGATTAATTGGGTATTTTAACCATATCTGTTCTCCCTTGTTATTGTATTTACAAATGATTTCTTGGTGTATTCCAAGATTAAAGTTGAGCATGAGGAGAATTTACAAACTGTGCTTCAGAGATTAAGGGATGAGGAGTTGTATGTTAAGTTCTCTAAGTGTGAGTTTTGGTTAGAGTCTATTTCTTTCTTGGGTCATGTGGTGACTAAGGAAGGTATTATGGTTAATTTAGCCAAAGTTGCAGTGGTTCATGATTAAGCTAAACTTATTTTTCCCACTGAGATTTGAAGTTTTGTTGGCTTGGCTGGGTATTATCGATATTTTATTGAGGGTTTCTCTTCATTACAACTTTTTTGACTAAGTTGACTTAGAAAAAAAAATTTCATCTAGTGGTCTGATGCTTGTGAGGTGAGCTTCTGGAAGCTCAAGAACTTGTTGACTTCAGCTCCTATATTGGCTTTATCCAAGATGGTCGTGGGTTTTACTATGTTTCTGATGCTTTAGGTGTTGGATTAGGTGTTGTGTTAATGCAGGAGGACAAGGTGATTGCGCATGCGTCTCTTCAGTTGAAGCCTCATAAGAGAAATTATCCTACCTATGATTTAGAGCTATGCGCAGTTGTGTTTACCTTGAAGTTGTAGAGGCACTACTTGTGTGGAGTCCGTTGTGTGATTTTCTCAGGTCATCGTAGCCTTTAGTTCTTCTTTACCAGCCAGATCTTCATATAAGGCATCGCCGTTGTCTTAAGTTTCTTAAGGATTTTGACTTAACTATTCTCTACCATTCGGGCAAGGCTAATATAGTTGTGGATGCCTTGAGCCAGAAGTCGACTAGCCTGGGTAGCTTGACACATCTTTTGACCCAAGAAAGGTTTTTGTCCTTAGAGATTCAGGTTTTAGCTAAGCAGATAGTTAGGCTTGATATTTTGACATCGGGGCATGTTTTGGTATTATTGGATGCTATATCTTCTTTGATGGAGCAGATTCCAGCTTGTTGGTTTGATGATGTTGGATTGAGGTTGATTCAAGATAAAGTGTTGAGTGGGGAGGATAAGGAAGCCTCACTTGATTCAGATGGAGCTTTGAGGATTGTGGGATGAGTTTGTGTACTGAGAGTGGTGATTGGATTTGGTTGATCTTGGAGGAGATCCATTGTTCCAGATATTCTATCCATCCAGGTGTGACTAAAATGTATCGTGATTTAAGACAACACTACGGTGAGGTGGTATGAGGCGAGATATAATGGATTTTATAGGTTGTTGCCTTTATTGTCAACAGGAAATGTCCAAGCATATGAGACTTGGTGGGTTACTTCAGAGGTTACCCATTCTCGAGTGGATATGGAAATGGATCACTATGGACTTTGTGACTAGTTTTCTTCGTACATCTCATAGCTTTGACAGTGTTTGGTTTATCATGGATTGATTGACCAAGTCGGCTCATTTTATTTCGATTCAAGTCTCATTTAGTGCTGAGAGATTAGCCCATATCTTTATTCGTGAGATTATGCGTCTGTATGGTGCGTCGGTTTCATTATTTCAGATCGAGGTTTTATGTTCACATCTCACTTTTGGAAGACTTTTCAGGATGAGTTGGGTACTCAGGTTAATCTTAGCATAGCATTTCACCCCAGACTGATGGCCTGTCAGGGCGGACTATCCAGGTTTTGGAGTCTATGCTTCACACATGCGCGATGGATTTGGTGGACAGTGGGAGCAGTACTTGGCTTTAAAGAGTTTACATATAGTAATAGCTACCATTCCAGTATTGATATGACTCTTTTTGAGGCGTTGTATGATAGGCATTGTCGCTCCCTAGTAGGTTGGTTCGATGTTTCAAAGGTGAGACCTCGAGGTATGTACTTTCTTTGTGAGTCGTTGGATAAAGTCCGGGTCATTCAGGATAGACTTAGATTGGCTCAGAGTAGGCAGACGTTTTATGCTAATCGTAGACTTTGTGCCTTAAGATTTGGTGTTAGTGATCGTGTTTTCCTTCGAGTTTCACCCATGAAGGGTGTGATGAGGTTTGGGAAGAGGGGAAAGCTTAGCCCCAGGTATATTGGTCCATTTGAGATTCTTCAGACTGTTGGTGATGTGGATTATAAGTTTGCTTTGCCCCTTGATTTATTAGTTGTTCATTCAGTTTTTCATGTTTTCATGCTTTATCATTATATTCCAGATGAGTCTCATGTCATTCCTTGGGATTCGGTTTAGTTAGATGAGCGATTGTCCTTTGTTGAGGAGCCGATTTCTATTTTGGCTAGGGATGTTAGGAGGCTGCGCTCTAGAGTGATCGTTGTGGTTAAGGTCTAGTGGCGACATCGACCTGTAGATAAATATACTTGGGAGGTCGAGTCTGATACACGTAGTCCTTATCCCCAGCTCTTTGTTGATTCAGGTATTTCTTTTGCCTTAGTTCGAGGATGAACTAGATTTTTAGTGATGGATGATTTAACGACCTAAAAATTTGATGAAATATGTGAAATTTGTGATTTTATGTGATTTGACTATTTTACCCCCTCCTGTAGTTGCATTATGATATTTCTAAGGTGTGAGAGTGATTGACATAATTTTTGATGCATTTTGGTATCATTTATGCAACATTATGGTTTTTTTATGGCTTTGAGAGCCTTATTTTGGACTTAGGTGGATATATTTTGATCCGCGTGATGGATAGCCGAACAAACTATGTTAGCAGCTACAGAATATCGATTTTAGGCTAGGTACACCTTTTGTTCGGGTCTCGGTGCACCCGAGCTCATTTCGACCTATTAGTCGAAAAGTTGGAAAATTAGAAATATGAGTGTAGGATCCACATTTAATCAAAATAACCTCAGATGGAAAATCCTACTTCGCCAGCATATCCGTAATGTCAATTTTAGGGTGTTAGCATATTTGGTATGATTTTACGGCCTTTAAATCTCATTTCGACCCTTGATTTGAAAAATTGAGATTTCGAGTTTCGGGGTCAACTTTGTGAAAATGATATTTTTTTAAAAATCTGATATTGCCATCGCATCCGGAATGTCAAATTTAGTATCATTACATAGTTTGTTTTTATATATCGGACTCCGAACGAATTTCGAACATCATATCGAAATTCGGGGTGAATTTGAAGTAAAAAATCTGGTGCAATACCAGATTTTCTGTATATAAATACCTTTTTTTGGCCCTTTTTGTTCATTTTTTATCTTGTCTCTTGGGAGTTAAACCTAAAATAGTGTGCGAGCTTAAAAGTGAAGTTTGGGAGAGTTTAGAATGCTAGATTAACACCTTTTTCTTGGTTTTATTACGAATTAAAGGTAAAAATTCACCCTTTTATTAGTAATTTCTTGATTAATTTCTTAAAACCCTAAAAATTTTAGGACATGATTTTAAACACAAATTTCACTCCTTTTCACTTGAATAATATTTTTATCTTATAAATACTAGTTTTTCATCAATTTAACTTTCAAAACAACTCCGATTCTTGATTTTAACCTTAATTTCAAAGGTTTTACCCGGTAAAGCTAAACAATAATTTTTCTTCGATTTGAACCCCGTTTTTGACTTAATTTAACTTAGGTTTTCAGCTGTAGGTTCCAAAAAATATGGGGAACATATTTTTGAAGTAAAGTTCTGATTTTGCCCTTATTTTTTGAAAATCCATTTTGGAGGTTCGTTTTGACCCCAACCAAAAGTAATCAATATGAGTGTCGTTGATTTTTTCTTGATGGATATATTTTATATTTAATATTTTTAGTGGTGTTTAGGATTGTTCATGAAAAGTAAGGTCACGGGCTCAAGTGTAGCGGACTGGTTTCGGCTTCCGAGGAGGTTATGGCTTAACTCTTTCAGACTGGGCTGAATAGTAAATGATGATATAAAATGCATGTTAAGGGTAGAAACTAATTATGAAAAATGGTTATTTATGTGTTGTGTCCCTGTGGGAGCCTATATGTGATGTAATTATCGAAATTGAGTTATTATATGATATGTGTGACCGCGTAGGGTCCTATGTGATATTGATATCTTGAATACATGTGAACAATTATATTGTGTTGTTAAAATGTTTAATGTGGTACCATTGGTGCATTGTGATTATATTCAAACCTTATTGACATATGAGACATGTGAAAATTCCTGAATGAAACAAAAATAATGAGGGGATATTTGCTCATGTGGTTGTGAAAATGTATCATTGTGGTTGGTTGTGAAAATATATAATGTGGTTGGTTGTGGAAGTAATCATTGTGATTTTTTGCATTACATCTTCATATCATACTCATTCATGAAACATTGGCACCATCGTGGAAACATCTGAGAAATACTGGCAACACCTTTTTTAAAAGATATTATAACACCTTATAAAACCTTTCTGAGGGATGTGCCAAAAAGGAGATATGAGATATGTGGATTGTATACAGGTTGACGAAACCCCTATTGGTCCTACTTCGGGATGATTTAGCTCCATAGATGTATACGGGGATTGTACGATGATCAAGAAGGTTGTGCAATGACCTTGTACATCATCATCATCATATATGTTGCACTTACTTTATTGTATTTATGTTGTGTTGTATTGCCTTATTGACTTGTCATCTATGTATTTGTCTTACCTTTCTTTACTTGTATTTGATGATCTTGTATCTACATGTTCTCTCTTGTTCTATTTATATGTGACATAATGTATACTTGTGTTCTATATCTTGATGTGTTGTTGTAATATACGTGAGATATATTAGAACTGTTAGTACAAGTGATGTGTGCTACCGTTGTGGGATATTTTCTGATTGCAGGTGACGTGCCCTTAGTGTATATTTTGCCCTTAGTCTATATTTTGTATGTATTATTTCCTACTCTACTTAGTTAGCCTATGATACCTACTGAGTACAAGTGGATCATACTCATGCCTATTGCGCCCTTTCAGTGCAGGTCCTAGCTCAAGTGCGCCTCAGCTTGATTGACTCGGGCGATTTTTGGATCTTCCAAGGTAACGGTTGGACATTTATGCGTTCGAAGTTCACCTTTATCTTTATATAGTAGTTATGTCTTTATTAATATTCAGAGAGAGTTATTATTCTTTTGTGGTTATTGCTTTGATGTATTTGACTCTTCAATTGTATTAGTATAAGATTCTTTAATTGTACTATATCTATATAACTTTATAGATAGTTTTATTATTTATTAATATTTTAAGCAGAAGAATCTAGATATGTTAAAAGATTATTATTATATAATAGAGGTTTTGTTAGAAGTAATTTTCTATTAATTATGGTATATTCAAAATATTATATTTATTTCACCATAAACCTATACAATATTCGTGTACGTACATAGTGGGAAATTATATGTCCTTTGAACTGCTATCTCTACCACACATATATATGGAGGAAGTGGTCAGCAAAACATATATAATGTTATGGCAAAGAATAAAAATAGGTTCGTGTTAGTGATGTGTCATCTCATTTTCCATTAAATGTAATGGATTACTTCTTTTGATTCCCGTATTACTTAATTAAATATTGGTTCCTCTCTTTTCAAGTACAAGTTAAAACAAGTTCCTATCTATAATTGCCATTTTCTTATTACATCTATGCTGATATGAATGTATGTGTGTTATAAGAAATTAAGATGAAAATCAATTGTCTACATCAACTAATTCAAGATTGGGATATAATGGGCCACTATTCAGTGGCTTCTCGTAGAGTATTTTAGCTCTGGCGTCCAAGTAGGCTTGGCGTACCCTATCTTTATATTGAACTTATTTATGGTAATTTTTTGCTATTATGCTACTTTTGGGTAGGTAGCTATAATTTACGTATCGTATATATATATTCATGCCTTATTTATCTTGATAGCATCCTGTTCTAGTAAATTTTAATTCTATTATCTTTTAGTATGATGTAGAATTTATGACCTTAGGATGTGGTATTATGCTATGAGGCCTTGGAATCTTCCCTTTTAAACTAAGTTATATGAATGGTTATTTAAATGTTTTTAATTATGATTTAGGAATAACATAGATTTTACTTTTGGCATTTATTGTGAGATTTGGCACCAATTCACATAAGTTACGATATGATTTGGATTTTAATTTTACTGTTGTGTATGGTTACTATGAGTTCTGATTCAAGTCCGACATCTAATTATGATATTATCTGGGAGTTTTAGTACTAAATAATGTTGTTCAGGGAGTTGTGGTTCCTATGAGTTTTGGTTCGAGTCCGAAATTTGATTATGAGTTCTGTTGTTATCATGTATGTGGCCTCTCATTATTAACCACTATTTTTTATTTGAATCCAACATATGGCCTCTTGTTAATACCCACTGCTACCAGTTTAAGTTTAGCGTATAGCTTCTTGTTACTACCCATTAGTTCCAGTTTGAGCCCGGTGCATATTTGGAGGCTACTATGGTTCATGGGATTTAGACAGTTATGAATTATTCACATTTTTCTTTAAAATTACTTCTTGTGTGTCCCATTGACTTATGTAGGCCTGATTAGATTAATTGTCTTCCTTGATGTGCTTGGTGGGCTTATAGGGCCCAGTTAGGTTATGTTTGGTTTTCCTTTTATTACTATATTATTTATCATTTTGTATCACTTTTACTTATTACTTTATTGTATTTGTATAGCTCGATAGTTGTTTTTCTTTCTATCTCTTTTTACTGTTGACTTAGAATATACCCTCTCATTTTAGTAATACTTTTCTTATATTGATCTTAGTCAAATGATGATTCCTATGGAGTACGGGTTGCTTCTGTACTCATAGTACACTTTTTCATCTTTACCTTGTTACAGATCGAGTACTTTCAATCGTCATTGTTGTGATTCCTATTTTATAGTACTGATCTAGAGTAGGGTGATCTTTCTGTCGTCCAAGGCTGATCTTCCTCTATCTGTTCGAGTTTAGTCTTTTGTACTCGATTTCTTGTATCTACTATGTATGTTTTGAATTTTTTCTAGTACTCTGGGTATCATTTAGTAGTTGTCTAGTATCAACCTTACCAGGTCTTGGAGGGAATTTATTTTATATTTAGGTTTGCTTTCTTTTCTTATTTTTATATACTTTATATGTTTTTCACCTACTATTAGTAATATGATAGTTTCTATCAGGTGTTCTCTAGGTTTTACCTGTTAACTTGTTACCTCTCAGTTTAAGCGATCACATGGCCTGCTTACTACTGGGATAAGGTAGGCACCATCCCAACTTAAGAAATCAGGTCGTGACAGCTTGATATCAGAGCCTAGGTTTCACTGGTATTATTAGTATTAGAGCTGATGTTTAGTAAAGTCCTGTGGATTGGTATGAAAATGTCTTTTTTCTATCTTCGGGCGATTATGGAGAATTTTAAGGAAAAAATTTCATTTTCTTAATCCAATTTAGTGTGTTGGGTCTGAGTTAGTTTTTAAACTTTATTGGTCTACTCTTTACGCAAATGGCTAAGATGTGAGGAATGGTAGCTAGGGATCAGGACCTCAAGCCCGCATCTAGAATTTTAGTTAGGGGCTGATGTTGACCCAAGGGTCAGGGTAGTATAGAGTATCAACCCTAGTTCGCAATCAATCCAGGATCCATATTTGATCTTGTCATAGCTCTTGATCTTGATACAACTATCGGTATTTCGCAACCACAACAATAGGTAGGTTAGGGGAAGCCTAGGATCCACTTGCATTTATATCTTTCTTTTTCCTTAGGGATGCATTGGTACAATTATTGGGGTTAGTTAGCAGTCCACCAACAGAGAAAGATCAACCAGCGGCATAAGGTGGTATTGATTTAGAGGCACAACCTACAGCAGCGGTGCCTAGGGTAGAGGTTTTTCCAGCACTAGTAGTCATACAACCGATAGCAGCCCAACCAGTTATGTCTTCATAGGAGTAGAAGATGCATAACTAATCTATGAGATTTACTTTCCCCAGGTTTTTTGGGACCCTAGGAGAGGATATTTATGAGTTCTTATCTAGTTGCAAGGAGAGGTTATGGAATTTGTTATTGGTAGAGTTACATGGAGTGGATTTTGTTTCTTATCAGCTAGATAGTACAGCGATGAGGTGGTGGAGAGGTTACCTTCATTCCCAGCCATAGATCTCTATCAGTGACTTGGACTCAATACTCTAAGGCATTCTAAGAAAAGTGTATGCTTGGCAGCATGCACGACTATTTTTTAGATAAGTTTTCTTCTTTGAGATAGGGTTCTACGTTTGTAGCTGGGTCTAAGGCGAGATTTCATAAGTTAACCAGACACGCCACTATGATTCTACCTATGGAGTATGAGTAGATTTAATGCTTTATCTGGGGATGGAGATTATCTCTTCGTAAGGCTACATAGAGTTTGGTGACTTCAAAAAAATCTTTTTTTGATATTATTGAGCATGTTTATTCTATAGTGGAGATGGATCACAAGGCCCAAGGGGTATCCATAAAAGACCTTATTACCAAGGCAGTTACAGTGGGAGCCACAACGGTTCATAGTTCATAGCTAAAGGTTACATGGAAGGTACCCCAGTAGCCTTATCAATATCAAGGTTAACCTAGTTGACCATTTCATGCATCATTTTAGATATCAGATAGGGGTCATCCTGGTTATCATGGTTCTAGTGGTCAAAGTATTATTCATCTGCAAAAGGGTATTCAGTTAGGATTGTTAAGTCGAGGTGGTTATGTCAGATCCACCAGACCTTCTAGACAGAGGAGGGTTCTTGGGGCATGTTAAGACTGTGGGTTTATTGGTCAATTCTCCTGTGTCCCCAACATGGATGATTGGGCCTTTAGTTCAGAATGCATAGCCGTTCAAATCAATGTTACCGCCAGCTAAGAGTGGTACACATGGTTGTAGAGGTGGTCCCTAGGGTTATAAAGGTGGTCCGCTGGGAATTAGGATAGGTGGTCGGATAAACACCGAGCCACTTATAGACAGGGTCATTTTTAAATTATACCAGGTAGACCAGAGGCTGAGGCTTTGGATTCTGTGATCACAAGTACGATTTTCGTATGCCATCAGCCACCTTTTAGTTTTTTTTTAATCCCTATTCTACATTTTCATATGTTTTTTCTTATTTTACATCACGCCTGAGTTTATGTTTTGAGCCCTTATTTGTTTCATTGAGTGTAGCTTATCATGTGGGTAATTCTTTAGCAGTGGATCAGGAATATAGATCTTATTATATGACTGTTTGGGAGTTTGATATTGAGATTGACCTCATCATCCTTGATATGGTAGATTTTAATGTTATTCTAGGCCTGGATCAGTTATCTCCTTACCATACGTACTTGGATTATTTTTTTTATACAATTACCTTAGCTTGCCTGGTGTACCCCCAATTGTATGGCAAGGTTCTGTTAGTCATTCACCGGCGGGGATTATTTCTTACATTTATACTAATAGATTGACATTGAGGGGTTATGATTCATTTCTTTTCTATGTTTGAGATGTTAGTGTTGAGAATCATTTCTTAAATTTGTCCTTAATATTTGTGAGTTTCCTGATGTGTTTTTGATGGAATGACTGTGATATAGAGTTTATTACTGACCTCAATCCGGGCACCCAACCTATTTTTATGGCTCTATAGCATATGGCTTCTGCTGAGCTAAAGTAGTTGAATAATCAGCTTTAAGATCACTTAGGTAAGGGTTTTATCAGATCGAGTGTATTGTCATGGGGTGATCAAGTTCTATTTAAGAAGAATAAAGATGACTCTATGCGTGTGTGTATCCGCTATAGGCCATTGAATAAGGTGACCGTGAAGAATAAGTATCCTATGCCTTATATCGATGATTTTTTCGACCATTTTTAGGGTGTTGCAATGTTTTCTAAGATAAATTTGAGGTCTGGTTACCATTTGTTAAGAGTTAGAGCAATAGATATCCCTAAGATAGCCTGTAGGACTTGTTCTTGTCATTATGAGTTCCTAGTGATGTCTTTTGGGTTAACCAATGCCCAATAGCATTTATGGATCTAATGAAATGTGTGTTCAGGCCATATTTGGACTCCTTCGTGATAATATTTATTGATGATATTCTAGTATATTTGAGCAGGCAAAAGGATCACGAGTAATATTTATAGACTATGCTCCACACTTTAAAAGATCATGGACTTTATGCTATATTCTCAAAGTACAAATTCTAGCTTGAGTCTATTATTTTGTTGGGGTACTTAGTGTCCAAGGATGATATTATTGTGGACATATAGAATATTAAGGCTATTCGTAATTAGGTTAGGCCTACATCTCCTATTGAATTTTGCAGTTTTATTGGGTTGATATGTTACTACAGGCAGTTCATTGAGGGTTTTCCTTTTATTGCAACCTCTATGACTAGATTGACCACGAAGGAGGTTCTGTTTTAGTGGTCTGTGAGTTGTGAGGTAAACTTTTTGGAGATCAAGAATTTGCTTAGTCGAGCTTCTGTTCTGACTCTTCTATTTGAAGGCGAGGGCTTTATTTTCTACTATAATGCGACTATTGTTAGTCTAGGGTATTTTATAATAAAGTGGGGCCGTGTTATTTAATATATGCCAAGGCAGCTGAAGGTGCCTGAGTGAAACTACCCCACTCATGACATGGAGTTGGTAGGGATAGTATTTTTGCTTAGGATTTGGAGGCATTATTTGTATGGGGTTTTTTGTAAGATCTTTATTGATCACTGCAATCTTTAGTACATTATGACCCAGAAGGAGCATAATTTGAGGTAGCATGGATGGATTGAGTTATTGAAGGACTATGATATCTCTATTCTCTATTACATGGGCAAGACAAATATGGTAGCAGACGCTTTGGTCTAGAAGTCAGTGACTATGGGTAGCTTGTCCTTCATTTTAGTTTATCAGTGGCCATTGGCTTTGGACTACATTCCTTATCTAACTTGATGGTTTGTTTGGATATTTTTTACCCTCAGGGGATCATTTCTAGTGTTGAGGCTAGACCTACCTTGTTGGAGCATATTTAGGGTCATCAATTTAAGGATAGAAGGCTTCATATCATTCAAGGGTAGGTGTTGAGAGGTGAGTCGAGGAGGGATACCTTTGATTATAAGGGCGTCTAGAGGTTTGATGGTCCTATTTATGTTTGAAGAGTTGAAATTTGATTCAGTTTATTTTTTGTGAGGCTCATAGATCAAGATACTCTATTCGACCTAGGATAGCTAAGATGTATAGACATTTGAGGTAGCATTGCTAGTGGAGTGGTATGTAGAGAGACATAGCAAGTTTTGTAGATCGATGGCTTTGTTTTCAACAAGAAATGGCCGAGCACCCTAGAGGCCTGGTGGATTTCTTAAGAAGCTACCCATTCCTGAGTGGAAGTGTGAGCAAGTTACTATGAACTTTGTAGGTGGATTGCCTTGTACTTTATGTGGTTTTGATAGCATTTGTGTCATGGTGTATCAATTGACCGAGTCTGCATATTTTATCCCCGTTCGAGTTTCCTATAATGCCAAGAGGGTAGTCTATGTTTATATTTTAAGGAGGTGGTTTTCTTTCATGGGGTGCCTATGTCTATCATTTTAGACTGAGGCTCTCAGTTTACTTCTTGTTTATAAAGGTTATTTTAGGAGGTGTTGGGTACCTAGGTTGACCTTAGCACTGTATTTTGCCCCCAAACTAATGGAAAGTTGGAGCAGACCTTCAAGGTCTTGGAGGACGTGCTCCTTGCTTGTTTATTGGATTTTGGGGGTTAATGGGACCAGTTTCTACCTTTGGAAGAGTTCGCATATAATAACAAGTTTAATTCCAGCATTCAGATGGACCCATTTGGAGTGTTGTATAGTAGGCAATACCGATCTCCCATTGGTTGATTTGAGACTTCTAAAACTAGGCCTCGTGGTACAAATTTTCTTCGTGAGTTACTAGATCACATTTGGGTGATTCAAGATAGGCTATGAGTAGCACGAAGTAGCGAAGGAGTTATATTGACCACAGATGTCGTCTATTAAAGCTCAAAGTTGGTAATAGGATCTTCCTATGAGTATCACTCATAAAGGGCGTGATAATGTGAGAGGAGGGGCAAGCTTAGCCCCAGATATATTAGAACCTTTGAGATCCTACAGACAGTTATAGGCATAGTATATGCATTGGCATTGCCTTCTTCCTTTTAAGTAATCCACTAGTGTTTCATATATCTATGTTGTGGCAGTGTATTCTAGATGAGTCACACATATTTTTATGGGACTCGATTCAATTTTGCTAGAGGTTGGCACTTGTAGAGAAATCAGTCTCTATTTTGTCCAGAGATGTCAAACGGTTGTGCTTTAGGGACACTCCAGTAATTAAGGTTCAGTGGCATCACTTCTAGTGGAGGAGGCTACCTAGGAGACCGATCATAAAATGTGGGCCTAGTATCCCTACCTATTTAAGCTTTCATGCACTTCCTTATTCTTTATTTTTTCAGACGCAAGTCCTTTTAGTTGTGGATGTTATAATGACCTTCATAGTTGTTTTCCTTGTTTTCATACATTTTTGGTGTCTAGAGCTTTTCTATAACTACTCTAAGTTAGTAATGACATACTGAACTGACAGTTTGGTTTTTCAGTGATTCGTTTGAGAATTTTAATGATACCAAATATATTGCGGAATATTTAATCTAATAATCATTTGGTAGAAATATAATTTTTACTCTTCTAATATGTTTTAAATTTGTATAAGATTCTTTAGTTATAATATATCTATATTACTTTATAAATTGTTTTATAACTTATTAAAAGTTTAAACGGAGATGGCGAATCTAGATATGTTAAAGTATTATTATTATATAATAGATTTTTATAAGAAAATTTTTTCTATTAATTATGGTATATTCAAAATATTATATTTATTTCACCACAAACTTATTCAATATCCGTGTACATACATAGATAGATAATATATGTCCTTTATACTACCACCTCCACCGCAAATGTATATAGAGGAAGTGGCTAGGAAAATACATGTAATGTTATGACAGAAAACAAAAATAGGTTGGTGTTAGTGATGTGTCATCTCATTCTCCATTAAATTTAATGGATTACCTCTTTTGATTCCCTTTATTTATTAATTAAATATTGGTTCCTATCATTGCAAATACAAGTTAAAACAAGTTCCTATCTATAATTTCTATTTTCTTATTAGATCTATGCCTATATGAACATATGTGTGTTGTGAAAAATTAAGAGGAAAATCAATTGTCTACATCAAGTTATTCAAGTTCGGGATCTAGTGGGACACTATTCAGAGGCTTCTTGGGGAGGTTTTTTGTTTTGGCGTCTAGGTAGGCTAGGTTCACCCAATCTTTAGATTAAGCTTCTTTACTGTAATTTTTTGCTATCATGCCTTATTATCCGATTAGGACCCTAGTCTAGTAAATTTTATTCCCTTATCTTTTAGTATAATTAGTATTTATGAGCTTAGGACGTGGTATAATTCTCCAAAACCACTGATTCTTCCCTTTTAAACTAAGTAACAAGAATGGTTGTTGAAATGTATTTTAATTACGATTTAGGATTATCATATACTTTATTTTTTTCATTTATTATGAAATTTATATGTTTTGGGTTTTAATTTCACATTTGAGTATGGTTACTATGAGTTTTGGTTCAAGTCCGACATCTAATTATGATATTATCTAGGAGTTCAGGTACTGAATACTGTTGTTTAGAGAGTTGTGGTTCCTATGAGTTTTAGTTTGAGATCGACATCTAATTATGAGTTTTATTGTATTTCATCTATGTAGCCTCTCATTATACCCACTATTTTTGGTTTAAATCTGGTATATGGCCTCTTGTTATCCACCACTACTGGTTTAAGCCCAATGTCTCCCGTCTCATTACTACCCATTGGTTCTGATTCTAGCCCAATGCATATCTGGAGGGCTACTATGGTTTCATGGGATTGGTTCAGTTATGGACTATTAACATATTTCTTTAAAATTACTTCTTTTGTGACTCACCAGCTTTTGGAGGCGGTGTTGGGTTAATTATTTTCTTCAATGTTCCTGGCAGGATTATTGGGGCCCAATTAGGTTATTTTTGGTTTTCCTTTTATTACTCAATGATTTATCTCTCTGCGTTGCTTTTATTTATTCCTTTTGTTGCATTTGTGTAGTTTAATAGTTGTTTTCCTTTCTATCCCTATTTACTATAGACTTAGACTATATCCTTGACTTTTTGTTATGTTTGTCCTGTATTTAGGTCAGTCGGTTGATGATGCGTACTAAGTACTAGTTGTTGTGGTACTCATACTACACTTTTGTGTATTTACTCTAAGGCAAATCGAAGTACTAGCAGCAGACATTGACATGATTCTTATTATCTAGTACTGATCCAGAGTAAGGTGAGCTTGCATTTTTCCTAGGCTGATCCTCCTCTATCTATTCCAATTTAGTCTTTGTACTCGACACTGCTTGTATATATTGTGTGTTTTGAATTTTTCTAGTACTCTAGGTATCTTTTAGTAGTGGCTCTAGTATCGACCTTACTAAGTCTTGGAAGGGTACTCATTATATATTTACATCCTCTTTCTTTCTTATTTTGATATAATTTATATGCTTTTTTTCTGTTTTTCACCTACTATTACTACCGCGATCATTTCTATTTGGTCTTCTTTTTTTCTCTGCCCATTGTCCCATTACATATCATTTTGGTATATGGCTTGGTTGACCTACTAGTAGGATAATGTAGGCGCCATCACGACTTGAGAAATTGGGTCATGACAGAAGCACATTCTTTGACGTCCGTTATGTTACGTCGTACCTACTCTTAGACTTTGGTTGTTTAAGGTATTTGTGTGATAAGCTTATAACTATTGGTGGGTAGTGTGGCTTGAATACGTTGTTTAGTTATTGATACTCCTTTGGCTGATATAGGGGATTTATAGTAGAATTTTAACTTGGAATCCTTGGACTCGATAATCGTTTCTCCTTTAAGGCTTGTCTTAGTATTCATAGTATCTATGGGATTATTATGAGATACCTTGACCTAGGCTCGGGTAGCTTCTTGCATTAGGTCAGTTTGTCAAAACCTGTTACTAGCTTTACCGCTCCTATATGACCATCTTAACTTAAGATAACGTATTGTTTACTGTTGTAGATGACTGTAAAATGCTTAGATTGCATAGTGATGAACTGATTATTGGTAGTAAATTAGTTTACACTCTCTATTGTTCTTTTCTGATTTTTTATCCATGGCATATCAGTATTTTAACATAAAAACACTATCTTCAACCATATAAATGAGATATGTGAATAAATGAATTTGGTCTTTTAGAAAGAAAATGGATTATTTAGTCTTGGTTCAATTTTGGGCACTTGATTTTACTCCTTATTACACATTTAGCCTTGATTTGTGCATCATTCTTGATTTCTATTTGGAAGTACGGTTCGATAATGAGCTTGATTTATGAATATGTCCGGAGGAGGAGTATACATGTTACGATCCAAATCCATCGTAACTGCCACCCACACTAACTTTGGTGAGAGAACCATCTAACCCCAGCCATCAAACCCAACAAATCAAAATAATGGAATTCATCATTTTTCATTAAATGAAATAATGTCTCCAATATTCTAAATGATCACTTAAACAAATCCCCTAGAATAGGAAAGTCAATATACCAAAATCCTATAAATGTTAATGAAAGGGTTCAACCCAAAAACAATTGAAAATGTTTAAGTCCAAAACAATGGACCGAAAACTAAGTGAAGAACCCATGACAACCTGAAAGATATAGCTCACCCTTCAGTTAGAATGTTATTCACTCTACAATTGAGGTCTTGAAACCGTCTCCTAAATATTTTTTGCACTCAACTAAAAGAAGAGCACGCATAATGTGTATACAAGGAACAATGATGTACTAGTAGGGTCATTGAGCAATTGAAAAATGAGACATATGAACAAATACCATAACATATAAAAGTAAGAACAACCATGAACACCTATCATGTAACCTTATCTTAAGTTTATGACACTTACCCTTGTTCAACAACACCATAGAACTCAGTCAACACAAGTCAAAATAAACAACCACTCAAGTCAAGACCATGACTACCGATAAGAATCCAAGTCAACAAACCATGATGCAACCACAATATATTATCCTTTTGTTAAATACACAAGTAAAGAAAAATTTGATGATAATACCAATCAAGTAATTTGATCTCGATCTCTCATCCCTTCCAACAATAATGATCTTAGGTGGATATATGCACCTAAGTGTCATTATCTATGTTTGTTTAGCCTTGTTTTGAGGACTTTTTGTGTGCTTAATGAGTTAATATTTATATAGTTGAGCATATAAGTGTTAATTACTTTATTTTAATATTTAAGTTGTGTTTCAAACAAGTTTAGAATCAAGTTGGTCACTTAGATTATAGATGGGAAAACTAGTATTACTAGCTTGATCTATGTGTTTTTCTAGTTTGTCTCAATGGATTCTAGTATGTGTAATGAGTTACCAAGAGGTTTACTATGTAATTATTAGTGTAACAAATTTATTATATTATTTAATGTTCAATTTAAATAATCCAATTGACTAAACACTAAGTTAAAGATAAAAAGGGCAAAACTAGTACTCTTAGCTTATGGTACTACATCATTGTCTTGGATTGTTTGTTGTTTTCAGCTCTAATTAATTGTGTTTAATGATATAGGATGCTTTTTGAGTTGATAATCATGATATATGTATGATAAACAAGCCGTAAATAAAGTATAAACAACACCACAAGTCTTGAAAAGGATGGACAAACACTTGGGACAAAACTTGACCAAAAATAGACGTTTTGGAGTCATTGGAATTCCACGGAACTTAGGCACCATGTTAGGTATATGAAACGCCTTTCATAACATCCTAAATGAAAAATTACAGCATCTCACAGTGATTAGGAAGCACCATAAATTCTAGGTATTGCGATAAGGGCATGGCAAGCCCCTAAGTCAAGAACATGAGTATTATTTGTTATGAATTGATTTAGTTATGGTTGTTTATCATTTTTGGTTGTTTATTTATCCTATTTATCGCTATATTAAGGATTATCAAACCTTAGAATACATGCATAATCATCTTGTGAACCCAGAAGGAGGAATAAAAAGATGGAACGTGGGATAGATAGAATAGAATTTTAATCTTTCAATTGAAAAAAGCTATAATTTGCAATTAGGATAGGAATATACCTATGTACTATATTTGGTTAAAGTACGGGATGAATTATGAATGTATTTAACTTAGTTCTCACATCCCCACTCAACGATGTAATTATGGGGCTAAGTTAGATAATAGACTAATGGTTTGAAAGGCCATTATCATGGTATGAACTCCGTAAATCAATAACCAAGATAATCAACATAACCAATAAATTTTATAGCTTAATAGGATTGTTTGCAGTACCTTATCCATGGTCTTTTCTCCTTAATTGTTCAAACCTTTACTTTATGGCATTATTTTAGTTTACGGTTACATATAACTCTCAAACTCTTGTGGTTACATTTGCACTGATTTAATCTTAATAGTTGAACTTGAATTATATAGTTGTTTAGCACTAGTCCCTATGGGATCAATACTTGGCTTTTCAAAAGCCAACTATATTACTTGGTTGGACCACATACACTTACGTGTGCACTGTGGTGTAACAAATAACAAGGGAAATAAGCATGAAACCTAAGTTACTCAAGAAATCAAATATAGCAAGTAAGCACATAAAACCAGTTTACTTGAGGAAAAAACACAACAATTCAACACATAAGCTCAGTTCACTCAAGGAACCAATATGATAAATAAACACATAACCCTGATTCACTCAAGGAATCATCGCACACACATGTACCTTGTGCATATATGATAAAAGGTCTTATGGTTGCCCATTAGCTATGACCTGTAGGGGACAAGCTCTTTTCCATGTACTGAATCCCAGACATTAAATGTTTGTCAGCCTCATACCAACCAATCCCGTGAAAATGCCCAAATACCAATACATCTCATAATAATCAATAGATATTACAACAATCATAACCACATGATAACAATAATAGCACTTGTAAAACCAAAAAGCTTTTCATATAAGTTCATTGCTTGTTATTAAGACTTAGGATATAAAATAGTTATTCACTTGCCTTAAGAATGCATTGTAACAAGCAATATGAAGAAACAGTTATTAGACACACATAAAACAAGTTGGTTCTCAACTACATTAAATTATCACCTACCTTAATGCAAGATGAAAATGCTCTAATAAACTTAAGCATCATTTTTTCTTCTAATCTTGGATTGATTTTTGTCTAAAAGTATCAATACAACAGATAATCAACCAAAGAACTATGAAACCCCAGGTGTTGGCCTCTGAAATTCTTTAGTTCTATATTCACTTCCCAGACTACGACTCCCCCTATGAGTTATAAGGTATTTTATATGGGTCATAGGACCCTAATAAAAGGGTGATCAGTATGTTTTCTCGAGTTTTAGTTGATCACAATTGGCACTAAATGAGTCGTCAGGACTCATTATGATTCGTATACTACTTTTCATAGTCTAACTAATATAGTGCCCAAATAATTTTCATTTTACAATGACTAGACCATACGAGTCGTAAGTTCTGAGTACGAGTTATAGGGTACGACTCAGAGTAAAACCAGTGTTCATACCCCATGATATAGTCCAGACTATGCATCTAAGGGATGACTCGTAGGTAGTCATTATGAGTCGTATGTGACCCATAGTGAGTGGGAGGTCAATTTTCAGTCTATTTATTAAGGGCATTCTGGTCATTTACCTTTTTCTTTACTTAGACCACACATAAATAAAACATCAAGAAGAGGTTATTTATCATTCTTTATCACATCAAATAAAATTTTAAACTCTCTCAATTCCCCAAAGCAAAAACAATCTAGGTTTTTCAAGGTTGGTCAATTAACGCTTCCAAGGATGATTTCTCTCCATAGTTGTGATACTTTCAGGCATTTTACTCTTCCCAAAATCATATTTTATGAAAAGCATGTGTTTTAAATAGTATATTTGTATGGATTTGAATGTAGGTTTTGCTATGGCTTGATGGTTTTAGAATAGTTGATCCTTGAATTGTTTTTCCATGGTTTTCCTGAGTTGTTCATGCTTTGAATTGAATGTTTGTGAACTAATGGGGTGTATGGGTGTGGAAATATGAATTGTGGTCAATGTATTCCTCCTAATTGATGCTTTGAACTTGGAATTAATTTTGAATAATTATATTCCCTCAACCCACTTGTGTAAATAGCTTTGAATTATAGAACTGTTATTTGATTTGACTTACTCAACTATACTATTGCTTTGCATAAATGATTAGAAAATGGACATAGATTTTGAAGGCCTTGTTGGCTATGTTTTGATTTATGAAAAATGAGAGTTGAGGCATTTCCCCAATTTGATTTGATAAACTAATGGAGGTTAAGGCATTCCCCTAACTAGATTTAATGAACAAAGCGGGTCGAGGTATTTCCTTAAATTAATGAAATGGTAATGGCATAATTATGAGCTTCCAAGCAAAATGTTTTTACGATACTTGTGGTGTGTCTTAATGTATAATTCCTTGGTTAATTAATGGGTAATGTGAAACTTGTTTTAATTTTTATTAATAGGGGTTATATAGCTAAGCCGTGAAGGTGTGGGTCTCGAATGAATTATACTGGAAACTCATATTTGCTGATGTGAGGGTTTGTCTTGATAACAATGTAAATGGTTCACACTATTGAAATATTTGTATCTAGGATTAATATGGGGTTGGGGAATTCCTTGGTCTTTCTTGATAACTCTGATTCATGCGACAAACATACACTGGGGCCCTTTTAGTAGGGAAAGCTGAACTCATATAGCCCATGGGTGCCGGTTTATGATGGTTGAGCTATATAGTCCAGCATAATATTTTACTATCATGCTAAGCCTTGTTCCCTATCCCAACTTACATTTATGTATGTATATAATGATGTGTGCATGGTTTGAATTGGATTTTGACTTAGAATTATTTTATCCTCTCCCTAAGTTACATATTAATACCTACCCCACTAACTGTCCTCGAACGTTGCATCCCCATGAGATGCAGGGTTCAAAGGAACTTTTAATTTTCTTATGCAGTAATAGGTGATCTCAGAGTTTTTTGCATGTTCGCTTAAAGTTGTGATCCTCTTTCTTCTGGAAGGCTCATTACTTCGTGGTTTAGTATGTCGAAGTCTATTTTCTTCTTGGACTCATTTTGCTATCGTCAGGGGCATGTACCAACTTAGGTTATTGTTTGCCTTGTTTAGAGTCTTTGTGGATTACTATGGATTGGGATTTATTTTGGTAATTTTTTAGTACATTCTTACTGCTGATTACTATATCTTGATATATGTTTAAAATTCACCTACTGCTAGATATACTATGATTTGTTGACTAGAAAAAAGGGTGGTCTTCACTCCTCGATGAACTTGAGATACCTATCACTGCCATGCCCTATATTAGGCAATGACAAAGTTGGTATTAGAGACTAGGTTTATGGTCAATTGGGAGTCCATAAAGTCATGTCAAGTAGAGTCTCTTTTATGGGTGTGTAGCATGCCACACTTATTAGAGAGAGTCTATGAGGCATTTAGAAATATTTTCCTTTCTTGTAGTTCTATTTTGGTTTATAGAGTCTAAGGTCTTGAGTCATCTGTAATTCCTATTTATTTTTATTTCAGATCATACCTCCAAGAAGATCTAATATTCATTGAAACTCTTCAGTACCGCTTGGGGACAATATGGATATGGATTATCCTACATATGGAGTTTAGACCTGATCTAGGAGTCCAACTCTGTATTACCCTCATGGAGTTCCACTGGTTCTCTCTAGACTTCCTTAAATATCTCAGGTCGATGTGTCTAATGCTGAGTTTTGCCAGTTGATCCATTTGCTTACCCTATTGGTGGCCTATTAGATTGAGCATGTTGCTTCTGTTTCTCTATCTTCTAAGATACTATAGCTGGCCATTTTGTGAGGTTAAGCCCTCTGACTTTCATTGGTTCAAAGGATGAGGAAGATCCTCAAAATTTCATTAATGAGATGGAAAAGATCTTCAAAGTTATGCATGCTTCTGATTTTGAGGGTGTTGAGTTTTCCACATACCAACTGAAGGATATGGAATATTAGTGGTATGAGGAATGGGTGCAAATAAGGGGAGATGATGTTGAGCCAGTTTTGTAGAATGACTTTTCTAGTGCTTTCCTAGATTGCTTCTGTCCTCTGAAGTTGAGGGGGTGAAAGATAAGGATTTTGTGAATTTAAAATAAGGTAGGATGTTTGTGAAAGAGCATGCCTTGAAGTTTCATTAGTTATCCCGTTATGCTGCAGGGTTGGTGTCTTATATAAAGGCTAAGATAAGAAAGTTTGCTTTTGGTTTGTCTTGGGACTTGGTGTTAGAGTGCAAGGCTGCCTTATTGAATAAGGACATGGATATCTCTAGGCTTATAGTGTATATCCAATAGATTAAAGAGGAAAAGAAGAAATAAGCCAAAATAATAGAAAGGCAAAGTAAGAAGTTTAAATATTTAGAGCAGGGTGAGGATCATTAGAATAGTGGTAGAGATATCAGCCAGTGGTCAAACAAGAAATAGGGAAATATTAGTTCTTATTCTACGGCTTGTGCTCTATAACCTAATTTGTTTGTTTATTATTGTTTTCAGAGCAACAGTTTGTTTAAGGAACAAGGTGCCTAATTTTAGGCCAGTGAGGCCTAGTCAGCTCCATCATATTCTCATTTTAGATTTTATGGGTAGTTACACTAAGGATTTTGTGATGAGGGGTGAAATAAGTATTTTTGATATGGCTAGCAGGGTCATATTCAAAGGATTTATCCTTTTGGCAATGTCGCTACTATGTCTAACAAAGTTTTGGCTTCTACTTGTTTGGCTCCTGAACCAAAGGGCATTGCTTCTAGTACCGGCTCTTGTCGAAATTATCCGTATGCTCTTTTTATACGTCAAAACTCTGACGCCTCTCTGTTGTTGTTACTGGTACATTAGACCTCTTTTCCTATGATATGTATTGTCTGCTTAATTCAAGGTTGACTTTTTCTAATGTGACCCCTTATGTGGCTGTTTATTTTAGTTTTGTCCCTAAGTGTATTGTCAGATCCCTTTTCTGTATCCACCCCAGTGGGTGACTCTATTGTGGCTAAAAGAGTCTATAGGGGTTCTGTGGTATCTATCTCTGGTAGAGAGACCATGGTAGACTTGATATAGTTGGATATGATTGACTTTGATGTGATCTTAGCGATAGATTGGTTACACTCATGTTATGCCTCTTTACACTGTCGGACCCGTAAGGTATCTCTGTGGGGTGACCCGACACTCTTCGTGCGTAAGAAGAATGGGTCCCTTCCAATGTGTATAGATTACCTCTAGTTGAATAAGGTGATGGTAAAGAATAGGCATCTTTTCCTAGGATTGATGACCTATTTGATCAGCTTCATGGTGCTAAGTACTTCTGTTAGATTGACCTTCGATCAGGTTATCATCAGTTGTAGATTAGGGAGGTGGATATACCTAACACTACTTTTCGAACCCAGCATGGTCAATATAAGTTTTTGGTGATGTCCTTTGGTTTGACTAATGCACCGGCAACATTTATGGTTCTTATAACCTTGGCATTCTCATCAATTCATGGATTTTTTTATTATTGTGTTTGTTGATGATATTTTGGTATATTCAAGGAGTGACAAGGATCATGCCAATAACCTCTGTATTGTGTTGCAGAACCTTAAGGATCAGCATTTGTATGCAAAGTTTTCAAAGTGTGAGTTTTAGTTGAGGGTTGTGGCCTTCCTTAGTCATGTTGTTACTAGTGAACGGATCATGGTGGATCCATAGATAGTTGCAATGGTTAAGAAGTGTCCTAGACCTACAACTCCAATCGATATTCTAAGCTTCTTGGGTTTAGCTAGATATTATAGAAGTTTTTTGAGAGTTTCTCTTCGATCATTGTTCCGTTGACTAACTTAACATATAAGAAGGTGAAATTTGTATAGTCTTATGCTTGTGAGGATAGCTTTCAAAATTTGAGGGATAAGTTAACTTATGCTTCTATTTTGACCAAACTCGAGGGTACTGATGGCTTTGTTATTTATTGTGATATGTCCCGTGGGACTGTGTTTTTTGTTGATGAAGTGGTGAAAGGTTGTGGCTTAAGCTTCTAGGTATCTTAAGGTGTATGAGAAGAACTATCTGATACGCCTAAATTACAAATCTCGTTAGAAAGTGTAAGTGGTCGCTGTCAAATATAGAACCCAACTGGGTTGGGTGTCGAATCCCACAGGGAATACTCTGGTCACTAAGTGTTTCAATTATTAGTTGACTGTTGGTCGAAAAATCCAAGGAAAAGGGGGTTTGGTTTAGGCGTGAACTAATATTATCAAAGTAACGAATGAGACGATATATGACGTAAGATTTAATCACAGAGAATGATAAGTTAGGGTTATGTCCACCTTGTAGTTTCTACTTATCTATTAACTATGAGTAATGCGGAATTTAGACCTGCATGCACTTATAGAGAGTCGTATTCTAATTCTAAATCCAAGTGTTTTTCAACCATCAAGGATTATTTCACCTTAGCTCTCTCGAACCTAAAGTGTATAACAAATGGTACAAACTCTCCAAGAAAGTTAATCCTGCTAAGGCATTAACGTGTAAATAGTGGTTGAAAACCCTATTTTCTTGTCATACTCTCTTTTCCAAACATGTAACTTTTCTATCGAACAAGTTAATGCTGTACTGGCATATTCCCTATGTTTGCAACCATGAGAATTCAATTAAAACGAAGAGAGTAATGATATAAGTAGCATACACATCAAGAATTCACAAACTCATAGCAATATATAGTATCTTACAAGGTTTCCATAACCCTAACAGAGAAGTTTAGCTACTCATGGATACAACGTAAATCAAAGTAGACATCATCATCATACCAAAAACTAGAACAATCTTCACGATGGAGATGGTTTAGCGTCAATAAGAGGATGACGTTTTTCCCTCTAACCGTTGCCCAAGTCTAAGCCGTGTTCTGCTCTCCAAAAAACTATTACAGATTCTGAAAACTGAATAATGAATGAAATATGCTGAAAATTCAGCAATAAGATTTTTAATAATATCCTTGTCCACTAAGTTGCTACTACATCCTTAAGTATTTAAAAATACTGGGTTTTACTGGGAAAAAGTTCCCATGCATCACTTTCAGTCCAAAAGATGCCTTCCCTCTAATGTGAAGTTTTCCTTTGCTGTGCACAGGTCCACAAAGTGCTGAAATCTTCATCATTAGTACCTGAAAAACATGCTAATCACATAGGTCAGCTCACTTAAAGGAAAATGGACTAAAAGTGCAGGAATTATATATTTTATCCTCAAAACTTAGCTAAAATATGGGTAAATTATGGTTCTTAGACGTATAAATATGCCCAACATCACTATCTGACTCATGATTTGGAACTATTGGCTGTAGTTTTTGCTCTGAAGATTTGGCGCCATTACTTGTATGGAGTTTGTGTTGACATATATTCATACGATAAAATCTTGCAGTATGTGTTCACCTAGGATGAGTTGAATCTTATGCAAAGTTGATGGCTTGAGTTTCTTAAGGATTATGACATAAGTCTTCATCATCATCCAGGTAAAGCTAACATAGTTGTTGATGGTCTTAGTAGGTTATCCATGGGAATCTTATCTTATGTGAAGGAGGAGAATCGAGGTTTGGTGAAGGATATTCACTGTCTCACTAATCTTGGAGTTTATCTCTTGGACTCTGAATATGGAGGCGTGATTGTTCAAGAGTTTGTGAGGTCATCTCTTTGTGCTGGGGTGGAAGAGAAGTAGGTTTTGGATCCTATCTTGATCCAGTTCAAGGATGATATTGGTCAGCAAAAAGTGATGGCTTTCGAGATTAGTGGTTATGGTACCTTGAGGTACCAAGGTAGGTTGTGTTTGTTTAATGTTGATGGTCTAAGAGATAAAATCTTAGTTAAGGTTTATGAGACGTAGTATATAGTTCATCCTGATTCAATGAAAATGTCTAATGACTTAAGGAAATTTATTGGTGTAACAACATAAGGAGAGATATGGTAAATTTTGTGGCCAAGTGTGTGGTCTATCAGCAAGTGAAGTGCGGCAGTTGAGGCATGGTGGTTTGTCTTAAGAGATTGAGTTGCTGGTGTGGAAATGAGAAGTGATTAACATAGATTTTGTTATCGGTCTTCTGTGGTCTCGTAGCTAGTTTAATTCGAGATAGGTCACTGTAATAACCCTTATAATTGTAGGCTCCTTTACAGCTCCTAGTCGTAGGTTTAAGAAGTCTAAGGCATAAATTTTACATAAGTATAAGGGACTTAACCATTATTAAGGCCCCAAGAATTCAAAGATTTTTACTTTGGCCTTCCCGAGTCTGAAATATTAATTTATGAATTGAAATATTTTTAGGGACTTTAAAGGGTCATTTGGGAGGGTTTCTGAATTTTTGGAAGAGGTTTTGGGTATTTTTAGACCTCAAAGGCAGTAAACCTCTGTGATATTAGCATGTCGTGGAGTTTAGCCTTCGTAATAACCTCCATGACACAGAGATTGAACCTCCGCATTAAGCTTCGTGACACATAGGTTAGCCTATGTGATAACCTCTATGACAAGGAGGTTGTATTTTCTTGCTTTCTCAATTAAAAATCTAAGGAGTATTTTGGTCTTTCCCCTCACCCCAAAAGCCAAATGACGATTTAAAACCCCCAAACGAGCATCAATAGCCCAATGACCCATCAGTTTACATACATAAAAACTATTCCCCTTTCACAAAAATAAAAATTCAAATTTCTCCTCAAGGATTCAAGAATATAAGTTCCAATTCCAAGTTTCTTCTATAATAATTCAAATAATTAAGGTATCTAGGGTATTCATCAATGGGTTCCTTCCACCTATTGAGCCCTAAAATCCTTTTTTGTTTAAGTATGAAATTTTATTCTCTTTTGTGAAAATATCCATGTTAATTATGAAATTAATCCATATTTTCTTGGTAGTTTTGAATTCATGCCATGTCAATAATTTTTCGCATATTAATTATGCTCGTGTATGATTTAAGTTTCAAACACCCATGTTATGTTCACATTAATACAATATTAACTTGTAAAATTATGAAGTTAACCATGTGAGCATGTTGTCCTTATGATTTTAACATCTTCTATACTTATAATCATGGTTTCATCAGATAGTGATCTATACTATGTTTTGAGTCTGTGAATCATGAACTCCCTCACACTATTTTTAAATGATATCATTTTATTTAAAATCTCATTCAGTGCTGGTGGGTTATGAACAACTGATACATTTATGACTATACACATTTTAGTTTGACAAGTTCCAGTCAGTCAGATCATGATTTTATTACTATATTCAGATGATCATATTATATTGAGTAATTATCAGTTACAAGATGATTTAACACAAAAGTAGTTTCAATGTCAGTTCAATTGGAAGTAGGATTTAGCACTGAGTGAACCCAAGGATAGGGCTCACCTGCTAATTGAGGGTGTGACCTAGTAGTACTTGAGTTACAGAACTACGTAGCCACCATATATTTTTGGAGGTCTTCCTACCAGTCAAGGGTTGGCACTCTTGTAGGGACACCTGCTAGTAGAGGGTGACACCTTAGTCTTTTGGGACGTCAAATATTCTGATTGTGGATCCACAAAGCCAGTGTTAGTACCTGTGGCAAGCAAATGACACCCTTCCAATTGAGATTTAAAGTTGGACCCTGATTAGCTAAAATTGGGGTAGGTAGGATACATAATAGCTCCCATAGTCAGTTTAGTATTCAGTCAGCTCAGGTTTGCTTGACCAAGTAAATAGATATTAGTTATTCAGTTTATCAGTTACTAAGTTATTTAGTTTTATAGATTATTTCAGCACATGCTTTACTTAGTCTTGCATTCTTTTTACTGTTCATGCATTTATGTTCAGTACTCACATGCATTGACCAGTCCTTATCTTATGTACCAATACATTAAAATTACTAATCACATACTCTTCTTTTGTGATATGTTGTCTTATACCATAGGTTCGGGAGCTAAGTTACCTAATCATCCTTAGAAAACTCAGTACCTCTCAACAACAGTAGTGGTAAGTCCTTATCCGTCGAGGACAAGATATGTTATTGAAGTTATTTTAGCATTTCATTATGTTCAGTCAGTCAGAGTTAGTTTGAGGTTTGTCCCATGAACTCCTTATGCCTTAGAGGCTTTCATATGTTCAGACTAGATATTAGATATTCAGATATTCAGCTAGTCAAACTTGTTTTTGATTTATTCCATAATTCAGACATGTTGGTATTTTTTTTAGTTTTATATCTTATCAGACCTTTAATAGTTACAATTTACACATGATGTTTTATTATTATATTATTCAGTGCTTATGGTAGGTATTAGATCATGTGTTAGCTTGGGGTCACTTGTGGCCTTAAGTACCGTGTTAGGACTAGGTGGTAACCTCGGGTCATCACAAAACTTAGTATCAGAGTCTAAGGTTTCAAAGTGTCCTAGGGTGTCTAAAAGCCACGTTGAATAGAATCTTATGAATCGGTGTGAAGTGCACAATACTTATGGGCAAGAGGAAAGATGTTTTACAAAAGTGTCCCTTCTTTCAATATTCATGTCATGAGAAAGGGCATGAGAACTATTGAATCTTATTTTTAACTCGTCCTTCATCTATTTATAGAAAAATACCACCTAGAAGAAATAATGGAAGAAGGGACGGGTATCAGACTAAACCACCTGTTCAAGAAGATCCCCTGAATGAATATGTTTTCCAGATCGAGTTCTGGGTTGATTTCACCACTTTCGTCATAGCCAATCTAGTGATGAATACAGTCATATCTAGGATCCAAGACTTCACTCAGATAAAGCAGTTGGTGTTTTCTGGATCCAAGTCTGAGGAGGATCCTCAAGAGTTTCTAGATAGTTTGCAGAAGGTGACCGATATTATGGGTGTCACCTTGAGTAAGAGTAATGACTTAGCTACTTATCATTTATAGGGAGTATCTCATACTTGGTACGAGTAGTATAAGGAGGGCAGAGGTGTTGAGGCAGGTCCAATAGAGTGGAAGTAGTTTTCCACAGCCTTTTTAGATAGGTTCATCCCACTTAAGATGAGGGAGAATAAAGTGCAGGAGTTCATAAATTTTAAGCAAGGTAACATGAGTGTGAAGGAGTACTAACTCGAGATTACTCAGTTTGTGAGGTATGCTCCTACTATGTTCGCTAATTCTAGGGCCATAATGAGTAAGTTTGTGTTGGGTGTTTCAAAGGATGTGGTTTTCAGAGTGCACAATAACTATGTTGGTTAAGGAGAAGGACATTTCCCGATTGATGGTTCATGATCAACGAATTGAGGAGAAGAAGCTTAAATAAAACAAAAGTAAAAATAAGAAGGATAGAACTGGTAGCTTCAACTTCTCATAGCAAAGGTCTGATAGTGAAAATTGCTCTTAGTTCCGCCAGAGATTTTAAACTCTAGACCCATCTTTAGCCAGTGTGGACAGTAGGGATAGAGTGTCTAGCTCTAAGTCCTAGGGTAGTTTGCATAGTGGTCTCACCAATTTTCTTTGTAGGAATTATGGTAAGAATCGCTAGGGTAAGTGAAAAGCTGGTAGTGATCTGTGTTTTGGATGTGGCAATCCGGGCAATAGGATCAAGGATTACCCAATGGTTTGTTAGAAAGGTAAATACTTTCGTCAGCCCAGTCAGTCTAACTTTTGATTAGCTCTAGTAGGTCACCTAACTCAATAGAACGCTATCTCCAATGCTACCAGTAGGTATCATCAGAACTGACTTTTTTCTCTCCAAACTCCATAGGGTTAGGAAAGTTCTCCTATGTGATTACGGGTACGTGTTAAGTATTCCATCTTTATTTTTATGCATTGTTAGACCCAGGAGATACACTTTCCATTATAATTCCTTATATAGATATAGACTATGGTGTTAGTCCTAAAATCTTAGCAGATCCCTTTTCAGTGTCAACACCAGTGGGTAGTTCTATCACAACCAGACGGATATACCAAAATTGCCGATCACGATGTCTCAATAAATTCTTTATTTGATCTTGTGGAGTTAAATATGACTGATTCTGATGTCATTCTTAGCATAGATTGGGTCTACTAATTCTATGCCTCTGTTGATTGTAGAAATAGAATTGTTCAGTTTTAGTTTCCTAATAAGTGCATTATTAAATAGAGAGGTGGCATTTCAATGCCTAAGGGTTAGTTTTTTTCCTATCTAAAGGCAAGAAAGATGAAATCCAAGAGATATAAATTGCATCTCGTTTGATTCAAGGACTCAAACTCTAAAACACTAAGTCTTAAGTTAATTCCAGTACTGATTAAGTTTCTTGAAGTGTTCCCTGAAATCTTCCCAAAGTTTCTCCCAAAAAGGATAAGTGACTTTAGAATAGATCTCATTCCATATATCCAGCCTATCTTAATTCCACCTAATAGAATGTCTCCAGCTGATTTTAAGGAATTAAAGGAATAGTTGAAAGATATCTTAGATAAGGGTTTCATCAGGCCTAGTTTTTCTCCCTGAGGTGCCCCAGTCCTCTTCGTGTGCAAGAAAGATTTTTCCCTCAGAATGTGCATTGACTACCATCAATTGTACAAATTCACAACCAAGAATAAGTATCCTCGCCCTTGTATTGATGACTTTTTTAACCAACTTCAGGGATGCAAGTTGTTTCTCTAAGATAGTCCTCGTATCCGACTATCATCAGCTCTGAGTCAGAGAATATGACATGTCGAAGTTAGTTTCAGAACTTCGTATGGTCACTTTGAATTCCTAGTTATGTCTTTTGGGATAACGAATGCTCCTGGTGCTTTTATAGAATTAATGAAAAGTGTGTTCAAGTAGTACTTAGACATATTCATTGCAGTCTTCATAGATGATATTCTTGTCTATTCATGTAATAAGGTTGATTGTGTAGACCATTTGAGGATTGTATTGTAGACCGTTAAGGATCACCAGTTATTCGCTAAGTTTAGTAAGTGATAATTCTTCTTGATATCAGTGGATTTCCTTGGAAACATTATTTTTGGTGATGGCATTCGAGTACATCCTTAAAAGACCGGGATAAAAAGGTCCTGGGTTAAGTTGAAGGAGGCAGTTAGGGATAAAAAGGTTAAGGTTTTCTCCTAAGGGAAAGATGGTATAATTTGTTGTCAAGGTAGGTTATGTGTTCCCAGTATGGATGTTCTGAGGCGACGAATATTAGTAGAAGAACATGGTGTTCGATATTTTATTCACCTAGGAGACACTAAGATTTACCGGGATTTATGGGAAATATATTGGATGAGTGGTATAAAGAAAGTTTTGGAGAGTTTGTGTCTAAGTTTTCAAATTATCAGCAAGTGAAGGTCAAGCACCAAAGTCCTAGTAGTACGCTTCATGATTTCATTATCCCTACATGGAAGTGGGAAGTAGTGAACATGGATTTTATAATAGGGTTGCCTCGTACGTGCCGTCAGTATGATTTGATTTGGGTCGTTATAGACAGAATGACCTAGTCGGCCTATTTTTTGCCAGTTCATACTTTATATTTAGTTGAAGATTATGCTAGTCTCTATCTTAAGGAGTTGATAAAGTTACATTGGGTCCCTTTGATCATCATTTCAGATAGAGGTACCTAGTTTACCTGTCACTTTTAGAAGGCTTTTTAGAGGGGTCTTGGTACCTAAGTCCATTTTAGTACACATTTCATCCTCAGACAAATATTCAGACAAAAATGAACATTCTAAATTTTGAGGGCTTGTGTTATTGACTTCAAGGGTAGTTGGGATGACAACTTACCTTTGATTGAGTTTACATACAACAATAGTTATCCCTCCAATATTCAAACGACTACATTTGAGGCTCTCTATGGGAGGAGGTGTTGATCTCCTATTTGTTGGTTTAAAGTAGGTGAGTCTATCTTGATAGGGCTGAGTTCAGTGTTTCAGGTGATGGAGAAAGTTCAATTAATCTATAAAATGCTAAACACAACCCAAAGTCATCAGAAATCTTATACAGATGTGAGGAGAAGAGATCTTGAGTTTGAATTTTTTGACTTCTTTTAACTAAATATTTCACCTATGAATGTGGTAAATATATTTGGAAAGAAGGGGAAGCTCAGTCCTTGCTATATTGTCTCATACAGGATTTTGAGCCGATTTGGGAAGGTTGCTTATGAGTTAGAGTTTCCTACAGATTTGGCGACAGTGCATTCGGTGTTTTATGTTTCTTTGCTAAAGAAATATCCATTTTAATTATGAAATTAATCCATGTTTTCTTAGTAGTTTTTAATTCAAGCCATATCAATAAGTTTTCTTATGTTAATTATGCTCTTGTATGATTTAAGTTTCAAACACCCATGTCAGGTTCAAGTTAATACCTTGTTAATTTGTTAAATTATGAATCTAATCATGTAAGAATGTTGTCCTTATGAGTTTAACATCTTTCTATACTTATAATCATGGTTTCATTCGATAATGATCTATACTATATTTTGAGGCTCTAAATTATGAACTCTCTCATAATATTTTTAAATAATATCATTATATTTAAAGTGTCATATGGTGCTGGTGGTTTACCGATACATTTATGACTATACACATTTTAGTTTTACAAGTTCCATTCTATCAGATTATGATTTATCATTATATTCAGATGATCATATTCATGGTAAGCAATTATCAATTACAAGTTAAATTAACTCAACTAGCTTTAGTGTCAATTCAGTTCAGAGTAGTATTTAGCACCAAGTGAACCCACGGATGGGAGCTCACCTACCATATGAGGGTTTGACCTTTAGTATCAGTCCTTGAGTTCAAGAACTACGTAGCCAGCATAGATTTTTTGAGGTTTTCCTACTAGTTGAGGGTTGACACTCCTTTAGGGACACCTGCCTGTATACGGTGACACCCTAGTCTTTTGGGACCTTAGATATTCAGATTAGTGGATCCATACAGCCAGTATTAGTACTCATGGGAAGATACTAAAACCCTTCCAACTGGGTTACAGGTTGGACCCCAATTAGCTCTGATTTGGGCATGCCGGTTACATTATAGTTCCCATAGTCTGAGTTCAGTATTTAGAGTATCTCAGCTCAAGTTTGAATGACCAAGTTAATAGATATCAGTTATTCAGCTATTCAATTTTACAGAATATTTCAGCACATGCTTTACTTGTTCTTGCATTCTTTTTACATGTTCATGCATTCATGTTCAATAGTTATATGCATTACAGCCAGGACCTATCCCACATACCAATACATTCAAAATAATTATCATATATTTTTATTTTAAGTTATGTCGTCTTATAACATAGGTTCGGACGCACAATTACTTGATCATTCTTAGACAGCTCAGTACCTCTTAGCAGCATAGTGGTGAGTCCTTATTAATCAAGGACAAGACATGTTATTGAGGTTATTTTAGTATTTATTTATGTTCAGTGAGTTGGATTTTTTGGGGGGGTTGTTCCATCAACTCCTCATTTCTTAGAGGCTTTCAGATGTTCAAACTAGATGTTAGATATTCAAACTAGATATTCAGCTAGTCGGACTTGTTTTTGGTTTATTCCATAATTCAAACATGTTGGCATTTGTTTTGTATCTTATTAGACCTTTAATATTTTAACTTCTGCATGTGATATTTCATTGTTATATTATTCACTGCTCACAACATGTATTAGATCATGGGTTAGCTTAGGGTAACTTATGGCCTTAAGCACTGTGTTACGACTAGGGGTAGCCTCAGGTGATACGGGACAAATGGCCACCTTATCTTTGGACGACATTTTTTGGAGGCCAACACATAGAGGCTTAAGAATTGGTCACCTCGTTGATACAAGAACATGCACGGAGGACCCGTTTTGAGCATAATTCAAAGCCATCTCGCATATGGAAGATTGCTTGGAGCATCTAGGAGTGAGGACTCACGGTTTTGGGCCTTAAACTAGTCTCCAACAATGGCCCAAAAAGACAAGGGGCGGATGGGCTTTTATGTGTGAAGAAAGGAGGTCTTAATGGACCATAATTAAGCCTCCAAGGCCGGCCCAAAAGACAAGGGGCGGATGGGCTTTTATGTGTGAAGAAAGGAGGTCTTAATGGGCCATAATTAAGCCTCCAAGGCCGGCCCATGTTGTGAAGGATAGAAGGGTCATTTGACCACCTTTT
Organism: Capsicum baccatum var. pendulum; assembly: GCA_030864225.1. NCBI lineage: Eukaryota > Viridiplantae > Streptophyta > Magnoliopsida > Solanales > Solanaceae > Capsicum > Capsicum baccatum. The sequence continues at coordinate 154,997,128 of CM061558.1, forward strand.
GAGTAGTATAAATAGGTGCCTTAGGGCCATTTTTCAGATAATTACTTTGATATTGATATTTTCACTCTCCAAAGAGTTGTAACATTTAGAAACTCTCTCTCTCTTTCTCAAGAGGAGAACCGAAACTTGTCCTTCAAGGTGTGGAATCACTTGTGTTGGATCTTTGGCTAGAAACGTGGATTTTGAGGTTGTAAGGTGCCTCTTGGTCCTCGTAAGAACTTGGTGTTAATATTCATTAGGCTTAGGGTCCTCTCATGTTGTTAGGGTTCTTAGTTTCTTGAATATTGTATGTCAAGTTATCTATCTTTACTTTATCTTGTTGTTATTGTTCATCTTGATGAAAACCGAAAATGCAAAAACAGTTTGTTCTCTCGGGTTGTCTGAAAACTGAAAACTGAAACTTGTTCTTGTTGTTCATCTTGTTGCCTTGAAAGTCTAGTGAAGCCGGGTGTGGCTCTTTCGATTCACTAGCATTTGTATCCATCTTGTGGTTGTTCTTCTTGTGTTGCTGAAAATCTGAAAACAATACAAAAACAGTTTGTTGTTCATGCTGAAATCTGAAAACAGAAAGCTAAAAACAGTTTTGGTTGCTCTCGGGTTGTGCTTAGAACCGAAACAGAAAGTTGTGATTCTTGTGTTGTTCCGAGATCTTGTTGTGGTGATTTTGATATTGTATCATTTGGTATCAAAGCAAGACCGGTTGTGTTCCAACATAACCCATCTTGGGCTAGTAGTTCTCGGCCAAAACCAAACTACACCAGGACAACTTTCTGAAAAATCTGTCCACTAGAAAGTGAATCCGAGAATAGTGTTGTATACTTAGATCTAAGTGTTGTTTTGTTTGTTTAGTAAGTTCCTAGTGTTGGTTTCTTTCTCACCAACACTAAGGTGTCTAGATCCAAGGTTGAGCTTGAAAGGTTGCATGTTGTAAAGAGGGCCGAAAGTTGTATGTTGTTGAAGACCAAAGAAAAATCGGTGGTTGTGTTTAGGTGTTAAAGAGGTGTTGAAGTTTGTGAAGTGTTCATCTCTTGAACTTGTGCATGTTGTTCCTCTTGTTGAGTGTTAATCTTATTGAGTGCTCAAGAGGTAAACTTGTAAAGTTGATTGTGAAAGACTTGCACCTATCAATTTGTGGACTTGTCAATCACTTCCCTTAAATCAAGGACCCATGTTTTGTGGAGATTGTCAACCTAACCCACTTTCTTGAGATTGAACCCAATAGTCAAGACTTCAAAATTTTAAGTTTTCCCACCAAAACACTTTTCAATTTCTTACAAGTTGTGTGAATATTAATTCAAGACAAAACAAAAAAAAAAAAAAAAAAGTTATACAAATACATCCCAAACCCGAAGGTCAAAAACGTGTGGGCCTTTGCATATTACCATGTCACTATAAGCTCAACTTAGGATATATTCTTTGTTACTAATTGTTGACTCTTGGTTTCCCTTATTTGGACTTAGGACTAATTAACAAACTAGTAATTTCCACTAGGTTGTCAATTAGTTCATTGAGCCGTCTATTCGTGTCAACGATTATTTGTGTGCTTTTTATTCGTTTGAATGAGTTGCTGATTTTTGGCTCTAGTCCGGCAAGTATTCTTTGAGTCTTCAAACAAGAATCCATTCCGGACAAGAGCTTACTCCTACCTTAACATCTCACGGTTACTAGCCAATTATACAACACTTGTGGGACACTAACTTGTGGTGATTAAGCGGCTAATACCTTGACAATGGAAGGAGCTTTACTACTAATATTGTTTGTTCATTTTTGTAGGTTTAAAGGGTGATATAAGAGGAAAATGACTTCGGTAGCCGGGGATTATTGTGACTACAATACGGGAAGCCATGATTGTAGTAAGGGTTTTTATGGCTACGACGTCGAGGGAGATTGCGGAGGCTATGAAAATGGCCATGGTGAAAACATAGGCAGATTTGAAAATTACTATTGTGAGGGAGAAAATGGGGTGAATGAAGTGCCTAGTGCTTATTGTGACTTTGGAGATGATGTAGTACCTCGTGATGGATCTTATGACGAAGTTGGGACATGTGAGGAGTCTTGCACTCTCCACTCCGAACCTAGATTTGGTGTTAGGTATAACCCTTTCATTTGCAAACCTTACGAGAGTTATGATGAGAGTACACGTGAGGAGTGTGAAGATTCATATTCTCCACCTTGTAGTACTTCTTATCAAGGTCGATATGGTGTGAATGGTTATATTAGCTATAGTGTAGGTTGTCCAATGGGAAGAAGAGGATCTACATCTCCGAAATCGAGGGGTACTCATGTGCCTTACAATGTTGATCCGAGAAGGAGTGTACACTCCGGAAAGGTGACCATTTGTGGGATACCGGGCTGCCTCGTCGTGTTAGACGATAAGTACTATGGAAACTACATTGTTCCGTCCATGGTGGATTACTTGGGATTATTTTGTGAGCCTTTACTTGTTCCATACTTCTTGGACAGGTTTAAGGTTACCGAGAGGGTAAAGGTTGTCTTCTCCCAATTTAATTACCATGAGGAGGTGTGGTGTGATGTTTTTCCCATAACCTATGGTCATGTGAGTCTCGGCGCCGATTGGTTTGCACAACATAAGGTTCCAAATGTGCAAAATTGGCCTAATAATGTGAGAGACCGATGGGGAAATTGCCTCGAGACTTACATTCTGCCCGGGCCGCAAAAAGAAGTTCCTACCTACTCCAATCCGAATTATTATGAGAGACAAAAGATTGAGAGGAGTAAGGGAGTGAAAGGTGGTAATCCGAGAGTGGAAAAAGGAGAGGTTGTGTGGAGCCAAGTAAGGGGATTACCACCAAACCATGCTAACATTGTTTGTCCTTCTATTTCTAAGGACATTTGTGTAGGTAGCAACATGGAAAGCGAAGAAGAACAATGCCGAAAGGAAGTTGCTGCCCAAACTTTTGAAGGACCTTCACACCGTGACAAAGAAGAATCTACTCAAGGACTTCAAGGTAAAATGGCAAACTCTTACACTTTTGTACATGTGAATGATAATTGTGTGGCTAGTAGCCCATTGAGTATGAGTTGTAGCTTGCCTATATGTGAGTGTATTATTTCTTTGCCACTTGATGATGATGTACATGTTGTGAGTGTGGATACACTAGTTGATCCTATTGATGACCGGATAGACTCTTCTTGTAAGATCGATCCATGTCCACCTAGTGTTGAAACCATTATGTTGAATGAAAGTACATTATCCTCTGAAATTTGTGTTGATCAACTTCTGTGTGAAAATTACCCACCACTTGAGGATGTGTGTGATTTAATTAATGAACCTCAAGTGTGTGATGACGTTGAAAATGTTGATCAAAGTGAGAATGAACCCGAGAGCTCTTCTTGGGGTAACATTGTGTTTGAAACATCCTTGAAACTTGATATTGATCATTTAGAGAGTGAGGAACTTGCTTGTTCCAAATCTGTCCGTAAGGTAGATCACACTCTTTTTAGGTACAATGTCTTGTTTGAAGATGATTTAAACATTCCTAATGAACCTAGTGGTGAAAATGATGGTATAGCTTGCCTTGGAAGCTATAGCCTATATGCTAACCCACTATGGTGTGACAACATTTCTCCTCAAGATGGAAATCTCTTCTTGGAAGATGAAAGTACTCTTAAGGGTAGGGAATGTGTAGTCTTGAAAAGGGATAGTCAATCGGGTGAAGATGACCATGATTTGCTTGATTATTTGGGAAACCCGAGATATGATTGTTCTTGTAAAAATATTCTTGTGAATGATTCCTTTGCTGCCCATGGTGATTTATATCTATGTGGGGATTATTCTCTTGAAATAAAAGGTGGTGCATGCTTAGAAATTCCATCTACTTCTTCTTTATGTGTTTCCTATGTTGAGCATACTAGTGGTGATGGACTTGAAGCTAGTGAGTACATGCATAAGGACACCATAGCAGAAGTTGGCTTGGGTGACACCTTTCTCTACCCTCTTTGTGCTCATGACATTTCCCCTAATGGGCTAGGGGGTATGCCTAATTTTGAGGACGACACCTTAGGGAAAAGTGAGCTTGGCCGAAACCCATGTCCATGGCTACTTCTCCCATTTGATCCCGGTACCATCTTAGGGCATGGTAGGAGTTGTCTCGGTCCATGCCCATTATCTATTGATGTTCATCATAGCCACTTCCTTTGTGACATTTGTACTAAGCTTTCCACGATCAACCCAAAGGATTCTTGGTTATATTGCAAATATGTGCAACCTTGGCATGATGATGTTATTTGTTAGATTGAGTTTTGTTGCACTAACCCTAACCCTCATGTCATGAGGATGTGTACTTGTTTTTCTTTTGTTTTTGATTTTGCAAGGTTTGGATTCGAGGTCGAATCCTTTTCAAGAAGGGGAGGATGATACGGGACAAATGGCCACCTTATCTTTGGACGACATTTTTTGGAGGCCAACACATAGAGGCTTAAGAATTGGTCACCTCGTTGATACAAGAACATGCACGGAGGACCCGTTTTGAGCATAATTCAAAGCCATCTCGCATATGGAAGATTGCTTGGAGCATCTAGGAGTGAGGACTCACGGTTTTGGGCCTTAAACTAGTCTCCAACAATGGCCCAAAAAGACAAGGGGCGGATGGGCTTTTATGTGTGAAGAAAGGAGGTCTTAATGGACCATAATTAAGCCTCCAAGGCCGGCCCAAAAGACAAGGGGCGGATGGGCTTTTATGTGTGAAGAAAGGAGGTCTTAATGGGCCATAATTAAGCCTCCAAGGCCGGCCCATGTTGTGAAGGATAGAAGGGTCATTTGACCACCTTTTGAGTAGTATAAATAGGTGCCTTAGGGCCATTTTTCAGATAATTACTTTGATATTGATATTTTCACTCTCCAAAGAGTTGTAACATTTAGAAACTCTCTCTCTCTTTCTCAAGAGGAGAACCGAAACTTGTCCTTCAAGGTGTGGAATCACTTGTGTTGGATCTTTGGCTAGAAACGTGGATTTTGAGGTTGTAAGGTGCCTCTTGGTCCTCGTAAGAACTTGGTGTTAATATTCATTAGGCTTAGGGTCCTCTCATGTTGTTAGGGTTCTTAGTTTCTTGAATATTGTATGTCAAGTTATCTATCTTTACTTTATCTTGTTGTTATTGTTCATCTTGATGAAAACCGAAAATGCAAAAACAGTTTGTTCTCTCGGGTTGTCTGAAAACTGAAAACTGAAACTTGTTCTTGTTGTTCATCTTGTTGCCTTGAAAGTCTAGTGAAGCCGGGTGTGGCTCTTTCGATTCACTAGCATTTGTATCCATCTTGTGGTTGTTCTTCTTGTGTTGCTGAAAATCTGAAAACAATACAAAAACAGTTTGTTGTTCATGCTGAAATCTGAAAACAGAAAGCTAAAAACAGTTTTGGTTGCTCTCGGGTTGTGCTTAGAACCGAAACAGAAAGTTGTGATTCTTGTGTTGTTCCGAGATCTTGTTGTGGTGATTTTGATATTGTATCATCAGGTCATGAAAAAACTTGATATCAGGGCCTAAGGTTTTAAAGTTTCCTAGGGTGTCTAAAAGCAGCGTGGAGTAGATTATTCTTCATGGGTACACCAAACGTATGGCGAAGATTCTACAAGACATTTTAGGAAAGTTTTCCTTCTTTTAGTATTCATGTCATGCGAAAGGGCATGAGCTCTGTTGAATCCATTTTCTAACTCATCATTCATCTATTTATATAAAATGCCTCCCATAATAAATAACAAAAGAAGGGATAGGGATCAGCTCGCACCTCCTATTCAGGAATATCCCCTGAATGAATATGTTTCCCACGCTGAGTTCAGGCCCACTTTTACCACTTTGGCCCTTTCTGTGGATGCTTAGAATAATTAGCCAATTGTTTCTCTAGCTAATCTAATGATTAATACAACCGTAGCTAGGATCTGAGACTTCACGTGGCTGAATCCTTCGATGTTTTTTGGATCCAATTCTAAGAAGGATCCACAGGAATTTTTAGATAGTGTGCAAAAGGTGACCGATATTATAGGTGGCACATCGAGTAAGAGTGCTGACTTAGCTACTTATCAGTTAGAGGGAGTATCACATACTTAGTTCAATCCGTGGAAAAAGGACAAAGGGTTCAGGCAGGGCCTATAGAGTGGGAGGAGTTTTCCATGGCCTATTTAGGCAGGTTCTTCCCACTTTAGTTGAGGGAAGCTAAGGTTTAGGTTTTAATAAATCTAAAGCAAGGTAGCATGAGTGTGAAGGAGTACTAACTCAAGATTACTTAGTTGGCGAGTTATGCTTTGACTATGGTGGCTGATTCTAGGGCCAGAATAAGTAAGTTTGTGTCAGTTGTTTTGAAGGATGTGGTTAAGGAGTGCAGAACAACTATGTTGGTTAAGGAGATAGACCTTTCTAGATTAATGGCCTATGATTAGCATATTGAGGAAGAGAATCTCAAAAAAAATAAAGGAAGAATAAGAAGGCCAGAACAGGTAGCTTTAACTTCTCACAGCAGAGGTCTGATGGTGGAAATTTCTTTAGTTCTACCAAAGACATTCAAATTCAACCCCATCTTCAGGCAATGCATTAGTGCATATGTTCATGGAGGAAAGTCGAGATAGAGCGCCAGGCTCTAAGTCCAAGGGTAGTGTGCATAGTGATAGCACCAATCCACTTTGCACGAATTGGGGTAGGATTCACCAGGGTCAGTACAGAGTAGGCAGAGACGTGTATTTTGGATATGGAAAGACAGGCGACAGAATCAATGATTGCCCGATGGTTGCTCATAAAAGGTAAAGACACTTGTCAGCTAGGTCAGACCAACTTTTCATTAGCTCCAGTAGGTCACCTAATTCAGAAGGGCACCACCTACTGTGCCAGTAGCGGGTATCATCAAAACTGACTTTATGCTGTCTAGACTCGATAGGATTAGGAAACTTCATCTGATGTGGTTACGGGTGCGTTGCAAGTCTTCCATATTCATGTTTATGCATTGATAGAACCAGGAGATTCACTTTCTTTTGTGACTCTTTATATAGCTGTAAACTTTGGCATCAGTCCTAAATTCTTAGAAGAACCCTTTTCATTGTCTTCACCAGTGGGTAGTTCAATCACAGCCAGATGGGTATATACAAATTTCCCAGTCAAAGTGTCTCAAAAAATTTCTTCAATTGATCTTGTGGAGTCAGAGATGACTGATTTTGATATTATTCTCGACATAGATTGACTTAACTTTTGCATTGCCTCAGTTGATTCTAGAAATAGAATTGTTCAGTTTTAGTTTCCTAATGAGCCTATTACTGAATATAGAATTAGTATTTTATTGCCTATGGGTCATTTTGTTTCCTATCTAAGGGAACGAAAGATGAAATCCAAGGGATGTATATACCATCTCATCCGATTTAAGGACTCAAACTCAAAAACTCCAAGTATTAAGTTAGTTCTAGTAGTAAATGAGTTTTTAGAAGTGTTACTTGAAGATCTTCTAAGAGTTTCTCCCAAAAAAAAATTGACTTTGGAGTAGATGTCATTCCATATACCCATCCTATATCAGTTTCACCTTACAGAATGGCTCTAACTAATCTTAAGGAATTGAAGGAACAGTTGAAAGATCTCTTAGATAAGGATTTCATCAGGTCTAGTGTTTTCCTTGGGGTACCCCAGTCCTATTCATGTGCAAGAAAGATAGTTCCCTCAGAATGTGCGTTGACTACTGTCGGGTTAACAAAGTCATAATCAATAATAAGTGCCCTCTCCCCTGAATTGATGACCTATTCGACCTACTTTAGGGTGCAAGTTATTTCTAAAAGATAGACCTTAGATCTGGCTATCATTAACTGAGAGAAAAAGAATGTGACATTCCCAAGATCGCTTTCTAAACTTAGCATGATCACTTTAAATTTCTAGTTATGTCTTTTGGACTAACGAATGCTCCTCTAGCTTTTATGGACCTAATGAAAAGGGTGTTCAAGCAGTACTTGGACATGTTCATTATAGTCTTCATTGTTGGCATTCTTGTCGATTCTCGTAATAAAGGTGACCATGCAGTCCATTTGAGAGTTGTATTGCAGACCCTAAAAGATCACCAGTTATTCGCTAAGTTCAGGAAGTGCAAATTCTAGTTGATATTAGTAGCTTTCCTTGGCCACATCATTACTAGTGATGGCATTTGAGTTGATCCTCAAAAGACTAAAGAAGTGAGAAACTTGCCTTGACCTATCTATTCGTTAGACATTAGGAGTTTCTTGGGTTTAGCTGGCTATTACAAACATTTGTTGAACGATTTTCTTCCATTGCTTCACCCATGTCTCGACTAACCCAAAATAAAGTTCTATTTCAGTGGTCAGATTCCTGTGAGAAGAGTTTTCAGGAGTTGAAGACTCGACTCACTTCCGCTATAATCTTGACTTTACTAGATGGCGTAGATGGATCTGTAGTTTATTGTGATGCTTGGAGAGTTAGTCTTGGTTGTGTGTTAATGTAACGGGGTAAGGTCATAATCTATGCCTCTAGATAGCCAAATACCAATGAGAAGAATTATCCAACCAATGACCTTAAGTTAGCAGCAGTTGTCTTTGCCTTAAAGATTTGGAGGCATTACCTTTATGGTGTTCATGTTGATGTGTTTACGGACCATAAGACTTTAAAGTATGGGTTCACACAGAAAAACCTGAATCTTCATAAGAAAAGGTATCTTGAACTGTTGAAGGACTATGACATGAGTGTGTTGTATCACCCAGGGAAGGCCAATGTGGTGGATGATACTTATCATGACCCGAACCAGGGTCTGGCCGTGACGGGTATCTCAAGTCCCATATGAACCGGAGATCACCCCCTGCACCTAACCAACAAAACACAATATCACCCAAGGTCAGATGAATTCTAAACATATAAAAAGATAGCATGCAACAACTTAAGGAAATTCAAATCATATCTATAACTGACGACCGGTGACCAAAAAAACAATTGACCAACACCACCCAATATCCACAATAATCTAAACAAAGAACCAAAACTGAATATCGATGAAATGTCGAGGCATGCCCCCGACTATAGCCAAAAATAAGACTAAACAGTTTCAGACATAAGAGACCAAAACATGAAATATAGACTTCTAATGATGGAAGCTCACCACTTCAATGTCAATACATGAGTACATCCCAAATCCTAATCACTGAGAAAGAGGAGTATAAGTATGACCAATTCCTGCATCACTACAGAGTCTGATAACGGTTAGCGGTTGGAGTGCTAGCATGAAACTTAGGGATAAGGTTAACATAATCACATGGTCAGTCATTCAAAATCATTCAAATCAAATGCACATAGTAAAATTTTGACACGAATCGCCCGGGGGCCTTTTCATAATAGGTGTCCCAAGTCTGACTAGGACTGAAGACCACCCACATTACCTAACACAACCTCTAGTCACTTGCCCTGAGTTGGATGAAGTTCGAGCATATTACAAGATAGTGTAATAGCTCACATAAAGAATCTAGGATAGGATCACAATCGTACTGACCTAATCGAGTCCAACCATCCCATACCAACTATCCAACCATACCGAACTGATACCAAAACAAGGGCCACAAGCCAGACCATAACCAAAGATGTTCCAAAATATAATATAATTAATCCTAAAATAAAATATGATGGAACAACCAAAAATATCATCAAAAGATGCCAGATTAGCAGCTTAGTCCAATCCAAGGATGGAACCAATATCTATCTCGCTCATTAAAACCCATAGCAGTACCACAAAGCCTCTAACCAAAAGAGTAATAAAATTTGGTTTGGACATTCCCCCAACCATGGCCAAAACCAATATCCAAAATAAAATCAAAGTGTCTAGAAATATCTACAACATGAAATAGAGCCTTCCAAAAGGATGGAAGCTCATCATTTTAGTTTAATTGTTCTTCCCCGAGTCAATCACTATGTAGGAAGAGTAGAACGGCTAGTTCCTGCATAACGTGGGTATACAATCGCTAGTAGATGGGTTAGCGGGTGAACGCTAGCATGATCTCAGGATAAGGATAAAATAATGTCATTTATAAAACCAAGTAAAATCATACATATGCACAAAACAATACATTTAAATATATAACCATGTCGAGAAAAGGGGCCCGGTTAATCATACCATTAAAACCTTTACGTGGGTTGTGTAGCTTTGTCGTCCTAATTCACTCATGGGCTATATAGGTTGAGCTCCCCCTGTTGAAAGGGCCTAACTGCATAAATCCTCACGACCAGGGAAAAAAAACCTAGGATGACTAGTACATCCCTTAAAATATATTCTGACATCATGCACAAGGTCACCAAGACCAACCTCACACCAGCAAATTTGAGTTTCCAGTTTTGGTCCCCTCAGGATCTCCACCTTCCTCGGCTTTGCTACATATCCCACAATTATTTCCCATTTAAAACGATAACCAAGAAACCAATCAATCCATTTACAATTTATTAACCAAGTCCATTTAGTGGTGCTATCGTCATATCGACCATACTAGCAAGTACTATCCATAGTCAACCGCATATAGGTTTAAGGAGACAGCTAAGTGCCCTTACATTAACCATATCAAACCACTTGGGGGATTCCATGTATCCCATGAGCATAACCATTTAGCCATTTACCTTTCCAAGCCATTTAAACCATGCATAATTCCTTTACCAAAGTTTTAAAATAAGAAAGAGTAGCATTAAAAATACTCAATGCAATGAAAATATTATTATAGGTATTTTCTCAAACATATTAGGGGCATAATATAACAAAAATCAATTCCAAATACCATTAAACCATTCCCATGTAATCCAGTTATCAAAAACCACAATTAATTCACATAAAGCATAATTTAAACTATGGGAAAATCATAATCAACCATTTCTCAAATTCATATTTGTAACCAAAGTTATACAATCAATGAAATCAGGAAAACATACATGAAACCATGCTTTTAGATAGAATTTACAACAAGGGAAAAAATCATGCCTTAAACCAAGATAATAATGGAAAATAAATCACCAAGACAAGCTCCAAATCAATCTTCTAGTTGAAACCCTATCTTTCCTTACCCATAAGATTTTTAAGAGAATTATAAAGTGTTTAGAAGAGTTTCTAAGTGTTAATGAATGGAATAATAGGGTAAATAACATCCCAAGTACGTTAGAAGTCATGGTATGACAGCGCCCAAGCACACACGCAAGTGTACGTGGTCTTATCAAGTAGTAAAGTGGCCTTCAAGAAACCAAGTATCGATCCTATTGAAACTTGATTCAACAATGATTCTATTTTAGTTCACAATTTTGATTTTAATGATGCAAGCATAACCAAAAAGAAAGTTTGTAATTTATAACTCAAGAAAAGCAAACATAGTGTTAAGTAAAGATCTTGAAAAAGTCAATAGGAGAAAACCCAGGGTTAAAGCACTTATGAATAATCATATTATGTTATTGAACTTCATTTATTAACTTACTTATCTTCATTGTTGATTCGAAGGTTTATTTGCATGATTATGGTTTCCCAAGCTCTAATCCTTCAAATAAGTTAACCCTTACAACTACATAGTTCAGCGGGGATGTAATGGTCTACTTAAGTTCTTTAAATATATCTTCCTACGTTTGAATCAAGTAAGGCATCTAAGTACATCCCTATCCTAGATACTAATTTGAATTCCTTTTCATAAAGAAATACAGACCATACTTTGTTTAATACTATGATTTATCTCCCTATTACCTCTCCCTAGATCAAAAGGTAGAGAATTGATTATTCTAAGGGTCGTGAATCATTAAAATACTTATAATAAGAATAAACAAACTACCAATAATGATAAGCAAATCAAACGAACTTAATTCAAAAAAATAGTACTCATGTTCTTATCTTTATCCCTGAAAAGAGGGTTTTTAGCCACTCATAATCATAATCAACATCAAAATAATTGTATGAATGATTAAAACCATAAATAAAGTTATATTAAAGAAATAAAAACCTAAAATGAAGTTGTGGTAGCCTCCAATGTTGTTCCAATCAATCTAGGAGTTCCAAGATGCAAAACATGTTTTAAGATATTATATTTATAGTACACAAGTCATAAACCTACTTGGATTGGATTTACATGTTATTCTTGTTCAGCAAGGCAGAATTATCCCAATTGTGTGCTCACCAATGAGCGGTATTGTGCTCACCGCTATAACACCATTGAATGGTGTAATCGCGTTGAGATACTATTTTTGGACAATTATGATTTGACCTATCTCCACTTGGTAGTGGGTTACCATTTTGGGACCCTTATGAATCCAGTGGTGTGTCGCTCGCACCAATAAGCCTTTCCATGCACCCTCACTTGCCCTAGACATTTCAGGTGTCCAAATTTAGTCGAGTTGTGTATTGTGCTTCCATGATAAATTCCAAACCTTTTTAAGTTGCTTCCACTTGTTTGTAATCTTGTATATCCATCATATATCATTATAATCCATTCACCAAGAATACTATAGCATTAAAAGAACAATTTAGAGCTCAAAACAACACAACATCCAATCAGTGAATCAAAACATGAGCTAAGCATAGGCTAAATTCAATTTGATCTTTAACATATTGTTTTGACTCTTGGATTGATCCAATTGATCCTTAAACATTATTATTAAGTTATTTATAATATTAAATACATAATAACAACCTTTTTAACTCATTAAAACACATTATAACCCAACACAAGAGACTAGACGAACACCTAGCTCAAGCTAGTCACACTAGTTTTCTCGGTTGAACTCTAAATGCTCAAATTGAACCAAAACTTATGTGAAAACACCATTAAACATTGTAAACACATAATTGGACACATTAATTCTCATTTATATCATTATCAATACATATAGCATAAGAATCATTCTCAAAACAAGGCTAAAAAAGCTAGATAGTAATGCTAGAATTCATAAATACACCCAACATCACCACCCCACATTTAAAGCCTTGTTCATCCTCGAACAAATCTTCACTATAAACATCATGATATGAAAAAACTCCACACTTCAACTACATGCAAGACACTCAACCTAATACTACAATGACAACACGAAATGCAAGTTTCTACACTACGCATGTTATATACAATTGAAAGCTCAAGAATTCTACTTCAAGACATCATAGCCTCAAGAATTGACTCCCTAAGTGGCAAACTCATGCATATTTATCAATCAAAGATATCACATGAATCACCCATATTCCTCAAAACATGTGCCCTCACAACCAAGAGAGTTACTCAAAATTACTCACAACAATGCAATACATCACATAATGGGTACAATAATCAAGTTAGGCTCACTCTCACAAGAAATTCACAAGTTAAAAATAATGAACCATATTACTTCCCTTAGTGTAATACTCCACTAATATCGGAATGTAAAGCATAGGATCAATTAGGTGTTTTCGGGTTATAATAAAGGTTAAATGATGGATAGGAACTATATAGGAATAGTGGCTAAACTCTCTAGGCAGTGTAATACACTACATTATAGATTTAAACCCAATCTCCAACAACCAAATTATACCTTTCCAATCATGCATCACCTTTATTTTGCCCCATCTCTTTTAAGCATGCTCACAAACACATGGTGGACGTATAGTTTATTACCACATGAATCAATTTTTTTTCATTTTTTTCAATCATGGGAATATTTCTAACACTATTTATATCACTCCCAACCACCACACTTCAAATATAAACACCAATAACGATTACCTTGGGGCATTAATTGCACCTTTCTCCCACTTTTTAAATTTCACACTCCTTACTCAATTATTCTACAATTAAAATACTTAGGAGCTTTTTTGGATCAAATTAAGGTCCATCAACATAGGTGATTAGGCTACATATGAGGCTACCAAAGAAAATAGGTTAAAGGCTCAATGGGGTTTAACTAGGATTATGCACAAGGGTAGGTAAAAAAGAAGGTATAAAACTAGGTTATCAAAGAAATACCTAAATCATCTCCTAAACCCACATTCTTTATTTCACTTTACCAACACACTGGGAAAGTTCTAGACATGATATGCAACAAGGAATATACAAATACCTCACACGCATATGGCACATACTTGACTCACATAGGATCATCATAGACTCTTAACCAACAATAGCATGAATTCAAGTTTAAGCCACAAGAACAAGAGTCACAACCATGAGCCTAAGAGTCTCAAAAGTAGCCATTCACACATTAAACATGCTTTTCCCAAATAAAACACTTGCACCATGTAATCAAAACTAGTACCATCAAGAAAATCTTACACAAAAAATTTTAAATTGAGCCCAAAATTTGTATTTCCCCCACCCCACACATAAAAATTTACTTTATCCCCAAAGAGAATTTAAAAGTAAGAGATTAAAATACTCCCTGAGGCATCTAGGCCTAGCTAGTAGCATCTTTTTATATTAATGGGATCCTCGGGATCCCACACTCAATTTTTCTAATGCTCTTTTGCTTTGGTTTTTGGTATTCAGAATTCACATGAACCTGTGACTCAATTAATAAAAAAAACTACGTGAAATAAAAACTTAAAAAATTGAAACATAAAACATACCGACTTAACTTGGGTTTCCTCCCAAGCAGTGCCTGATTTAGTATCACGGCATGACCCAACTCAACTCAACCGTATTCCTTCAGATTTTTACTCCACTTTGGGAGCCATTTTCTCTTTTATTTTTGACCTCTTAAGTTCTCACTTTGAAGGTCAATATTTCCTTTAGATTCAACCTTTATCATGTTGGGAAACAATGGTATTTGAGGCTTGGGTCACTTAATAAGGGTTTCAAAAGAGGCCTTTGGCGGGATAACCACCCCACACTTATCCTCTTAAACAATAGTAATGCATAAATCCTTATAGTGGGATAGCATGTTTAGCAGTTTGTATAATTTAAATACCGTCTCTTCATCCTCCAATCTCATTTTTACTCCACTTGTTGCTAAAAATGGTCATCCCAAGATGATTGGCACCTATTCATCTACCTCAAAATCAAGAACAATAAAGTCAGCATGAATAATAAATTTACCAACCTTTATAAGCACATCCTTAGTCACTCCTTTGGGATGGGCTATGGTCCGATTTGCCAGCTGCAGTAGTATAGAGCTCGATCTAGGCTTCCCCAAACCCAACATGTTGAATAAAGATAGGGGCATCAAGTTGATACTTGCCCCTAAATCACTAAGTGTCTGCACCACCTCACTATTGCTAATGTAAATAGGAAGAGTAAACTTACCTGGGTCCTTCAGCTTTTTTGGCATCCTTTGAGTGACTACCAAACTACACTCCTCAGTGAGTGTTATTGCCTCCATATCCTACCATTTCATCTTACTAGCAACCACATCCCATAAGTACTTTGCATACTTGGGAATTCCCTACAAAATATCTAGCAGAGGTAAGTTAATGTGAAGCTCTCTAAACATGTCAAAGAACTTCTTAAACATTACATCCTCCTTTGCTTTAATTTTTCTCTGAAGGAAAGGTAGTGGCGGCGTCTTCTTCACTTTCTCTGCGGCAACTTTTTTCAAATACTCAAACTTTTTTAATTTTTAGCAACTTCTTCATTTACCTGTTGAGTCACCATATCAGCATCTACCTCCTTAGTTTTCTTTCGAGGTTCTCCTTGAAGCTCTTTACTACTCTTCAAGGTAATTGCCATAACATGTTTTGGGTTTTTTGTATCTGTTGGCAGACTACCTTGAGGTCTAGTATTCAATGCCTATTGCAACTTCCCAATATGCAACTCTAAGTTTCTTTGGGCCACTTGTGAATTTTTGATGTTCGCAGTCAACTGTGCTTGATTAGCTAAAAGTTGCTTCAATATCTCTTCTATGTTGCTAGTTGACTGATTCCTTTGTGCCTTAATTATTATTGCGCATTCCAAGGCTGAGTCTTCCACTTCATGTTGTAGGCATTACCATAATTTGGCCTTTAAGCACTTCCCATATACATCACCGATTTTGGATTTAAAGCGCACATAGCCACTAAGTGACCACTATTACCGCACACTTCACACCAACCTACAACTTATTAGATGGCATTAACTGTGGTTGCAGATTTTGCTGCTCCCATTTTTATGTTGTTGAACTGAGTGTTCATCAAATTTGCTAATGCAGAAACCTGAGTTGATAAGGCTGTGAATTGGTCCACCTCTAATACACCCGAAATTCTTTTTGTGGCATTTTTAGAATCTGAATGCCAATCTGAATTTCCTTATGCTATGCAGTTCAACAATTTGTATAGTTCATCATAAGTCAATTCTAGCACTTGACCACCTGCGGCTAAATCTAGCAAAATCTTTGTATTGTGATCAAGTGCTTCTACAAAAGTATGAGCAAGTACCTCATTGTACTTTTGGTGATGTGGACAGTCCAGAAGATGTGCCTTAAAGCATTCCTAAGAATGATATAGATTTTCATCAGGCTTCTATTTAAAGCTCACTATCTCACTGTGAAGCCTCACAATCTTACCTGATAGAAAGAATCTGATGAGGAACTTTTGAGCTAAGCCATCCCATGATGTGATCAAATTAGCTGACTCTGTATTTAACCACCTTTTTTATTCCCCCAACAGTGGTTAGGGAAAAAGTGTCATCCTCACATAATCTGTATTCACCCAGTCGAAATGAATATGTCAGTAAGCTCAATAAAATTCTGCAAGTGGACTTATGGATCCTCGTGTGAAAGCCCTACAAACTGTCTACTTCTACTGAGAAGTTTCACCATGTTGTATTTTAACTAAAAATTCCTCCCAGCATCCGGTGTTTGAATTGGGGAAGTCAAGTTCATCAGAAGTGGGACTGCCACTTCCCTAACAGTCCTGCGTGCTTGTTGTTCTGCAGCCATTATAGCAGGAATATCTTGGTCTTCTTCTATTAGCGGAAATTAGGAGAGACGGATTGTGTATCTCCTGCATTGATAGAAGTGTTGTTCGGGTTTGAGGCTTAGTTCAACCAAATCCCTATCCCTCGCCAGCTTACTAACCTTAAAAAGTATTTCATTCAATCACAAAACCAACACCAAGCGTAAAAACACCAAATAAATCAAAAAGTAAAACTAAAATAAATAGTTACTAAATTTCAAGTCCAGCAATGGCGCAAAAAACTTGACAGCTCACACGTAAGTGTACGTGGTCTTATCAAGTAGTAAAGTGGCCTTGAAGAATCCAAGTATCAATCCCACAGAGACTTGATTCAAAAAAAATTCTATTTTAGTTCACAATTTCGATTTAGTTGATGCAAGCGTAACCGAAAAGAGAGTTTGTAATTTATAACTCGAGAAAAGAAAACAATGTGTTAAGTAAAGATCTTGAAAAAAATCAATAGGAGAAAACCCAGGGTTAAAGAACATTAGAACAATCATACTATTTTATTGAACTTCATTTATTAAGTTGCTTATCTTCTTGGTTGATTCATAGGGTTATTTGGAACTCATTAAATCACATCAGAACCTAACACAAAATACTAGACGAATACCTAGCTCAATTAGTCATACTAGTTTTCTCGATTGAACTCTAAATACTCAAATTGAATGAAAACTCATGTGAAAACACCATTAAAAATTGTAAACACATACTTGGACACATAAATTCTCAATTATATCATTATCAACACATATAGCACAAAAATCATCCTCAAAACAAGGCTAAAAAGGCTTGAAAGTAACGCTAGAATGCAAACATACACCCAACATCATGGGACCTTATTAGGATAAGAGAGGAAATATCCAAAATACCCCTACTTAAGTTGTACAAAATCCCATGCCAGGGGTACAACTTGCCCTCATGAGGCATACCCTTCAATACGATTGGTACCCTCCATTCGTATCCTGGACTCAATCTTAACATTCAACACTATCCAGTGTACGACTCATCCGACCCAATTTGTATTGACAATATACGATTCATACCCTTCACTCGTACCCCTATCAGATTTAATCCCAAGGAAGATTTAGACACTGTCCACCATACGAGTCTGGGGTACAACTCGTACCCTAGCTTACAGCTCATAGTGATCCACTCATACTCAGATCCAACCTAAGTAACCAAGTCTAAGATTAAGTTAAGAAACCAAATGATCCGTACCCACTAATACGACTCATACCCCTAAGTCATATCCATTCCAGTAACCAAAATCTATCCGACCAACCAACACTGGTCAGCATACAACTTGACCTTACCATTTGTACCCCAACATACGACTCGTACCCATGAGTCATATTATGTCCAAAGATCCAAATTTTAGGAAATTTTCTAAGGGTCTAAACCCAGGGTGTTAGTCTCCCGCACTAGGAACATTCATTCCCAAATTACGGACAAGGTAGGGGTAACTATATGCACGAGTCATTTGCATTGTCAATATATTCCTAATCTTTAACAAAGTTTGAAATCAAAGAGGCAAAGATATTAATCTTTCCTTTAACAAACTCAGAACATAAAGATATGTTAAAGACACATACCTTCCGCATGAATTATAATAGAAGAAAATAGATGTGGATACTTAGACTTCATGTCCTACTCTGCTTCCCATATAGCTTCTTCCATCTTATGGCTCTACCACAGAACTTAATAGAAGCCACATCCTTTGTTCACAACCAATGAACCTGCCTATCCAAGATCTTAATCGGGATGTCCTCATAAGACAGAGAATCTGTGAGACCCAATCATTCCAAAGGAACAACCAAATAAGGATCACTAGTGCACTTCCTCAACATCAAAACATGAAAGGCTAGATAAACCAAGCTAAAGAGAAAAGGCAACTCCAGCTCATAAGCCACATTACTAACTCTCCAAAAAATATCCTAAGGACCAACATACAGGGGACTGAGCTTTCCATTCTTGCCAAACCACATCAATCCCTTCATGGGAGATACCTTGTAGAAGACCTTATCCCTAACATCAAACCCAAAGCCTCTACGCCCAACATCTGCATAGGATTTTTTGCTGCTTTGGGCATCCTTAAGACTATCCCAAATCACCTTTACCTTCTTTATAGCTTGGAAAACCAAGTTGAGACCAAACATGTCTGCCTCAATAAGCTCAAACAAACCAATAGGAGATCTACACCTACTACCATACAATGCCTCAAAAGGTACCAAACCAACATTAGATAATAGCTATTGTTGTAAGCAAACTCCACCAAAGATAGATGCTTAACCCAATTGTCACTTTAATTAATTACATAAGCCCGAAGCATATCCTCTAATTTTTGAATAGTTCTCTCTGCTTGCCTATCTGTCTATGGGTGGAAAGCAGTACTCAAACTCAGCTTATTCCTTAACCCTGTCAGAAAAGATTACCAGAAGTGAGATGTCTACGTGCCACAATCAGAAATAATCAAAACGGACACCCCATGCATCTTCATAATCTATTGAAGAAATAGCTTCGTATAATCCTCTACTGAGAAGGTACTCTGCACTGGTAAAAAATATGCAGACTTATTCATCTTATCCATGATGACCTAAATTGAATCATATTAGTTCTGAGACCGAGGAAGACCAGTAACAAAGTCCTTATTAATTACTTCCTATTTCCATTCGGGAAAATCAATTTCTTGATACAACCCTCCTGGCCTCATTTACTCAACCTTAACCTAGTGACACACCATGCACTTGGACACAAAAGCAGCCATATCCTTCTTCATGCCATTCCACCAATAGATCTCCTTAAGATCATGATACGTATTAGTCAAGACAGGATGGAAAACATAGCGCTACTTATATTCCTTAGACAAAACCCTTTGTTACAACCCGTCAACATTAAAAATCCATAACCTTTCTTGGTACCTAAAGTACCATCACTACTAATCTAAAACACCATTACCTTTTCCCTACCAATATCACTCTTTATTTTTATCAAGATAGGATCTAGCACTTGTTTCTCCTTAATTTTTGTATGAAGAGACGATCAAACCACTTCTTGCACCATTACTCCACTATTCTTTGAGTCCAAGAGGTGAACTCTAAGATTAGCAAAGCGGTGAATATCCTTAACCATTTCTCATTTTCATTCCTCCACATGAGCTAAAATCCCTAAGGATAACCGACTAAGAGAATCAACAACCATATTATCTTTACCTAGATGGTAGTGAAGACTCATATCATAGTTCTTGTGTAGTTCAATCTATCTCTTGTACCTAAGATTAAGCTTCTTTTGAGTGAACACATATTGTAGACTCTTATGATCAGAGGCTAAGGTTTTAAACTTTCCTAGGGTGTCTAAAAGAAATGTTGAGTAGAGTTTTGTGCATGGGTATAAAGCACACCAAACTTATGGGCAAAAGGTTGTAAGATATTTTAGGAAAGTTTTCCTTCTTTTAGTATTCATGTAATGCAAAATGGCATGAGCTTTATTGAATCCACTTTATAACTCATTTTTTCTCTATTTATAGAAAATACCTAGCAAGAAAATAATGAGAAAAGGGATGGAGATCAGCCCGCACCACCTGTTCAGAAAGATCCCCTGAATAAATATATTTCCCACTCTGAGTTCATGCTCACTTTTACCAGTTTGGCCTATTTTATGGTTGCTCAAAATTATCAGCCAACTATTTACCCAGCCAATCCAGTGATGAATACAACCACAGCTAGATTCTGAGACTTCACTTAGATGAATCCGCTGGTGTTTTTTAGATCCAAGTTCGAGAAAGATCCACAAGAGTTTCTAAACATTATGAAGAAGATGGTCGATATTATGGGTGTCACCTCGAGTAAGAGTGCTGAGTTAGCTAATTATTAGTCGTAGGGAGTAGCTCATACTTAGTTCAAGTAGTGGAAGGAGGACAGGGGTGTTAAGGAATGGCCTATATAGAAGGAGGAGTTTTCCATGACCTTTTTAGAGAAGTTCTTCCCACTGGAGTTAAGGGAGGCTAAGGTGAAGGAGTTCACAAATCTAAAGCAAGGCAACAAGAGTGTGAAGGAATACTAACTCAAGATTACTCAGTTGTCAAGGTATGTTCCAACTATAGTGGTTGATTCTAGGTCCAGAATGAGTAAGTTTGTTTCAGTTGTTTTGAAGTATATGGTTAAGGAGTATAGAACATCTATGTTTATAAGGGAGATGGACCTTTCTAGATCGATGGTACATGCTCAGCAGATTGAGGAAGAGAAGCTTAAAGAAAAGAAACAAAAGAATAAGAAGGCCAGAACAGGCAGCTTTAACTTCTCACTAAGGAAGTCTAATGGTGGAAATCACTTTTAGTTCTTCGATAGATGTTCAAATCCAATCCCATATTCAGCTAGTGCGCCAGTTCATATGTTCAGGCAGAACATTTAGGATAGAGTGTCAAGCTCTAAATCCAAGAGTAGTATGCATAGAGCTCGCACCAATCTTATTTGTAGGAATTATGGTAGGATTCACCATTATGAGGCAGGAGTAGGCAGTGATGTGTGTTTTGGATGTGGCAAGCCAGGCCATAGAATAAGGGATTGGCCAATGGTTTGCAGAAGGGTAAAGACATTCATCAGCCAGGTCAGTCCAACTTTTCATTAGCTCCAGTAGGTTACCTGACTTAGCAGGTTATCACCTTCTATACAAACAGTGGGCATCATCAAAACTAACTTTATGCTCTCCAGACTTGATAGGTTTAGGAAAGTTCTCCCGATATGGTTAAAGGTATATTACAAGTATTCCATCTTCATTTTTATGCATTGTTAGAACCAAGAACTTTACTTTTATTTATGACTCCTTATATAGCTGTAAACTTTTGTTTCAGTCCAAAAATCTTAGAAGAATCCTCTTCAATGTCTACACCGGTGGGGTTCTATCACAGCCAGATGGGTATACAAAAATTGTCGAATCATAATGTCTCAGAAAATTTCTTTATTGATCTTGTGGAGTTTGAGATGACTAATTTTGATGTCATTCTCTACATGGATTAGATCCACTTGTTCTATGCCTTAATTAATTGTAGAAATAGAATTGTTTAATTTTAGTTTCCTAATAAGCTTGTTATTGAATGAAGAGGTTGTACTTTAGTGCCTATTGGTCAGATTATTTCCTATCTTAAGGCAAGAAAGATGATATCCAAAGGATATATATGCCATTTCATTCAAGTCAAGGACTCAAACTCTAAAACTCTAAGTCTTAAGTTTGTTCCATTAGTAAATGAGTTTCCAAAAATGTTGCCTAAAGATCTTCTCAGAGTTTCTCCAAAAAATGAAATTGACTTCAAAATAGATCTCAATACAGATACCCAACATATATCAATTTCACCTTACAGAATGGCTCTAGTTGAGCTTAAGGAATTAAAGAAACAGTTGAAAGATCTCTTAGAAAAGGATTTCATCAGGCCTAGTGTTTTCCCTGGGTGCATCAGTCCTCTTAGTGCACAAGAAAGATGGTTCCCTTAGAATGTGCATTGACTATTGCCAGGTTAACAAATTTACCATCAAGAATAAGTATCCTCTCCCCAGTATTGATGATTTTTTCAACCAACTTCAGGGTGGAAGTTATTTATATAAGATTGACCTCAGATCCGGCTATCATCAGCTCAGAGTCAGAGAATATGACATTCCTAACATAGCTTTTCAAACTCGGTAATATCACTTCAAATTCCTAGTTATGTCTTTTAGACTAACAAATGCTCCTACAGCTTTTATGGACTTAGTGAAAAGGATATTCAAGCTGTACTTGGACATGTTAATTATAGTCTTCATAGATGACATTCTCGTCTATTCTTTTAATGAAGGTGATCATACAGACCGTTTAAGGGTTGTATTGCAGTCCCTAAGAGATCACCAATTATTTTCTAAGTTTATGAAGTGATAATTATAGTTGAGATCAGTAGCTTTCATTGGCCACATCATTTCCGGTGATGGCATTTAAGTTGATCCTAAAAAGACCAAAGTAGTGAGAAACTAGCCTAGACTAATCAATCCATTTGACACCTGGAGTTTCTTGGGTTTAGCTCGCTGTTGCAGACAGTTTATTGAAGGGTTTTCTTCTATTGCTTCTACCATGTCTTAACTAACCCAAAAGAAAGTCGAATTTCAGTGGTCAGATTCCTGGGAGAAGATTTTTCATAAATTGAAGACTCGACTCACTTCCGCTTCAATCTTTACTTTACCAGATGGCATAGATAGGTTTGTAGTTTATTATGATGCTTCTAGAGTTGGTATTGGTTGTGTGTGAATACGGCGATGTAAGGTCATACCTATGCCTCTAGAAAGCTTAAACTCTATGAGAAGAATTACCCAAACCAGGATATTGAGTTAGCAGCAGTTGTCTTTGCCTTAAAGATTTGAAGGCATTACCTTTATAGTGTTAATGTTAATATGTTTACGGACCATAAGAGTTTACAGTATATATTCATGTAGAAAGACTTGAATCTTCATTAGAGAAGGTGTCTTGAATTATTGAAGGACTATGATATGAGTGTGTTGTATCACTCGAGTAAGGCCAATGTGATGGCTGATACATGTCACAACCCGAACTAGAGCCTGGACATGACGGGTATCTTAAGTCCCATGTGGATCAGAGATCACCCCCTGCACCCAACCAACAAAACACAAAATACCCAAGGTCGGATGAATTTTGAACATATAACAAGATAGCATACAAAAACTTAAGGAAATTTAAAACATGTCTATAACTAACGATGGGTGACCGTCCAAACAACCGACCAACACCATCCAATATCCACAGTAATTCAAATAAATCCTTCTAAACAAAAAACCAAAATTGAATTTCAATGAAGTGTCGGGGCATACCCCAGAATATAGCCAAAAATAAGTCTAAACAATTTGAGATATAAGAGACCAAAACATGAAATGTAGACTATCGATGCATGAAAACTCACCACTTTGATGTCAACTCATTAGCTGATCCCAAATTCTAATTACTTAGCAATAGGAGTAGAAGTATGACAAATTCCTGCATCACGTGGGGATATGGCGTCCAAAGATAGTTAAAAGTTAGAGTGCTAACATGAATCTCAGGTATAAGGTTAACATAATGACATGGTCAATAGTTCAAAAACATTCAAAACCAATGCACATAATCAAATGCATATACATATATATATATTACATGTCGGGATAGGGAGAAAGGCTAAACATGAGGTTTAAAACTTTAGCCAAGATTGTGTAGATCAACTGTCATAACATGTACGGACTACATGGGCCCCATATCTTACCCCCTAGTTGGGCCCCAATGCGTATAGACGCACAAACTAGAGAATAATCTCATTTATATTCACGGGGGACTCGTACTTCCCAATCATATACTAAGGGCACTTAAGCAACCGATCATGTGATGATTTAAGGGGACTCAAACCTCCCTAATAATTTGATAATAATGAGAGGGGATCAAAACTCCAGAGTAACTTTGAACCTCGCATCGGTAAACACAGTTTCCAATATCCGTCACTCAAACCTCAAATTTCACGACTCAGCTACACAACACCCATTAATGCCCAATTAAAGCATTTATCACACAATCACATTCATTGTACCACAAAACACATTTAGGCATACGTTGTTCATATTGTCATACCAACTACACTTACAAGGTAACAACAAAATGCCAAAACAATTACATCACTTGGGGAAATTCACAACCCCTTGGTTCAATTTTACAAATTCACATGTTTCTTATAATTAAAAACCCATTTCGCATTATGGGATTGGGGTTATAACTACTTCAAAAGTCTCAAGTTTGATAAAATCATAATTCTCGAGTTCATTTACGATACCCATGTAACCATAAGTACTAAACCATATGAAAACCATAGAAAATATTGTTCAACAACAAGCATTCAAAACCCTCGATCCTTGTTTTAAAATCAATATGAATATCACATGAGCAATACTTTAAAACATGTGCTTTTAACAAATTAATAATAAGAGAAGCGTTTCATTCATTAAATACCAAGAAATTTGGAGAGAAATCGACCATTGATCCCTTAGATGACCAACTTGATGAAAACCTAGCTTGACTTGCTTGAGGGAATCTAGAAAGCCTTTTAGAGTGTTTGAGAAGTTACTTAGATTTTTTTCTGAGTGCTAATGAAACCCTAAAGGGTTTATAAGACGTGGGTTTCAATTCGGCTAACATGGGAAATATCCAGAATGGTCTTAACTTACAAGATAAAAAAGTCCATCAACCATTGACTCATAGCCACTCTTAAATACTCGTCACCACAAGTCATAATAAAGATAGTGTCTAAGACCCCCCCATACTGTTGACCCTATGAATCAACTGGTACCACTCATAATAAGACCCTAAGACTCATAGCATCAAATCATAGTCAACATAAAACTAAATTGGGTAAACACTAGATATCTTATAATTTGCACTCAATGACTCGCAATAAATCCTTATGTCTTATAGTGAGCCACTCATACTCAAAGAAGAACTTAACCACTTAATTTCTAATTTGTTTATGATTGGTTCCATAGGACCCCTCAAGACATATTATGACTCGTTAGATGATACATTGCTAGGGCAGAAAGCTTAGAACTCAAAAAATATCTTGACTACCAAAAACTCGAGGAATTACATACTCCCTCCTTATGATCATTCATCTGTGAATGATAGGACAAAGAATTTATTAGAAAAATTTGACTCAACATACCACAACTCTTACCTCAACAAAGACAGAAAACAAAGATGCCAAGGAAAACATAATTTTCTTTAACAAAGTCAAAAAAAATGTAAAGAAAAACACATACCATTAGCACAATTATTCAGAACATGAAACTAGAATGGGAACTTGGACGCCATGTCCTCTTTGGCTTCACACGTAGCTTCCTCAACCTTTTCGTTCCTCCAAAGAACCTTTACTGATTCCATATCCTTAGTCATAAATAATGGACTTGTCGATCCAAAATTTCAACTGGGACTTCCTCATAAGATAAGGAATTTGAAATACCTACATCCTCCAAAGGAACAACCATTGAAGGATCACCCAAGCACTTTCTCAACTTCAAAATATGAAACACTGAATGAATGGAGCTCAAACTAGTGGAAAAATCCAATTCATATGCAATATTAAAGACCTTTATTAAAATCAAGTATGGACCAATATAATGGGGAATGAGCTTTCTCTTCTTACCAAATTACATCACTCATTTTATAGGGGACACCTTCAAAAACACCCAATCACCAAAACTGAACCCTAATTCCATTCACCTCATATCTGTATAGGACTTTGGTGACTTTGGGTGGCCTTTAGTCTATCTCAAATTATCTTCACCTTCTCCATAGCTTAGTGAATCAAATCGAGGCCAAACATCTTATTTTCACCAACCTCAAACTACCCAAAAGAAGACCTACACCTCCTACCATATTAGGCCTCAAACAAAGCTATACCAATACTAGAGTTATCATTATTGTTGTAGGCAAATTCTATGAGAGGCGGGTGGTCAACCCAAACAACCTCAAAATCAAATACACAAGATCGAAGAATATCCTTCCAGACCAAAATTTTCCTTTCTACTTGCCCATTTACTTATGGTACTAAGGGCTACCTTAGTCCCAAAACCTCACTGGAGTGACCTCTAAAACTGAGATGAGAACTGAGTACCCCAATCAGTTATGATGCAAACTGGAGTACCATGCAACTTCACGATCTCCTTAATGAATAATGTGGCATAATCTTTAGAAGATAAATTAGTCCTCACTGACAACAAATAAGAAGACTTAGTTATCCTATCCATGATGACCCAAATCGAATCAAGTTATTGGCGAGACCACGGAAAACTGGTAACAAAATCTATATTAATTATCTCCCATTTCCACAGTGGTTATTCAATCGCTTGAGACAACCCACCAGGCCTCAAGTGTTGTACCTTCATTTATTGACACACCATGCACTTTGCCACAAAATTGGCCTCATCCCACTTCATATTATTCCACCAATAAATTTCCTGGAGGTCGTGATATATTTTCGTCGAACTAGGATGAATAGTGTAATACAACTCATGAGCTTTGGCCAAAATTCTTCCTCGCAACCCATCAACATTAGGAACACATAGTCTACCTTGGTACCTCAAGATACCATAGCAACCAATCTCAAAAACCATCATATTCTACCTACCTTTATCATTCTTCATTTGCATCAGAATAGGATCCAACACTTGCTTCTCCTTTACTTTAGCATCAAGAGATGACCTCACCACCTCTTGGACAATCACACCATCATCCTTAAAATCAAAGAAATGGACTCCTAGATTTTCCAAGTGGTAAATATCCTTCACCAAATCCTATTTATCCTCATCCATATAACATAAGCTTCTCATAGACAACCTGCTAAGATTATCAACAACCACGTTAGCTTTACCTAGAAGATAGTAGAGACTTATGTCATAGTCTTTTAGTAACTAAGCCACTTCCTTTGCCTGAGATTTAATTTTTTTGGGTGAACATGTATTGTAGGATCTTATGATTAGAATAAATACCAACATGGACTCCACACAAATAATGTCGCCTAATCTTTAGTGCAAACACCATAGCTAACAATTCCAAATCGTAGGCTGAATAATTTTTATCATAAACTTTCAACAATCTAGAAGCATAAGAAACCACTGTACCACACTGCATCAATATATACCTTAACCCAACTCGGGATGTATCACAAAAGAAAATAAAACCATCAGTGCTATCAGGTAGAGTGATGTAAGACCCCACAAAAATCCTAAGTGTAAGTCAGTCCCTCAGAGCTTGATAAGGGGTCCCAAACTTAGAAAATTTTAGCTAAGTATTGGAACTTAGTCTTTTCTAAAGTCCTCAAACTCTGAGGAATTCATTTATGATCTTCCCGACCTCCAAAAGTTAGTTTTTAAATTGATTCATTATTGGGGGATTCAATAGTACATTTTGGGTGAGTTTAGGAATTTTCAGACAAGCGTAAGGGCATGTTTAAAACTCCAAAATAACATCTCAAGGCGATTAGCCCGCAGTGCCTCGCGCAGTTTGATGCTAGGGGAAGCCTGCAATAGAGACCACGGTGCCTCTCCTAGAGCAGCGTTCCAGAGCCCGCGATGCCCTAGCCAGTCCGGTTTGAGTAAATTCTCCAGTCAGGTTTCACATTTTTAAAGGTAAATGGATCATTTTCCCTTCACCCAATGGCTCTATATCACAGGATTAAAGCCCCAAATAGCAAAATCACTCATTCTTTTCACTAAATACTCTCAAGAACAATCCCTAGCTTTATTAAGTTCAAGAAACAAACCTCAAGAAGTCACCCCAATCTCCATGAAGTTGACAATTAAGGTATGTGAAGTGTTTATCCAATGGTTCCTTCCACCCTTTAAGTTCAATAAACTATTTTTAAAACCTTCAATTGTATTGATTTCATGAATTCCAAGTTAGATTTTACTATAATGATTAGTTGGGATTTTAATCCATGTATTATTAGAAGTCTCATGGGTAATTAATTGATATATGTGTAGCATCATGTGAATCTATGTTAAACCCTTGAATGTGTAAAGTTATTTTGGTAGTCGTGATGCATTAGCATGTTGTTCATACCCAAGTATAAGGTTATGCATACCATGTGTTTGACAAAATGCATAAGTGAATAAATTGTGCATTGTGGTCCATTGGTGACCTTATGATGAATTCATGCTAGAAGTACATGTTCTAAATTTTCTCGTATGTTAAAGTTAAACTTTTTAAGTGATTAATGAAATGTTCATGAGAATTAAATAGTGAAATTTTGATATGCTATCATGTGTTTTCATCTATGTACAATCCCAAGAATATAGCAAAATGTCTCAGTGACTGTATTATGAATAGTTGATTGTTGTCATATTATCGAGAAGTGCCATGTCTTAGTATTATCTATGCTATCGAGTCCTGGGGGTATTTAATAACCATTAATTTACTTGTTTACCTAGATCCAATATCAGTACAAAATTGTATCAGTCATATCATATTTAGTAGTACTCTCAGTCAGATATGAAACTTAGTAGAACTCAGTCAGTTGCAGAACTTAGAACTCAGTAAACTCAGTATTAGACCATTTTAGTTCAGAACATCGGATCAGTGTCTTTCAGTTCGGAGTAGGATTCAGCACTGAGTGAACCCAAGGATGGGGACTCACCTACCAGTAGAGGGTATGATCCTTAGAAGCAGTCCTTGCATTACAGAAGTACACAACTAGCATAGGTTGAGACATCAACCTACTAGTTAAGGGTTGATGAGGTGTCTTACCTTCCAGTTGAGGGTACCACTGTTCTCATTCAGATCACCCACCAGGTGAGGGCGACTCAATATTTATCTTTATCCGTGGCATGGTACTGATACGCTTCAAACTGGGGTTACAAGTTGGACCCCAATCAGTTTAGAGAAGGGCATATTGGTTAGATGATTACCTCCCACAGTCTCAGTATTGAACTCAGTTCAGTTCTATAGAAATCAAGACTGTCAGACACAGTCACTTAGTTCAGCATAGAACTCATAATAATTCTACAGAAATTAGGATTGTAAGATATAGTCACTCAGTTATCAGTAATACAGTATAAGTAAACTCAGATATTAGTAAACCAGTAATTTAGAACTCAGTATTCAGTATTACCATGAGCATAGTTACAGCTCAACCATTCATGTATGTACTCTCTTTTAGTTATGATCATGTTATTTAGTCAGTTATTGTTCATGCAATGAACCCCTATACATCAGCCTACCTCACCTAGCATACCAGTACATTCGAAGTACTGACGCATACTTTTTTTTGTACTATGAAGTCTTATATCATAGGTTCAGACGTACGGGCTCTCGCCCGCACTTAGCAGCCTAATCTATTAGCAGCAAAGTTAGTGGTAAGTCCTCATAGTTTGAGGATAGATTTATCATTTTTGTTATAGCAGTACTCAGTTTACTTTAGTAGTCGAAGTTAGTTGGGGACTTGTCCTATCATCTTTTTGTTCAAACAGTAGAGGCTTTTTAGACTAGAGTTTTTTAGAAAGATGTATCAGTATTTAGTTCTCAATATTTATTTCTTATTTGAAGCTTATGGCAGATCTTCGCCTAATTTCTACATAATTACAATATTATTGTTCAGTTATTATAGCAGGTACCAGTCGTGGGTTAGCTTATGGTCCTTTGAGATTATGAGCATTGTGTAGCATCTAGGGTATAGACTCAAGGCATTATAAACTTAGTATTGATGCATACTTTTCTACCTCACTTAGCATACCATTACATTCAAAGTATTGATGCATACTTTTCTTTTCTGCCATGATGTCTTATATCATCGGTTCAAATGTATGGGCTCCCGACTATACTTAGCATCCCATCTATCAGCAGCAGAGTTAGTGGTGAGTCCTTATACTTTGAGGATACATTTATCATTTTAGTTATATCAGTACTCAATTTACTTTAGTAGTTAGAGTTAGTTGGGGAGTTATCCCATCAGCTTTTTATTCAGACAGTAGTGGCTTTTCAGACTAAAGTTTTTCAGATAGATATATC
Source organism: Capsicum baccatum var. pendulum (assembly GCA_030864225.1). Taxonomy (NCBI): domain Eukaryota; kingdom Viridiplantae; phylum Streptophyta; class Magnoliopsida; order Solanales; family Solanaceae; genus Capsicum; species Capsicum baccatum. The sequence continues at coordinate 155,027,510 of CM061558.1, forward strand.
AGTATTCAGTTCTCAATATTTATTTATTACTTGAACCTTATGGTAGATTTCTACCTAATTTCTACATAATTACAATATTGTTATTCAGTTATTACAGCATGTACCAATCATGGGTTAGCTTGTGGTCCTTCGGGATTATAAGCACCATGTAGCATCCGGGGTACAGACTTGGGGCATTAAAAGTAAAGCCCAGAGATGAAGTAAACTTCTCCTTCATCTTCATGAAACTTATTCTTTGTGCAGAACAAATATGTTGGTTAAGAAGAGGGACCTTTCCAAATTGATGGTCCATGCTCAATAGATTGAGGAGGAGAACCTCAAAGAAAAGGAAAAAAAAATAAGAAGGCCAGAATAGGTAGCTTTAAATTCTCATTGTAAAGGTCTAATGGTGAAAATCGCTCTCCGTTCCACCAGATATTTTCAACTCCATCCCCATATTTAGTCAGTGCACTAATGCATAACTTCAGGCAGGACAGTAGGAATAGAGCACCAGGCTTTAAGTCCTAGGGTGGTATCCATATTGGTTCCACTAATTTGTTGTGTAGGAATTACCAGGGTAAGTAGAGAGAAGAGAGTGATGTGTGTTTTGGAAGTATAAAGCCAGGCCACAGGATCAGGGATTACCCAATAATTAGTCAAAAAGGTAAAGACTTTCATTAGCAAGGTCAGTCCAACTTTTCATCAACATAAGTAGGTCACCTAACTCAGTAGGGCGCCACCTCTATTACCTCCACTGGGAATCGTCAGAACCAAATTTACTCTCTCCAGACTCAACAAAATTAGAAAAGTCCTCCTGATATAGTTATGGGTATGTTACAAGTCTTTCATTTTTATATTTATGCATTGTTATACCCGGGAGCTTCATATTCCATTATGACTCCTTATATAGCTTTAGACTTTGGCGTCAGTCCCAAAATCATAGCAGAATACTTTTCAGCGTTTACGCAGTGAGAAGTTCTATCATAGCCAGACGGGAATACAAAATTTACAATTAAAGTGTCTCAAAAAATTTTCACTTTATCTTATGGAGTTAGAGATGATTGATTTTTAACTCATTCTCAACATAGATTGACTCTACTCATGCTATGGATCATTTAATTATTGAAATAGAGTTTTTCAGTTTCATTTTCCTAATGAGCGCATTATTGAATGGAGAGGTGGTACTTCAGTGCCTAAGGGTCAATTTATTTCCTATCTTATAGAAACAAAGATGATATCCAAGGGATGTATATACCATGTCATTCGAGTAAAGGACTCAAACTCTAAAAATCCAAGTTTTAAGTTATTTCTAGTAGTGAATGAGTTTCTAGAAGTGTTTTCTAAAATACTCCTAGAGTTTCTCCCGTAAGGGAATTGAATTTGGAATAGATGTCATTCCAGATCCCCAGCCTATATCAAATCAACCTTATCAAATGTATCCAACTAAGCTTAAGGAATTGAAGGAACATTTGAAAGATATCTTAGATAAGGGTTTATTAGGCCTAGTGTATCCTACTAGGGTTCCACAGTCCTCTCCTTGCACAAGAAAGATAGTTTTGTCATAAACTGCATTGCTACGATTAGTAAAATAAAGTCACAATCAAGAATAACTATCCTCTCCCTAGGATTAATGACTTTTTGACTAACTTTAGGGTTCAAATTATTTCTCTAAGATATTCCTCAGATCCTGTTATCTTCATCTCAGAGTCAGAGAATGTGACATTTTAAAGTCAGTTTAAGAACTTAGTATGGTTACTATGAATTCCTAATTATATCTTTTAGAGTAACGAATTCTCCTACTGCTTTTATATACTTAATAAAAAGGGTGTTCAAGCAATACTTGGACATGTTCATTATTGTCTTCATAGATGACATTCTCTTCTATTAATGTAATGAAGGTGATTATGCAAACTATTTAAGGACTGTACTACAGACCCTTAAGGATCACCAGTTATTCGCTAAGTTTAGTAAGTGCTAATTCTAGTTGATATAAGTATCTTTCCTTGGCCATATCATTTCTGATGATGGCATTTGAGTTGATCCTCAAAAGACTGATGTAGTCGAAAACTGTCCTAGACCCATCTCTTTATCAGACATTAAGAGTTCCTTAGGTTTAGATGGCCATTATAGATAGTTTGTTGAGGGGTTTTAATCTATTTCTTCTCCCATTTCTCAACTAACTTAGAAGAAATTCAAATTTCTGTGGTCAGATTCCTGTGAGAAGAGTTTTTAGGAGTTGAAAACTCAACTCAGTTTCGCTCTAGTCTTTAATTTACCATATGGCATAAATGGGTTTGTAATTTATTGTGACACTTCTAGAGTTGGCCTTGGTTGTGTGTTAATCCAGCGAGGTAAGGACATAGCCTATGCCTCTAGGCAGCTTAAACCCCATAGAAGAATTACCCAACTAAGGACCTTAAGTTAGCAAAAGTTTTCTTTGCCCTAAATATTAGGAGGCATTACCTATATGGATTTCATGTTTATGTGTTTATGGACCATAAGAGTTTACAGTATGTGTTCAAGCAGAAAAACCTAAATCTTTGTCTGAGAAGGTGGCTTGAATTATTAAAATTCTATGATATGAGTGTGTTGTGTATAACCTGGGTAAGTCCAATATGATGGTTGATACCCTTAGTAGGTTGTCTATGGGAAGTTTTTCACATGTTTAGTATGATAAGAAAGAATTAGTCCATGAGGTTCATCAGATTATGGGATTAAGGTTTTTGGTTGGTTGATTATGCTGAAGGTAGTATATGGGTTCAGAATTGTTTGAAATCTTCATTAGTTGCTAAAGTGAAAGAAAAACCAGACAGGGATACTATTTTGACCAAGTTGAAGGAGGCTGTTAGGAATTAGAAAGTTGAGGTTTTCACCAAGGGTGAGACGATATGCTTCGCTATCAAGGTAGGTTATGTGTCCGAGTGTGGATGGTCTGAAGCATCATATATTTGTAGAAGTGCATGGTGTACAATATTATATTCACCCAGGAGCCACTAAGATGTACCGAGATTTATGGTAAATATATTGGTAGATTGGTATAAATAAAGTTTTGCAGCATTTATAGCTAAGTTTTTGAATTATCAGTAGGTTAAGGTCAAGCACTAAAGGCCTAGTTGTACGCTTCATGAGTTTAAAATCTCCACATGGAATCGGGAAGTGGTGAACATGGAGTTTGTGATAAGGTTGCCTCGTATGCGCCATCAGCATGATTCAATTTGGGTCATTGTATATAGAATGACCAAGTCAACCTATTTTTAGACAGTTCATACTTCGTATTAAACTGAAGATTATGCTCGTCTCTATCTAAGGGAGTTGGTAAAGTTGCATAGGGTACCTCTGACCATCATTTAAGATAGAGATACCTAACTTACATCTCACTTTTAGAAGGCTTTTCAGAAGGGTCTTGGTACCCAAATCCATCTCAGTAAAACATTTTATTCTCAAACAAATAGTCAGGAGAAAAGGACTATTCAAACTTTAGGGGACATGTCAAGGTATTATGTTATTGACTTTAAGGGTAGTTGGGATGACTACTTACCTTTGTTTGAGTTTGTATACAACAACAACTATCACTCTAACATTCAGATGCCTTCATTAGAAGCTCTTTATTGGAGGAGGTATAAATCTCCTATTAGTTGGTTTGAAGTAGGTGAGGCTGCCTTGATAGGGCCAGATTCAGTGTTTGAGGAGATGGAGAATGTACAGTTAATCCACAAAAGGTTAAAGAGAGCCCAAAGTCATCAAAAATCTTATACAGATATGAGGAGAAAAGATCTTGAATTAGAAGTTGGTGACCTGGTTTATCTAAAAATTTTGACTATGAATGGGGTAAACATATTTGGCAAGATGGGGAAGCTCAGTCCCCACTATATTATCCCATATAGGATTTTGAGTCATTTTGGGAAGGTAGCTTATGAGTTAGAGTTGCCAACAGATTTGGTATCAGTGTATTCAGTGTTTCATGTTCTAAGATAAAGAAATGTATTGGTGACTCAACTTCTTTTGTCCCTTTAGAGTGTGTGGATGTGAAATATAACCTTTCCTATGAGGAAGTCCCAGTTGAAATCCTTGACCATCAGACTCATAGGTTGAAGAATAAAGAAGTTCCCTTGGTTAAAGTCTTATGCCGAAATCAGTCCATTAAGAGGGATACTTGGGAAGCACAAGTAGATATGTGAGCCAAGCATCCTTATCTTTTCTCAATGAATTTAGATCCAGCTTGAGGTAATGCTTCTCCCTTAAGTGATTCTCTCGTTTTCTATCTCAGTTATATAACCATTCTCATGTCATTGAATGCATTCATGAATTTAGTCCAAACCATGTATCATGTTTCAGATTCAGTTATTTAATCATGATTTAACTCATAAGTATTCTGTAAATAATCTTAGTTTTCTTGGTATCTTAGAAAAAACAACTTCATTCAAGTATAAATGGTCCTAAGGGAGAGATATTGTAGTATTTCGTATGATCATAGGCTCATTTCCAGCACCTATTCATACGTTTAAGGAGTCTAAGGCATAAAGTTTACACTAAGTATAAGGGATTTAACCATTTTTAAGACCCCAGGAATTCAAAGATTTTTATTTTGGCCTTCCCTAGTTTGAATCATCGATTTTTGAGTTGAAATATGTTTAAGGATGTTAAAAGGGTCATTCGGGAGGGTTTTGAAATTTTTGGTAAAGGTTCGAGGTGATTTTGGACCTTGGAGGAAGTAATTCTCTGCGATATTAGCATGTCACAGAGGTTAGCCTATGCGATTAGCTTTGCACGAAGGTTGGACCTCCAGAATAAGCTCCATTACATGGAGGTTTGCATCAGTGATAACCTCCATAAAATGGACACTGCATTTTCCTACTTTCTTATAACATAGGTTTGAATGCGCAATTGCCTGGTCATCCTTAGAAATCTCAGTACCTATCAGCGGCAATAGTAGTGGGTCCTCATCCATGGAGGACAACATATGTTATTGCAGTTATTTCAGTATTTCTTTATGTTCAGTCAGTTGAGTTAGTTGGGGGGTTTGTTCCATCAATTTCTCATGTCTTAGAGGCTTTCAGACGTTATCACTAGATGTCTGATATTAAGATATTCAGACTAGATATTCAGCTAGTCAGAATCATTTTCGATTTATTCTATAATTCAGACATGTTGGTATTTGTTTCAGTTTTATATCTTATCAGACCTTTAATAGTTTAAATTATGCACATGATGTTTTATTATTGTATTATTCAGTGCTCACTATAGGTACCAGATCATGGGTTAGCTTAAGGTTACTTGTGGTCTTAAGCACCGTGTTACAACTAGGGGGTATCCTTGAGTTGTGACAGTCATTGTGGATAGGAAGACCAAGTATGCTTGCTTCTTGCCTGTAATGACTAGTTATTCAACTGAGGATTATGCGAAGTTGTTTATTCAAGAGATCGTTAAATTGCATAGTTCCCCAGTTTCTATCATATATGATCGAGGTACGCAGTTCTGGTCTTACTTCTAGCATTTTTTAGAGAGGTTTGAGGACTAAGGTGAACCTTAGCTATCATGACCCGATCTAGGGCCTAGCTATGACCGGCATGTCAAGTCCCACATGGACCGGAGACCACCCCTAATGCACCTAACCAAGCAACACGATATCCCTGTTGTCGGTTGAATTCTGAACATATAACATGATAAATTTGAAGAATAAAAGATACTTCTATGATCCATAACCAACAACCGGCCAAAACAACCAACCAACACCACCCAAGTATATAGTAATCAAACAAAGCCTTTTAACACAAGAACCAAGAACAGTCTTCGTCAGGACATGTTCCCGACTCTGACAAATGGCAATTAAAATGAAAATGATAATGTTAATGATAGAAACTTTCAACTCAAATCTGAGAATGAAATATAGTGAAATGCCTAAGCCTTTCAGGGAATGGAAGATCACCACTTTACTATAACACAACGAACCGACAAACCAAGACGATCCATGTAACTCTATGCAAGAAAAGTATACTTGCCTTCAGACACTGCATCGTGTGGGGATATAGCGTCTGGATATGGTTAGTGGGGTGAACACTAGCATGAAACTCAGGGATAAATAAGCAAAATAATGCAATGATCAATACTTTAAAATTAGTCAAAATCCAATGCACATAAATATATGAAAGTACATTTATAAATATATACATATATATACATAATATATGTGTGTGTATATATACACACACACACATCATGTGATGGGATAGGGAAAAGACTTAATAGGCTCTTTAAAACTTTAACCTAGATTGTGTAGCTCAACCATCATAACATGAGAAGGCATCCACTGGTTATACAGGCCCATCTCTCTCCCAGCAGGTAGGGCCCCAGTGCATGTGGCCGCACAAACCAAAGGGTAAACATATGCACTATAGGGGAGTTGAACCTCCCTGCATATCAAGGTGACACGAGCACTAAATCATGTAATAAAATATGGGAGACTCGAACCACCCGATCATATAGACCCTCACATCGACAACTGCAATTTCTAGTATTGGTATCTCAGAACTCCACTTTCATGACTCAGCTACACAACACTAATTAAAGACCAATTAAATACATTCATCACACATTCCCATTTATTGAACCATATTTCACATCAAGGCATACATTATTGGTATCGCCATACCAACTACACTTGCAAAGTAACAACAACATGCCAATATGATTACATCACTGGGGGAACTCACAACCCCCTTGGTTCAAATATGCCATAGCTTGTGGAAAAAAAACCTACAAGGTTCAATAGGAAACCATTATGCATTTGTTCAAGGATAATTCAATTCCAATATTTCTCATAATTAAAACCAATTTCACAATATGTGTTTGGGTTCATAACCACTTCAAAAGTCACAAGTTTAGGGAAAATCATAATTCTCCAGTTTATTCACCATACCCATTCACCCACAAGTTCAAAATAACGTTTAAAGCTGATAATCATATGTAAACCATGGGAAAACATTGTTCAACAAAAAGCATTCAAAACTCACAAGCCTTGATTCAAAGCCAACATCAATATCTCATGAACAATACTTTAAAACATATGCTTTTAACAAATTAACAGTAAGGGTAAAGTAATATGCCTAAATTACTAAGTTTTGCAGAAGGAATTCAACCCTTGAGCCCTTGGACGACCTACTTCTTGGAAACCCTAAGTATTGCTACTTGAGAGAATTTGAGAGAGCTTTGGAAGTGTTTGAGTACCTTAAGGATAAAATGTAACCCCCCCCTATGTGCTTTATGGGAGTGGGGTTTTAATTAGGGAAGGAGGGAATTGTCCAAAGTGCCCACAAATTAAAAATTGAATTTTTGTAGTCAATGATTATGGGTCACTATACGAACCGTATAGTCTCATTATGACTCTTCACCATGAGTTATAGACAAGGCAGTCTTTAAGGAACTCACAATCTGTTGACCCTATGACTCAACCAATGTGACTCGTAATGGGGCCCTACGACTCTTAGGGTCTAGTCGTAATCAACAAAAAAACCATTTAGGTAAGCACTGGACATCCTACAATTTGCACCCAATTACTCATAAAAATTCCTTATGACTCTTAGTGAGCTACTCGTACTCAGAGTAGAAGTTTGCCACATACTTACTGATTTGGTTATGATTGGGTCCCTACGACTCATCAAGACTCCCTATGACTCGTATCCCTAAGTTATACTCAAGACAGCAACTCAAGAACCACTAACTTGTCACCTTATGACGAGGGTCATATGACCTATCAAGACACCCTATGACTCATAGGGGTAAATCATAGTCTAGACAGTGAGGATAAAATTTTCAAAAATTTTTAAGGACCAAAAACTTAGGGCGTTACTTACTCCCCCCCCCCTTAGGATCATTTCTCCTTAAATGATAAGACAAGGCATTTATTGTCACAATTTGACTCCAAACACAACCACACTTACCTTTAATAAAGACCAAAAACAAGGACACCAAAGAATTTGCAATTTCCTTTAACAAAGTTATAAAACACAAATGTTAATGCAAATTCATACCTCACACATGATTATCCAGAACGAGGATCAAAAACATATATTTGGACTTTATGTCTTCTTCGACTTCCTAAGTAGCTTCCTCAATTTTCGATTCTTCCAATGAACCTTTACCGTACGGAATAGACAAACTTGCCAATCTAAAATCTCAACTGGGACCTCCTCATAGGACAAGGAATCTTAAATACTGACCTCCTCCAAAGGAACAACCGTCAAAGGATCACCCATGCACTTTCTCAATATCAAAACATGAAACACCAGATGAATGGAGCACAAACTAGAATGCAACTCCAATTCATATGCAATATTACCAACCTTCTTCAAAACAAAGTACGGAATTACATAACTAGGACTGAAATTCCCCTTTTTGCTAAACCACATCACTCCCTTCATAGGGACACCTTCAAGAACACCCAATCATCAACACTGAACTCCAACACCCTTCGCCTCGCATCCATGTAGGCCTTTTGGAGAATTTAGGTGGTCTTACGTATATCACAAATTACCTTTACCTTCTCCATGTCTTAGTGAACCGAATCAGGTCCAAACAACTTATTCTTATAAACCTCAAACCACCCAATAGGAGACCTACACCTCATGCCAGATAAGACCTCAAATGGAGCCATACCAATGTTAGAGGGATAACTATTGTTATAGGCAAATTCTATGAGAGGCAAGTGGTCAACCTAACTACCACCTATATCAATCTAAGACCAGAACTGTCTTTTCCACTTGTCCATCTGCATTAGGAACACAAAATCTACCTTAGTACCTCAAGATGTTATGATCACCATCGATCTCAAAATCATTACTTCTTTCTACCTACATCTTTCTTGATTTGCATCAAGATAGGATCAAACACCTGTTTCTCCTTCACGTTAACACTAAGAGATGACTTTCCACCTCTTGAACAATTATACCACTATTTTTAAAATCCGAGAGACGAACTTTGAGATTAGCCAAACAGTAAATATCCTTCACCATATAACCACTTCTCCTCAACCATATGAGATAAGCTTCCTATGGATAACCTGCTTAGAGAATCAGCAACCATGTTATCTTTACCTGGATAATAGCGAAGACTTATGTCATAGTCTTTAAGCAACTCAAGCCATCTCATTTTCCTGAGATTCAATTCTTTCATAGTGAATATGTATTGCAAGATCTTATGATTGGAATATATATCAAATATGAACATTATACAAATAATGTCGCTATATCTTTAGTGCAAACACCAAAGATAATAACTATAAATCATGATTTGGATAATTCTTCTCATGAACTTTTAGTTGTATTGACGCATATGCAACAATCTTTCTATGCTACATCAACACACAACCCAGCCCTACCCAGGACACTTCACAATAGACAAAACCATCAGTGTTTTCAGGCAGATTCAAGATCAGAGCTGAAGTCAACTTGTCCTTTAACTTCTCAAAACTACCCTTGTAAGTATCACACCATAGGAACTTTATATTTTTTTGAGTCAACTTAGTTAATAGGGCAGTGATAGAAGAGAAAATCTCCACAAACCTTCTACAATGACTAGTTAAACCCATAAAGCTTCGAATGTCGATTGGAGTCATGGTGCTGGGCCACTTCTTAACCACTGCAACCTTTTGTGGATCCACCATGATCCCTTCACTAAAGACAACATAACCCAGGTAAGTCACAGTATTCAACTAGAACTCACACTTTGAGAACTTTGCATACAAATATTAATCCTTTAGGATTTGTATCACAACGAGAAGGTGATCAATATAATCCACCTCACTCTTATAATATACAAAAATATAATAGGTAAACACAATCCCAAACAAATCCAAAAACAAACGAAAAACCCAATTCATAAAATCTATAAATGTTGTCAAAGCATTAGTCAAGACAAAAGACATCACCAAATACTCAAAATTACTATACCAGATTCGGAAGGCGGTCTTAGGGATATTCGCCTCCCTAATCTTCAAGTGATGGTACCTAGACTAAAGATCAATCTTAGAAAAGAAATTAGCACCCTGAAGTTGATTAAAGAGATCATCAATCTTCGAAAGTGGATACTTATTCTTCACAGTCACCTTATTCAATTAGTGATAATCAATACACATCCGAAGGGAACCATCCTTCTTATGCATGAAAAAATAGGATAACCCCACAGAGACATACTAGGTCAGATAAAACCCTTGTCAAGAAGATATTTTAACTTCTTCTTAAGTTCTTTCAGCTCAGTCGGAGCCATTCTACAAAAAGGGATAGAAATAGGATGAGTTTTAGAAAGAAGATCAATTATAAAATCAATTTCCCTATCAGGATGAAAACTAGGAAGTTCATTAGGGAACACCTCAAGAAATTCACAGACCACAGGGTCAGTCTACAAGGAAGGACCTTCAGATCTAGAATCCTTAACATGCACGACGTGATAGAGGCACCCTTAAGAAACTAATTTTTGAGCTCTAAGATAAGAAATAAAACTTCCCTTAGGTACTAGAGAACTACCTTCCCATCCAATCACTGACTCATTACTGAAATGGAACCTAACCCTTCGAGTGCAACAATTAAGAAACGTCTAGCATGAATGCAACTAATCCATCCCTAAAATCATATCAAAATCTAACATGTCCAAATATATCAGATCCACCAAGGTCTCCCATTCATAGACCGATATCACACAACCCCTATAGACCTTCTATCCATAATGGAGTCAGCCACTAGGGTGAACACCAAAAGTGGGTCTAAAATACACTCAGGATCAAAACTAAAATGGATAGCCATATAAAAAGTCATATAAGAAAGGGTAGAGGGGTATCAAGAAAACAATATAAATTATGAGAGATAAGTTTAAGCATACTAGTAATAATATTTAAGGACACCTCAGAATCCTAACGAGTAGCAAAAGAAAACAGACGATTCCAGCCAATACTAGAGCCAGAAGCAGAAGTAGCACTTTTTGGTGCAGGAGAGGATAAAGTAGCAATAAGAATATTTTTCACTCCAGAAGAAACCTTAGAAGGACAATCCCTCTGTATATGAAAATTTTAACCACATTTAAAGCACATGCACTTTCCTTCTTCACAAACACCACAGAGTACCTGACCACAAAATCTATAAGGAGGATATAATAGGGCTTATTGAGCCCTACTAGCCTACAACTAGGTTGTTGGTGCTCTAAACCCCCCATCATACTGAGAGTGATGATAACCCAACGACATCAAATAAGATACACTAGTTGTTGAGTAGGACCAAAATTGCCCCACTTCCTTTTAGGCCATTTTCCACCATTTCTACAACTTTGCTGCTAACCTCCACCTTGATCTAAATAGTGAAACTTCTTACTTTGACTTTTACTCATCTCCGCTTGTTTCTTCTTTTCTTCTTCTACTTATTGTATATACACCATAGGTCTAGAGATGTCCATGTCCTTTTTCGGCAAGGCAACCTTTCTCTCCAAGAACAATTCAAACACAACATAAAGGTAAATTTCCTCATTCTAGCCCTTATGCTAGACACTAATTTAGAAGTATAATGCAGCAGCTGATGAAACTTCAAAGAATACTCCTTCACTATCATCCTGCCTTACTTTAAACTTACAAACTCCTTAGACTTCACCTACCTTAACTCTTAAGATAAAAAGCAATCAATAAAAGCACCAGAGAAATCATCCCACAAAGCAAACTCAGCATCATCACCCCTAGATATGCTATATCCTTCAAATGATAAGAAGCAAGCTCTACACCCTCCACATCAGTAACATGCATCATACAGAAGATCTTTTCTATCTCATTAATAAAATTTTAAGGATCTTTCTTAAATTTAAAACTAGTGAAAGTAGGAAGACTCAACCTCACAACTTAACCAACCCTAGTGATGTCAGAGGATGGAGTAACAAAAGTAACACGCTCAGTCTGGAAGGCCATCAACTAGGTAAGTAAATGAATAAAGTGGCAAAACTAGGTATTAGATACACCATCCTAGGGTGCCTAAGAAGGGATAGGAGAAACCAATGAATCTCCCTCAGGGAAATCAAAAATAGCGACCCTCGACCGGGTCTGAACTCCTGGAGTAGGATGAGCTCTGTCTATATTATCCTCAAATGGGATAAAAGGGTTTCCATGAGTATCATATCTTCTGAGAGGCATGATCTAAAATCAAACATATAAGAATTGGAGGAAATTTAAGACCTTAGACTCTATAGCTCAAAATACAACAAGAAAGGGAAATATTCCTAAATGTCTCGTAGCCTCTCCCTTATAAGTGTGTCATTCTAAACACCCATAAATGAGACTCTACTAAACATATATTTATTGGACACCCAATGACACCAAACCTAGGGTCAGATACCATCTTTTTCATGACCCAAACTAGGGCATAGCCATGACGGGCATCTCAAGTCCCACATAGACCTAAGACTACCCCTATTGCACCTAACCAAGCAATAAGAGATACCTTTTTTGAATGAATTCCAAACAGATAACAAGATAAGTTTAAATAATAAAAGATACTTTTATGATCCATAACCAATAATCGGCAAAAACAACTTACCAATACCACACAAGACTATAGTAACCTAACAAAGTACTTAAACATAAGAACCAAGAACCAGTCTTGGTTGGAATATGTCCCAAACTCTAACAGAAGACAATGAAAGTGAAAATGATAATTTAATGATAATGAAAGTAACTATCAACTCAAAACTTAGAATTAAATATAGTGAAATGCCTAAACCTTCTAGAAAATGAAAGCTCACCACTGAACCACAACACAACAAACCAATAAACCATTCCGATCCACCAACTCTATGCATGAAAATTACACTTTCTTTCGACCCTGCATCACATGGGGATATAACATATGAAGATGGTTAGTGGGGTGAACTTTAGCATGAAACTCAGGGATAAGAAAGCAAAATAATTCCACTATCCATACTTTAAAATCAGTCAAAATCCAATGCACATAAACATATATAAGCATATATATATATATAACATCACATGTTAGGATAGGGAACAAGGTATAATATGCTCAATAAAACTTTATCATGGTTTGTGTATCTCAATTATCATAACATATAAAGGTACGCACAAGCTATATAGGCCCAACTCTCTCATAGCTGGTAGGGCCTTAGTGCGTACGGCCGCATATAATAATAATAAGGGAGACTTAAAGCAAGTAACTTCAAACTCAAACTTATTTAATTGCCACTTATAGTGTTCTTCATGGATTTGATTCTGACTCAAAGTTGGGTAATTATATTGACAAACTGCCTTGCATATAAATTAATGTGTAAGTTGAACTTTATCAAATATGGCATCATTGTCGGGGAACAATTTGGCATATTGAGTTAGTTTGAAATTTTAGACTACTTTCTTGGATTCAAACTTGTAAATATTTGTTTGTGATTTTCTTTTGTTACTTGTGTTAGGTAGATTTTTTTTTGTTTACTTGTCACTATGGCATCTTGGGAAAAATATAATTTTAGTAGTTGGAAATCCTATCTTGATGATCCATATCCATATTGTGATGGACCTTACTTTCGGAAAGAATGTAGATATGCTCCATGGATAGAGATGGAGGCACTACTCAATCCTATTGGGAGTGTGATTGTTCTTTATATGGTAGTCGAGGTGGTCATTGGAGTAATTATCTAAATACTCCATCCCCTTATTATGCTAACCCAAATTCTAGCTCTTATTATGAGTTTGATAAGTACCATGATGATGAAATAAAGGAAGAACAATATGTCGGGTAGAATATTTATAAAGCAATTCTATAAACTCTTTTTGATCAGGAAACTTCTTTGGAGGAGGACGTGCATAACTTGCATCAATCTAATAAGGAATTTAGAAGGTAGATTAACAAGATAAAGGAAATTGGAAAGGAAACAAACCCCCCAGATACCATTATCTTTCCCATTTTTCAACATGAGAAGGAACAAGAAGAAAGACCAAGCAATATGGAAAATGATGAGCTTATTAGCGAAGTGTCCTTAGTGATTTCCTAACCAACTGAACCTAATTTAGTTGAAGATGCCAAAATCAAGTAAATGGTGCTAGAGTCAAAAGAAGACCCAAGCTAATCTCTTATGAAGACTTTAGTCAAATTTGGGGTAAGTTCTGGAATTAAAAGGACAGACCTCATTCAAACCATTTTTCAACATTATGCCTAGTGAGTCTGATTAGAGTCCACCCACCTAAGAATAAATAGATTTTAGGGAAAGAAGAATTATCCCTATATTTTAGAGTTTGACATTCCAAAAGGGTACATGAGAATCCCACACTCGAAGGCCAAGGAGCTCAACTTTCGATGTTCAACTAGTGGCCTATTCCCATCATTACCCAGGGAGCCAAATCATAAATTTGATGTGAAATTGGGTAAAAGGTTCAAGTCTTCAAAGTGGCGAAATAGAAGCCACATCTCTAAGTCCTTATTTCTATAACGTTTCATTTTAGAAGATTTGAATCTTCTGTCCCTCTACCACTCAATGCATAGTGACAAAAAGTTAGGACGGAGATTCAAATCTTCTACGTAGAAACAAAATTGTTATTTTGAGGGGTGTTTTTCCACAAAATATGGGAAGTAACACATCATTCAACAAAAGTGGCACGTATCCTTTTATTTCTACATGATAGAGTAGATGTTAATTTTGTCATTTATTAATCCATACATTTATGGCACTTTGGAGTATATTTAAGGAATTGAAAAAAGAAATTATGGGATGTTTGCATGGTGGATTGAATAGGATAAAATAGAGGGGCAGAAATGCTATCTATTACTGCGATCACAATCTCTAAACCGCAATCACAGTCACCCATGTGTCCATGATCGTAGAACTATGACCGCGATCATGGTCCAATTAAATTTAAAACACCATCAGTCTTCCAGTTCTCCCACACTTCCCCTCTAAATTTTCTCTCAAATTACAACCATTTGTGGCAATATTTTGGGTATTTCAAAGGCATATTTTCATCTACCCTGCATCATTAGTCCGGTAAGTGCTTCAAATTTATTTTTTTAATTATCATAGGTAGGCCTTAGGGTGCATGAACTAGGTAGGTCCTAAAATTATATTTGCCATTGCTAAATAAATGTTTAATAGAACTTGCGTGGTGTTTAGCTATTAGATACTATGTTAACACATGTGGGGAAGTCTTGAGTACCCTAAATTATAAGAAATTGAGCAAAATTGAGGGTGCATACTAAGTTGCCAATAAATTTCCCAAATGAGTCAATAACTAGTTATTTTCTCATTATGGGGGCATGATCGAATACTTAGAAAATGTGTTTCATGTTTTTAATGATTGATTCTCGATTTGGAACATATTTTGGCCCTAAAAATGGTTGGTTAAAATGGTGAAAAACTGGCATGGTCTAGTCTCAGGTACCACGATTGCGGCCATCAAGATTACAATTACAGTACATGCGATCTCTGTCTTGCAATTGTGATCACAGTAGCCACGATCGCAGATAAGCTATACTGAATCTCAGCTTAGACCAAAATTCTTGTAGTTCAAATTTTTGTTCTAACACCAGCAAGTACCCTTCCCATGAATGTTAGTGGATAATATAGTGTAGTATAATCATGAAAATGATGATGATGAATGATGTTGTATTGTCCTCATGTTTTGCAGGATTCCATCATAGAGAACTATTATGACTAAATCTAGTTCATGACTTTCGAATGCCATGATGAGTTTCCAAGGACTAAGTTTCTCCCCGAAAGGGGTATTTACTTTGAAAGACTATCAAAAAAGCTTTCTATATTTCATGATGGACTCGTGACCACCGAATGGAGTTGTTTTACCCTGGTCCCATGTAATGCAAACGAGCAGTGGGTGCGAGATTTCTATGCTAATCTTAGCATAGTATCTTTTGTAACCCCAGTTATCAGGATCCAATGGGTGAATATGCATTTTTTAGTGGAGTAAATCAAGATTTATATGGGCTTTCAGATGCAAACGTGGCTACTTTTAAGGAAAAAAGGTGTGATTTAGGCTACTAGATGGCAGAGAAACCATGCTCAGGCAAGGAGGTTTCGTGGGCAGTAATAAAAAAGGGCATCATAATAAATTACTTCACAGTAGAGGGTCGAATATGGTTGAACATCATTTGAAGTTAGATCTCTCCTTACATGTATATAAATGTAGTTACAAATATGTGTGTTTGCATAGTTGTGTGTATACTGGAAATATTTATTTAAATGTTGGTTGTATTATGATATCTGATATGAAGTTCTATCAGAACCATGGTGGTTATGCATATCTTATTCCCTTCCTTATTATTAGCTATGCATGAGAGCAGGGGTGGTGGAATACCCAGATGACACTTGGGTACACCTTGGAACCCTTATTTACCCTTTCAAGATTCAAGTTGAGGGTGCACCTAGTAAGAGCAAAAAGATAAAGATCGATGTGGGCAAGTCAACAATCGAGTAGTCAGAGTCATGCAAACCATCCACCACTGGTCCTCTGGAGGATATTGGTGTGGATATTAGGGTTATCAAGGAGCTGGTATCAATATTGCCTCAGGGGCTTAGGGAGCCCTTCACCAAGCATCACTCTTATGTGTCCTTCTCAGATTATGATAGATATCAGGAGGAGCAGCAAACATAGGGATCCACTATGGCTAGGCTCAAGAGGTCATATTCAACACTGGAAAAGTCTCACAAGGAGATTTAGGACTCCCATGAGAATATAAAGAAAAGGGAGAAAAAGAAAGTAACTTTCTTCAGCAAGATATGGAAGGGGCTAAAGGGCCTATAGAAGGTCCTAAAACCCCATGATAGTTTACCTTCTCCCAGAGTAGAGAGTGATGATGAGACCCCTAATGAGTGGTTAGGTTCTGATACTGGTGGTGATGGTAAAGAGCCAATAGGGGAGAGCAACTCATAATGCAAATTTGGGAAGCACCCTTTTCTCTCGTTTAATTTGTTATACAGTGAGGACATTGCTATCCTTTCAGTTGGGGGTGCTAGTCCCCGGATTTGTATCATCTAGATATTTTATGGATGCTTTGATGATATTTTGGGATGATTCTATTTTGTTTTTAAGTTGCATTATTTGGTCACTCTGATGGTGACCACATTTCATGGATTAGTTATTTTGTTTGTTTTTAGATTTTTTTATTTTACTTATCTTTATTTTAGTTGTGATGATATTAGATGAGCTTTTCCCTATGATAGATTGAGTGAAAACATTCTTAATGAAAAATCATTATGCTTGGGTTTTTGAGTCATGGATGTAGGGGAAGTCTGAGTACCCATGGCATCGAGGTCACAAATGCAAGGGAAATCTAAGTACCTATGGCATTTTGGATTTGGGATTTCATTCATACCTATGGTGAAAATTGAGTAGCCATACTGTTAGTTTTCCCATATGAAAGCCATAATGTGAGACAAAATCTTGGGTTGTTTCCATAGGTAGAAAATTATGCATGGTCCAAATGCAAAACAAACACCCCCTCCTCCGTCCAAAATTTTTTAAATATCAAGGGCATGGACGTGAGTGACCTTGTACCAATACTTTTTCTCTTTTTGTGAATCCAAAAATTTTGGCTTGTGAAAATTGATATATACTCCATTTTTGTATCTAATGTGAGGGGACATTAAGCCTCCTAGGCGAATTTGAATTCCATTTGTGGTGAGCTCATTTGTCTGAATCTCATGTGTATTTGGTACTTGGTTGGTGAGATAATTTAGGATATCTTTCTTACATTAAAATTCCACGGTAGCCTAAAAATCCTACCCTTGCATAGATGTTATCCTTATTCACCCACTTTGAGCCTTTAGACCTTTCTTTGGCAAGCACATTGCAATTCATGAGCCTTTAAATTCTTATTCCTCTTTTGTGCCCTTCCCTCCTTTGACTTAAAATTATAACTTGAGGATACAAGCCTAAGTTGGGGTGGTGATGATTGGAAGAGGCAATTTTGGGCTACGAAGTTATAAGAGAGTGCCTATGGGCTTAAATATTGGGAACAACTGAATAAGAAAAAAAAATGGATCCAACAAAGGGAAGAGAAGTACAAAGGGTGCAAGAAAAGAAAATAGGTGGACAATGGAAATTAAAGTAGGAACATGTGTAAAAAGTGAATACAAAAAGAAGTGGCCCATGATCAAAAGTTGGATGGAATAGTGTGATGTAGATGTTCGAGGAGGGAATAGCAATATTGTTCCTAAACTATGTCCTAGTATAACCCGAACCTACGTTACAAGCTTAAAAATCCTTTTGAGATCTCCAACAAAGTGTATTCATTGTAGTGGAAATTAAAAATAGGGTCAAGCATATGGCATGGTATATGTTATTATCCAGAGTTCTTGAGAGAAAGAGTGTTTTTTCACTTAAATTCCTTGTTACACATTTGATAACTTGGTGTATGGAATTTTCTTTATTGTGAGGAGGCATGTAAACAAGTTGAGATGGGTAATTTTATAATCTCCAAAAAATTGAGGCAAAGAGGAGTATATTGTAGTTGAGGTCAAAGATGATCCACTTCTAAAGTATTAGTGATTGTTGCATGGTTTCTCTTTGAAGTCTTTTGTATCCTTGGATATTGCATTTTATATTGACGGCTGTCGGGAGAATAGCTTTGCCTAAGCTTGAAGAACTACTTGTGGTAGAAACTAAGCTTTAAGTAATTGTGATCATTGGGTTATTAAATTTGGGCATAAATATGCATTGTCTCATGGTAAGAGGTAATGTTGCTTGAAGACAAGCAAAGCTTTAAGTTGGGAGTTTTGATTAGTGGTGAATTTACCACTCATTTGCACTCAACATTCATGTACATTACCATGATTTATATATATAAATGAGATATATGTGTGATTAAATTCACTAATATCCATATTTTGCAAGCATACAGGTTATGAGATGAAAAGATGTGTACTTGGTCTTAAAAGGATCAAAAGAAAGAAAAGAAGTCCAGCTGGAAGACCTGGAGCAGAAATAAAAAATCAGTTATCGTGATCGTTGTCTAAGGGTCGCGATCGCGGCCAGTCAAGATGGGTTAACATACCGTGATCATAAGTTTAGACTGTGGTTGTGGTAGTCACTATCGAGGATAAGTGTCAATGATCGCGGTAAAGAGGGATTATGCCTAGGGGAAGATTTGTAAAAGAAAACAACTGATTCCCAAATTCCCATAAAATGCTAAAACTTATCACTTTGAAGGAATAGCTGACTTTTGTGGAATTTTTTCACCATCTAGTTTCCAACTTTTGAAGATACAACTATTGCAATAATTTTTGTGTGAAGAATACATTAGAGTAGTTTTCAAGTGGAGGATTGGCAATTTCCATTGAAGATTTTTTGAATCCTAAATCTTGTAATTTGAAATCTCTTTATCTTTCAATAAATCAAATTGATGGAGATTTTAGGGTATATCTTGCTTATTAATCTTATGTGTAGCTAGTTCATCCTCTTGGGATTATGTTAGAATGTGGTGCAATTGAGTGTGGGCTATGATTCATTTGTGTATATGCAAGTTTGTTGGTGATGGGTTCTATAATTGCTTCATTAAATTTGTTGGGATTTGTGGGTGAAAGCCCCAAATACTCAAATGGGTTTGTGGGTGAAAATCCCAAGATCTTGAAAGCTCAAACCATCCTTGAAAGAGGGGTTTGGGTAAAATTTTGGAACCCACATCATCCTTGAAAGAGGGATGCGGTAACCAAGGTAATAGTAGACAATTTATGGGCATAGTTTGCTAATTTTCACTAACTTAGACATAAGGGTAATTATGAGATTGAATATACCTTGGCTATCATCCTAGAAATAGGGATACCCCATTGAGGTGTTGGGTGGAGTTAATTCACAAACTCCTTAAGTATTCAAAAGGGTCAATGAGTGACATCTTTGAAACTTTTTTTACAAGTTAGCCTCAAGGACTTACAACCCAATCCACCACATCACTAACGACTAAAATTTGCACCAAATTATCATACTCCCATGCATAATTTGCCACTAAGAAAGCATAATCCAAAGATCTATTTCTAATTGCTTACACTATAACTATTCGTAGCCCCGAGTTAGTCCTTTAGAAGTCCAAAATAATCATATCCATAAAACATTTAAAAGACCCCAATTATTTGTATCTTAGGTTTGAGTTTAGCAAGTAACTTTAATATTGAACTTATTTAATTTCCACTCACATTGTTCCTTATGGATTCGACCCCAACTCAAAGTTGGGTAATTATATTGACAACGATTGTCGTGCACTTAAATTGACATGTTAGTTGAGCGTTATCAAAACTTTAGGATTCAACAAATCTTCAATGGAAATTATCAATCCTCCACTTAAAAGATACTCTAATTTATTCTTCACCCAAAAATTAGTACAATAGTTATCTCATCAAAAGCTAGAAACTAGATGGTGGAAAAATTCCATAAAAGTCGCCTCTCTCAACAAAGAGATAGGGTTTAGCTTCTTAAGGGAATTGGGAATGAGCTGTGCTCATTTACAAATTTGCCCATGGACATAATCTCACTTTGCCACAATTGCGGCTACCACGATCGTGGTAAGAACTCACGACTACGGTATGTTGACCTGTCTTCAATGGTTGCAATCGTAGCCCTTCGACCGCGGTCGTGGTAACTGAAGCCTATTTCTTCTCCAGGTCTTCCAACTGCACTTCTTTTCTCTCTTTTGATCCCTTTTAGCTCAAGTCCACATCTTTTCATCTCATAACCTGTATGCCTATAAAATATGGATATTACTGCATATAATCACACGTCTCATTTATATCTTTAAATTATGGTAATGTGCATGAATATTGAGTGCAAATAAATGGTAAATTCACCACTCATAGACCTCCATTTTCACGATTCAACTACACAACCATCATAAAAGCCCAATTAAAAATATTTATCACACATTCCCATTCATTGAACCATATTTCACATTAAGGCATACATTATAGGTATCGTCATACCAACTATACTTGTGAGGTAACAAAAACATGCCAAAACAATTACATCACTTGGGGAATTCACAACCCCCTTGGTTCAAATATGCCATAGCTTAGGAAAACATAAAACCCATAAGGTTCAATTCAACACCATTATGAAATAGTTCAAGGATAATTCAATTCCCATATTTCTCATCATTAAAACCAATTTCACAATATGGGTTTGGGTCATAACTACTTCAAAATTCAAAAGTTTAGGGAAAATCATAATTCCCCCATTCATTCGCCAAACTCATGCACCCATAAGTTCAAAACCACATTTAAAGCATGAATAATCATATGTAAACAATGGGAAAATATTATTCAACAACAAGTATTCAAAACCCTCAATCTATTTTTCAAAACCAAGATCAATATCTAATGAACAAAACTTTAAAACCTATGCTTTTAACAAATTAACAATGAGGGAATAGTAACATTCCTGAAATACCAAGTTTCACAAAAAGAATTCAACCCTTGAGCTTTGGATGACCTACTTCTTGGAAACCCTAGATATGTCCACTTGAGAGAATTTGAGAGAGCTTTGGAGGTGTTTGAGTCCGTTAAGGACAAAATATAACCCCCCCCCCTCAAGTGATTTATGGATGTGGAGTTTTAATTAGGCAAGAAGGGAGTTGTCCAAAGTGCCATAAAATTAAAAATAAAAAGTTTATCGTCAATGACTATAGGTCACTATACAACTCATATAGTCTCATTATGACTCCTCACCATGAGTCATAGCCAAGGTACTCATAATTTGTTGACCTTACACATCAACCAATAAGACTCATAATGGGACACTATGACTCATAGGGTCCAGTCATAACCAATGCAAAACCCATTTGGGTAAACACTGGACATCCTATGATTTACGCCCTATGAGTCGTAATAAGTCCTTATGACTATTAGTGACCACTTATACTCAGAGAAGAACTTTTCAATATACTTACTTATTTGGTTATGATTGAGTCCCTATTACCCATCAAGACTCTTTATGACTTATATCTCTAAGTCATACCAAGGATATCAACTTAAGTACCATTCACTAGTCACCTTACGACTAGGGTCATATGGACCATCAAGACACCCTACGAATATAGGGATAAGTCATAGTCAAGATAGTGAGGATAATATTTTTAAAAGTTTTCAAGGACCAAAAACCCAAGGCATTACATTAGCACTACTTTTCTTCCACAGATGACTGGGAAAGTGAAGAGGACCATTCATACTTGGAGGATATGCTAATTCTTATGAGATAGATTTTGGTGGTAATTGGGTAGACCATCTTTCTCTCATAGAGTTTGCATATAATAATGGCTATCATTCCAGTATTTAAATGGATCAATTTGAGGCTTTGTAATGTAGGATATGTTATTCTCTTATCATTTGATTCAAAGTTGGTGAAGCTAGTTTTTTGGTCTTGATTTGGTTCATCAGGCTATGGAGAAGGTGAAGGTAATAAGGAAAAGTCTCAAGACGGCCCAAAGTCACCCAAAGTCTTATGCAGATGTGAGGCGAATAGATTTAGAGGTTGATGTTGGTAATTGTGTATTCTTAAAGGTATCACCCATGAAGGGAGTAATGCAGCTTGGGAAAAAGGGGAAGCTCAGTCCTCGTTATGTTGGGTCGTACTTGATCTTTAGGAGAGTGGGAAATGTTGCTTATGAATTTGAGTTTTCTCTTAGTCTGGGTTCCATTCATCAGGTCTTTTATGTTTTGATATGTAAGTAGTGTGTGGATGATCCTTCTTTGATTGTCCCTTGAAAAGTATTGGTGTTTTGTATTCCTTCTATTTTGAGGAAGTCCCGATTGAGATCTTGGATCGACAAGTCTGATAGTTATAGACCGAAGATGTGGCTTTGGTGAATGTTTGATGGAGGAACTAAAAAATTGAGGAAACTACTTAGAAGCTGAAGAGGACATAAAGTCCAAATACCTATTCTTGTTCCCCGTTCTCACTAATCGTGCTTAATGTATGTGTTTTCCTAAATATCTATGTTTTCTGACTTTGGTAAAAAAATTATGGTTTCCTTGATATCTTTGTTTTCTATCATTGTTAAAGGTATGTTGGGTTATGTTTCGGTGTTACATCATTCTAATCGATGCATTGACTTATTATTTAAGGATAAATGATCCAAAAGGGGAAGCTCAGTCCTCGTTATGTTGGGTCGTACTTGATCTTTAGGAGAGTGGGAAATGTTGCTTATGAATTTGAGTTTTCTCTTAGTCTGGGTTCCATTCATCAGGTCTTTTATGTTTTGATATGTAAGAAGTGTGTGGATGATCCTTCTTTGATTGTCCCTTGAAAAGTATTGGTGTTTTGTATTCCTTCTATTTTGAGGAAGTCCCGATTGAGATCTTGGATCGACAAGTCTGATAGTTATAGACCGAGGATGTGGCTTTGGTGAATGTTTGATGGAGGAACTAAAAAATTGAGGAAACTACTTGGAAGCTGAAGAGGACATAAAGTCCAAATACCTATTCTTGTTCCCCATTCTCACTAATCGTGCTTAATGTATGTGTTTTCCTAAATATCTATGTTTTCTGACTTTGGTAAAAAAATTATGGTTTCCTTGATATCTTTGTTTTCTATCATTGTTAAAGGTATGTTGGGTTATGTTTCGGTGTTAAATCATTCTAATCGATGCATTGACTTATTATTTAAGGATAAATGATCCAAAAGGGGAGAGAATGTGACACCCTAGGTGTTGGCCTCTGAAATTCTTGATTTTCAACACTCACTTATTAGACTACGACTCTCTATGAGTCATAGGGTGACCTGTGTGTTTGGTTAAGTTCTTGTTGTAATCATGATTGGCACTCAATGAGTCATCAGGACTCATTATGAGTCGTATAGTACTTTTCATAGCTTAACTAGTGTGCTGCCCAAATTCTACTACTTTCACAACGACTAGACCATACGAGTCATAAGGTCTGAGTACAAGTTATAGAATACGACTCATAGTCTAACTAGTGTGCATACCCTATGATACTGTCCAGACTATGAGTATAAAGGGACGACTTATGGCCAGTCATCATATGTCCTGTAACGACTGGGTGGTCAATTTTTAGTCTATTTATTAAGGGCATTCTGGTTATTTCCCTTTTGCCATGCTTAGACCACACATCGATAAATATCAAGAAGGGCTTATTTCTCATTCATTGTCATATCAGATACACTTTAAACTCTCTTAATTTCCCAAAGCAAGAACAAGTTAGGGTTTCTTAAGGTTGGTTAATTAGGGCTCCCAAGGGTTATTTCTCTCCATAGTTGGATACTCTCATGCATGTAACTCTTCCCTAAATCTTATTTTATGAAAAATAAGTGTTTTAAATTGTATATTTGTATGGATTTGAATATGAGTTTTGATATGGGTTGAGGGTTTTGGAATGGTTGATCCTTGAATTGGTCTTTGATGGTTTTCATGAGTTGTTAATGGTTTGAAATGAATGTTTTTGAACTAATGGGGTGCATAGGTGTGGGAATTGGAATGGGAGTCAATGTATTCCCCCAAATTGATGTTTAGAACTTGGAATTGGTTTTGAAAAATTGTGTTCCCTCAACCCACTTATGTAAATGTCTTTAAATTGTGAAATTTTCATTTGGTTTAAACTACTCACCTATACTATTGCATTGCATAAATAAGCAAACAATGAACATGAATTTAAAGGCCATGTTGGATATATGTTGATTTAATGAACAATGGTGGTTAAGGCACTTCCCCAATTTAATTTGATCAACTAAAGGAGGTCGATAAATTCTTTCAATTTGATTTAATGAATAAAGGAGGGCGAGGCATTCCCCTAAGTTATGGAATTATAATGGCATAATTATGAGCTTTCAAGCAATATGGTTTGAAGATAATTGTGGTATAGCTTAATGTATAATTCCTTGGTTAATAAATGGGTTATATGAAACTTGTTTTAATTAGGCTTAGTGGGGGTTATGTAAATAAGCTGTGAAGGTATGGGTCTGGAATGACATATACTAGAAACTCATATTTACTGACGTGAGGGTTGGTCTTGATGACTGTGTGCATAGTTGACACTATTGATATGTTTGTATCTAGGATTGATGTGTGGTCAGGGTATTCCTTGGTCTTCATTAATACCTCCAGTTTGTATGGCTAACATGCATTGGGTCCCTTTCAGCAAGAGGGTGAACCCATATGGCCTGTGGGTGCCAATTTCTGATGGTTGAGCTACATAGTCCAGGATAATGTTGTACTATCATGCTAAGCCTTGTTCCCTAGCCCAGCATGTTACTTATGTATGTATATGATGATGTGTGCATAGTTTAAATTGGATTTTTACTTGGCATTATTTGATCCTCTCCCTGAGTTATATGCTAGTTCTCTCCCATACTTACTATCCCTGGATGCTATATCCCCACACGATGCAGGTCCAAAGGCACTTCTAATTTTAGTGATGGGTGATTCTAGAGTTGTTCAAGTGTCAGCTTGAAGTGGTGAGCTTCCTTCTTCTGGAAGGTCAGATACTTCTTGGTTTAGTATCTTGTAGTTTATTTTCTTATTGGACTCATTTTGGCTATCATCAGGGGCATGTCCCGGCCTAGGTTGTTCTTGATCAGTCTTTGTGGATTACTATGGATTGGCATTTGGTATTGTGATTTCTTAGTACATTATTATTGCTAATTACTCTATCTTGTTACATGTTCAAAATTCACCCGCTATTAGATATATTGTGATTTATTGACTAGGCAAGGGGGTAGTATCCGTTCCTTGGTGGACTTGAGATACCTGTCATGGTTGGTCCCTAGTTCAAGTCCTTACAATGACCTAAGAATATCAAGGATTATAACCTAATCCAAAACCCCAAGGATAAATTCATGATCATTTCTAGTATTCTAGGATTTTCTATCACTATTCCACCTTCATCTGACCAATTTCATGGTTACAGTGTTGAGTTATAGTCATGCAAGAGAAATTTATCAATTTTTAACTAAAACCCTAGGGTTTTCTACACAATTCACCTACTTGTACTAGAAAAATCTATTTGGTCTAGTTAAGTCATTTCCAAAACCTGTAAACTAGTGATTCTAAGGTTTTGAAATTGAAAAACTAGTTAATGGAAGTGATTAACTTACCAATACAAAAAGTTTTGATGAAAAATAGGAGGGAATCACCCTAAATTTCCACAACTATGCCCAAAATATGAATGGAATGAAAATTATATTTTAGGGTATTTTTTACATTAATCAGTACATATTTCGCTATAGCAGCCTCGTTATAGTAGAATTTACCTGCTATAGTGGGATTGACAATACCTGACTCCCGCTATAGAGGGAAAATTTTGTCTATAGTAGTGTATTGGTAGTATCTTGTAGTCAAGTCCCGAGACTACCCCTAGTCGTAACACAATGCTTAGAACCATAAGTGATCCCAAGAGAACTCATAGTACTGGCATAATGCTTGAGCAACTAATTAAAACATATATAAAAACAGAACTAACTGAGCAAAAGCATAATCATGAGATAACTTGTTTCAATACACTACAGTTAAAAGTTTACAACAATGTAACCTAAAAGAAGGGAAAACACAATTATATACAATGACTTTAACTAAGCATAGATGAAGCATCTACTAATACTAACTATAGGTGGTCGAGAAATGACCCCCAACTATCCCTAGTTAATACATATGAATAAGAAAGTAAATACAATAACTGCAACTAACTTGAGTACTTGAAATAAAAGAACTTATCACCTACTAGTTGAATGATGTGATCTTCCTGACAATGATCCTGAGAGTAAGCACCTGAATCTACATCACATGAAAAATATAAGTAGAATAAGTATGTTATCAGTACTTTGGAATGTACTGAGTATGTGAGAAATACATTATTCATGAAAATATTTAAAACATGCTTTAAAATTGAGGACATAAGTCATTTTCTAAAATATGAATTTAGAACAATCTATACGCAAAATCTGCAAGGCGTAGTGAATTTTTTAGATCATGAGCTAAAGCATTTCTGTAAATGGGAAGCTGTAGAAACATGGCTATTATATTAATCTCAAAATAATACTGAACATGATGTGAAACTATATTGAGGTTCATTTATGAATACTGAGTCTTAAACTGTGAGATATGAACTGATCCAATGACCAAGTATAAACATGTATTGTATAAAACTGAATAGTAAAGTACAAGGGCATGCATATTCTAAGAACTAAATATAATCTAAAACTAAAACATAAATTAAGGACTGTGGGAGCTAAATAAAACCAATATACCTCAATCTAAGCAAAATCGGGTTCCAACCTGTAACCCCAGTTGGAAGGGTGCTAGTACATTACCAAGGGTACCAACACTATCTTGTGTGGTTTAACTAAAATGATGTCCTGAAGGACTAGGGTGTCATGCTTCTACTGATGGGGGACCCTGTATAACCTATGGTTGCAATATAGCTTTAGAACTTAAAGACTTTAATCCAAAACACAGTAAATTATCAATAAAGAGGGGAATTCATGATTCTGAGGATAAAAGGATCCTACTCTCATGGGAAAACATGTACTCATGGTTTAATTTCAAAATAAACTAAAGAAATTAGGAAAAACTCATGTAGCTTGATCATATGCTTAAAATCTTAACTAATATCAAGTAAAACGTGCTTGAATTTGAGAATAGTATGAATGATTTGATATGGGCCTAATAAATCATGAATAATCATTAAAATATGCTTATGAGTGAAAATTATACCATGGAGAATTGAATTTAATCTTAGAATAACAATTGGGTAAAAGCCCTAGTTTATGAAAATCAGAAAATTCATGAATAAAAATCATAATCTGGGAATGATGATTAAAAGAGATCCTCATTGAATACCAACATACCTTATTATTTTTGATTCTTGAATTGAAGTTTTGAGGATTTGGACTTGGAGATGAAAAACCCAATTTCTTGTTTTGGAAGAGTAGAAAATTGCATGTCTCTCGAGAAATTATGTTTTTATGTTGAGACTGGGAGATTTGGGGTTGTTTTGGATTTTTATTTATCCTTAAAATAGCTTAAACGGCGTAGTTTTGGAGTTAAAAAAGTGAGTAAATATTAAAAAAATCCTTAGAAACCGTCTCGAAGTCGCCTGGGAGCAGTCCCTACGACTTAGGTCATGAGTCATGAGGTCCGGCCATAAGTCGTAACTTAAGTAATGGTTAGGAACCCTATTTCAGCTTTTACTGTTTTAATACCCGTTCTTATTCCTAGCAAGAAATCATCTCAAGGATGCTAGTATTTGCTTTGAAATATAAATCTATTTTTATACCCATGGTAATTTTGAGATTTCTACTTTCTATCACGTGGGAAATTGAGTTAGCTTTCTAACGATACAAATTTTGTCCAAATTCGACACCAAAGGAGGAACTTATGGATGTTTTATTCAGAACTGACCGAAACGCCCAGGTGCAACGTCCAAGTTGATGGACCACCAAAAAAGTGATAGACCACCACTTTGACCATCATAACCAAGGTAGTAGGGCCACGTTCTAGATAAGGATTGACAGACGAGTTGATGGACCGTCAGATTTTTGATGGACCATAATCCAGGCCGTGAACTCTTATCCAGTAAACCCTATTTATGGTCCACGTATGATAGTTGAACTGATGGACCGTCACTCGGGTCGTCACACGCCACGTTCAGTTTACCTCCGGGCCATTTTAATAGGGGTATTTTGGTCACTAACCACTCGCCTATACATACCCAGATGATTCTGAATTCGGCCATTTTTCTCATTATTATTTCACAAACAAAAACTAGGGTTTCTCTCTAAATTTAATCTCCAAGAACAAGACCCAATCTTCTTCAAAAAAAATCAAAGGATTTCAAATTCTTCAAGTTCAAAAACATCAAGAACCTTGTGTCAGGTATGCATAGTGTTCATCTGTGGATCCATTTCGTTCATAGAGCTCAAGAACCATGTTTTAAATATTTTGTGATTGTCTTTTTGTGATATGAGCATGTACTTGTTGTTGATTGTTGTTTAAGTTTCAAGATGATATCTAAAGGTGTTTTCATGAAGTATATGTGTTTGTTAGTTGAAACCCATGATCCTTATTAGGCTTAATATGGTGAAATTCATGAACACACTTAAGCTAAAAAAATGCATGCAAAGTATTGATAATATGCCTAGGATGATAGAATTCATGTCCCATGATTTAATAGTTCTTAAATGATAAGTCCATGCTCTATGCTTTACGATTTCCCATGAATTCCATGTGAGTGATATTCGCTATTGTTGTGATATGGATTGACCATGATATTGAAGCTATTCAAGTATATACATGTTGTATTAATTTCCCTTCCATGTATAGGATGCTGAGAACTTTGCTTAGTGTGAAATCCCCTACTCATGATATGGTAAATTATGGACTCTACTCTTACGATCAAGTCAGTCATGTGAGTCAGTTTCCTTCCATCGAGTCCTGGGGGTACTTGTACCCAAAAATATTGTTTTGTCCCTAGATCCATGTCATGTTATCATGATAATCTCAGTCAATCCATGGTCTATAGAACTCAGTCATGCATGTGACTCAGGAAACCTCAGAAATCTCATGATCTCAATTAATTCTCAGATAGTAGTACTAATCCATCAGTCAACGGAAGTCAGTTACTCAGCCTATGTACCGCCAGTTAAATCACATTCAATTTCTTCAGATGGGAGCAAAATTTAGCACCGAGTGAACCCAAGGATAGGAACTCACCTTCCATTTTAGGGTGTGATTCTTAGTAATCATCCTTGTGTTTCAGAACTACGTAGCCAGCGTAGATGAGACATCTTAACCTGTCAGATTAGGGTTGATGAGGTGGCTTAATCCATCAATTTAGGGTTCCCACCATTCTCATTTCAAGTACTTTCCAGCTAAAGGTCACTCATAGCTATCCTTACCAATGACGCGGTATTGACACCCTTCCAGGCGGAGCAAAGATTGGACCCCAACTTAGCTATATGCATTGTTAGGGCCTGTCGGTCAAACAACTACCTCCCACAGCTTTAGTCCCAGTATTAGTAAAAGAACTCAGTTAGTTCTTCAGATTTTAGTATATCAGGACTGTCAGATACTGTCAATTCAGTTACAGAACGTAACACAATTAGTTTTATTAGATTCAGGTATGTCAGACACAGTCATCAATGTTATTAGAATTTCAGTATTTTTCATTCTAGATATCAGTAGATCATGTATTAGTGTCCAGATCTAGATATCATATAATCACAATCTTAGTTACTACGTATGCTTGTTTGCACTCTTACGTTCATATCAGTCAGTCAGTTAGCATCGTTCATGCATGTAAACCCTTTTGCATTTATCCTACCTCACTCGTATACTCAGTACTCCCAGTTGTACTGACGCATTTGTACTATGGTTCTTTCTTTCACATTACACCATAAGTTCATAGATACGAGCTCCAGATCAGTAGTAGCAGTAGCATTCAAGTCACAGAGTTTCAATGAGTCCTCATCTATTAGAGAATGATATTATTTACTTCATTTATTATTTCAGTTAAGTTTTACTAGATGGAGTTAGTTGGAGACATGTTCCTTTAACTTTTTATTCTGACAGTATTTAGAAGCTTTCAGATTTACTTTAAATTTTAGTTATTTTGGGTATTCGTTACCCCATATGGATGTTATGATTTGTCAGATATCCTATGCAGTTGAACCTTATGGCCTATTGTTCATGTTTTCTGCATTATTATGTCATATTGTAGTGTACAGGTACAGATATCAGTCATGGGTTAGATTTTGGTCCTTCGGGGTCATAACCATCGTGTATCATTCCGGTTCTGAAAATTAGGGCATTAAAAACTTGGTATCAGAGCCTAAG
Organism: Capsicum baccatum var. pendulum; assembly: GCA_030864225.1. Classification (NCBI taxonomy): domain Eukaryota; kingdom Viridiplantae; phylum Streptophyta; class Magnoliopsida; order Solanales; family Solanaceae; genus Capsicum; species Capsicum baccatum. The sequence goes on from CM061558.1 coordinate 155,058,289, forward strand.
CTTCAATAGAGTCCTAGGAAGTCTAAAAGTTGCATCTAGTAGAGTCTTGTGCATGGGTGTGTTGCATTTCGCATTTATGTGCAAGAGGCTATAAGATGTTTTAGGAATAGTTTCCCTTCTTTCGGCATTCATATCGGGCTAGAGAGCATAATCTCAAGTTAAACTTTCAGTATAATCTGTTCTTCTCTTATTTCAGAGTATGGCTCCAAACAGAAGAAACCAGCCAGATCCCCAGCCCGGAGATCCTTTGGGCGAACATGTTCCTCATGCGGAGTTTAGGGCTTCATTCACCAGACTTGCTCAGTCTATGGCTGCCCAAAATAAATGGCCACTAGTTATTCTAGCCAATACAGTGCCAACTCAGCCGCAACTAGGATTCGAGACTTCACCCGAATGAACCCTCCATCTTTCTTTGGGTCTAAGTCTGATTAAGACCCTTAAGAATTTATTTATTAAGTCCATAATGTCATAGACATCATGGGAGTTACTTCTTGTTAGAGTGCCGAGTTAGCCGCATACCAGTTACAGGATGTTGCTCACACTTGGTATAAATAGTAGAAGTTTGAGAGGTTAGATGATGCAGGTCCTATAGAGTGGAAGGAATTTGTACCGACTTTCTTAGATAGATTCTTTCCCCAAGAGCTGAGGGAGGCAAAAGTTCCAGAGTTCATCAACCTCAGGCAGGGAAATATGATGGTTAAGGAGTATTCTCTTAGATTTACTCAGCTAGACAGATATTCCCCTCATGTAGTTGTAGACAACAGGCTAAGATGAGCAAGTTATTATCAGGGGTAAATGATAGCGTGGTAAATGAGTTTAGGTCTGCGATGCTGAACAGTGATATGACCTTAGCCAGGATCATGAATCATGCTCAACAAATGGAGGAGTAGAAGATTAGGACAAGGGAGAGGAAGAACAAAAGAGTAAAGTCAGGTAGTTTTAGTGTTTCTCAGCCAACATCAGAAGGGGAAACCATTCATAGTTTTGTCCTAAGCCAGCAATTTTAGCTCTTTTCTCCACCAGCTTCCCAATGCTAAAATTCAGAGATGGCAACAGAGATCGAGCACCAGGCTCTAAGTTTCAGGGCAGTGTCAGTAGTGCCCAAACTAATCCCCTGTGTCAGACTTGTGGTAAGAACCACAAGGGTACCTATAGAGTTGGTAGCGATGTTTGTTTCAGTTGTGGTAAGCCAGGCCACAGGATTAGAGAGTGTCCACAGTCAGGTCTACAGGGTCAGTAGAATTGCTTCACAGCCCAGTTTGGTCACCCAAATTAGTAGAGAGTCGCTTCCAGTGCTACTAGTGGGCAATGCCCAAACAGACTCTATGCTCTTCAGACCCGACAGGATCAGGAAAATTCTCCTGATGTCGTTACTAATACATTATGAATTTTCCATGTTCATGTTTATGCTTTGCTAGATCCAGGTACATCTTTGTCTTTTTTTACTCCTTATATAGAAGGCGATTTCAAAATTAGACTTGAAATTTTAGTAGAGCCCTTTTTAGTCTCTACCCCAGTGGGTAAAACTATCATAGATCGGCAGGTATACAGGAACTACCCGGTTATGATATTTTAGAAAGCCACGTCAGTGGATTTAGTCAAGTTAGATATGACTGATCTTGATATCATTCTCGGCATAGATTGGCTTCATTCCTGCTATGCCACAGTCGACTGCAGAACCAAGGTAGTTCTGTTTCAGTTCCTGAATGAGCCCGTCCTAGAGTGAAAGGGTAGTACTTCATCTTTTAGAGGTCATCTTGTTTCCTACCTTCGGGCAAGGAAAATGATTTCTAAGTGGGTATGTGTATCATCTCATGTATATTAAAGAATTTAGTTTTTAATCTCCTAGTTTTGAATCAGTCCCAGTTTTAAATGAGTATTCAGACATATTTCTCGAAGATCTTCGAGGAATTTCTCCTGAAAGGGAAATAGACTTCGGCATTGATCTTTTTCCAAACACTCAACCTATTTCTATTCCTCCATACAGAATTACACCATCAGAACTCAAGGAACTGAAAGATCAGTTAAAGGATCTCTTAGGTAAGGGATTCATTAGGCCTAGTGTATCCCCATGGGGTGCACCATTCTTATTCATACACAAGAAATACGGTTATCTCAGGATATGTATTGATTACCGTCAGCTCAACAAAGTTATGATCAAAAAAAGTATCCTCTTCCCAGAATAGATGACTTTTTGACCAACTTCAGGGTGCCAGTTATTTCTCTAAAATAGACCTCAGATCAGGCTACCATCAGCTCAGAGTTAGAGAATGTAATATCCTGAAGACAGCTTTTCGTGTCCAGATTGACTCAGAAGAAGGTCAAGTTTCAGTGGTCAGATCCTTGTGAGAAGAGTTTTCAAGAATTGAAGACTCAACTCACCTCAACTCCAGTTCTAGCTCTTTCAGATGGTTCAGACGGTTTTGTAGTCTATTGTGATGCATCCATAGTGGGTTTAGGTTGTGTCCTCATGCAGCATGGCAAGGTCATAGCCTATGCTTCCAAAAATTTAAGGCCCCATGAGAAGAATTATCCTACTCATGATCTTGAGTTAGCAGCCGTAGTATTCTATAGAACTACTCAATCAAGCCATGATCTATAGAACTCAATCGGGCATGTGACTAAGGAAACCTCAGAAATCTTATGATTTCAATTAATTCTCAGATAGTAGTACTAATCCGTTATTCAACGGAAGTCTGTTACTCAGTGCATGTACCGTCAGTTAAATCATGTTCAATCTCTTTAGATAGGAGTAGAAGTTAGCACCGAGTGAACCCAAGGATGGTAAATCACCTGCGAGTTGAGGGTGTGATTCTTAGTAATCATCCTTGTGTTCCAGAACTACGTAGCCAGTGTAGGTTGAGACATCTTAACCTGTCAGATTAGGTTTGATAAGGTGGCTTAATCCGTCAATTTAGGGTTCCCACCATTCTAATTTTGAGTACCTACCAACTAAGGGTCACTCACAGTTGTCTTTACCAGTGGCACGGTATTAACACCCTTCCAGTCGAGGCAGAGATTAGACCCCCACTTAGCTATATGCGTTATTGAGGCATGCCGGTCAAACAACTATCTCCCACAGTTTTAGTCCCAGTCTCAGTAAAAGAACTCAGATAGTTTTTTAGATTTCAGTATATCAGGACTGCAAGATACAGTCAATTTAATTACAAAACGGAACACACATAGTTCCATTAGCTTCAGGACTATCAGAAACAGTTATCTATATTGTCAAAATTTTAGTATTTCTCATGCTAGATATCAGTAGATCATGTATTAGTGTCCAGATCTAGATATCACGTAATCATGATCTCAGTTACTATGTATGCATGTTTGCAGTCTTACATTTATATCAGTCAGTCAGTTAGCATCGTTCATGTATGTAAACCCTTTTACATTTAGCCTACTTCACTCGTGCTTTCTTTCACGTTACACCATTCATTCACAGATACGAGCTCCATATAAGCAGTAGAAGTAGCATTCCAGTCGCAGAGTTGCAGTGAGTCCTTATCCATTCGAGGAAGATATTATTTAATTTATTTATTATTTTAGTTCTGTTTTGCTTGACAGAGTTAGTTGGAGACATGTTCCTTCAACTCCTTATTCAGATTGTATTTAGAGGCTTTCAGATTTAGTTTAGATTTGATTCAACTTTCAGTTGTTTTAGCTATTCGTTACCCTATATGGATGTTATGATTTGTTAGATATTCTATTATGTTGAACCTTATGGCCTATTATTCATATTTTCTATATTATTACATCATATATTGCAGTGTACTGGTACAGATATCAGTTATGGGTTAGCTTGTGGTTCTATAGGGTCATAAGCACTGTGTAGCATTTCGGTTCAGAAAATTGGTGCGTTACAACTGTCCAAATTATGATTACTGCCTAACAACCTGTAATGTCTAATTATGAGTCATTGTCTGGGCATCTTTGACAATGCTTTAGTATATTGGCCATAACTTTTCACCCAGATATCGGATTAAGAAGAAATTGGCACCATTGGAAAGATAATTTAATTATCTATCTATTGTTGTGTCTTGAACGTAATAATTTTGATTAAACTACAAGTTAATCTCATTTGAAGATGACTATAATTATATTCTTCACAAGAACTTAATCGCTAGGGGATGTTTTGACTTGTCTATAAGTTAGGAGCTATTTGAGAACTTAATGTATGTTCAAAATGCTTATAAGGATATAAAATCATGAGGTGTGATTTTTTCATGAACTTAATGCATGTTTCAAATATTGTCATGGATTTGTAGGGTGTTACACCTGTCACCCGCTATAACGAGTGAGACAAGACAAAAACTTAGGATTGCTTCCAATTTTGGCTTTCTCACAATGAACCTTTAAATTTCAACATCCCAAATCATCACCTTTATGTCAAGTTCTATATTGGGACTTTTACTTACCCGAATTCAATTTTGAAAGATCCTATGAATTCCTCATCGACTTGACTAACACCAAATTACCTTAAATTACCTAACATTTAATTAATCTATACTCAGATTTTCTAGAACATACCATGCTCAAATTTCATCCAAGAGTATCCTAGTTTGAAATTTCTAATCCTCAATTTTGGAAAACCTTAACCTAATTATTAACATGCTAGACTTACCCATATCAACTGAAAGAGTTATTACAATATGGTATGTTATTACATATCATGGTATTCCTTCATGTTTAATTAATGTTGTTCTTAGTTTATGTTAGTATTACTTATTATTTATATCCACAGTGCTTATGAGGGTCGGTTGGATTTATTTATTATTGTGTGTACCTTTTGGGCTTATGGGGGTCCAATTAAGTTAAAGTTAGATTCTTCCTTTATGTTTTTTGAGTTATTTACTTGAATTTCCCATTATGGTCTAGCGTTAGTCTGTTACTTCCTTCTTGATCCCTCTTTTCTTACCTTTAGCACATAATCACATTTTATTATACTTTTATTTTATTTGAGCTTAGGCAGCCTGTGATACCTATTGAGTACCTCATGTTTAATACTTATACTATACTTCTGTATATTTTTTTCCTAATGTAAATCCTAGGATAAGCCATTGTTTTTTATGCCATCCTCATGTGGAGCTATTAAATGGAGATATAGGGTGAGATTTTGGTGATAGAAGATAATCTATCTCGTTCTGTTTTAGATTAGTTTTATTTTGTTCCTTCAAAGACTATTTTATATACATATTGGTCTTGTCTAGTACTCTCTGTGCTTTAGTGACTCTTTACTAACTGTACCAGTTCTTGAGGGATTCATTTTGTATATTTTTTCCTTTTCCTTCTTTATTGAATGCATGTTCTGTCTATTATCATCAAATGTTGTTTTATTTAATGATAGTATATTTTTCTTCTCTCTTTCATCCATTATCCCGTTACTTATCATTTTAAGTTATGGATTTAGCTTATATATTGGCGGATTATAGTAGGTGCCATCATGACCTGAGTTTTTGGATTGTGACATATGCATTCTCAAAAGTTAAATAATAGATGTCAAATGTGTTTGGAAGCTTTAATTGATGTGTGAAGGCTTCTTTTGCATTATGAATTGCCTTTTCGCGGTGATGAAAAAAGTCAATCTTCAATAAATCAAGATTAATTTCCATAATTTTTGTGATGAAACAGAGGAAAGTATCCAGATGCGAGAAAAATGATATTGGAAAATGCTCCACAGATTGATAGTTTCACTTACTTTAGGATTCAAAAAATATTATCAATACTTGTGCAAAAGAAACAGTGAAAATGAAAATTGAAGACTTGAACAAAGATTACTTTGGTCTATTAATTGATGTGTTAAAAGATATCTCAAACAAAGAATAAATGTCTCTTATTTTACTGCATATTGATAAAATTGGTGAAGTGGTCATGATTTACCAATCATGTATATTAACATACTGAATAAAGAAAGAATTCTATTCGTAATTTTCATATCACAACTAAGTCCATCTAAAAATGTGAACAAGATTATGATGAACATAATAAGAACAGAGAGAAATATAATGTCAAAAGTTTGATTATGAAAAATAGTCTATGAACATCTTATATTTAATGCTTTGCTCATCAATTATAATTAATACTTGTAACTATTGCTTACATATTTAGATATCAAAGACTTATATGATTATGTTACTAATGTGTAAATTATTTTGGCAAATTTCTTAAATGTAAAGTTTATTTGGTTATCCTCAAGTTAAAAAGTTGAAGAAATTACTTGAGCTTGGTGAAGTTCATACTAAACAAAGATTAAATCAGGAATAAGAATTTCAAAGAACAGGTGATACTTTTTTGAGATTACATTTCAAAAGATCAAATAACTTTATTGCTTTTCTCATTTATTGTTCATATAATTAAAAATGAGGGTCCCACCTTAAATGATAAAATCAAGAGAGTGTATTAAGACAAAAGATTTAAAATTAAAATTTGTTTCTATGCTTTATTTGATGTTAAAAATTTTGACAATATCAAATGTGTTGAGCAAGACTTTAAAATGGATCGAGATAGAGTTTCTTAACATTTCAAAGCAAAGATTGCAAGATATGAATAAAACAGAATGAAAATATTTATCGGAAGATGTTTTCTCATTTGTGATGCACATGATATTTTAACTCATAAGTTAGATGTTATTTTTTGTTTTTTTTGAAAGCTCAAAGCGTGAGTTGTATGATTTTCGTCTTTCATACTATATACGTGATGAAATCTTTTGTATTGTGATTGATTTGCAATTTTAAGAGCCTATTGAAGTTTTGGTAGTAAGTAGTGATTTGTGATAACGCTCAAGATACACCTCAGGATGTATGAAATCGGAAGCAATATAACTTTACCCAACTTAGAGTATGGGTCGATTCCCCAGGGAATGAAAGACATAGTTTTTCCTTCGAGTGTTGTAAGTAACTAAGTATTTGCGTACAATGCTAAAAATAATACAATAAATTAAATGGGGGTTAATTTAAAAGGATTTTTTGGTCAAATTATCAATTTTGACTTTGGGTTGTCAAAACGAATGCTAAAGGATGTAACCGATAGGTAAAAGTACTTGGGGTTAGTTATGGGTAAGTGAAAATGCACCTAAAATCAATTGATAGCTATGAATTGACTTGATCTTAGGTATTGGAGGTAATCTTTCAATATTCCACAAAATTTCATATAGTTTTCTTTGAAACACACATATATACAATACCAAGCAACCAAAAACCTCAAATTGGTTAGTATATTTCTAGCACTAGCTATTAAATGAGAAGTTCTCAAGTCTTTGTCAACTAAATCTCTCCACCCTTATTTTTTGTTTCAAGAAAAACAAGAGATCTAATCATGAATAGTGCTTGTAAATTCAATTTTTGAGTTGAAAAATAGATATTTAGATAAAATCATAACATTCAATCAAATAAAAAGGTAAATAATCAATACCCACATAATACTCAACACTTAACAATGCATAACCCAAAACTTAAGAAATTAGCTTTATAACAAGAGAAAAGGAAAATATACCTATATTCTCATTCAAATCTGCCATAGAATCCAAATATTTTCAAGGAAATTCTAAATTCAAAAGCAAGAAATCAACACTAAGTAACTATGATTCCAACTAAAGTTTTAATTACAAGCTTTAGATTTTATACATGACAAAAGATAGGGTTCCAAGATACAAAAAAGACCTATAGCTCAACAAAAATAGACTTCAAAATTACAAAACTACCATAACGTCCAAATCAGCCGAGCAAATAGACATCACCAAACACTTCGATGATATGCCAAAGTGACTTAATATCGCTGAATTGACTTTGAAATTGAGCTCCAGTGATTGACATTTTTTACTTTTAGAAAGGGAACTTAACTTCACTGATCAGTTCGATGATGCATCAAATCACTTTCTTCATCGTTGTTTTGTCAAAAGTTGACATAGCTCGGAATGTTAAAACCTATTTTTGATTATACGAAGGAGGGTTTGTCAATACTCCAATTGTCCCTTGTGATGTTCTTTCGTACTTTTAGCTCCTATATTCTATCTTCTTACTTCTTTTTGCTATTTCAACTACTTCTTAGCCTTAACCCTAAATTTAAATAAAATTTACTTTAAAATGCATTCAAATTAGCACTGAGGACTTGATCTCTTACTATTTTTAGGCCAAATGAGTCGTAATTTGCAAACTCATCAACTAGTTTATTGAAATAATTAGATTGATCCAATCAATTCTTTCACTAATTTTGATAAAGATAAAATTATGACATTAGCAATGTGTTGTTGAAATAAGTTTGATGTAGTTTAAATTTAAAATTTGAGTTACCAACTCGCTACTCTTATAATCATATGTGAGACGGTCATCTAAATATCTTCCACCTACAAGAAATTTTTTATTCAGTAAAAATATTGATTGACAGAAATTTGTAGAGACTTATTCACTTATTTATTTACTTGTAAAGTCAATTATGATTTTACCTATTATTGCCACAGTTGTGGAGAATTTTTTTGAAATGAAGTAAAATAAAGAATAAAGTATGGAATAAAAATGGTGATTAATATTTAAATAATTATTTAGCTTGTTATACTGAACGTGATATATTTACAAATAAGTAATACCATCGTCATTGAACGTTCTCAAAATATGAAAAATCATTGAGGACAATTGTAATGACTCGAGACTACCCCTAGTCATCATACGATACTTACGACCCTGAAGGACCACAAGCAAACCCATGAATGATATCTTCTGTGAGCACTGAATAATAATTAATGCAGAAAACGGGTTGAAATGACATAAGTTTCAAAATATCTAAAATACTGATAAATAACAACATCTGATAAAAACTGAACATTGTCTAAAAACTAGTCTGGAAAGCCTCTAACTGAATCTGTCTGAAAGTAGAGTTGATGGGACTATCCCGCAAATAACTCTATCTACTAAACTAATACATCTACTAAAAATATGAAATAGTATAGTATCCTTGAATGATAAAGACTCACTACTAAATCTACTACTACTAGCTGAACCTGAATCTACTATGCGTGATCGGGAACCTGAGCGTCCGAACCTATGATATAAAACATCATAGCACAGAAAAGTATGCATCAGTACATGGTAATGTTCTGGTATGCTAGATAAGGTAAGGTTGAATACAAGGGTTCATATGTATGAGGATATAATTGACTGAAGGAGAATAACTGAACATTAGAATACGTGGAGAATCTGAAAATACTATAAATACTAAGAATGCAATCTGTGCATATATATATATATATATATATATATATATATATATATATATAAATATATATATATTTATATATAAAATATAATTAAGCTTTTCTTACACTAAGTATTGAATTCTGATAACTGATTAACTAATACTGATTGACTGTATCTAACAGTCCTAATTCGTTAAAACTGAGCTGAGTTCTAAATTGAAGACTAACACTGTGGGAGGTAATCATCTAACCAACATGCCCCAAATCTGAAATGATAAGGGTCCAACCTGTAACCCCAACTGAAAGGGTGCTAATACCATGCCACGGGTACTAACACTAGAAAACTAGGATGCCAAGACTAACTGACGGGTGACACCTGGCCGAAGCCAAGCCTAATCTGACGTGTTACCCCTAGGAGGTAGTAAAGACTAGTCTGAAGGGTGACTCCTCATCCTGCGCTGGCTATGCAATTTTGGAGTACAAGGATTTCTACTAATGACTCTACCTATCTGACGGGGAAACCATGATCCCTACTCTCGCTCGGTGCTAAATCCTACTCCCAACTGATAGACACTGAATTGAATATGCTGGACTTGACTAGACTGAGAATGAGTTTACTGATTTTTCCTAAGTTTTGTAATTAACTTAGTTCTATTTAGTTCTATAACGGACTGAGAGTACTGATCGTGACATGACTGATATTATTTTGTAACTGACACTGGCTTTAGGTAAACAGCTAAATTGTTAGATATTAAATACCCCCAGGACTTGATAGCATGAGAAGTTAAGCAAAGTATAATATTGAATGATACAGCAATGTTCACCTAGTCATAATTCATTCATAGAGACATTTCATCAAACACTTGTAATGCATTAACTTGTACAAGAATGGGATTACATAATAACATGGTATGCCTTCACTAGTCAATTCACATAAGCAGTTTATCAAACACTTATAGGGCACGAGCTTGTACACGATTAAGATCTCATAACAACATCTCATGATTCCTCTATCTACTTCACATAGGCATTTTAGCAAATACGTGGGAAGCATGAGTATTTCATATGATAATGGTCATCACATAAACATCATGAATACAATACTTAATTGCGAATTCAAGGGTTTAGCATGTAATTCATATAATTCCCCCTAAACACTATTCTATTTTTCATGAATCGTATCATAATCATGGATTGAAAACCAAATCAACATCATAGATGCATTAATCACTTTATAAATTTAAGGATCTATCAAGGTAATCACATATTTGTTAGACATGTTGTTTAATTTCATGAAACTTGCATTTAAATCATGGATTGGAACTCAACAAATATTATAAACATGAATTCAATCTAATTCAAACATAGAAATCATAAATACATCATCTTTGTACTTTGAAAAAGGATTCTTGAACTTCATGGGTGAAAGGGACCCATTAATCAACATCTAAAACGGCTTAATTTATGAGATTCTTGAAGTTCTTGAAGGATATCTTGAGCTTCAACTTGATTTCTTGATCTAGGGTGTTGCCCTTTTAGAGATAATGGATTGCTTCTTGAAAAAATAGTGAATTAATGAGCAATTTGTGTTCTTTTAGGGTTTGATTACGTATTTAGGCTGACTGGGGGTGAGGAAACAGACCTTAGTTCCCTCAAAATTAAAACTCAAAACTGACTGAGAATCTCAATTTTGTACAATGGTGTGACATGGTGCTATCGCATCGTGCCACTAAAAACTGACGATTGGGAACTGGGCTGATGGCGCGATGTGGCACCATCGCAGTGCCTCACTAGTTGCTAATTTTCCCTATGGCGCGATGTGCCATGATTGTGGAGTCACACTAGAAAGTGATAATTGGGGAAAAAGCTAGTGGCACGACGTTGTGGTATCGTGTTGTCTAACAAAACAAATGACAAATTCCATTTGGACTGCCTCCACGACGCACTGGAGTACCTGGTAGTACACTGTCTTACAAAAATGGCTCTAACTCTTCGCTCGAGTGTCAGATTTGGGCGAGTTTGGTATCGATGGAAAGCTTATTCAATTTTCCACGTAATAAAAAGTCAAAATCTTGAAAATTACACATATATAAAAGTGTTTTCATCTTTAAAAAAATTCTTTAACAGTCTAGGGATAAATTTTAAGCTAAGAAAAGTATGAGGTGTTACAAGATCTCCCCTTTCAGAACATTAATCCTCGAATGAGACTGTTTAAGCTGAGAAGCATTGATAGATTGTGTTTACGAATTAAATAGGCACGACTGAAACATGAGTACATGACTGAAACTACTGATACACTGAGTTTACATACTGACCATGCATATTTGATGCATGAATTACATGGCTGAACGGGTTTACAAATGCATGACTGAACGTGTAACCGTAAGAAATACCAAGTTTATAATCATAAGTTGGACATGCAACTGGGTAAAGCTAAGAAAGACTATTATCTTAGGATGAGAATACTGATAAACCTGAGATCATTTACTGAACATAAAGGAACGGGGTGTGAGAATAGGATTGAGTCTGAATCATGATACATGAACTGGACTGATTTCTTGGATAAGTGTCATGATATAGGATTGTCATATGGCTGATATTAGAATAAAAGATTCAACTTACGAGTATCCATTACTCTAACTGGATTCATAATGCGAAGAGAAAATGGAAGGTTTAGGACATGAAGGCTCGGGGGTTATAGTGTATCTCCCCCTTGGGACACTATGTCCCACAAAAAATGTTGACTTGATTGAGATACTAAGGAAAAGCATGAGACGATACACGGGCCACCTATGAACTGAATCGTAACTGCATATCTAGGATCTAAAATCGAGACATAATCCATGAACTAAGTTGAACTCATTACTACTAGGATGCTCTATCTTAGAATGGTCATATTCATGAAATTCCAGATAGTACAACTAGATGGAAATATGGGAAACGGTACAAACTTGTCTGCCTGACTGCTAACCTGTAGTACTGGCTTTACGAACTAACTCATGCTAAAAACTTATACTCTACTGGAGCATTTCTTGACACTCTTTCTATAGAGTTCTAGTGACTTTAAGGAGCAAGAAAATTCTAGCATGGTCTGAATAAGACATCTGAACATAAAATCATAACATGGCTCTAATTCTGCAATATGGAGTAAGGCCTATAACACTCCTTCTAAATAGAGTTGCTAAGCCTTGTTCACCATAGCTACAAATTTTCATCTTAGACATATCTTTTTTTCAAATACTTTCTCAACTATACTCTCTACCTTAGCACAGCACTTCACCTAAAACTACTGAAAATATTTACACGAGCGCTGAGTATGAATGCATAAATATACTAGCTTATCCGATTAACTAAACGAATGATAGCTGAATACTGGTCATATAAGATTGAACTATTTTTATCCTAAATAACTGGATTGAAACTGTAGAGTAGTATGCATATAAGGTAAGGATTGACTAAGGAATATAAGGTAACTGAACATGAATTCGTGGAAACGGTTCTTATTTGAGAAAGCACGACTAAGCGCATAACTTAATTCTAAAATGGTCTATAAGCTGAGGTATTGAAATACTGATAACTGAATAATTGGTGACTGTACTCTATGGTCAAGCAAACCTAAAACTACACTGAGCCACTGAGCTAACTATTGAACTGTGACTGTGACTGAGATTCATATCAGAACTGAATGCTGGGATAAGATAAAATGTGGATAATATATAAATATTGGATCTGAAACTATGTGAGGGAGAATGACATAAATTAAGGATCTGAATATACAACCACACTCTGCCTTCTCTTATCTTTTTATTTTCCTTTAATAACTAAATAAGGCCTCCTGCTAGCCATTCACTTACACACAACATGATATTTAATCCTATCTTCATGACTATAGCCTCATGTAAAACAAGTGTGCGCTAATCTTTCTTAACACGAAATGTTTACCCTACTCTTTCTCTCTCTTTTAGGCAATCTCTTATCTTTACATCATCTCATAAGGAGAGTTTAGTGAAAGGCTAAAACATGAGGACTTTAAGCATGAATGGACACTACACCAAACTTGATACTTAATTGAGGCCTGATAAATAAAATATCAATATCATGGATTTATCAAGAGGTCTAACTGAGGGTATACATGACATAATATAAATTTAGCTGATTATTAGGAGAGTAGCATGAGTATTTGAATTAAACATACTATAAAGCATGAGTACATGAGGCATGAGTAATATGACCTGATTTTGGAGTTTCTGTATACATGGAACATGATTCGTAACACTAAGTGATCCAGAACTCCTTATACTAGGAATTATAAGCGTATATAATTTTTGTTAATATGCACGAATATGAACTATGATCATAGAGCTGACATGTAAGGCATGGGTATTGATATTACCAACATTACTACTAGAATCTAAATCCAGACTTGGTTACTTGTTCTATAATCTCCCCCCTTAGCTTGAAGCCATCATTCTAAGTCTGTGAATAACTTAATAAACTCTAAATTGAACTGAAACCACTTGCTCTAGAGTTTGAGATACAATAATACTCATAAACACTGAACTTATCCTAATGGACTACTCTAATAGTGTAAAAGCCACTGCTAGTACTTTCTTTTGAGATAGAACTCTTAACTTTCTATAGCCCCAATATTCATCATACAATAGCTTAAACACTAAATAACTTAGAATCTTCAATTCTTACTTTTATTAGGTCAACCTTCAAAGATTCAAACTTAGATTCTAACATATAACATGGATATCCATAAATCTTTAATAACCATACTACTTTCATCATAGCCTGCAAATATCATATCTATAACATATATTCCAAATCAACAAACTTAAGTCCTTGCATACACTGCTTCAAGACTACTAATTCACCTTTCATACAACTAGCCCCATGAAATATAATCTGCTCAAATTCAGATAATACTATTCCCATTTTACTGCTTCTAAACCCTTGGGTCTTTTCTTTTAACTCTAGGTTATATGCTATCTTAGGATTCTGAGGAGGGATCTTAAAAAACACCTGACTTTGGCTAAATGAACAATTTTTCATGAATCATAAATGAAATCCTTCTTACTATAAGGGCACTGATGGGATACTTTTAAGCTCTCATGAAGTCCCATAATTATCTGTAAGGAACTGCCTAAGAAATCTCTATCTATAAGGATTGATCGATCTTGATTGTTTTTGTCACCTTGAAATAAGGCAGGGCTAGAAAAAATAGAGCAAGATGAGAATTTGTATAACTTTCTTAGAGGAACTTTCTAAAGTATGATCTGAGACATAAAAGAAGGGAAATTTTTTCCTAAAACATTGCATAGCCTCCTATCCATAAAAGTGGCATGCTACACACCCATGTACAAGACTCTACTAGATGTGGCTTTCAAACTTCCTAGGAATCTATTGAACCTTAGTCTTTGATACACTATCTAAAAACTAGTCTAAAAAGCCTCTAAATGAATTTGTCTAAAAGTGGAGTTGATGGGATAATCCCCCACTAACTCCATCTACTAAACTAATAATCTACTGAAAATATGAAATAGTATAATATTCTTGAATGATGAGGACTCACTGCTAAATCTACTACTGCTGGTTGAACCTAAATCTACTATGCCTAATCAAGAACCTGAGCATCCGAACCTATTATATAAAATATCATAGTGTAGAAAAGTATGCGTCAGTACGTGGGAATGTACTAGTATGCTTGATGAGGTAAGGATGAATGCAAGGGTTCATATGCATGAGGATATAACTGACTGAAGGATAATAAATGAATATGAGAGTATGGGGAGAATCTGAAAATACTATAAATACTGAGAATGCAATCTGTGCATATACATATATATATATATATATATAAAAACTATAACTATGCTTTTCTTATGCTAAGTATTGAATTTTCATAATTGATTAACTAATACTGATTGACTATATCTGACAATCCTGATTCTGTAAAATTGAGCTGAGTTCTGAACTGAAGACTGAAACTAAGATTAAAACTATGGGAGGTAATCATCTAACCGACATGCCCCAAATCTGAACTAATAAGGGTCCACCCTGTAATCCCAGTTAGAAGGGTGATAATACCGTGCCACGGGTACTAACACTAGAAAGCCAAGATACCAAGCCTAATTGATGGGTGATACCTGGGCAGAGCCAAGCCTAATTTGATGGGTGACCCATGGGAGGTAGTCAAGCCTAGTCTGATGGGTGAATCATCATCCTGTACTAGCTGCATAGTTCTAGAGTACAAGGATTTCTACTAATGACTCTGCCTATCTGACGAGAAAGCCATCATCCCTGCTCTTGCTCGGTGCTGAATCCTACTCTCGACTGAAAGACACTGAACTAAGTATACTAGACTTGACTGGACTGAGATTGAGTTTACTAATTTTTCTAAGTTTTGTAATTGACTGAGTTTTACTGAGTTCTGTAATGGATTGATAGTACTAATCGTGACATGACTGATATTATTCTGTAATTGACACTAGCTCTAGGTAAATAGCTAAATTATCGGGTATTAAATACCCCCAGGACTCGAATGCATGAGAGCTAAAGAAAAGCATAATCTTGAATGATATAACAATGTTCACTTGGTTATATTTCATTCATAGAGAAATTCCATCAAATATTTGTAATGCATTAACTTGTACATAAATGAGATCAAATAATAACGTGTCATGCCTTTTCTAGTCAATTCACATAAGCATTTTATCAAACACTTGTAGGGCATAAGCTTGAACATGATTAAGATCTCATAATAATATCTCATGATTCCTCTATCTACTTCACATAGGTATTTTAGCAAATACTTGGGGAGCATGAGTACTTCACATAATAATGGTCATCACGTAAACATCATGAATACAATACTTAATTGTAAATTCAAGGGTTTTGCATGTAATTCATATAATTCCCCCTAAACACTATTCTATTTTTCATGAATCTTATCATAATCATGGATTGAAAACTAAATCAACATCATAGATGCATTAATCACTTTATAAATTTAAGGATCTATCAAGATAATCACATATTTGTTATATATGCTATTTAATTTCATTAAACTTGTATTTAAATTATGGATTTGAACCTAACTAATATTATAAACATGAATTCAATCTAATTCAAACATTGAAATCATAAATACATCATCTTTGTACTTTAAAAAAGGATTCTTGTACTTCATGGGTGAAAGGGACCCATGAATCAACATCTAACATACCTTAATTTGTGAGATTCTTGAAGTTCTTGAAGGATTTCTTAAGCTTTACCTTGATTTCTTGATTAGGGTTTTACCCTTTGAGAGAGAATGGCTTGGTTCTTTAAAAAAGTGAATTAATGAGCAATTTGTGCTCTTTTAGGGTTTGATTGTGTGTTTAGGCTGACTGGGGGTGACGGGAAAAGACCTTAGTGCCCTCAATTAAAACTTGGAACTGAATAAAAATCCTGATTTAATACGTAGGCACGACGAGGTGCTATCGCGCCGTGTCATTGGATACTGAAGATTGGGAACTGGGTTGATGGCGTGATGCAGCACCATCGCGGTGCCTCACTGGTTGTGAATTTTCCCTTTGGGACGACACGCGCTAATCATGGAGTCATACTGAAAAGTGACAATTAGGAAAAAGGTAATGGCACGACACAGTGGTATCGTGTTGTCTCACTGGAAAATGACAAATGCCATTTGGACTACCTCCACGACACGCTGGAGTACCAGGTGGTAGATTGTCATACTAAAATGGATCTAACTCTTTGCTCGGGTGTCAGATTTGGGCAAATTTGGTATCGATGAAAAGCTTATTCAATTTCCCACTCAATGAAAAGTCAAAATATTGAAAATTCCACATGTATAAAAGTTTATTCATCTTTAAAGCAAGTTTTTAACATTCTAGGGATGAATTTTAAGCTAATAAAAGCACAATAATTCAAAATTAGTAATGAATATTAATGATCTTAGTAATATTGTTGGAGGTTATGTGCTATTTTACTTCATGATTTATGTCAAAATATGGTGTAATTCTTCTTTTGAATATTGTTATAATGTTAAGCGAATCACTGTAGTTCCTTCTTTTATAGTATATGTGTACAGAAACTGTCATCTTATTACTATTTATATTTTTGTTAATTGATTTTTCATATAAACTAAAATAATAAATAAACCCAAACTGAATTCCAAATAGAATTAATTTATGCATTTACATGTTACTTAGATTCTTCAAATTCTAAAACTACCTCTAAAATAATTATAGAATATTTTATGTTGTTTGTGTTACAATTGATTTTTAAAAATGTTATATTCATATCCTTAGTATCATTTAATATTTTCATGATTAATAAACCTAGTTAAAGGACCCGATACTGGTGTCCCAATATATAGTTGTACAGAGTTTTTATTATTTGTCTGTTGTCTTATATTGTCTAATAGCATCAACAAAAAAATGGGACGTAGTCTGCAGTGATCCTTATCAAGAACCTCCAATAAGAAAGATTCTCTCACAATGCTCATCATATATATTCATCATCTTTAGGAGATTAGTTTTTACATATACTCAAAAGAATCACTAGTTATAGCAAAAACTATAACTTTTTATCAAGCTCAAAGATCCTATCATAGGGGACCTGCTCTTAGTCAAGATAGTCATTCTTAGTCAATTATTGTTTGATTCATCATAATTGTGTTGAATTGTAAACCTACTTCTCTTATGAGAAAAAATATAGGTGTCACTATTTGATTTTTTTTATATGAAAAGAGTATATCAACTATAGGTATTTGATAGTTAGGATAGAGTTAACCAATGTGGGGTCGACTAAAGTTAGTCGATGTAGTCTATAGTTGATGTACTATAGTGCAGATTGTTGATGTCATTAGATCAAAAGAATGGGGTTAAGAGGTTAGCCATAGGAATATGAGAGAGATTCTGTAATCTAACTATTACTCTTGTTTTAGTGAAATTTATTAGTGAAATTCTACTTGGGTAGTTTGTGGTTTTCCTCCTTTGAGAATGGAGATTTCTATGTAAATATACTTTGTTATTTACTTTACTATTGTTTACTTGGTGTACATTTTGTTCTTTGTTTTCATCATACAAGGACCAGTTATTGAATTAGGTCCTTGTTATTTTGTTGGACACGTATAAACCATCAATTAGTATCAAAGCAGTTCTTCCAAAAAAGTTAACATCTAGAAAGGATCCTATTTTTTATGGAAACTCCACCAAATCTAAAGGAAGGGCAGTCAATAACTAGACCATCGAGGTTTAATGGCCATTATAATGGTTGTTAAAAGATAAAGATGCATGAGTTCATCATGGATAAAGATAGCAAGCTATGGGACATTATTTGTGACAGCTCTCATGTGCCAACGGAGGTGATTAAAGAAGGTAAAATTTCACGATCTACTCCCCAGAGAGAGAAAGAAAGACTACAATGAAGGTTATAGGAAGAAAATTGAGAAAACTTACAAGGAAAATAAAAATCTTGTTTGCTGCATAGGACCTGATGAGTCCAACTGGGTCTTTTCTTGTGAAAATGTTAATGAAATATAGGAGGCCTTACAAATTTCTCAAGAAGGAACTAGTCAAGTAAAGTAATAAAAACTTGCTACGCTTATAACTCAGTATAATCTTTTCAAGATGCAGATGGTGAATGTATTCAACATATGAACACTACTATAAGTATTTGAAAGAAACCATTCCAGTGCACAAGTTAATCAAAAAAGTTTTGAAAATCTAACCTCCATCTTGTAAGAGAAAGGTTAATGCAATTTATGAAGTTAAATATCTCCAAAAATTAACTTTGGATGAACTTATTGGGAATCTAGACATGTATGAGTTTAAGAGAAAATAAAATTTAGAGAGAATAGAGCCAAAGTAAGAAAAGAGAACGGTATTAAAGGTTGGTAAAAGTAAGTCGAGTGGTGATTAACATAACATGGCATATCTCACCAGAAGATTGTAATAGATGATAAGAAGTGGAGGCTTCTCAAGCAGAGGTAATTCTAAAAAGAATATTAGAGAAACGAATGTTGTCATAAGTGTGGAAAACTTGGTCACTATATGAAGGAGTGTTTTTTCACAAAAATAATTACAGGTAGTTTGTCAAGAATAATCCTAAGAAGACCCAAAGAAGGAAAGAAGTCTTTAACATCACATTAGAAGAGAAGTAGCAGAAAAAATAGTCAAGTGGGCCTTGGCTACTTGGGAAGATACTTTGAGTGGATCTAAAGAAAGGAATGACAAGCAAGATGTTTCTATGTTTACTCTTGAAGATAAACGTACAATATTTGCCTCCTAGTTTTTTCTCATGGAAAAATCTGATGAAGAAAAGAATAATGAGGTGAATCTTATTTATATTCAATAAAATTTAAAGAATTATTCTAGTAAGGAGATGAGCTCATTGACCAAAGTTCTAATTGATGCCCATCATGAACTTATCAATGAAAAAGACTGCTTAATCAGTGTTTTAAATGAGTCTAAAATTAAAGAAACCTCTTTTTCCTAAATAATTTATGATCTGAAAAAAGTTATAAAAATGTTAAAAGTGAAAAGGTTGCTTTAAAAATTAATCTCTCAAATGATTTTTGAAAAGTGCTCAAAAGAAAAGGTGCGGGCTAGTAGCATTCATATTGATCTTGAGGAAAAATTCAACAAGAGTAGTCTGAATCTTGCAGCCTCACCAGAACAAAACAATGATCTTGAAGAAAATTTTGCTAGAACAAAAGAGAAGCTTAAAAATCTCTCCATTGGACTGCCTCTTTATAAATTGTTGTTGGCATAAATAATAGGAAACCCAACTCTAGCGAGCATCTTGGTTTTAAATAGAATAATACTCCTTATAATCCCCATAGCATGTATGTTTCTATCCTTGATAATTTTCTATGAACTTACTATGGTCAAAAGGACCACTACAAGCCCGGTTCTCAATCATCTATCAATGCTGGAAAAGAAACTTAAGATATATTGAATATTTAAGAAGTTCCAAGGGACCAGGTCCCTTCGTGAAGAAGTCTACATTACTAGCCAGGACAAACAAACCTTATTCATCCTTCTTCCCATGTCAAGGGACCCAAGCTTATTTGGGTTTCTAAATCTAATAAATGATTATCCATGAAGGTAAGAGTAAGAGAAGGTAGCCATATAGGACAAAGATGGTTCATGAATAGTGCTTTCTCTAAGCATATGACTAGTATAATGGAAGATTTTCCCTTACTAAAGGCGTTCCAAGAAGGCAGTATATCAATTTGTAATAGGGATAAAAAGTATATTCTTAGAGTTTGTCAAATTGGTAAATCCTTTTAACATACTATTAAAAATATGTATGTTGCAGATCTTGACTCCATCTACGGTAAAATCTACAATGCCTAATTGTAGTGAGTGATGATAATGAGTTATGGCACAAAATATTGGACCATGTAAACTTTTCTTTGTCGACTAAATTAATATCAAAGGACTTGGTGTGTTATTTGCACAACAGTTAGTGTGTGGACTATAAAGTGTGTGATGTTTGTGTTAAAAAAAGTAGTGAGTGAAAAAAACATCAACTCGTTAACAACTTAAGAACACGAAAGGGATCTCTCTTATGATCCAGGTCCCTATCATAAACAATCAAAAGTGATAGTCTCAAACTTAAAGCATAGAAGAAAGAGATACATTAGTTTGAAAGAAATAAAGTATGGCATCTGGTTCCTATGCAATCTGCCATAATTATTATAGGGACAAGTTAGGTGTTTAATAAAAAGTTGATGAGTGTAGTAACACAATCAGAAATGAATTAAGACTGGCTATTCAAGGCTCGGACTAATCAGAATATATTGAAATCTCTCTTACATTTAGCTTTGAAGAGAAATCGTGTATACAAAGTAAAGTCTTTTGTAATGTTTAACTCAATTAATATACCTTTGCAAGTATCCATACTTGGGGAACACAGTTTTGATCTAGAGCATGGATGTGCTTTAAAATACTAAACAAGGACAATCAGACATAACAATGAGATACATGGTCTCTCACATAGGTCAGTATCCTTGTCTTACCTTTAGAAAATAAAATGTACATATGTAATGTCATCTTTTATCTCGCATTTTCTGTTAAAGCATTATTTGTTTTCTCTTTCTCTTTAAATGTTATCTCTTTTTCCTAAAGAAACGTATTTCTCTATTAAACTTAAAACAGATCTAATCTCTTCATTATATTCAATTCATTGTATACTCCTATTTAATGTCTAACAACTTTCCTAAAAATAAAAAAGTTATAGACCTTCTGTTCATTACTTTTGTTATGTTATCTTTCTTCATACTAGCCTTAATCAAGTCCTTATAATTTCTTACTACAATTTCTTTTGAGAAAAACTATCCTTCTATCTCATTAAACCCATCTCTTTACTATTGACTTCAGTCATTCCTACTAACGAAATCACAACTCCATTCCCAGCTGAAATTATTTCATTATTGTCCTTGTCTCACAACCTTATTCTTGAGTACTAAATCTGATTATAAGCTTTCATGGGTCTCTGTGAAGGAATTTAGTGAGTCTTCTGGTCTATTTGGTGTTCTACTTATTGACGCAGAGAAATGCCTTGAAATAAAGGCAAGTGTGGAAGATGTGGGCATAAAAAGAATTCTTTTGATGAAGAAACTACTTCCAACTCCAAGAATAAAGATGTATAACATCCCCCTAAATCCTAAATCTAAAGAAAGAGAGAGAGATTTCATAGTCAAAAGGTTTGGAATGGATGCATTTTTTATCCATCTATATTGCAAAAGTTTAAAATAGAGTCCATAATTGTCACGGCAGAGGTGCAAGAGTGGAAGAACCTATTTGAGTCATCAGGTGTCTTGTACGAAGAGGAAGTCTATAATTTCTATGCTGACTTACTGATCTTTACAAAGAAATATTCCCTTGCAACAACTATGAATGGTGTTAAGTTTGTCCTAACTGAATCAACCCTTGAAGAGATTATAACAGTACCTATGACTGAATTGACATAGTGGTTGATCGATATGCTTCCATGGAAATTCATGACAAGATTGCTAGGTCTAAGAGGACATTGGTTATTGAAAGGATAATGAAGAAAGAAATTAAACCTGTGTACCAATTGTAGTCTGGGTTAGTGAACAATGTTTTACTTCATAGAATAGAAGGAAGATCTTTTGCCTCAATTGTAGACTTGTTCCTTATGGAAGCTCTCAACTCCCCAACCAACCTTCCAAAGATAATGTTTGACCACATTGTGAAGATTTGTGACTCAAAAAAAATTAATTATAGTATTGGGTATGGTTTGATTCGTGTAAAGGTGTTTGATCATTTTAAGGAGGAACAAAATTCAAGGATATACTCCATAAATAAATAACCCTTCTCTCTCACCACTCTGGAGAAATATGAATGTATGCCTAAAGAGGGTGGAGTAGGTTTGACTTATACTATTTCCAGCCTGATTACTGCTTAAGACAAGAGTACCATGGATTTTGAGTATATGTGTGCTCTCATGGATGAGAAGAAAGAAGAAGTTATTATCTTATAAGCTCAACTTTTTCAAATTACTCAAGGACTCTTGTTAGTTTTGGTGCTTCACCAAACCTTAAAGCCAAGAATGATCTACTTGTATCTAAAATTTAGAGTTCACGAAAAAGGTTATTGAGCTAAATCAATAGATAATTGATGGTAAATGTTCTGTCATGTTCAAATCTTCCTTCTTCTATTAAGTTCTCTAAAAATATTCCCATCCATTCCATTTCTTTTATGTTGACTCTTGTTAAGTCTTGGACATGAACACTGATCAATTTTTTTTAGTAAGACTTGGATATTAACTGTGTTATTTGCTCGTTTTAGCAATTAATAATATTTCCATAATCTTATCTATATTTGTGTTTGTTTATGTCTGCTACCCTTGATGGTCTTGAGTTATTCATTTCTTTTGTCTTTACCTTGTTTTACTAAATATTTTTTAATGACGCCAAAAGCAAAGTCGGATTTTGGATTAGGAGGGGAGAATTGATATTTCCTTTACTTGGTGTGGCTTGGTGTGGCTTGGTATGAAGCAGAACTTATAATGAAAGGGCGTAGTGTGAAAGGGAACTAGTCTAGAAGAATAGAATATCCTTGCTGATATGAGGAGGCAAAAATTTATTCCTCAAGTTTTTCATCATCAAAGAAAGGAAAATGTTGGATTTCGGTCTCTCGTATCTTTCAATGTTTTGATCATTGGAAAATCTAGTTAAAGGACAAATTTTGGTGTCCCAATATGCAATTATACAATATACAATTGTACATATTTGTATTACATACTAATTATCTTGTGTTGTCTAGAAACAACAATAGAAATGTGAGACTTGATTTGCAATGGTCCTTTTAAGGATCCTCTAATGAGAATGATTCTCTCTCAATTCTCATTATATATATATATATATATATATATATATATCATCTTGAGAAGAGAAGTTTATACTTTGCATATACTCAAAAGGATCACTCGTTACAGCAAAAGCCATCACTTCTCTTCAAGATCAAAGCTTCTACAACAAGAGACCTTCTCTCAATCAAGATAGTCATTCTTATTCCATTATTGTTTGAATCCTTTTAGTTGTTCTAAATTATACACCTACTCATCTTATGAGAAGAAAGTGTATGTGTCATTATTTGACTCATTTTTATGAAAGGTGTATCAGCTAGAAGTAGTTAATAGTTGGGCTATAGTTAACCAAGGTGAGTCGACTAGAGATTTTTGGTTGTAGCTACAATTTATGTATTATAGAGTGTCTCGATGTTGTCATTGCCTCAAGTAAATGGGTTTAAGAGGTTAACCATGGAAATATGAAAAAGATCTTCTAATCTAACCATTGCTCTTGTTCTAGTGAAATTTTTTGGTGAAAACCTACTGGGTAGGTTGTGGTTTAACTCCCTTGAGCAAGGAGGTTTCCACAAAAACATCCTTTTCCATTTACTTTACTATTGTTTACTTGGTGTTCTTGTTGTTCTTCATTTTCCTCTTACAAAGACTAGGTATCGAATTAGGTCCTTCTTGCGATGGAGGACTCTTATAAACCCTTAGAAAATAAGTTTAAAAACTTCTATAATTTTGGCAAAATTTGAATTTTTAGAAAAAATCATAGCCCCCACTTAAATTTACAAGAATTAAAAAGTGTACTTTTTTGGGCAAAAAACTGTAAAGCTTTTACTACCATAAACAAACCATTAGTTCAAAACTTTACATCACTATTTTAACTTAGACTGTTTACATAGCCATTCAAGTGGTAAGAAAACTAAGAACATAATAGTTGGATAAATCTCTACACTTTCCCAGCTTCTTTGAACTTTACATACTATTTAGCCTTCCTCGAATAACCTCTTGCATCTTCTATAATATAATAGCTTGTAGTTAATTAGTATGACTTAAGATTTTCCAATTCCTTACTTGTTTGACTGAATAAATCACTGCTCCCAGAATTAAAGCCATAATCTCCTTCTTTTGTCTCATCCATCTCCTCCTTTGCAGCATATCAAAGATTCCTCTACCCCTAGACAAGGTAGTTGAAAGCCCAACGATCCAAAAATAGTACTCCATAAAGCTTAGGTCCATGGACAATGTAAAAACAGGTGGGTGAAGTCCCCAAAACTCTATTGCTAACATAAAACACATAGAGTGGAGACACAAGGTACTCCCATAGCTATCAACCTACTCTTTGTTAAAAACTTCTTCATGCTATTTAACCACAGCATAAACCTATGTTTTGGTAACATTACTCTTGTCCAAATAAGTGGTGCAGTGGCCAGTTTTATTCCATCTATAAGCATTCTGGTATAACTCATTTGAATAGAGTATTTACCAGAAGTATTTAGTACAAAAGTATCATTCTTATACCATTTATTCATCCATAATTTAAGCTTGTTAAGGTTTTCCAGTACCAGCTACAGTTAGAAGGTGTCTTGTGATGTAAAAAATCAATTCCATCCTTCATATATACCCCATGTATCCACCTTACCCATAACATTTCCTTCTATTGATAAATCATCCAAATCAACTTACCAAATATTTCACAACTTACAACATTTAATGTTCAAACCACCTCGATACTTTGGTTGACATACTTCTCTTCGAGCAACTAATGATATTTTCCTCTAATTATCTGTGCTTCCCCATAGAAAATCTCCTATCTACCTCCTTGAGAATACTTTGAGGCAAGATGAAGAAAGAGATCCAAAAGAAAGTGATCCCCATAGAAAAGTTTATTGAACCATATTTCACATCAAGGCATACATTATTGGTATCGTCATACCAACTACACTAGTAAGGTAACAACAACATGCGAAAATCATTACATCACTTGGGGAATTCACAACCCCCTTGGTTCAAATATTCCATAGCTTGTGAAAACACAAAACCCACAAGGTTCAATTAGAAACCATTATGCATTAGTTCAAGGATAATTCAATTCCCATATCTCTATAATTAAAACCAGTTTCACAATAAGGGGTTGGGGTCATAACCATTTCAAAAGTCACTAGTTTAGGGAAAATCCCAATTCCCTAGTTCATTCACCATACCCATGCACCCATAAGCTCAATACAACGTTTAAAGCTGATAATCATATGTAAACCATGGGAAGTTCAACAAAAACCATTCAAAACCCTCAATCCTTGCTTCAAAACCAACATCAATATCTCATGAACAATACTTTAAAACATATGTTTTTAACAAATTAACAATAAGGGAAAAGTAACATGCCTAAATTACTAAGTTTCACAGAAGAAATTCAACCCTTGAGCCCTTGGATGACCTACTTCTTGGAAACCCTAAGTATGGCTGCTTGAGAGAATCTGAGAGAGCTTTGGAAGTGTTTGAGTACCTTAAGGATGAAATGTAACCCTCCTTATGTGATTTATGGGCGTGGGGTTTTAATTAAATAAGGAGGGAATTGTCCAAAGTGCCCACAAATTAAAATTTTGATTTTTGTCATCAAGGACTACGGGTCACTATACGAATGGTATAGTCTCATTATGAATCTTCACCAAGAGTCGTAGCCAAGGCAGTCTCTAAGGCACTCACAATCTATTGACCCTATGACTCAACCAATATGACTCGTAATGGGACCCTACGACTCGTAGGGTCCCATTTAGGTAAATACTGGACATCCTACAATTTGCACTCAATGACTCATAACAATTCCTTACGACTCTTAGTGAGACACTCGTACTCAGAGCAGAACTTTGCCACATACTTACTGATTTGGTTATGATTGGGTCCCTAGAACTCATCAAGACTCCCTACGACTCGTATTTCTAAGTCATACTTAAGATAGCAACTCAAGCACCATTCACTTGTCACTTTATACTGGGGTCATATGACCCATCAAGACACCCTATGACCCGTAGGGTTAAATCATAGTCTAGACAGGAAGGATAAAATTTCCAAAATTTTTCAAGGACTAAAAACCCAGGGCGTTACTTACTCCCCCCTCCCTTCCCCCTCTCCCCCCCCCCCTTAGGATCATTTCTCCTTAAATGATAGGACAAGGCATTTATTGTCATAATTTGACTTCTAACACAATGAAACTTACCTTTAACAAAGACAAAAACAAGGAAGCCAATGAATTTGCAATTTCTTTTAACAAAGTTAGAAAACACAAATGTTAATGAAAAGTCATACCTCACACATGATTATCCAAAATGAGGAACAAAAACATATATTTGGAATTCATGTCCTCCTCGGCTTCCTAAGTAGCTTCCTCAACTTTTGGTTCTTCCAAAGAACCTTCACCGAAGCCACGTTCTTTGTACGGAACAGATGAACTTGCCAATCCAAAATCTCAACCAGGACCCCCTCATAGAACAAAGAATCTTAAATACTAACCTCCTCCAAAGGATCAACCGTCAAAGGATAACCCATGCACTTTCTCAACATCAAATCATTAAACACCAGATGAATAGAGAACAAACTAGAACGCAAATCCCATTCATATGCAACATTATCAACCTTCTTTAAAACCAAGTATGGAATTACATAACGAGTACTGAAATTCCCTTTTCTGCCAAACCACATCACTACCTTCATGGGGGACACCTTCAAGAACACCCAATCACCAACACTGAACTCCAACAACCTTCGCCTCGCATTCACGTAGGTTTTTTGGCAAATTTAGGTGGTCTTAAGTATATCCTAAATTACCTTTACCTTCTCTATGTCTTAGTGAACCAAATCAGGGCCAAACAACTTATTTTTACAAACCTCAAACCACCCAATAGGAGACCTACACCTCCTACCGTATAGGGCCTCAACCGAAGCCATACCAATGCTAGAGTGATAACAATTGTTGTAGGCAAATTCTATGAGAGGAAAACGGTCAACCTAACTACCACCAATATCAATCTAAGACCAAAAGTGTCCTTTTCTCTTGCCCATCTGCGTTGGGAACACACAATCTACCTTGGTACCTCAAGATACTATGATCACCATCGATTAAAATTCATTACTTATTCCTACCTACATCATTCTTGATTTCCATCAAGCTAGGATAAAACACATGTTTCTCCTTCACCTCAACACCAAGAGATGACTTTTCCACCTCTTGACCAATCACACCACCGTTTTTAGAATCCAAGAGACGAACTTTAAGATTAGCCAAACAGTAAATATCCTTCACCATATACCGCTTCTCCTCAGCCATATGAGACAAGCTTCACATGGATAACCTGCTAAGAGAATCAGAAACTATGTTAGCTTTACCTGGATGATAGTAAAGACTTATGTCATAGTCTTTGAGCAACTCAAGCCATCTCCTTTGCTTGAGATTCAATTCTTTCTTAGTTAATATGCATTGCAAACTCTTATGATCAGAATATAAATCAAATATGGGCCCCATACAAATAATGTCGCCATATCTTTAGTTCAAACACTAAAGCTAATAATTCTAAATCATGAATTGGATAATTTTTCTCATGATTTTATTAGTTGTATTGAAGCATATGCAAGAATCTTTCTATTCTACATCAACACACAACCCAGCCCTACCCAGGACACATCATAATAGACAACAAAACCATCAGTGCCTTCAGGCAGAGTCAAGATTAGAGCCGAAGATCCTTTTACTTGTCAAAACTACCCTCGTAAGCTTCACACTATAAGAACTTCACATTTTTCTGAGTCAACTTAGTCAATAGGGCAGCGATAGAAGAGAAAATCTCCGTAAACCTTTTACAATACCTAGCTAAACCTATGAAGCTTCAAATGTCGATTGGAGTCGTGGGTCTAGGCCACTTCTTAACTACTGCGACCTTCTGTGGATCCACCATGATCCCTTCACTAGAGACAACATCACCTAGGTAAGTCACAGTATTCAACCAAAACTCACACTTAGAGAACCTTGCATACAAATGCTGATCCTTTAGGATTTGCAACACAGGGTGGAGGTGATCGACATAATCTACCTCACTCTTAGAATATACCAAAATATAATCGGTAAAGAAAATCACAAACAAATACAAAAACTGATGGAAAACCCAATTCATAAGATCTATAACTATTGTCGAAGCATTAGTCAAGCCAAAAGACATCACCAAATACTTAAAATTACTATAACAGGTTCGGAAGGTAGTCTTAGGGATATTTTCCTCCCTAATCTTCAACTAATGGTACCTAGACTAAAGATCAATCTTAGAAAAGAACTTAGCACCCGTAAAGTTTATTAAAGAGATCATCAATCCTCGAAAGTGGATACTTATTCTTTATGGTCACCTTATGAATTAGTGATAATCAATAAACATCCAAAGGGACCCATCTTTCTTGCGCACAAAAAAAATAACCCCACAGAGACATACTAGGTTGGATAAAACCTTTGTCAAAAAGATATTTCAACTACTCCTTAAGTTCTTTCAGCTTGGTTGGAGCCATACTGTAAGAAGGGATAGAAAGAGGATGAGTTTTTGGAAGAAGATTAATTATAAAATCAATTTCCCTATCAAAAGCAAAACTAAGAAGTTCATCAGGGAACACCTCACGAAATTCACAGACCACAAAGATAATCTACAAGGAAGGACCTTCAGATCTAGAATCCTTAACATGCACGACGTGATAGAGGCACCCTTAAGAAACTAGTTTTTCGGCTCGAAAATATGAAATAAACCTTCCCTTAGGTACTAGGGAACTACCTTCCCATTCAATCACCAACTTATTAATGAAATAAAAACCAACCCTTCGGGTCCAACAATCAAGAAACGTCTAGCACAAATGCAACTAATCCATTCCTAAAATCACATCAAAATCTAACATGTCCAAATCTATCAGATCCACCAAGGTCTCCTTATCATGAACTGGCATCACACAACACCTATAGAACCTTCTACCCATAATGGAGTTAGCCATTGGGGCGAACACCAAAAATAGGTCTTAAATACACTCAGGATCAAAACTAAAATGGATAGCCCTATAAGGGGTCACATAAGAGAGGGTAGACCTGGTATCAAGCAAACAATATACATCATGAGAGATAATTTTAAGCATACCAGTAATAATATTGGGGGACACCTCAGAATCCTAGAGAGTAGCAAAAGCATACAGACGGTTCCAACCAATACTAGAGCCAGAAGCAGAAGTAGCACTCTTTGGTGCTGGAATGGTTGAAGTAGCAATAAGAATCTTTTTCAGTCCAGAAGAAACCTTAGAATGAAAATCCCTCTGTATATGACTAATCTAACCATATTTAAAGAACGTGCACTTTCCTTCTTTATAAACACCATAGAGTACTTGACCACAGAATCTATAAGGAGGATATGATAGGGCTTATTGAGCCCCACTAGCCTACAACTATTCTCCTGGTGCTCTAAACCCCCTATCATACTGAGAACGGCAATAAACTAATGACATCGGATAAGATACACTAGCTGTTGAGAAGGAACCAGAATTGCGCCACTTCTTCTTAGGTCATTTTCCACTATCTCTACCACTTTGCTGCTAACCTCCACCTTGATCTAAATAGTGAAACTTCTTACTTTACCTTTTACTTATCTCCACTTGTTTCTTCTTTTCTTCTTCTACTTGTTGTATATACACCATAGATCTAGAGATGTCCATGTCCTTGTTCAACAAGAAAGACTTGCTCTCCAAGATCAATTTAGACACAACATAAAGGTAAATTTCCTTATTCTAGCCCTTATGCTAGACACTAATTCAGGAGTATAATGCAGCAGTTGATGGAACTTCAAAGCATACTCCTTCACTATCATCCTTCCTTTCTTTAAACTCACAAACTCCTTAGACTTTACCTACCTTAACTCTAAAGAAAAAAAGCAATCAAGAAAAGCACTAGAGAAATCATCCCAAAAAGCAAACTCAGCATTATCACCCCTAGATTAGTCCTACTCCTCCTACTACTGATATGATACATCCTTCAAATGATAAGAAGCAAACTCTACACCCTCCACATCAGTAGCATGCATCACACAGAAGATCTTTTTTGTCTTATTAATAAAATTTTAAGGATCTTTCTTAACTTTAAAACTACTTAAACTAGGAGGACTCAACCTTATAACTTAACCAACCCTAGTGATGTCAGAGAATGGAGCAACAAAAGCAACACGCTCAGTCTGGGAGGCCACCAACCAGGTAAGTAAATGAATAAACTGGCAAAACTAGGCATTAGATACACCAGCCTAGGGTGCCTAAGAAGGGATAGGAGGAACCAATGGAGCTCCCGCAGGGAAATCAAAAACAGCGACCCTCAACCAGGTCTGAACTCCTGTAGTAGGATGAGCTCTGTCTATATTATCCTCAGATGTGATAAAAGGGTTTCCATGAGTATCAGATCTTCTGAGAGGCATGATCTAAAAATCAATCATATGAGAATTAGAGAAAATTTAAGACCTTAGGCTCAGATACCATCTTTGTTATGACCCAAACTAGGGCCTCTCCATGACGGGCATCTCAAGTCCCACATAGACCGTAGACTACCCTTATTACACCTAACCAAGAAATAAGATATACTTTCTTTTAAATGAATTCCGAACACATAACAAGATAAGTTTAAAGAATAAAAGATATTTTTATGATCCATAACCAACAATCGGCAAAAACAACTTACCAATACCACACAAGACTATAGTAACCTAAAAAAGTACTTAAACATAAGAACCAAGAACCAGTCTTGGTTGGAATATGTCCCAAACTCTAACAGAAGATAATGAAAGTGAAAATGATAATTTAATGATAATGAAAGTAACTATCAACTCAAAACTTAGAATTAAAGATAGTGAAATGCCTAAACCTTCCAGAAAATGAAAGCTCACCACTGAACCACAACACAACAAACCAATAAACCATTCCGATCCACCAACTCTATGCATGAAAATTACACTTTCTTTCGACCCTGCATCACATGGGGATATAACATATGAAGATGGTTACTGGGGTGAACTTTAGCATGAAACTCAGGGATAAGAGAGCAAAATAATTCCATTATCCATACTTTAAAATCAGTCAAAATCCAATGCACATAAACATATATAAGTATATATATATATGTAACATCACATGTTGGGATAGGGAACAAGGCAAAATATGCTCAATAAAACTTTAGCATGGATTGTGTATCTCAATTATCATAACATATAAAGGTACACACAAGCTATATAGGCCCAACTCTCTCGTAGCTGGTAGGGCCTTAGTGCGTATAGCTGCACAAACTAGAGGGTAAACATATGCACTATAGGGGACTCAAATCTTCTTGCATATCAGGTGACATGAGCACCAAATCATGTAATATAATATAAGGGACTCAAACCTCCCAATCATATAATAATAATAATATGGGAGATTTAAAGCAAGTAACTTTAATCTCAAACTTATTTAATTGCCACTTACAATGTTCTTCATGGATTCAATCCTGACTCAAAGTTGGGTAATTATATTGACGAACTGCCTTGTATATAAATTGATGTGTAAGTTGCGCATTACCAAAAATGGCTTCATTGTCGGGGAACAATTTGGCATATTGAGTTAGTTTGAAATTTTATACTACTTGCTAGGATTCAAACTTGTAAATATTTGTTTGTGATTTTCTTTTGTTACTTGTGTTAGGTAGATTTTTTTTTGTTTACTTGTCACTATGGCATCTTGGGAAAAATATAACTTTGGTAGTTGGAAATCCTATCTTGATGATTCATGTCCATATAGTGATGGACCCTACTTTCAGAAAGAATGTAGATATGCTCCATGGATAGAGATGGAGGCACCATCTCAAGAGTGTGATTGTTCTTTATATGGTGGTCGAGGTGGACATTGGAGTAATTATCTAAATACTCCATCCCATTATTATGCTAACCCAAATTCTAGTTCTTATTATAAGTTTAATAGGTACCATAATGATGAAATAAAGGAAGAACAATATGTCGGGTAGAATATTTTTAAAGCAATACTATAAACTTTTTTTTATCAGGAAACTTCTTTGGAGGAGGATGTGCATAACTTGCATCAATCCAATAAGGCATTTAGAAGGGAGATTAACAAGATAAAGGAAATGGGAAAGGAAACAAACCCTTCAAATACCATTATCTTTCCCACTTTTCAACATGAGAAGGAACAAGAAGAAAGACCAAGCAATGTGGAAAATGATGAGTTTGTTAGCGAAGTGTCCTTAGTGATTTCCTAACCAACCAAACCTAATATAGTTGAAGATGCAAAAATCAAGTAAATGGTGCTAAAGTCAAAAGAAGACCCAATCTAATCTCTTATGAAGACTTTAGTCAAATTCGGGGTAAGGTCTGGAATTAAAGGGATAGACCTCATTTAAACCATTTTTCAACATTATGCCTAGTGAGTGTGATTAGAGTCCACCCATCCAAGCATAAATCAATTTTGGGGAAAGGAGCATTATCCCTATATTTTGGATTTTGGCATTCCAAAAGGGTATAGAGAAATCCCACACTCGAAGGCCAAGGAGCTCAAATTCTTATGTTCAACTAATGGCCTATTCCCACCATTATCCAAGGAGACAAATCATAAATTTGATGTGAAATTGGGTAAAAGGTTTAAGTCTTCAAAGTGGCAATATAGAAGCCACATCTCCAAGTCCTCATTTCTATCATGTTTAATTTTAGAATATTTTAATCTTCTGTCCCTCTGCCACTCAATGCATAGGGATAGAAAGTTAGGACGGAGATTCAAATCTTCTATGTAGAAACAAAATTGTTATTTTAAGGGGTGTCTTTCCACAAAAGATGGGAAGCAACACATCATGCCACAAAAGTGGCACGTATCCTTTTATTTCTACATGATAGAGTAGATGTTAATTTTGTCATTTATTAATCCATGAATTTACGGCAATTTGGAGAATATTTAAGGAATTGAAAAAACAAATTGTGGAATGTTTGCATGGAGGATTGAATAGGGGAAAATAGAGGGGTGGAAATGCTATCTATTACTGCGATCACTATCTCTAAGCCATGATCATGGTCACCCATGTGTCCATGATTGCAGAACTATGACCGCGATCACGGTCCAATCAGATTTAAAAGACCATCAGTCTTTCATTCCCCCACACCTCCTCTCTAAATTTTCACTCAAATTGCAACTATTTGTGGTAATATTTTGGGTATTTCAAAGGCATATTTGCATCTACCCTGCATCACTAGTCCTGTAAGTACTTCAAATTTATGTTTTTAATTATCATAGGTAGGCCTTAGGGTGCATGAACTAGATAGGGCCTAAAATTATATTTGTCATTCCTAAATAAATGTTTAATATAACTTTTGTGGTGTTTAGCTATTAGATATTATGTTAACACATGTGGGGAAGTCTTGAGTACCCTAAATTATGAGAAATTGAGTGAAATTGAGGGTACATACTAAGTTGCCAATAAATTTCCCAAATAAGTCAATAACTAGTTTTTTTCTCATTTTGGGGGCATGATCGAATACTTAGAAAATGTGTTTCATGTTTTTAATGATTGATTCTTGATTTGGAACATATTTTGGCCCTAGAAATGGATGGTTAAACTGGTGAAAAACTGGCATGATTTGGTTTCAGATACCGTGATTGTGGCCATCGAGATTGCAATTGTAGTACACGTGATCGCTGTCTTGCATTTGTGATCATAGTAGCCACGATCACAGATAAGCTATACTGAATCTCAACTTAGACCAAAATTTTTGTAGTTCAAATTTTTGTTCTAACACCAGCAAGTACCCTTCCCATGAATGTTAGTGGACAATATAGTGTAGTATAATCATAAAAATGATGATGATGAAAGATGTTGTATTGTCCTCAGGTTTTGCAGGATTCCATCATGGAGACCACGATGAGTTTCCAAGGACTAAGTTTCTTCCCGAAAGGGGTATTTACTTCGAAAGACTACCAAAAAAGCTTTTAGCATTTCATGATGGACTCGTGACCACCAAATCGAGTTGTTTTGACCCTGTCCCATGTAATGCAAACGAGCAGTGGGTACGAGAGTTCTATACTAATCTTAGCATAGTATCTTTTATAACCCCAGTTATCAGGAATCGAAGGGTGAATGTGCATTTTTTAGTGGAGTAGATGAAGGATTTATATGGGCTTTCAGATGCAAACATGGCTACTTTTAAGGTAAAAGGGTGTGATCTGAGCTGCTGGATGGCACAGAAACTGTGCCCAAGCAAGGAGGTTTTGTGGGCAGTAACAAAAAAGGGCATCATAATAAATGACTTCATAGAAGAGGCTCGAATATGGTTGAACATCATTGGAAGTTGGATCTATCCTTGCATACATATAAATATAGTTACAGATATGTGTGTCTGCATAGTTATGTGTATACTGGAAACATTTCTTTAAATGTTGTTTGTCTTACGATATCTGATATGAAGTTCTATGAGAACCATGGTGGTATGCATATCTTATTCCCATCCTTATTATTAGCTATCCAGGAGAGCAGGGGTGGTGGAATACCCAGATTCCACTTGGGTATGCCTTGGAACCCTTATTTACCCTCTCAAGATTTAGGGTGAGGGTACACCTAGTAAGAGCAAAAAGAGAAAGATCGATATCGGCAAGTCAATAGTCGAGTAGTTAGAGTCATGCAAACCATCCACCACTGGTCCTTAGGAGGATATTAGTGTGGACATTAGGGTTATCAAGGAGCTCGTATCAAGATTGCCTCAGGGGCTTAGGGATCCCTCCACCAGGCGTTACTCTTATATGTCCTTCTCAGATTATGAGAGATATCAGAAGGAGAAGCAGACATAGGGATCCATAATTCAATACTGAAAAAGTCTTACAAGGAGATTTAGGACTCCCATGGGAAGATAAAGAAAAGGGAGAAGAAGAAAGTAACTTTCTTTAACAAGATGTGGAAGTGGGTAAAGGGCCTATAGAAGGTCCTGAAACCCCATGACAGATTACCTTCTCCCAGAGTAGAGAGTGATGATGAGGCCCCTACGGAGTGGTTAGGTTCTGATGCTAGTGGTGATGGTAGAGAGTCAACAGGGGAGAGTAACTCTTGATGCTGATTTGGGAAGCACCCTTTTCTCTTGCTTTATTTCTTATACAGTGAGGACATTGCTATCCTTTTAGTTGGGTGTGCTAGTCCCCGAATTTGTATCATCTAGATGTTTTATGGATGTTTTGATGATATTTTGGGATGATCTTTGTTTTGTTTTTAAGTTGCATTATTTGGTCACTCTAATGGTGACCACATTTCATGGATTAGTTATTTTATTTGTTTTTAGATTTTCTTATTTTACTTTATCTTTATTTTAGTTGTGATGATATTGGACGAGCTTTTCCCTATGATATATTGAGTGAAAACATTCTTACTAAAAAATCATTATGCTTGGGTTTTTAAGTCATAGATGTAGGGGAAGTCTGAGTACCCATGGCATCGAGGTCACAAATATAAGGAAAATCTCAGTACCTATGGCATTTTGGATTTGGGATTTCATTCATACCTGTGGTGAAAATTGAGTAGCCATATGGTTCATTTTCCCATATGAAAGACATAATGTGAGACAAAAGCTTAGGTTTTTTCCATAGGTAGAAAATTGTGCGTGGTCTAAATACAAAACAAACACCCCCCTCCTCCGTCCAAAATTTTTGAAATATCAAGGGCATGGACGCGAGTGAACTTGTACCAATATTTTTTATCTTTTTGTGACTCCAAAAATTTTGGCTTGTGAAAATTGATAGATACTCCATTTTTATCTCTAATGTGAGGGGAAATTAAGCCTCCTAGGCGAATTTCAATTCCATGTGTGGTGAGCTCATTTGTCTAAATCTCATGTGTATTTGGTACTTGGTTGGTGATATGATTTTAGGATATCTTTGTTACATTAGAAGTCTATGTTTGCCTAAAAAGCCTACCCTTGCATAGATATTATCCTTATTCACCCACTTTGAGCCTTTAGACTATTCTTTGGCAAGCATATTGCAATTCATGAGCCTTTAAATTCTTATTCCTCTTTATTGCCCTACCCTTCTTGGACTTAAAATTACAACTTGAGGCTAAAAGCCTAAGTTGGGGTGGTAATGATTGAAAGAGGTGATTTTGGGCTACGAAGTTATAAGAGAGTGCCTATGGGATTAAATATTGGGAACAACTGAATAAGGAAAAAAAGGATCCAACAAAGGGAAGAGAAGTACAAAGGGTGAAAGAAAATAAAATGAAAAGAAAATAGGTGAACAATGGAAATTAAAGTAGGAAAATGTGTAAAAAGTGAATACAAAAAGAAGTGGCCCATGATCAAAAGTTGGATGGAATAGTGTGATGCAGATGTTCGAGGAGGGAATAGCAATATTGTTCCTAAATTATGTCCTACCATAACCCAAACTTACGTTACAAGCTCAAAAAGCCTTTTGAGATCTCCAACAAAGTGTATTCATTGTAGTGGCAATTAAAAATAGGGTCAAGCCTATGGCATAGTATATGTTATTACCCAGAGTTCTTGAGAGAAAGAGTGTTTTTTCACTTAAATTCCTTGTTGCACATTTGATGATTTGGTGTATGGAATTTTCTTTATTATGAGGAGGCATGTAAACAAGTTGAGGTGGGTAATTTTATCATCTCCAAAAAATTGAGGCAAAGAGGAGTATATTGTAGTTGAGGCCAAAGATGAGTCACTTCTAGAGTATTAGTGATTGTTGCATGGTTTCTCTTTGAAGTCTTTTGTAGCCTTGGATATTGCATTTTATATTGAGGGCTGTCAGGAGAATAGCTTTGCCTAAGCTTGAAGTACTACTTGTGGTAGAAACTAAGCTTTAAGTAATTGTGATCATTGGGTTATTAAATTTGGGCATAAATATGCATTGTCTCATGGTAAGAGGTAATGTTGCTTGAAGACAAGCAAAGCTTTAAGTTGGGGGTGTTGATTAGTGGTGAATTTACCACTCATTTGCACTCAACATTCATGCACATTACCATGATTTAAATGTATAAATGAGACATATGTGCGATTAAAGGTACCCGTGAGCTATATGGGCCCAGCTTTCTCATAGCTGGTAGGGCTTTAATGCGTGTGGCCACACAAACCAGAGGGTAAACATATGCACTATAGGGGATTCAAACCTCCCTGCATATCAGGTGACACGAGCACCAAATCATGTAATATAATATGAGGGACTCAAACCTCCCAATCATACAATAATAATGAGGACTCAAAGCAAGTAACTTCTTTCTCAAACTTATTTAATTGACACACACATTATTTCTTGTGGATTTGACCCCAACTCAAAGTTGGGTAATTATATTGATGAACTACCTTGCACATAAATTGACATGTAAGTTGAGCATTACCAAATATGGTGTCATTTTCGGGGAACAATTTGGCATATTGAGTTAGTTTGAAATTTTAGCCTACTCGCTTGGATTCAAACTTATAAATATTTGTTTATGATTTTCTTTTGTTACTTGTGTTAGGTAGATTTTTATTTTTGTTTACTTGTCACTATGGTATCTTGGGACAAATATGATTTTGGTAGTTGAAAATCCTATCTTGATGATCTATGTCCATATTGTGATGGTCCCCACTTTTGGCAAGAATATAGATATGATTCACGAATAGAGATAGAGGCACTATCTCGATCTTATTAGGAGTGTGATTATTCTTTATGTGGAGGCGAGATAGACATTGGAGTAATTATCCAAATACTCCCTCCCTTTATTAATTCTTAGTATGAGTTTGATAGGTACCATGATGACTAAATAAAGGAAGAACAACATATCGGGTACAATATTTTTTAAGCAAAGCTTCAAACTCTTTTGGATCAGGAAACTTCTTTGGAGGAGGATGTGTATTACTTGCATCAATACAATGAGGCATTTAGAAGGGAGATTAAAAAGATAGAGGAAATGGGAAATGAAAAAAACCCTTCAAATACCATTACTTTGCCCACTTTTCAACATGAGGAGGAACAAGAAGAAAGACCAAGCAATGTGGCAAATGATGAGCTTGTTAGTGAAGAGTCCTTAGTGATTTCCAACCAATCGAACCTAATATAGTTGAAGATACCAAAATCAAGTAAATGGTGCTAGAGTCAAAAGAAGAGCCTAAGCTAATCTGTTATGAAGACTCTAGTCAAGTAGGGGTAAAGTATGGAATTAAAGGGATAGACCTCATTCAAACCATTTTTCAACATTATTCCTAGTGTGCATGATGAGAGTCCACCCACCCAAGCAAAAATGGATTTTGGGGAGAAGGATCACCATCCTTATATTTTGGAATTTGATATTCCAAAAGGGCACATGAGAATCCTGCACTCGAAGTCAAGGGGCTCAACTTCCAATGTTCAACTAGTGGCCTATTTCCACCATTAACTAGGGAGACAAATCATAAATTTGATGTGAAATTGGGTAAAAGGTTCAAGTCTTCAAAATGGCAATATTGAAGCCATATCTCCATGTCCTCATTTCTATCATGTTTCATTTTAGAAGATTTGAATCTTCTGCCTCACTACCACTCAATGCATAGTGAGAGAAAGTTAGGATGGAGATTCAAATCTTATAAGTGGAAATAAAATTGTTATTTTAAGGGGTGTCTTTCCACAAAAGATGGGAAGCAACACATCATGCCATAAAAGTGGCACGTATCTTTTTATTTCTACATGATAGAGTAGATGTTAATTTTGTCATTTATTAATCCATTCATTTGTGGCACTTTGGAGTGTATATAAGGAATTGAAAAAAAATTATGGGATGTTTGCATGGTGGATTGAATAGGGGAAAATAGAGGGGTGGAAATGCTATCTATTACTGCGATCACGATCTCTAAGTCGTGATCATGGTCACCCATGTGTCCATGATTGCAGAACAATAACCGCGATCATGGTCCAATAAAATTTAAAAGACCATCGGTCTTCCATTTCTTCCATACTTCCCCTCAAAATTTTCTCTCAAATTGAACCATTTGTTGTAATATTTTGGGCATTTCAAAGGCATATTTACATTTACCCTGCATTACTAGTCTGGTAAGTGCTTCAAATTTATGTTTTTAATTGTCATAGGTAGGCCTTAGTGTGCATGAACTAGGTAGGGCCTAAAATTATATATGTCAATGCTAATATTTAATAGCACTTGTGTGGTGTTTAGCTATTAGATATGATATGAACATGTGTGGGGAAGTCTTGAGTACCCCAAATTATGAGAAATTGAGGGTGCATACTAAGTTGCTGATAAATTGCACAAACGAGTCAATAACTAGTTATTTTCTCATTGTGGGGGCATGATCGAATACTTAGAAAATGTGTTTCATGTTTTTAATAATTGATTCTTGATTTGGAACATATTTTGGCCCTAAAAATAAATGGTTAAATTAGGGAAAAACTAGCATGGCCTGGTCTCAGGTAAGAATGCAATTGCAGTACACACGATCACTTTCTTGCAATTGCAATCACAGTAGACATGATCACGAACAAGCTAACATGATTGCTATAACCGATACTGAATCTCAGCCTAGGCCAAAATTTCTATAGTTCAAATTATTGTTCTAACACTAGCAAGTACCCTTTTCATGAATGTTAGTGAACAATATAGTGTAGTATAATCATGAAAATGATGATGATGAATGATGTTTTATTATCCTCATGTTTTGCATAATTCCATCATGGAGAAATGTGACCAAATCTGGTTCATGACTTCCGAATGCGACGATGAGTTTCAAGGACTAAGTTGCTCCTCGAAAGGGGTATTTTAATGGAAAGACTGCTGAAAAAGCTTTGAGAATGTCATTATGGACTCGTGACAACCGAATGGAGTTGTTTTTCCCCGCTCCCATGTAATGCAAATGAGCAGTGGGTGCGAGAGTTCTATGCTAATCTTAGTGTAGTATCTTTTGCAACCCCAGTTATCAGGATCCTAGGGGTGAATATGGATTTTGGAGAAGAGCAGATCAAGGATTTATATGGGCTTCTAGATGCAAACATGGATGCTTTTAAGGTAAAAGGGTGTGATCTAGGCTGCTGGATGGCACAGAAACTGTGCCCGGGCAAGGAGGTTCCGTGGGTGGCAACAAAAAAGGGCATTACAATGAATGACTTCACAACAAAGGCTTGGATATGGTTGTAAATTATTTACAGTTGGATCTCTCCCTGCACACATATAAATGTACTTACAGATATGTGTGTCTATATATTTACATGTATACTTAAAATATTTCTCTAAATGTTGGTTGTCTTACGATATCTGATATGAAGTTCTATGAGAACCATGGTGGTACACATATCTTATTCCCTTCCTTATTATTAGCTATGAAGGAAAGAAGGGGTGGTGGAATACCTAGATGACACTTGGGTAAACCTTGGAACCCCTATTTACCCTCTCAAGATTCGGGGTGAGGGTGCACCTGGTAAGAGCAAAAAGAGAAAGATCAATGTGGGCAAGTCAACAGTCGAGTAGTCATAGTCATGCCGATCATCCATTATTGGGCCTCTAGAGGATATTGATGTGGACATCAGGGTTATCTAGGATCTGGTATCATTATTGCCTCAAGGGCTTAAGTAGCCCTCCACCAGGCATCACTCTTTTGTGTCCCGCTCAAATTATGAGAGATATCAAGAGGAGTAGAAGACACAAAGATGCACTATGGCTAGGCTCGATAGGTCATATTCAACACTGGTAGAGTCTCACAAGGAGATTTAAGACTCTTATGGGAATATAAAGAAAATGGAGAAGAAGAAAGTCAATTTCTTCAGCAAGATGTGGATGGGGGTAAGGGACTATAGAAGGTCCTAAAACCCCATAATAGATTACCTTCTCCCAGAGAGGAGAGTGATGATGATTCCCCTACTGAGTGGTCAGGTTCTAATGCTGGTGGTGATGGTACAGAGTCAACAGGGGAGAGCAACTCTTGATGTAGATTTGGGAAGCACCCTTTTCTCTTGCTTTATTTCTTATACAATGAGGACACTGCTATCCTTTAAGTTGGGGTGCTAGTCTCTAAATTTGTATCATCTAGATGTTTTATGGATGTTTTGTTGATATTTTGGGATGATTCTTATTTTTTTTAAGTTGCATTATTTGGTCACTCTAATGGTGACCACATTTCATGGATTAGTTATTTTGTTTGTTTTTAGATTTTTTATTTTTACTTTATCTTTATTTTAGTTGTGATGATATTGGATGAGATTTTCCCTATGATAGATTAAGTGACAACATTCTTAATGAAAAATCATTATGCTTGGATTTTTGAGCCATGGATGCAGGGGAAGTCTGAGTACCCATGGCATCGATGTCACAAATACAAGGGAAATCTCAGTACCTATGGCATTTTGGATTTGGGATTACATTCATACCTATGGTGAAAATTGAGTAACCATATGGTTAGTTTGCCCATATGAAAGCCATAATGTGAGACAAAAACTTGGGTTGTTGCCATAGGTAGCAAATTATGCATGGTGCAAATGCAAAACAAACACCCCCCACCTCGGTCCAAAATTTTTGAAATATCAATGGCATGGACGTGAGCAACCTTGTACCAATACTTTTTTCTCTTTTTGTGGCACCAAAAATTTTGGCTTGTAAAAATTGTAGATGCTCCATTTTTTGTCTCTAACGGGAGGGGAAATTGAGCCTCCTTGGCGAATTTGAATTCCAAGTGTGGTGAGCATGTTTGTCTAAATCGGATGTGTACTTTGTACTTGGTTGGTGAGATGAGGACATCTTTGTAACATTGGAAGTCCACTGTATCCTAAAAATCCTAACCTTGCATAGATGTTATCCCAATTCACTCACTTTGATCGTTTTAACCTTTCTTTGGTAAGCACATTGCAATCCGTGAGCCTTTAAATTCTTATTCCTCTTTTGAGCCCTACCCTCCTTGGACTTAAAATTGCAACTTGAGGCTAAAAGCCTAAGTTGGGGTGGTGATGATTGGAAGAGGTAATTTTTGGGCACGAAGTTATAAGAGAGTGCCTATGGGCTTAAGTATTGGGAACAACTGAATAAGAAAAATAAAGGATCCACTAAAGGGAAGAGAAGCACAAAGGGTGAAAGAAAACAAAATAAAAAGAAAATAGGTGAACCATGGAAATTAAAGTAGGAACGTGTGTAAAAAGTGAATGCACTAAGAAGAGGCCCATGATCAAAAGTTGGTTAGAATAGTGCGATGCAGATATTCAAGGAGGGAATAGCAATATTGTTCCTAAATTATGTCCTACCATACCCCAAACCTACGTTACAAGCTCAAAAAGCCCTTTGAGATCTCCAACAAAGTGTATTCATTGTAGTGGCAATTAAAAATAAGGGCAAGCCTACGGCAAGGTACATGTTATTATCTAGAGTTCTTGAGAGAGAGAATGTTTTTTCACTTAAATTCCTTGTTGTATATTTGATAACTTGGTGTATGGAATTTTCTTTATTGTAAGAAGGCATGTAAACAAGTTGAGGTAGGTGATTTTATCATCTCCAAAAAGCTAAGGCAAAGAGGAGTATATTGTAGTTGAGATCAAAGATGAGTCACTTCTAGAATATTAGTAATTATTGCATGGTTT
This sequence comes from Capsicum baccatum var. pendulum, assembly GCA_030864225.1. NCBI lineage: Eukaryota > Viridiplantae > Streptophyta > Magnoliopsida > Solanales > Solanaceae > Capsicum > Capsicum baccatum. The sequence continues at coordinate 155,101,415 of CM061558.1, forward strand.
CTCTTTGAAGTCATTTGCATCCTTGGATATTGCATTTTATGTTGAGGGCTGTCGGGAGAATAGCTTTGCCTATGCTTGAAGAACTACTTGTGGTAGAAACTAATCTTTAAGTAATTGTGATCATTGGGTCATTAAATTTTTTTCATAAATATGCATTGTATCATGGTAAGAGGCAATGTTTCTTGAAGACAAGCAAAGAATTAAGTTGGGGGTATTGATTAGTGGTGAATTTACCACTCATTTACACTCAACATTCATGCACATTACCATGATTTGAATGTATAAATGAGACATTGTGCGATTAAATTCACTAATATCCATATTTTGTAGGCATACAATTTACGAGATGGAAAGATGTGGACTTGGTCTTAAAAGGGTCAAAAGAGAGAAAAGAAGTGCAGCTGGAAGACCTGGAGCAGAAATAGGCCTCAGTTACCACAATTATTGTCTAAGGGTCGCAATCGCAGCTAGTCAAGACAGGTCAACATATCGTAATCATAAGTTCAGACCATGGTCATGGGTAGTCATGATCGCGGACAAGTGTCACCGATCATGGCAAAGCGAGATGATGCCTAGGGGAAGATTTGTAAATGTACACAGTTGATTCCCAAATTCCCTTCAAAAGCTAAACCTTATCACTTTGAAGGGAGAGCTAAATTTTGTGGAATTTTTCCACCATCTAGTTCCAACTTTTGAAGATCCAACTATTGCAATAATTTTTGGGTGAAGAATACATTAGAGTGGTTTTCAAGTGGAGGATTGGCAATTTCCATTGAAGGTTTGTTGAATCCTACAGCTTGTAATTTGAAATCTCTTTATCTTTCAATAAATCAAATTGATGGAGATTTTAGGGTATATCTTGATTATTAATCTTATGTGTAGCTATTTTATCCTCTTTGGATTATGTTATAATATGGTGCAATTGAGTGTGGACTATGATTCATTTGTGTATATGCAAGTTTGTTGGTGATGGGTTCTACAATTGCTTCATTAAATTTGTTGGGATTTGTGGGTCAAAGCCCTAAATACCCAAACGGATTTGTGGGTGAAAATCCCAAGCTCATGAAAGCTTAAACCATCCTGGAAATAGGGGTTTAGGTAAAATTTTGGAACCCATATCATCCTTGAAAGAGGGATGTGGGAACCAAGGCAATAGTAGACAATTTATGGTCATAGTTTGCAAATTTTCACTAACTTAGACAAAAGGGTAATTATGAGGTTGACTATACCTTGGGTATTATCCAAGAAATAGGGATACCCAATTGAGGTGTTGGGTGGCTTTAATTGACACACTCGTTAGGTATTTAAAAGGGTCAATAAGTGACATCTTTGAGACTTTTTTGACAAGCTAGCCTCAAGGACTTACAACCTAATCCACCACATCACTAACGACTAGAATTTGCACCGAATTATCATGCTCCATGCATAATTTTCCCCTAAGAAAGCATAATCCAAAGATCTGTTTCTAATTGCTTACAGTGTAACTATTCCTAGCCCCGAATTAGTCCTTTAGAAGTCCAAAATAATCATATCCATAAAATCTTTAAAATCCCCCAATTACTTGTATCTTAGGTTTGAGTTTAGCAAGTAACTTTAAACTTAAACTTATTTAATCACCACTCACATTGTTCCTCAGGGATTCGACCCCAACTCAATGTTGGGTAATTATATTGATGACGACTGTCGTGCACTTAAATTGACATGTAAGTTGAGCGTTATCAAAAACTTTAGGATTCAACAAATATTCAATAGAAATTACCAATCCTCCACTTAAAAGCTACTCTAATGTATTCTTCACCAAAAAATTAGTACAATAGTTGTCTCTTCAAAAGTTGGAAACTAGATAGTGGAAAAATTCCACAAAAGTCGCCTCTATCTACAAAGAGATAGGGTTTAGCTTCTTAAGGGAATTTGGGAATAAGTTGTGTTCATTTACAAATTTTTCCATGGGCATAATCTTGCTTTTCCGCAATCGCGGATACCACAACCGTGGTAAGAACTCACGACTGTGGTATGTTGACCTATGTTAAATGGCTGCGATCACGGCCCTTTGACCGCGATCATGGTTACTGGGGCCTATTTCTTCTCAAGGTCTTCCAGCTACACTTCTTTTCTCTCTTTTGATCCCTTTTAGCTCAAGTCCATATCTTTCCATCTCATAACCTGTATGCCTGCAAAATGTGGATGTTAGTGCATACAATCACACATATGTCTCATTTATATCTGTAAATCATGGTAATGTGCATGAATATTGAGTGAAAATAAGTGGTAAATTCACCACTCATAGACCTCCACTTTCACTATTTAGCTACACAACAATCATAAAAGCCCAATTAAAAATATTTCTCACCCATTCCCATTCATTGAACCACATTTCACATTAAGGTATACATTGTTGGTATAGTCATACCAACTATACGTGCAAGGTAACAACAATATGCCAAAATAATTACATCACTTGGGTAACTAACAACCCCCTTGGTTCAAATATGACATAGCTGAGGAAAACACAAAACCTATAAGGTTCAATTCAAAACAATTATGAAATAGTTCAAGGATAATTCAATTCCCATATTTCTCATCATTAAAACCAATTTCACAATATGGGGTTGGGTCATAACCACTTCAAAAGTCAAAATTTTAGGGAAAATCATAATTCCCCCATTCATTCACCAAACCCATGCACCCATAAGTTCAAAACCACATTTAAAGCATGAATAATCTTATGTAAACAATGGGAAAATATTATTCAACAACAAGCATTCAAAACCCTCAACCCTTTTTTCCAAACCAACATCAATATCTCATGAACAAAAATTTAAAACATATGCTTTTAAAAAATTAACAATGAGGGAATAGTAACATTCTTGAAATACCAAGTTTCAGAGAAAGAATTCAACCCTTGATCCTTGGATGACCTACTTCTTGGAAACCCTAAGTATGTCTGTGTGAGAGAATTTGAGAGATCTTTGGAAGTGTTTTGAGTCTGTTAAGGATGAAATATAACCCCCCCCCCTCTTAAGTTCTTTATAGATCTGAAGTTTTAATTGGGCAAGGAGGGAATTGTCCAAAGTGCTCTCAAATTAAAAACAAAAAGGTTATTGTCAATGACTATGGGTCACTATACAACTCATATAGTCTTATTATGACTCCTTGCCATGAGTCATAGCCAAGGCACTCACAATTTTTTGACCTTACATATCAACCAATAAGACTCATAATGGGATACTACGACTCATAGGGTCCGGGCGTAATCAATGCAAAACCCATTTAGGTAAACACTGGACATCCTACAAGTCGTAACAAGTCCTTATGACTATTAGTGACTACTCATACTCAGAGTAGAACTTTTCCATATACTTACTGATTTGGTTATCATTGAGTCCCTAGGACCCATCAAGACTCTTTATGACTCATATCTCTAAGTCATACCCAGGATAGCAACTCAAGCACCATTTGTTAGTCACCTTACTACTAGGGTCACATGGCCAATCAAGACACCCTATGAATATAGGGATAAGTCATAGTCAAGACCAGTAAGTATAATATTTCTAAAGGTTTCTAAGGACCGAAAATCCAAGGCATTAAATTAGCACTACTTTCCTTCCACAGATGACTGGGCAAGCAAAGAGGACCATTCAAACTTTGAAGGATATGCTAATGTCTTATGTGATAGATTGTGGTGGTTGTTGGTTATACCATCTTTCTCTCATAGAATTTACATATAATAATAGCTATTATTCCAGTATTCAGAGAATCCATTTGAGGCATTGTATGGTAGGATAAGTCATTCTCTTATCGTTTGATTCAAAGTTGGTGAAGCTGGTTTTTTGTTCTAATTTCGTTCATCGGGCTATGGAGAAGGAGAAGGTAATAAAGGAAAGGCTTAAGATGGTCCAAAGTCACCAAAAGTCTTATGCGGATGTAAGGCAAATAGAGTTAGAGGTTGATGTTGGTAATTAGGTGTTCTTGATTGTATCACCCATGAAGGGAGTAATACATCTTGGGAAAAAGGGAAAGATCAGTCTCCATTATGTTGGGCCATATTTGATCTTTAGAAGAGTGGGAAATGTTGCTTATGAATTTGAGTTTCCTCCTAGTTTGGGTACCATTCATCTGGTCTTTTATTTTTTTATGTGAAAGAAGTGAGTGGATGATCCTTCTTTAATTGTCTCTTGGAAAGTATTGGTGTTTTATTTTCCTTTTATTTTAAGGAAGTCCCCATGAGGTCTTGGATCGACAAGTCTAAAAGTTATAGACCAAAGATGCGGCTTTGGTGAAGGTTTGATGGAGGAACTAAAAATTTGAGGAAACTACTTGGAAGATGAAGAGGACATGAAGTCCAAATACTCATTCTTGTTCCCTATTCTGTATAACGTGATTAAGGTATGTTTTTTCATAAATATCTTTGTTTTCTGACTATGCAAAAAATATTATGGTTTCCTTGATATCTTTGTTTTCTATCATTGTTAAAGGTAAGTTAGGTTATGTTTCTGTGTTAAATAATGTAACCGGTGCCTTGACTTATTATTTAAGGATAAATGATCGAAAAAGGGAGAGAATGTGACACCCTAGGTGTTGGCCTCTGAAATTCTTGAGTTTCTACACTCACTGCTCAGACTACGACTGTCTCTACGAGTCATAAGGTGTCTATACAGGTCGCAGGACCCTAATCATAGGGTGACCAGTATGTTTGGTCGAGTTCTTGTTCTAATTATGATTGGCACTCAATGAGTCATCAGGACTCATTATGAGTCGTATAGTGCTTTTCATAGCCTAACTAGTGTGGTTCCCAAATTTTACTACTTTGACAACGACTAAACCATACGAGTCGTAAGGTTTGAGTACGAGTTATAGGGTACGACTCATAGTCAGACTAGTGTGCATACCCTATGATACTGTCCAGACTATAAGTCTTAAGGGATGACTCATGGCCAGTCGTCATATGACCTGTAGCGACTGGGTGGTCAATTTTTAGTCTATTTATTAAGTACATTCTGGTTGTTTACCTTTTTCCCTACTTAGACCACACATCCATAAAACATCAAGAAGGGTTTATTTCATATTCATTATCGCATCAGATACACTTTAAACTCTCTCAATTTCCCAAAGCAAGAACAAGTTAGGGCTTCTCAAGGTTGGTTAATTAGGGCTTCCAAGGGTTATTTCTCTCCATAGTTGGATACTTTCACACATGTAACTCTTCCCTAAATCTTATTTTATGAAAAATAAGTGTTTTAAATGCAATATTTGTATGGATTTGAATATGAGTTTTTATATAGGTTGAGGGTTTTGGAACTGTTAATCCTTGAATTGGTTTTTGATGGTTTTCATGAGTTGTTCATGCTTGGAACTGAATGTTTTTGAACTAATGGGGTGCATAGGTGTGGAAATTGGAATGGGGGTCAATGTATTCCCCCAAATTGATATTTAGAACTTGGAATTGGTTTTGAAAAATTATGTTCCCTCAACCCACTTGTATAAATGGCTTTAAATTGTGAAATTTTTATTTGGTTTAACCTACTCACCTATACTATTGCATTGCATAAATAAGCAAACAACGAACATAAATTTTGAAGGCCATGTAGGCTATATGTTGATTTAATGAACAATGGGGGTTAAGGTATTTCCCCAATTTAATTTGATCAACTAAAGGAGGTTGATGAATTCCTCCAATTGGATTTAATGAATAAAGGAGGTCGAGGCATTTCCCCAAGTTAATGGAATTGTAATGGCATAATTATGAGCTTGCAAGAAATATGGTTTGGAGATAACTGTGGTGTAGCTTAATGTAGAATTTCTTGGTTAATAAACGGGTTATGTAAACTTGTTTTAATTAGGCTTAGTGGAGGTTATGTAAATAGGCTGTGAAGGTGTGGGTCTTGAATAACTTATACTAGAAACTCATGTTTCCTGACTTAAGGGTTTGTCTTGATGACCGTTTGTATGGTTGACACAATTGATATGTTTGTATCTAGGATTGATTGTGGTCGGGGTATTCCTTGGTCTTCCTTAATACCTCCAGTTTTTATGGCTAACACGCACTGAGGCCCTTTCAGCAGGAGGGTAAACCCATATAGCCTGTGGGTGCCAATTTATGATGGTTGAGCTACATAGTCCAGGATAATATTTTACTATCATACTAAGCCTTGTTCCCTATCCCAGCATGTTACTTATGTATGTATATGATGGTTTGAATTGGATTTTGACTGTGCATTATTTTAGCCTCTCCCTGAGTTACATGCAAGTTCTTTCCCCTACTAATTGTCCCTGGATGCTATATCCTAACACGATGTAGGTCCAAAGGCACTTCAAATTTTAGTGATGGGTGACCTCAGAGTTGTTCAAGTGTCTGCTTGAAGTGGTGAGCCTCCTTCTTCTGGAAGGTCAGATACTTCTTGGTTTAGTATGTCATAGTTTATTTTTTTTTAGACTCATTTTGGTTATCATCAGGGACATGTACCGGCCTAGGTTTTTGTTGATAAATCTTTGTGGATTATCATGGATTGGAATTTGGTATTGCGATTTCTTAGTACATTCTTATTGCAAATTACTCTATCTTCTTATATGTTCAAAATTCACCCGCTGTTAGATATATTATGATTTATTAACTAGGAAAGGGAGTAGTATCCGTTCCTTGGTAGAATTGAGATACCTGTCATGGTTGGGCCCTAGTTCAAGTCGTGAAAATGGCCTAACAACATCAAGTATTATAACCCAATCCAAAACTCCAAGGATAAATTCATGATCATTTCTCCTGTTCTAGGATTTTCTATCTCTATTCCACCTTAATCCGACCAATTTCATGGTTATAATGTTGAGTTATAGTCATGCAAGAGTAAATTATCAATTTTTAACTAAAACCCTAGGTTTTTATACACAATTCACCTACTTGTACTAGAAAAATCTATTTGGTCAAGTTAAATGCTTTCCAAAACCTGTAAACTAATGATTCTAAGGTTTTGAAATTGAAAAACTAGTTAATGGAAGTGATTAACTTACCTTTACAAAAAGTTTTGATGGAAAATAGGTGGGAATCACCCTAAATTGCCACAACTATCTCAAAATGTGAATGGAACAAAAATAACATTTCAGGGTATTTTTTACATTAAGCAGTACATACTCCACTATTGCGGCCTCGCTATAGTAGAATCTACCCGCTATGGTGGGATTGACAAAAGCTGACTCTCATTATAGAGGGAAAATTTTATCCATAGCTGTGTATTGGTAGCATCTTGCTGTCAAGACCCGAGACTACCCCTAGTCATAACACGGTGCTTAGAACCACAAGTGATCCCAAGCAAACTCATAGTAATGGCATAATGCTTGAGCAACTAATTAAAACATATATAAAAACAGAAATAATTGAGCGAAAGAATAATCATGAGATAACTTGTTTCAATACACTACTGTTAAAAGTTTACAACAATGTAACCTGAAAGAAGGGAAAACACAATTACATACAATGACTCTAACTAAGCATATATGTAGAATCTACTAATACTGACTATAGGTAGTCGGGAAATGAACCCCAACTATCCCTAGTTAATACATATGAATAAGAAAGTAAATACAAGAACTGCAAGTAACTTGAGTCCTTGAAACAAGAGAACTTATCACCTACTAGTTGAATGATGTGATCTGCCTGACTATGATCCTGAGAGTAAGCACCTGAATCTACATCACATGAAAAATATAAGTAGAAAAAGTATGTTATCAGTACTTTGGAATGTACTGAGTATGTGAGAAATACATTAGTCATGAAAATACTTAAAACATGCTTTAAAATTGAGGACATAAGTCATTTTCTAAAATATGCATTTAGAACATATCTATATGCAAAAATTGCAAGGCGTAGTGAATTTTTTAGATCATGAGGTAAAGCATTTCTGTAAATGGGAAGCTGTAGAAACATGACTATTATATTAATTTCAAAATAATGCTAAATATGATGTGAAATTGTATTGAGGGTCATTTATGAATACTGAGTCTGAAACTGTGAGATGTAAACTGATGCAATGACCAAGTATAAACATGCATTGTATAAAACTGAATAACTAAGTACAATGTCATGCATACTCTAAGAACTAAATATAATCTGAAGCTAAAACATAAATTGAGGACTGTGGGAGCTAACTATAACCAACATACCACAATCTAAGAAAAATCGAGTTCCAACCTGTAACCCCAGTTGGAAGGGTGCTAGTACCTTACCAAGGGTACCAACACTAGATTGCATGGTTCAAATATAATGATGTCCTGAAGGACTAGGGTTTCATGCCTCTACTGATGGGGGACCCTGTATAACCTACGGTTGCAATGTAGTTTTGAAACTTAAGGACCGTTACTAACAGTCTCGTGTCTAACTGATAAGGGATCCATCATTCTTGCATTCACTCGGTGCTAAGTATTACACCCAACTGAATGACACTAGAGTATAACTGAAATATGAACTAATAACTGATATGATCAATTTACGGTATTCTAAAAAGAATACTACATGCATAATTTAGAATGCTCAACATGTCAACTGGTTCGTGTATGAAATCCTAGGTATCAGATACTCATAACCCACCAGCTCTAACTAATGCAACTGAACTTGATAAGATTAAAAGTTGATTATAATAGAAAATTTGATACTTTAATCTAAAACACAGTAAATTATCAATAAAGAGGGGAATTCATGATTCTGAGTATGGAAGGATCCTACTCTCATGGAAAAATATGCACTCATGGTTTAATTGCAAAATAAACTAAAGAAATAAGGAAAAACTCATGTAGCTTGATCATATGCTTGAAATCTTAACTAATATCAAGTAAAACATGCTTGAATTTGAGAATAGTATGAATGATATGATATGATATGATATGGGGTTAAGAAATCATGAATAATCATTAAAACATGCTTATGAGTGAAAATTATACCATGGGAAATTGAATTTAAGCTTAGAATAACAATTGGGTAAAAGCCCTAGTTTATGAAAATCATACAATTCATGAATAAAATTCATAATCTGGGAAATGATGATGAAAGGAGATCCTCATTGAATACCATATACCTTATTATTTTTTATTCTAGAATTGAAGTTTTGAGGATTTGGACTTGGAGATGAAAAAACTAATTTCTTTCTTTGGAAGAGTAGAAAATTGCATGTCTCTTGAGAAATTTTGTTTTTAGGTTGAGAATGAGATATTTGGCATTGTTTTGGATTTTTATTTATCCTTAAAATATCTTAAATGGCATAGTTTTGGTGTTAAAAGAGTGGGTAAATACTAAAAAAATCTTTAGAAACCGTCTCGAAGTCGCCTGAAAGCAGTCCCAATGACTTAGGTCACGACTCAAGAGATCCGGCCATGAGTTATGACTTGAGTTGTGGTCAGGAACCTTATTTCAACTTCAACTGCCCAAATTATGATTCCCTCCTAATGACCTGTAATGTCTAATTACGAGTCAATAGTCTAGGTAGCTTTGACAATGCTTTAGTATATTGGCCATAACTTTTCACCTATATATCGGATTAAGGCAAAATTGGCACCATTGGAAAGATAATTTAATTATCTATATGTTGTTGGGTCTTGAATGCAATAATTCTAAGTAAACCAAAAGTTAATCTTATTTGAATATGACTATAATTATATTCTTCACAAGAACTTAATCGCTAAGGGATGTTTTGACTTGTCTATAAGTTAGAAGTTATTTGAGGACTTAATATATGTTCAAATCACTTATAAAGATATAAAATCATGAGGCGTGGTTTTTTCATGAACTTAATGCATGGTTCAAATATTGTCTTGGATTTTTAGGGTGTTACACCTGCCACCCGCTATAACGAGTAAGCCAAGAAAAAATCTTGGGATTGCTTCCAATTTTGCCTTTTTCACAATGCACCCTTAAATTTCAACATCCCAAACCAACACCTTTATGTCAAGTTCGATATTGACATTTTTACTTACCCGAATTCAATTTTGAAAGATCCTATGAATTACTCATTGACTTGACGAACACCAAATTACCTTAAATTACCTAACATTTAATTAATCTATTCTTAGATTTTTCCTAGAACATACCATATTCAAATTTCATCCAAGAGTATCCTAGTTTGAAATTTCTAATCCTCAATTCTGGAAAACATTAACCTAATTATTAACGTGCTAGACTTTCCCATATCAACGAAAAGAGTTATTACAATATGGTATGTTACTACATATCATGGTATTCCTTTATGTTTAATTAATGTTGTTCTTAGTTTATGTTAGTATTACTTATTATTTACATCCATGGTGCTTATGAGGGTCAGTTGGATTTATTTATTATTGTGTGTACCTTTTGGGCTTATGGGGGTCCAATTAAGCTAAAGTTAGATTCTTCCTTTATGATTTTTCAGTTATTTACTTGAATTTCCTGTTATGGTTTATTGTTAGCCTATTACTTCCTTCTTGATCCCTCTTTTCTTACCTTTAGCACATATTCACACTTTATTATACTGAGTGTGATATTTTATTTGAGCTTAGACAGACTGTGATACCTACTGAGTACCTCATGTTTAATACTTATACTATACTTCTGTATATTTTTTTCCAAATGTAAATCCTATTATGAGTCATTATTGTTGATGCCATCCTCGTGTGAGGCTGCTAAATGGAGATATAGGGTGATATTTTGGTGATCGGAGCTAATCTATCTCGTTCTGCTTTAGATTACTTTTATTTTGTACCTTCAAAGACTATTTTGTTTAAGTATTGCTCTTGTCTAGTACTTCTTGTGCTTTAGTGACTCTTGTACTAACTATACCAGGTCTTGAGGGATTCATTTTGTATATTTTTCCCTTTTCCTTCCTTATTGAATGCATGTTCTGTGTATTATCATCAATTGTAGTTTTATATAGTGATAGTATATTTTTCTTCTCTCTTTCATCCATTAGCCCATTACTTATCATTTTGAGTTATGGATTTAAATTATGTATTGGCAGATTATAGTAGGTGTCATCAATATTCCACAAAATTTCATATAGTTTTCTTTGAAACACACATATATATACAACTCTTCCTTCCATTAGCTCAACCTTCAAAGATTCAAACGTAGATTCTAACACATAACATGGATATCCGCAAATCTTTAATAACCATACTACTTTCATCATAGCCTGCAAATATCACATCCACAACATATATTCCAAATCAATAAACTTAAGTCCTTGCATACACTGCTTCAAGCCTACTAATTCACCTTTCATACGACTAGCCCCATGAAATATAATCAGCTGAAATTTAGATAATACTATTCCCATTTTACTGCTGCTAAACCCCTGGGTCCTTGCTTTTAACTCTAGGTCATATGCTATCATTGGATTCTGAGGAGGGATCTAAAAGAACACCTGACTTTGGATAAATGCACAATATTTTAGGAATCATAAATAAAATCCTTCTTACTCATAAGGGCGCTGATGGGATACTTTTAAGCCCACATGAAGTCCCATAACTATCTGTAAGGAACTGCCTGAGAAATCTCTATCTGTAAGGATTTATCAATCTTGATTATTTTATCACATTGAAAACAAGGCAAGGCTGGAAGCAATAGAGCAAGATGAGAATCTGTATAACTTTATTAGAGGACCTTTCTATAGCACGATCTGAGATATGAAAGAAAGGAAACTTTTTCTTAAAACATCACATAGCCTCCTTTCCATAAATGTGGCACGCTACACACCTATGCACAAGACTCTACTAGATGTGGTTTACAAACTTCCTAGGACTCTATTGAACCTTAGTCTCTATACACTATTTGAGACCTAGTTTCAAAAGCCTCTAACTGAATCTATCTGAAAGTGGAGTTGATAGGACAATGCCCCAACTAATTCTATCTACTAAACTAATACATCTACTGAAATTATGAAATAGTATAATATCCTCGAATGATAAGGACTCACTACTAAATCTACTACTGTTGGCTGAACCTGAATCTACTATGCCTGATCGGGAACCTGAGCGTCCGAACCTATGATATAAAACATCATAGCACAGAAAAGTATGCATCAGTACGTGGGAATGTACTGGTATACTAGATGAGGTAAGGCTGAATCAAGGATTCATATGCATGAGGATATAACTAACTAAAGGAGAATAACTAAATATGAGAGTACGGGGAGAATCTGAGAATACTGTAAATATTGAGAATGCAATCTGAGCTTGTACATATATATATATAAATTGTAACTGAGATTTTCTTATGCTAATTATTGAATTCTGATAATTGATTAACTGATACTGATTGACTATATCTGACAGTGCTAATTCCATAACTTTGAGATGAATTCTGAACTGAAGAATAAAACTAAGACTGAAATTGTGGTAGGTAATCATCTAACCGACATGCCCCAAATCTGAACTGATAGGGGTCCAACCTATAACCCCAGTTGGAAGGGTACTAATATCGTGCCACGGGTACTAACACTAGAAAATAAGAATGCTAAGCCTAATTAACGGGTGACACTTGTGCAGAGCTACGCCTAATCTGAGGGTGACCCCTGGGAGGTAGTCAGGCCTAGTTTGATGGATGACTCATCATCCTGCGCTAGCTACATAGTTCTAAAGTACAGGGATTGCTACTAACGACTCTACCTATCTGATAGGGAAGCCATCATCTCTGCTCTCGTTCGGTGCTGAATCCTACTCCCAACTGCAAGACACTTAACTAAGTATACTAGACTTGACTGGACTGAGATTAAGTTAACTAAGTTTTCCTCAGTTCTATGATTGATAGAGTTCTACTGAGTTCTGAAATGGATTGAGAGTATTGATCATGACACGACTGATACTATTCTATAACTGACACTGGCTCTAGGTAAATTGCTAAATTATCAGGTATTAAACACCCCCAGGACTCGATAGCATGAGAAGTAAAGCAAAGCATAATCTTGAATAATATAACAATATTCACTTGGTCATAATTCATTCATAGAGACATTTCATCAAACACTTGTAATGCATTAACTTGTACATGAATGGTATCACATAATAATATGTCATGCCGTCACTAGTCAATTCACATAAGCATTCTATCAGACACTTGTAGGGCATAAGCTTGTACATGATAAAGATCTCATAATAACATCTCATGATTCCTCTATCTACTTCACATAGGCATTTTAGCAAATACTTGGGGAGCATGAGTATTTCACATGATAATGGTCATCACATAAACATCATGAATACAATACTTAATTGCAAATTCAAGGGTTTAGTATGTAATTCATATAATTCCCCCTAAATACTATTCTATTTTTCATGAATCCTATCATAATCATGGATTGAAAACAAAATCAACATCATAGATGCATTAATCACTTTATAAATTTTAAGGGTCTATCAAGATAATCACATATTTGTTATATATGCTATTTAATTTCATGAAACTTGCATTTAAATCATGGATTGGAACCCAACTAATACTACAAACATGAATTCAATCTAATTCAAACATGGAAATCATAAATACATCATATTTGTACTTTGTAAAAGGATTCTTGTACTTCATGGGTGAAAGGGAGCATGAATCAACATCTAACATACCTTAATTTGTGAGATTCTTGAAATTCTTGAAGGATTTCTTAAGCTTGAACTTGATTTCTTAAACTTAGGGTTTTGCCCCTTTGAAAGAGAATGGCGTCCTTCTTGAGAAAATAGTGAATTAATGAGCAATTTGTGATTTTTTAGAGTTTGATTACATGTTTAGGCTAACTGGGGGTAAGGGGAAAAGACCTTAGTTCCCTCAAAATTAAAACTCGAAACTAATTGAAAATCTCAATTTTGTAAGTTGGTGTGACGTGACTCTATCGCACCGTGTCACTAGAAACTGACGATTGGGAACTGGATTGATGGCGCGACATGACACCATCGTTGTGCCTCACTGGTTGTGAATTTTTCCTTTGGCGTAATGCGCCATGATCGTGGAGTCACACTGGAAAGTGACAATTGGGAAAAAGGCTAGTGGCACGACGCGGTGGTATCGCGTTGACTCACTGAAAAATGACAAATGTCATTTGGACTGCCTCTGCGATGTGCTGAAGTACCAGGTGGTACATTGTCTTACTAAAATAGCTCTAACTTTTCGTTCGGGTGTCGAATTTGGGAAAATTTGGTATCGATGGAAACCTTATTCAATTTTTCAAGCAATGAAAAGTCAAAAACTTGAAAATTCAACATGTATAAAAGTGTATTCATCTTTAAAGTAAATTTGTAACATTCTAGGGACGAATTTTAAGTTAAGAAAAACATAGGGTATTACAAAAAATCTAAATGAGTAATGAATATTTATGATATTAGTAATATTGTTAGAGGTTATTTGATTGTTTACTTCATGATTTATGTCGAATATATGGTGTGATTCTTCTGTTGAATATTGTTATAATGTTAAGCAAATCACTGCAATTCCTTCTTTTATAGTATATATGATACAGAAATTGTCATCTTATTACTATTTATATTTTTGTTAATTGATTTGTCATATAAACTAAAACGATAAATAAACCCAAACTGAATTCCAAATAGAATTAATTCATGCATCTATATGATACTCAGATTCTTCAAATTCCGAAATTGCCTTTCAAAAAATTATAGAATATTTTATATTGTTTGTGTTACAATCAATTTTTAAAAATGTTAGATTCATGTCCTTCGTATCTTTTAATATTTTCATGATTAATAAACCTAGTTAAAGAATCCGCTATGTCAACTGGTGTCCCAATATATAGTTGCACAGATTTTTTATTATTTACCTGTTGTCTTATATTTTCTGATAGCATCAACAAAAAAATGGGACATAGTCTGCGGTGATCCTTATAAAGAACCTCCAATGAGAAAGACTCTCTCACAATGCTCATCATATATATTCATCATTTTTAGGAGATAATTTTAGTTTTTCATATACTCAAAAAGATCACTCGTTACAGCAAAAACTACAACTTCTTATCAAGCTCAAAGATCCTACCATAGTGGACCTGCTCTCAGTCAAGATAATCATTCTTACTCTATTATTGTTTGATTCGTTGTAATTGTGTTGAATTGTAAACCTACTTATCTTATGAGAAAAAATATAGGTGTCACTATTTGACATTTTTTTATTGAAAAAGTATATCAACTATAGGTATTTGATAGTTGGGATAGAGTTAACCAATGTGGATCGACTAGAGTTAGTCGATGTAGTCTATAGTTGATATACTATAGTGTAGCTTGGTGTTTTCATTAGCTCAAGAGAATGGGGTTAAGAGGTTAGCCATAGGATTATGAGAGAGTCTGTAATCTAACTATTACTCTTGTTTTAGTGAAATTTATTGGTGAAATTCTACTTGGGTAGTTCGTGTTTTTACTCCTTTAAGAATGGAGTTTTTTATGTAAATATACTTTGTTATTTACTTTACTGTTGTTTACTTGGTGTACTTGTTGTTCTTTGTTTTCATCATACAAGGACCAGTTATTAAATCAGTTCCTTGTTGTTGTGTTAGACATGTATAAACCATCAATTAGTATCAAAGCAGTTCTTCCTAAAAAGTTAACATCTAGAAAGGATCCTATGTTTGATGGAAACTCCAACAAGCCTCAAGGAAGTGCCATCAATAACTAGACCAGCAAGGTTTAATGGCCAGTATTATAGCCGTTAGAAGATAAGGATGCATGATTTCATCATGGATAAATATAGTGAGCTATGGGACATTATCTATGACAGCTCTCATATGCCAAAAAGGTGATTAAAGAAGGTAAAATTTCACGATCTACTCCCAACAGCAAGAAAGACTACAATGAAGGTTATAGGAAGAAAATTGAGAAAACTTAGAAGGAAAAGAAAATTCTTGTTTGCAGCATAGGACCTTATGAGTCCAACTGGGTCTTTGCTTGTGAAAATGATAATGAAAATAGGAGGCTTTACAAATTGCTCATGAACGAACTAGTCACGTCAAGTAATAAAAAAATTGTTATGCTTATAACTCGGTATGATCTTTTCAAGATGCAGACGGTTAATGTATTCAAGATATGAACACTACTATAAGTATTTGGGAAAAAGCATTCCAATGCACAAGTTGATCCAAAAAGTTTTGAAAATCTTACCTCCATCTTGTGAGAGAAAGGTTAATGCAATTTATGAAGTTAAATATCTCCAAAAATTAACTTTGGATGAACTTATTGGGAATCTAGACATGTATGAGTTTCAGAGAAAATAAAATTTAGAGAGAAGAGAGCCAAAGTAGGAAAAGAATATGGTATTAAAGGTTGGTAAAAGTGAGTCGAGTGGTGATTAACATGACATGGCATATCTCACCAGAAGATTGTAATAGATGATAATAAGTGGAGGCTTCTCAAGCAGAGGTAATTCTAGAAAGAATATTAGAGAAACGAATGTTGTCATAAGTGTGGAAAACTTGGTCACTATATCAAGGAGTGTTTTTTCACAAAATGAAATACAAGGAAATTGTCAAGAATAATCCTAAGAAGACCCAAAGAAGGAACAAAGTCTCTAACATCACATGAGAAGAGAAGTAGCAGACAAAATTGTCAAGTAGGACTTTGCTACTTGGGAAGATACTTTGAGTGGATCTAAAGAAAGGAATGATAAACAAGATGTTTATATGTTGACTATTGAAGATGAACTTACAAGGTTCTCCTCCTAGTTTTCTCTCATGGCAAAATTTGATGAAGAAAAGAATGATGAGGTGAATCTTATTGATATTCAATAAAATTTAAAGAATTATTCTAGTAAGGAGATGAGATCATTGACCAAAGTTCTAATTGATGCATATCATGAACTTATAAATGAAAAAAGACTCCTTAATCATTGTTTTAAATGAATCTAAAATTAAAAAAAAAACTCTTTTTCCTAAATAATTCATGATCTGGAAAAAATTATAAAAATGTTAAAAGTGAAAATGTTGCTTTAAAAATTAATCTCTCAAATTATTTTTGAAAAGTGCTCAAAAGAGAAGGTGCAGGCTAGTACCATTCCGATTGATCTTGAGGCAAAAATCAACAAGATTAGTCTGAATCTTGCAACCTCGCCAAAA
Organism: Capsicum baccatum var. pendulum; assembly: GCA_030864225.1. Classification (NCBI taxonomy): domain Eukaryota; kingdom Viridiplantae; phylum Streptophyta; class Magnoliopsida; order Solanales; family Solanaceae; genus Capsicum; species Capsicum baccatum. The sequence goes on from CM061558.1 coordinate 155,118,466, forward strand.
CAAAACAATTATCTTGAAGAAAATTTGGCTAGAACAAAAGAGAAGCTTAAAAATCTCTCTATTAGACTACCTCTTCATAAATTGTTGTTGGCATGAATAATATGAAGCCCAACTCTAGCGAGCGCCTTGGTTTTAAAGAGAATAATACTCCTTATAATCCCCATAGCATGTATGTTTCTATACTTGATAATTTTCTATGCACATACTATGGTCAAAATGGCCACTGCAAGCACGGTTCTCAATCCTCTATCAATTATGGAAAAGAAACTTAAGATATATTGAATATTTAAGAAGTTCCAAGGGACTAGGTCCCTTCGTGAAGAAGTCTACATTACTAACCAGGACAAACAAACCTTATTCATCCTTCTTCCCATGTCAAGGGAACCAAGCTTATTTGGGTTTCTAAATCTAATAAATGATTATCCATGAAGGTGAGAGTAAGAGAAGGTAGCCATATAGGACAAAAATAGTTCATGAATAGTGGTTTCTCTAAGCATATGACTAGTAAAATGGAAGATTTTCCCTTACTAAAGGCATTCTAAGGAGGCAGTATGTCATTTAGTAATAGGAAGAAAGAGTATATTCTTAGAGTTTGTCAAATTGGTAAATCATTTTAACATACTATTAAAAATGTGTATGTTGCAGATCTTGACTCCATCCGTGGTGAAATCTACAATGTATAAGTGTAGTGAGTGATGATAAAGAGTTATGGCACAAAAGGTTGGACCATGTAAACTTTACTTTGTCAACTAAATTAATATGCAATACCCCGTACTTCTACCTAGCTTGAAATCGTCCCAAGTATGTTAGAAACTTACTTTGAAAGATGAATCCAATTTTATATACATGGAATTTTTAAGATTTTCACTATTTGTCATGCAGAAAATTGAATTAGCTTTTCAACAATACCAATTTCGTCCAAATCCGGTATCGTTGTAGAAACTTATGATCGTTTTACAGAAAGCAGTCAAAACTGCCAAGGTGCGACGATAAGAACCGATGGACCGTCGAGCTAGCAACGGAATGTCGTCCAAAGCATCGCAGCGGAGGCAGTGAGATCACATTCTGCCTAAGGGCGATGGCTCAGGCCGACGGACCGTCGCCCAAGCCGTCGCAGCAGAGACAGTGAACCCCTATTCTACCTAGGTGCGATGGGCAGGATCGACGGACCGTCGACCCAACGATGGATCATCGCACCCACCATCGCATAGTTCATTCAGTTATTTTAAAGCTATTTTTAAAGGGTAATTAGGTCTTTTTTCACTCATTTTAACCCCTAATTATATCAAGCCAAGGCTCATAAGTTCATTACTCATTCACAACATCAAATTAGGGTTTTCTCTCAAAGATCAATCCCCAAGAACAAGAAATCCTAGATATTTAATTTCAAGTCAAGGATTCAAGTTTTCCTCCATCAATCTTCAAGAAATCATCCACCCAGGTATGTCATGTGTTGATTCATGGGTCCCTTTCACCCATGAAGCTCAAGAATCTCTTTTCAAAATCCAAGATTTATGTATTTATGAATGTTCATGATTTAAATTGAATTGAAATTCATGTTCATGATGTTGTGGGGTTTTGATTCATGTTTGAAATTTCATATTCCAATGATTGACCCTAGGATGTGGTGATTTGCATAGTAATTGATAACACTCAAATTACACTCTTGAATGGGTGTAAGCGATCGTCGTCAATATATTTACCCAACTTTGGAGTCGGGTTCGAATCCACAGGGAACAATGTGAGTGGCGATTAAACTAGTTTGAAACTAAAGATACAAGTTAAATTCAAACAAATGATATAAAAAAAAAAAGATAAAATGGGGGTTTTGGAGATTAGCAACTAAGTTTTTTGGTCACTTTAATTTTAGTGTTTGTCATTCAAGAGTTTATGAAATAACCAAAATTATGTTCACTAGGGCTTACGGTACATGACAGATGCTAAAGGTGACTGAAGATTCTCACGGTGGTTAGGATGACAAGCTATCTTTATCAATGATATGCTCGAATGTCTCTCGATCTATTCAAGCATCTAATCTCCTAATCCTCTCGGACTTATGGGATCGCTATTCACTGTCCAGATTTTACCTCAAGTTAATCAACCTTGTTATAGCGCTGATTATTAAACGAAGTCTTTCCGAGTTCCTGTTGATAATTCACTTCCTACTGTTTATGATTTCTTTCTCAAGCAAATCAAAGTAGGTACGCCTACTATTTGCAACCAGCAGACTTTAATTATAATCTCAGAATTACCAAGAAATCCTAACACCTCTTAAATCTTAAGCATTTAACACCTTATCATGACCTAACCCTAGATCCCATAATCCAGATTAAAGGTGTTTAGCCACTCATGATTCAAGAAACAAGTATGCAAATTGAATTCATAACTGAAAGGATTAACTTACAATGATGAAGAAAATCAAAAGTATAATTTGAATTGAATCACAAGACAAAACTCCAAAATATTGGTTTTTGAGAGAGAGAGAAATATCGTATATTGTATCTTGTAGGATATGTCCAACCCTTAATGATCGAATGAATAAAAAAACACTAAAACAAGTCTTTAAATAGTTAACCCTAAATAAGCAAATAAAATAAAAGTTCAGATTTTTTTTGGAATAGATGATGGCACTCGTGACAGCCTATCAGGAGTTTGACGGCCTATCACGGATGTCGTCAGCTTCTCTGTAAGTTTAGCTTCTGCTGCCTAAGGTTGACGACGACGATGATGCCTTATCATCATCTTGACAGCGTGTCATGAATGCCATCACAAAACTTCCTGCAACTTTCATCTTTTGTTTAAGGTTGATGGCATCCTTGACAGCCTATCACCAGGCTGACGACGTTTTATGGATGTCGTTAGCCACACTTTGTTCTTTATTTGCTTCCGATTTCATGCCTTTTGCTTCCTTTATTTGTGGTTCCCCTTCTTCTCTACTTATACTGCAAAATCAAAGAAAACTAATCAAAAACGACTAAAGTTGCTCAAGACTTTGCAATTATTTAGAGTTAAAAGTTGTAAATGTGGTAGCATGGGCTCACACATCAACACCCTCAACTTAAACAATTGTTTGTCCTCAAGCAACCAGAACATAACCAAGAGTATACAAAGTACAAGTTGGAAGCTAACTACTTATATCAGTTCAGAATACATACACCATCTCCAAAGTAAGACAAATTAAGAGCAACTGTGTCTAATATTGAAAAAACCTATGCAACTCACAAGGATCAAGATATGGATAGAATTTTAGCAATAACAACCTAGCACATACCTAAATCACACTATCCGAATAAGGCAGTGATTAGCAACATACCTAGTGTGCCCTCACAATAAAGAAATTCCTTTTCACTCATGTCATAATTTACATACATAAACACAGGGATAAACGCAATACTCACTCTCAGAACAAAGTTCCAACATTGCGCATCAAATGTCATAGGCTTGCCCTTATAGTAGTAACCAAGTCGTCAGACAAGTTAGTTAGGATCACTATAGGATTTTTCTTAAGCTTGAAATGTAGGCTAGGGGCTGGTATGATATTCATGGATATTTCAGAGTGACTATGCCTCCTTGACACTATACTAAACTCTTGGGGTTTCAACTCCCAACCTTCTTTTCTTCCTCTCTTTTATTGATCACACATGCTCAAGATGGATGCGATCTTTTCAATTATCACATTATCTTTTTATCACCTTTTACACAACTTTCTCATTTCTTATTTCTTTTTCACTGCACCCAACTTTTTATTCTTTTCTTTTATTCTTCCACTCTTCATACTCATTTTGTATCACGCACCCCTATGATAGCCACCCTCAACTTAGGAAATCCACCTCAAAATAACTCAAGGTTCTATAATGAAGACCAAAACATATTTCTAATTGTTTTAAATCATACTCAATGTGGATTTCAACTCTATTATGACCGAAAGGCCAAATCTTTCTCAATGATATCAAAGTACTCAAATCATGGGTTTTTATATCACAAAAGTTCATACAATTGCAAATCTCAAGTAGGGCTTAATAACCCATAATCAAATCTCAAGTTAAGACTCATCAAAGTGCATACTAGATGTCATAAAGATTCATAAATCATATAGAAAATCTGGAATTTTCAACATTTTGCCATAAAATCTCAACATACTCATGTACTTCAATTTCTAGAACATTGGAACTATTAAAATCTCAAGGAATAACAACATAAGGTATAAACCCATACTTCAATTTCTTAAGAAAACATAGAAAATCATATATTCTCGTAAGTAAAACAACTTTTGGGCACAAGGACGAAAGAAGTGTCCTAGTTCAAACCCCACATACCTTAGATTATGACTTATGGATGGAAAAGCTTGCTTGAGACTCTCCTTTCGTACTTTGAGTAAGGGTTCTTGGAACTTTTGTCTTGTGAACCTCAAATCTTAACTCAATTTGTGAAAGCTATGGTGGATTCTTAGAGCTCTTGAAGAAAGGATTTGTTCTTGTTCTTGAGGGAGAAACCCTAGTTTTGGAGATGTTTTGGGAGATAATGAAGTTATCTAATTCGATCTGGGTATATCAAGGTGTAAAAAGGGTAGAAAAAGACCAAAACGTCCTCTTAAAAATGACTTAAAATCACTGAGCGAAATATGCGACGGTGGGTGAGACGGTCCATCACTGGGTAGATAGTCCGTCGGTCCTGACCATCGCACCTGGGCCAAATTTGGACTTTCTGCCTTACCTGCGACGGCTGGGTCGATGGTCCATCGTTGGATCGACGGTCCGTCAACCTTACCGTTGCGCCTAACCAGAATGAGGTCTCACTGCCTCCTCTGCGATGGTTTGAGCGATGGTCCATCGCTAGCTCGACGGTCCATCGGACCTCTCCGTCACACCTGGGCCGTTTCGATTGCTTTCTGCAAAACGTCTATAACCTTTTCTTTCGATGTCGGATTTTGACGAAATGGGTATCGTTGTAAATATAATTCAATTTCCCACATGATAAAAAGTCAAAATTAGGAAAATTCCATATGGTTTAAACATTAATCACTTGGGAAGTCACTCCTTAATTTTTTAGGGCCGGAATTACACTTAACTTGACACGCTCAGACTACGAGGGAACTTTGCGGTATCTTATAAATAGATTGTGGGCAAGATTAACCTATGTATCATAGACACTATAATGTATTATGAATAAGATAACATTGTTTAATGATACATCATAATGTATCTAATTCATGATACATTATGGGCGTGATCAACTTATGAGTCCTAGACAAATTTGGTCATGATACATTGTGGGTGAGATTAACTTATGTATCATTACTTAATTATGTTACTTGTATATTTAAATGACATCACATAATGTATGTAAAATGATAGCAGATACATACAGGAGTAAGTGTATGTTAACATATTATATGCTACATTAATATGTTATGTAAATGATATTTTTGAAAGAATATGTTTTCCGAGATATATCAAAATCTATAGAATTAATTAAATTGCCTTGATTTGGTGATTGAAATTTAAATTTTTTAATAGGTTATACCTTATCAAAGACAAAACATGCATCATAACTATTTCATTGCATGAAATGCGTGACAACTAATTAGATTTTCATATTTTTCTTTTAAAATTCAATTGATTGACTAGTTATGTATCTGAAAGTGATGTATCCGACGCTATGGGGTGTATCCAGTTGCTTCAACATTAGGAATTTTATGTAATTTCCAAAGAGTCGAGATAAGGAGTAATTATAGCTACTAAAGAGTTGAGATTTATGTTGTTTACCCTTATTTAAATCCTTAAAATCAATGCACATTCTTACCTTTTTTGTATATAACCACCACATTTTTTAGCTCTCTGGGGTAGTCTACTTTCGAATAGAGCCTATGTTTATAGTCCTACCTCTTTGTTTAAAAATTTATTTTTGTATTTTTATATTGGCAGTCTCTTTTGCTTTAGTGGTTGAAAATTTTTGGTCTATTTTCAACATGTGAGATGTAACCTCCTATGGGATACCTGTCATATCTAAACACGACCATGCAAAATAGTATGTATAATATTTAAGGGATGTAATCAATTTAACTCATGAATTTAAAATTTAATCTAGTTCCCGTGAATACCTTCCTATTCCTCAGGTAAATGGATGAAGAAAGTCGTTTGCTCGAGTTCTTTCATGTTTGATTTAGTTTCACTAGATTCATTCTAGATCTTTGAAGTTCCTTGGAACTCGATATATTTCTTCTTCATTTTTGTCTTCTCTCTAATCTTCTAATACTTAGTATGTTATTGACTCTATTCTAGAGTATTTCAAGTCCTTATGGATTTTCCATTACGATGGTGTCTTCTAGAGATACTCCATTTCCTGTAATTGCTATTTGATTTCATTACTTGCATTTTTATATAGAGTTTCATTTACTATGAATTTTCTTTTGGAGTTGAAAATTTCAAGTAGATGTATTTTGAAGGAAAAATTTTCTTACCGTGTATCCAGAGTCTTTTGGAGTGTACATTGTACCGCATATCTCTGTCTATTACATATAACTTTGTTTCTTTAATCAATCTTGCAGCATTGACTAGAAGTGTGATCTCGCCTTTCATTGTTTCTCTTGCCATGTTGAATACAGATAGAACTCGTAAGGCCAAAATGATCTCATCTAGTATTTTCATTTTCTTCACCACCTTCTAACAGATTATGTTGTTGAAACTACCTTAATCCATAAATACATGTTTAATATGAAAGTCACTAACGTTTATAGTAATTGTTAGGTCACTAATTTGAGGATGGATAGTGCCTTCAAGATCATCATCACCTAAGGTGAGTGTTTCTTTCTCTTGCAACCTTTTTTCTCTTGTTATATTCACATTGGTCTTTTTAACGTCAGTGAACCTGGAATAATTCACTTCTACTCGTACAATAATCATATTGATAACATGATCCAATGTTGTCCATTCAATAGGTTCTTCAGCATCTCTATGTCTTTTGAAATTATTTTTGGCTCAATCACTTAGAGAATACATAAGATGGTCTTCTTTCAGTTATTGAGCTACTTTCATAAATAGGAGAAAGCCAATATGGTGTCTATGAGTTTCGTTAAATATGAATATCGGTCTTAGTTTCACGTCTCAATCCTGCACCTGAGCATGGCTGGCACGCAGAACCACTACTGGCCAGAGTAAACTCTTGGCATGGCATACTACTAAAATTAAATATTGAAGACAAGTCCAGGCTCTGAATAACATAAAGTAAAACCAATATTATAAAGTAAAGAAAAATAATACTTTTTCAACTAAGACATGGAGTGAATCGACTCCCTTACAGTGATTAACATAATAAAGGAAGTCTGGAAAGTACCATGAGAAATTGCAAAGATGGTAAAGGAGATTAGGAGGGAAGAAGAAAAGCAAAAAAATTAAATTCCATCACATTCTCAGAAGGGGCAATTAACTAGTTGACTGCATAAAAACAAGCAACGCTTTGGAATTTAGCTCTTTCAGAAAGCTACCATCATTGGGAGAAAAATTCGAAATGGAGAAAAGGCACAAATCCCAGGAATCATAGTAAGGGCTATGAAAATTAGACCGCAGCAAGCATGATATACCACAGAAAAAAGAGTCATACAAAGAGATAAGAAGGGCATGCAAGGAAGAAGCAGCTTTAACTACATCAAAATATGTCCTAACCATAAGGAAATAAAAGATTCTTTAGAAGTTTTGCTAACCTACGTCAGCACACAAAATAATCACCAAAAACTAAGGGGCTCAACATCAGATTTATCCTTTCTCCTTGGCGGCCAGCTTTAAGCCCTATCTTGAGTAGGCAGAGGGAACTCCATTCCATCATATAACTGCAAGAAGAGATAAAGAAGGGTTTATAAGAGGAAATGTAGAAAAAATAGAAAAAAGAAAGAGAAGAGGAAAGGAAAGGCTAACGACAACATACAGATGGGAGAGCTGTGAAATCCAGAAAATTACTTCGTTTAAGTCCATATATCAATGGAGAAAACCAAAAAATTGATAAAAAGACAACAGATGTCAACAACAATGGTAGAGAAAGAAAATTAAAAGGATAGAATAGATATTACCTTGGTATCGTGAAAATCTTTGTGTGAAAAGGAGATGCAGATGTCTTAAAGAAGCAAGGTTTCAAATCACCCACAGAAGGTGGAGGCATAGATGTTGATTCAGGAGAGAGGCAATAGAGAACATCTTGAAATTGTTGAAGATTTTGGAAATATGGAAAGACAAGAAATGGAAAGAGTAAAACATAACCCAATATATGGTAGAGAGGACCAGCTCACATTTGTTGTGGGTTGGGCCAAATAAATTTTTAGATTTTGCATTTGTTTATTTTGGATTTTACTGTCCCATGGTTGGACCTTGTTTTATTTTTCTTTTTGATTAATAAAAAGGCTTAACAGCTACCCAAGAATAATTTTTTAAAAATTATTCAATCAAAAATACCCCTATAACCGGACATAATTGATCACTAATTGTCTATTAAAGTCTTCTCTTTATCCTTCTCTAACAGAGTACTTTTCACGAGAACAAGGCCCTGATCAATTTTTAGTAAAGACTATATTATTGAACTACTGACAACATAAGTTAAGTCCTCCAAATGCAATGAGGACCCAACACAAGCCGATAAAGTGAAATATCTGGTTGCGGACCTAAATACTAGATCAGCATCATTAAATAATGCAGTGTCAAATGGTGAAAGTATATGAATACTTTTTATAGTGCCCCTAACAAGATTTTTTTTCAGCAGAATTATTGACAAGATCAATGAAATGATAGATATTTTGATACAAACATAATCGCAGAGGCCATGTATAATGACATTATTGTAACTTTTTTTTGAAGCGCACCCTTGCTTCATGAAGGGGTTTATTATAAGTTATTAGAAATTAGTAATCTCATCCCTAAGTTGAAGCATCCAAAATGGTGTGAAAACCCCATCAAGAAAAGCTATCTTTAGTTCATTCCAAGAAGTGATAGAACCCATGGTGAGTTCTCCTAACAATGTGTTGGCCTCTCTTGTCAAAGAGAATGGAAAGATCCTCAATGGGGTTGGCCACTAAATAGGACTTTCACATGGGTGCAACATGGTACTTGTTATTTGGAACACAACATTTCCTACCATAGGAGGTAAGCGAACGGCACCAGCCATTCCCACTTGACCTACGGGTTCATCATCATCCATGTGACCATTAAAACTACATTATAACTAGGGTTTTGACTCATATTATCCTCTATGAAAAAGAGCAAAAACAACAACAAACATAAATTAAAACAAATGAAAAATAAGAGTGAATCAAAATACTAAATACGAAAATCTAAAATTATATTCATTTAAAACTTATGCCATTTTTATAATGTCCAAATCCACCTCCCAAAATGATAAATGTAAATAGTCATTAGCAATATAATAAACCCAACTAAGGGTTCGGGATTGATCTATATAATAACCCAACTAAGGATTTCGGATAAATAGATTCATTAGATATAATAAATCTATTTTATAATCTAGTTATCCGCACCCTCCTCCAAATGTATAATAAATCTATTTTATAATCTAGTAATCTGCACCCCTTCAAATGGTATCAGAGCCCAGTAATTTAAAAAGTACAGCAGTAGGATATGATAGTTAGTTATGTTAGAATTTATTGAATTAATTATGAGAAGACCATTTAAAAATAGAGAAGCTTTTAGAAAAATTAAAGAATCTTTAGTTAGTAATTATTCAGAATATATAAGTCTAAATAAAACAAAAGAAAATCCACAAAGATTAACCTATCTAATTACATTAATATCTAGTATTGGAGCAAAATTAATAATCCATTTAAAATCTAGGAGAATAAGACACATACCACCTAATTATGATAAAATTAGATTTAGATATCCGCCAAGATATTATAAATATAATTTAAATGAATAAAGAGCAAAAATACAAAGCATTAAAACAATTTATTTCTGAAAACGTAAAGAATTAAAAATAAGAATCGAAAGACTACATTATAATATATTTGCCGGAGTTAGTAAAAATTCAATAAATACACAAAAAGATGAAATATCAAAATTAGAATCACAAATAGACAGTTTAGAATATATATATCAACATGAACTATTCACAATAAAATGAATAAAGAAGAATTTATAATAGATGAAAAAATATACGAAAATCACGAAGGATTAAAAATAAAAATAGTATTTTCTAATCTAGGAAGAAGATATAAGAAAATAGGTGAACATTTATATCTAATGTTAGAAAAAGAAGAATTAAAATTAGAAGATAAATTAACAGCAATGGTAAGAATAGAAAAAGAAAATGAAGAAATAGATAGAAAAAAGGAAATAGAAAAAATTAAACAACAAACTACAGAAGAAATACGAAAAATAGACAAACTAAAAATAGTAGGATTGCTGAATTAGAAAAAGAACTACAAATGTTAAAAGATCTATATGAACAAAGACAAAAAGAAAAAGAAGAAAAAGATAAAGAACAAAAATTACTAAACGAGATAAATCAATTTAAGAAAAAATTAGAAATAACAAACAAGGAATTAGAAATAAATAATATAGATGTTGAAGAGACAGATAATTATGATTCGGAAAATAGTGAAACATATACAGAAATATTAACAAATACAAAAAAATTAGAAATCAATGAAAAACAAGAAATAATTAATCAAGAAAACTTAGAAAATACCAACACATAAATAAATACTCTTGATAAAAAAGAAGATGACAATATAATACCTAAAACAACAGAAATAAGAAAACCCATATATTATAAAAGTAAATTTAAAAGATATAATGAATATGACAAATGGACACCAAAACAGATAGTTAATAAAAATTATAACTTTTTAGACCTAGACTGTGTAATAGATATAGAAAAAATAATACAATTATGGATAAGATATATGACAAAACAATTATTAGATAATAATATAAACATAACAGATGCACCAGAATATATAGAAAGAACATTAATAGGATCGGTAAAACTATGGTTTTCAAATTTAACTGAAAATAGTAAGAAAGTATTAAGAGTTAATAAACCTATAGAAGGAACATCCTCAACAACAACTAAACTAACACCTATAGAATTATTGAAAAAATATGAAACGGCTATAAAAGATGAATTTGGTAGTATGACAACAATAGAAGAAGAACAAGATGAAGAAAAAGATACAAATAGGAATTTAATGTTAAAATTAACAATATGTAATATGTGTTATATAGATGAATATACTTGCGCATTTAAAGAATATTATTATAAAGGAGCATATAGTATAGAAGAAAGTAAAGAGATAAGAAAATTATATTTTAATAAATTACCCGAACCATTTAGTTCAAAGATAATAAAAAGTTGGGAAGAAGTAAAATAGTAGATACGTTAGGAGCAAGAATAAAATTTTTACAACAATAGTATAGAAATTTATGTGAAAAATATAGGGAAGAATTAAAAATGAAAAAAACATTAATAAAAAATTTAGCATGTTGCAAAAATAAAATAGCACCCCAATTTGGATGTGAAGAAAGATACTATAAGAAAAGAAAAAGACACAAGAAATATAAAAAATCAAAATATAAATACAAGAAACCAAGAAAAAGATATTATGTAAAAAATTATAAATACAAAAGACCATATAGAAAGAAGAAATCTATAAAAGAATGTACTTGTTATAATTGTGAAATGTTAGGACATTTAGCTAGAGATTGTAAATTACCTAAATATCCAAAAAATAAACAAATATCAGAAATAAAAATAGATAATACAGAATATATGCAGATAGATTATATAGATTATGAATTAGAAAGTGAGGATAGTATATATGAAATTTCAGAAAACAAAACAGATACTGAAATAGATAGTGAAATAGATGAATCAAATGACTGAAGAAGATATAAAAATAATAACAAAGGAAGAATATTTAAATGATGAAGGAACAAAACAAAAAATAATATTTGACAGCAACATATTTGATGAAATAAAAGGAAAAGAATTAGATTTAAGTGTAGAAAAAATATTTAAAATACCAACAATAAAAAAAAATTACTAGGAAAAAAGATGAATATTATATAGTATGCCAAAAAGAACATGTAATAGACTGCAGATATGCAAAATGCAAAGCTAGTATACCACTAGTAACAAAAAGAATAATTAATAAAAAGATAAATGACATAAAAAAGTAAAGGAGATCCAATAAAATATGTACACCTTGGAGGTACAGAGATATTAATAAAAGCATGTTTTAGAGAAGGAATAGATACACCGATAGAATTATATCTAGCAGATGATAGAATTATAAAACCTATAGAAAAGAGCATAATAACTGCCGTAAAAGAAAATTTAATATACCAAAAATTTAAATTTATAATAAGTGCAAACTATTCAGTAGCGGTAACAGATAGGAATATAGATAAATCACTAGTATTATATTGGAAAATATCAGGAATAGGATTAACTCCAGGAAGTAAAATATTTACAGCAAGATGCAAAAATTTATATGTATTAACAACAAAACATAAAATAACAGGAAAAAATAAGATTAACAAGATACGAATAGAAAGCCCATTTGAACAAATTGTAAAAACAATAGATTATAATGATTATAGCTATAGAGACATAAATACAGAAGAAAATTTAGAAATAGTAAATGATAGAATAAGTACAACAAAAAGAATAGCTGATGAAAAACCAGAATCATCAAGCTCAACAAAAAGAACAAGTTATGAAAAAAATTCAATAAGTAATTTAAACCAATATTACATAACAGGAAAAATAAATGAAAAAGAATATTTAATACTCTTAAATACAGGACAAGAAGAAAATTATATAGCAAAATATCTAGTAAAGAATGAAGAAATAAAAACTGATAATGATATATGCCCAGATCTACCAAGAAGGTTAATAAATAATAAAAATATAGCAGAAAAAATAATAATAATAGGAGTTAGAAAAATAAAAATAGAATTTGAAGTAAAGGAAGAAATGCAAAAAGCAGATATAATATTAGGAATAAAATGGTTAGAACAAGTAAAACCATATAATATAGAACATACGCAATTAACCTTAACATATAACAAAGAAAAATTATTCTTAAAAAGAGTCTTAACATAAAATGAAAATATATGTATTAATGAAAATAGTAGTAGAAGGATATTACAGTAGATATTATACACCTATGATAGATACAGGAGCAGAAGCTAATTTATGTAGATATAATTGCTTATCAGAAAGTAAATGAGATAAATTAAAAACACCAATAATAGTTAAATGATTTAATAATGAAGGAAGCTTAATTACTTATAAAGCTAGGAATGTAAAAGTACAAATATGAGATAAGATATTAACAATAGAAGAAATTTATAACTATGAACTAACGTTAAAAGATATACTTTTAGGAATGTCATTTTTAGATAAATTATACCCACACATAATAACTAGAAACGATTGGTGGTTTACAACACCATATAAACAAAAAGTAAGAGCAAAAAGAGTTAATAATAAAATAAGAAAGAAAACTGATTGGATAAAAGGAAGTGAAAAAATTACACAAAAGTTAGAAAATATAAAAAATACTGAAGATACAATAGAACTAGTAGTATTTTCGATAAATAAAACAGAAATAACTATATTTTCAATAAATAAGATAAAAATAATTAAGAAAAAATTAGAACAATTATATAATGAAGATCCATTAAAAGGATGGGAAAAACATAAAACTACTATAAAAATCGAATTAATAGATAAAAATAGTATAATTACCCCAAAACCATTAACCTATAATTTTGACGATTTAAAAGAATTTAAAATGCATATAGATGAATTATTAGAAAAAACAATATATACAAAAAAGTAATAGTAAACATAATAGTCTAGCATTTATAGTAAATAAACATAGTGAACAAAAAAGAGGAAAAAGTAGGATGGTTATTGATTATAGAAATTTAAATGCAAAAACTATAACATATAATTCTCCAATACCAAATAAGATATTAAAAATAAGACAAATACAAGGATATAATTATTTTAGCAAATTCGACTGTAAATCAGGATTTTACCATCTAAAGTTAGACGAAGAATCTAAAGAATTAACCGCATTTACGGTACCACAAGGATTTTATGAATGGAATGTATTACCATTTGGATATAAAAATGCACCAGGTAGATATCAACATTTTATGGATAATTATTTTAAACAATTATCTAATTGTATAGTATATATAGATGATATATTATTATATACAAAAACTAAAGAAGAACATTTAAAGTTATTGGAACAGTTTACAGATATAATAGAAAAATCGGGAATAAGTCTAAGCGAAAAGAAAGCTGAAATTATGAAAAATCAGATAGAATTTCTAGGAATACAAATAGATAAAAGTGGAGTAAAAATGCAACAACATATAGTACAAAAAATAATAAATTCGAAAGAAGAATTAGATACAAAAAAGAAATTACAATCATTTTTAGGATTAGTAAACCAAGTAAGAGAATATATTCCAAAATTAGCAGAAACTTTAAAACCACTACAGAAAAAATTAAAAAAGGATGTAGAATATAACTATAATGAAGAAGATAAAAAACGAGTTCAAAAAATAAAATTACTTTGTAAAGAATTACCAAAATTACAATTTCCAGATGAAAATAGAAAATTTATATATATAGTAGAAGCCGATGCTAGTGAATATAGTTATGGAGGAGTACTTAAATATCGATATGAAGCAGAAAAAATAGAACACCATTGTAGATACTACTCAGGTACATTCAATGAGACAGAAATAAAATGGGAAATAAATTGAAAAGAATTATGTTCATTATATAAATGTTTGTTAGCATTTGAACCATATATTGTATATAACAAATTTATTGTATGAACAGATGATACACAGGTACGCTGGTGGCTAACAAAGAAAATACAAAACTCAGTTACAATGAAAGAGATCCAGAGACTACTTTTAAACATATTAAATTTCACATTTATAATTGAAGTAATTAGTACTAACAAAAATGTTATTGCAGATTACATATCAAGACAAAGCTACACAGACTGAAAATATAGAACAAGATACTCTAGGAAAAAATACTCAACACCCTAACTACGCTTTCATTGAAATTGGACAGTATGGGTACTGAGATAGAAAAGCTAAAGACTAATGAAGATAAAATGAAGTCTATAGCTATAAATCAGCTAACTCAGCTGTGTGCAGAGCTATGTCGATCGGAAGACAATAAAATTTCAGAGCTAGAAGGAGACGTTGGGACACTCCATAAAACCCATAACATTTATCAATCTACTTCTGCAGGTACAAACAAAGGAGTTAGTCGACCAAGATACCAAAACATGAACATGAATAAAATATTTGAAAAACCATTTACACCAAAAACACAAAAAGACCATTTATTCATACCCCCACAAATTAACGCATACCGAGATAGCCTAAACCAAGACAAAAAAGTTTATAATTATATAGCCCAGAAATATATAGAAAACATCTATAGAGTACAAACTTTTCTAAACCATAAACCAAGAGCTACAAACATCAAAGAACCAAACATCAACTATATAACCCAAAAATTACAAGGATATAACAAGCTAATCGCACTACCGAAAACTAACCCAAGCCTAGTAAAAACTTGTTTTGACTACGGACTACTAAACACCATATACACCCAAGACGGAGAAGAATTAACAGCTATGGAAGAATTATACAAGATATTCACTACCTATAAAAGAATAACGAAAGACAATCTATTTTATATAAAGTGTTATACTGCACCCGCAGAGATATTATATGACGAGATAAAACCAATTATACAAGTTGTAAAGATAGGACTAACTAGAGATATGATCATACCACAAGATATTACGTAGCAACCGGAGATACCCAAAATTGAGATACCTGAGTTCTACGCAAATAAAAGACTTATTGGACTAGCTACGATTATACAAGAACTAGCAAATAATTATACTAACGGAAACCCAATATGGAGCTACTATTCGAGAGATCATCAAATGATTTACTCAAATTCAAAAGAGCTACGACCAACAGATATGGAGGATGTCAGACAATGGATAATGACACTACTCAACCCAGAGAAACAATTTACCGCAAGAGCTATTAAAAAAGGATTTATTTCAGACGGACTACTAACAAGATACTGTAAAATAATTGGACATAAATATCCAGATCACCAATGTTCAAGGTGTAATGAAGAAGATAATATTATTGCAGAAGTACATCTAGAATAATCAAGAAGACAAAATGCCAGCTGGAAAGATAAGATAAAAAGCAATAAGGGAGATATAACAGATACAACAAAATAAACGGAGACAAGATATTCATTGTATAGATTTTATTTACGTAAAAGTCTTTTAAATTATTGTAAGTTACTATTTTTGTGAAGGTTTTTTAGGTAGCCTAGGTAAATAGCCTTTTTGACTTTTGGCTATAGCCTTTATGGCTTTTAGCTTTTTTTGTTTTTATCTTTTGTTCAGAAAACATGTAAAGAATTGAAAAATTTGTAAAGTTCTTTCTATAAATAAAGAAGGACTGAAGGCATTGTAAAGCAAGCCTTCTCACGTTAAAGCAAATACTCTCTCTATTCCACAAAAAATATTTTGCTCAGTTAGTTAAAAAACATACATACTTCAATGGAAAAAGCTATGGAGAAACAAACTTCAGAAATATCAAAGCTACCCGAACAGGTATATCTATTTATGATTATGAATAGCTAAATTCATAATTCCCAACAATCATGATATGATAAAATAAATTCATATTAGTTACTTTATAGTAGAATTATTCGAAGAATAATATGTTAAGAAGTTTATTAGCAAAGTAGAAACGGAGAAAAATCCCTAAGAACTATGCCATCCTAAAGGTGAAACCAATGAGGCAAGAAGCCGTGGCGGGGAGTAACCAGAGTAGAGGCACTGTTTAAGGGAAAAAGTATCCAAATTACCATGCTAATAGTGACCGAAGAACATGTTATTTAAGAATAATCTAGTATATAGTAATCTAAGATGACCATATTTTGTTATGTACATGGTTGAAGGAAATATTTTGAAAAAAGCAATTTTATGAAAATGAATGATAATTTATCTGATGTGATAGTAGATAGATTTAAAATACTTATTTTGTATGCACTTAAAGATATAAAGGTAGCAGATATAAGAAAAATCATATTAGAAAAAGCATTCGGAGAAAATTACATGACTAGAGTAAATTATACACCATGCCTACCTAACTACTCTTATAAATACTTATCATGATAAATTACATAGAATTTTTAGAAAAAGATATGCGAAATATACAGTTACTAGAAAAAAGGATGAAAACAAATATAGACAAATACATGGAAAGTAAAAATAAATCTCTTAATAAAAATATGCAAAAACTACTAAGGCTAAAACAAACAACTATAAAATATCAATTTTAGAAAATAGATCATTTAGACTATCTTAAAGTTTTAATCTTATATATACTTACAGATATAGAAATTATAGATATTAAGAAAATAATATTAGAAAAAGTAATAGACTACGAAATTGAAACCATAAATTGGCTAGAACAGTTATACGACGAAATTTACCTAGAAGGATATTATTCAGATCAAGGATGTTAGAATATATTAGAAAAACTAGAGAAAACCAAGATAATCTAAATAATAAAATTAAATATAGAAACCGAATTAGAAAAATAATGGAAAATCTAAAAGAAAAGTTAATATGGATAGAAGAAACCTTAGAAAATTTAGAAAAAAGTACATGTGATAGTTTATATAATTTAAAAAACTCACTACGAGAAGAACAACACAAGATAATAAATAACATAAAAAATCTAGAATTAGATATATACTACAGTACAGATAGGATAAATTATTATACAGAAATTTGTAACTCTACAGTTACTACAGGATAAAATAATAAACCAAATAAATTAATGGATACATCTTACAAAAAGAATAAATTATTAATAAATATTGAAACAAAATCTAAAAAATATCCACGCACAAAAAAGAATAGATTCATTAGATATAATAAATCTATTTTATGATCTAGTTATCCGCACCCCCCTCCAAATGGTATCTTTTAGGAAATGGCATTTAAGCTTTAACCGAATTAGTGAAGTGATTCGCTATTTGCTTGTAATTTGTAAAGAAGTAAACAAAAATGGGAGTTGGACTAACTCGATTTGATTTATCAAACACAATTATTAATTAAGAGCGATTAGAAGCAATGCTTCTTACTTTTTGACCAAGAATCGAGTTAAAGTACCTTACATATGTGCTACTAAGGTCTTAGTTTTATAACTGGGAATATAACATTGCTTCAATACCACTATCATCGTGGGTAGGAATGACTTTTGACATATTAACAATTTTTCAATCTATCAATATATTTCACCTAAGGTCTTCTCAAACCCCAACAACAACAATAACATACCCAGTATATTCCCACCAAGTGACGTTTGGGGAAGATAAGTGCACACAGTTCATATCGCTACCTTAGAGGTGAGATATAGAGGTTGTTTCCACTAGACCCCCAGCTCAAGGTAAGAGAATCAAGAACTACCACACCTAATAAAACAAGATGCAATAAAAACTACCACACCTAATAGTACCTTAGACAAGATTCACCAAGTAATACAAAAAATGATACAACATTCTGAAATTATGCTAATACGATATCTACTAGTACAGATAACAAAATCTTCCTACCTACTAGCACTAGCGCACTCGCTCCTACTATCCTTCTACCCTAATCTGACTCCTCCATACCTTTCTATCTAGGGTCATGTCCTCGGTAAGCTAAAACTGCTCTTATTTCATGTCTGATCACCTCCCTCTAATATTTCTTCGATCTACCTCTACCCCACCTGAATCCATCCCTAGACAACCTCTCATACTTCTACACTGCGGCATCTATGCCCCTTATCATCACATGTTCAAACCATATTAACCTCACTTTTTCATCTTGTCTTACAATAAAGCCACTCCCACTTAACTTTGAATAACCTCATTTCTAATTCTATCCTTCCTAGTACACCCACAAATCCACCATAGCATTCTCATATCTTCCATCTTCATCTTTTAAATATGATACCTCTTAGTAGGACAATACTCTGACCCATACAACAAAACTGGTCTAATTACCATTCTGTAGAATTGTCTTTGAGTTTAAGTAGTACTTACAAAATTCTAGAACAGATCCTCCATTTCATCCACTCTACCCCACTCAAATGAGTGACATCCTCATCAATCTCTTTATTTCCATGAATTATAGACCCTAGATACTTGAAACTATCACTCTTTCAGATAGAATAAGTATCAAGATTTATAACTACATTAGACTTATGTGACACCTCACTGAACTTACACTCTAAAAATTTCATTTTGGACCTACTCAATCTAAACCCTTTAGACTCTAGGGTTTGCCTCCAAACCTCCAACTTAGTATTAACTCCACCACGGGTCTCATCAATCAAAATCACATTATCAAAACCCAAGGTGTGAATAATTCAAACAAACCTAATACCTCAAAGTAGTTACTCTATCTCTAGCACTAGCTATTAATAAATTATTTCAAGTCTTTGTCAACTACTTCTTCTCACTCTTATACCCTTTCTCAAGCAAGATAAGAGATCTAAATCTAGTTAGAGTTTTCAACCTTTAATATTTATTTAAACATGAAAAAGTGATTAACCCACATCATATAAGTTAATTAAAGAAAATTATCAATACCCAATCATATATTTAGACCCAACAACACACACTATCACATTTCTTCTTATGAATTTTTTAATTTTTATGTATTTTGAATAACTCTTTTGATAAATCTAATAGTTTTACTAAGTTCAAAATATCAAAATTAGACTATTAGCATTATTTATTTATTTCTATGGGATCCTAAACAAACTTTGAGGGAAAGTTTGAAGTGATTTTGGATTTTCCTTAGCTGGTTTGCTATAATCTGGTGCATCATGCCCTTTATTGCAATCGTGTAGCCACATGTTATGATTGCAGGCCTTGATCAAATTACTTAGTGTGATTGCAAGGTAGCTTATCAAGATTATAAAAAGTTACATGGTGGACTAGGTTAGGTTACTCATCATTATTGCAAGCCCTAGCTTCGGGATTATAATGACCAATTTAGTGTCGGCCAAATTTTGACATTGTAATTATAGAAAGGATCTGTGATTGTAAGGTACTATTTATAGAATAGTATAAATAGTCCATTTTCATGATTTTTGCCCATTTTTACTATTTCAAGCTTGTAAAACATAGGTTAAGAGATTTTAAAAGGTTTTCATCAACTTAGATTGGGTAAGATTATAAGACTACTTTTGAGCATTTCCCTTTGATTAAATCATGTTTTTATCTTCTAAACTTGGATTTTCTTATTTTAATGATCATTGGGAGGATCAAGGTTAGAGCAACACCCCAGGCCTTAACATAAATAAAGACAAAGTAGAAAAGTACAAGGAGCATGCATAAACGTTACCTCTATTCCAAGTGTTAATAAATTATCTATCCTACTAATGATGGTAAACTCATCCCCAATACTATAAAAAAACCAAGAACTATGCATCTAGAAGAGAGGACTCCTCTTATTACAAATTTACTAGGAAATCATAAATAAGAGAGACTCCATCCTTACAAGATAAGAAAAAAGCCTAAACAAAACTAGTTCAATTCATAAAAGCTATAAACTATAGTACATAGCCTAGATGAATATGATGAGCTATAAGAGCAGGAACGAGTGATTACATGTCCTTGAATAACAAAAGGCCCCAGAATCCAGATGGTTTTTTGTTATCCTTATTAATTTTTTTCTTCTAAAATTTATCATGCCCATTTTAATTTATCAAGTGCAAAATTGCATCTTGTTTCATGAAGTAGATATTGATAAGCGTAGAAATATTGGGTAGAATTAAGTAGATGACTATGCTTAGAGAGAGTATCAACTGAAAAATTAGCTTTTCTATAAACATGTTTAAACTGAAGACGCTCTAGCATATTAATCAAAAGTTGAAGCTCACTAATATTATAATGACCTTAATTTTGGTGTTTTATGTGAAAATATTTATTTTTGTGTAATTTGACTATTTTACCCTTCCTCGTGGTTGCATTATGGTGTTTCTAAGATATGGGAATAATTGGCACTATTCTCGATGCTTTTTGGTATGGTTTATATAAGATTGTGGTTTATAATGGTCTTAAAAGCTTACTAGTTAACTTCAAATGATATCTTTTGATTTGTGCATCAATTGGCAAAATGTACTACATTAGCAGATCCAGAACATCGATTTTAGGTTTGTAACATGATGGGTGTGGTTTTATGGCTTTTGAATCTCATTTCGACCCTCTATTTAGAAATTTCAAACTAGATTTTGGGGGTTAATTTTGTGAAAATAATATTTTTTAGAAAAGAAATTAACATCTCCATTGAGTTTGAAGCATCAAATTTAGTGGGGTAGCATAGTTCGTTTGCATAATGGGGATTTTGGATGAATCCTAAGGGTCTGCGAATTATCCAAGTCTCCAACTGGTGCACCACTCAGTTGGTGCACTCACTTAAGTGATTCTTTGGTCTCTTGCAAAACTTGTCTTGACAGCAAAAATATTGCCTAAGCAACACTAGGACTGCTTAAGCAATAGTCACTTAAGCAATGGCCTAGTCGCTTAACTGACAGTGGCATGCCATATGCCTATCGTTTAAGTGATAGCCAAGTTATGTATATGATGAGGTGTTCTTCTCTTAAGCGATGCGTGGTCACTTAAGCGATAGCCACCTAAGCGACTTGGTAGTCGCTTAAGTGATTCTAGGGTAGTTTATTTTCCTTTTTTTGAGATTTTTACATAACTTTATAGACTTGGAGATTGGGGATTGAGTTTTGTGGCTTTTTCTTCCATTGCTAATCTTTGGTAAGCTCCAAATCCCTATTGTAGTTACTTTTCTCTAATTCTATCTTTTCAATCTTGTTTAAACTTAGATTTAAATATGAAATTTGGGAATTTCGGCCCAGAAGGCCCAAATTATCATTTCTTCAATTCAAACTGTAATTTCACTCTATTTTTACTTGGGTTTTCTCTTATGAGTTCCTTAATATTGGGAAGCATATTTTTGGACAAAATTTTGGTTTTAACCTTATTTTCTGAAAACCTATTTTGGGGCTCCGTTTTAACCCTTATTTTAAAGTGGGCAATATGGGTATCGTTGGGTATCGTTGGTTATCTATTGACACTTAGATTCTATATTTGTATGTTTTAGTTTATTTCAGGTCCTTTTGTGGGGGAGAGCTCCAGATTGAGGGATTTTATGACTAGTTTTTGGCATCGAAGTAGGTTATTCTTAACTTTCTTCACACTAGGTTGGATAGTTAATAATAATGTAAAAGCATGCTGTGAGAATGGGGTTGTATCTTGAAAAATGTGTTTAGGTGATTTATGTTCCTGTGCAGGGGCCTATGTGGATACTATTTGGTGGTTTTGAGACATTAATTGCTATGTGTTATGATGTGGATTCTTATATGTTATTGTTGGCCTGGTGTTGATATATGTATGTTTGGTTATACTCTTTTTGGTGGGAAAAAAACTAGATTTTAGGAATTATATGGTGTCAATGATATTTTTCGTGCATGTTTCACTTAATGGTTATTTATTATACTAAATTATGGATGGTTGGTAGATTTAAGTGGATTTTTGGATTACATTATTTGTATATTGATTGGATATGGGATATTCTTATTTTCATTAATTATGATCATTGCATCATCATTCTCATTGCATCTTATACTTTATACATCTTCTATTGCTGTATGTTGTGCTTTATTTGTTGTCTTATGTCATATATGTGATTATGAACATTGGCACCAATGTGGAAATACTAGAAACAATGGGAACATTAGAAATAGCAATTCGTGACATCATAATAGACCCTCTTCGAGGATGTGCCAAAGAGGAGTCATGGATATTTGTATTGGATATTGGATTTTATACGGGTTAACAAACCTCTCATGGATCCTAAGTCACTGAGATTGGTAGGTATGGGTTGACGAAGTTCCCATGGTCCTACATCCATAGCTGAGCTCGATAGGTATATACGGAGGTTGTGAAATGACCTCATGCATCATCATCATCTTCATTGCATTCTATATGTTGTGCTTATTCTTTCATTGTATTTCTGTTTGTGACTTAATATCTGTCTATTTGTTCTATCTTTTTGTACTTATATTAGGAGTATGTGTATACTTGTTCATCTTTCCCCTACCTGTCTTTGTTATAGAAGTATATAGTAGAACTGTTAGTGGAGATGATGGGGCACTGTTTGGGACATTTTCTTATTGTAGGTGACGTGCCCATAGTTTGTGTTTATATGCTTTATTTTCTACTTTACTCGGTCAGCTTATGATACCTATTGAGTACAAATGGACATTACTCATCCCTACTGCGCCATTTTAGTGCAAATCCAGGTATAAGTGCATCACTTGGATAGCTGATTCAGCTAGCTTATGAAGTCAATTCAAGGTAGCAATTGATCTATGCATTCGAAGTTGACTACTACCTTTTTTTATTTAGACTATGTCTTATTTGTATTCAGAAACAAAGTTGATCCCTTTGGGATATCCTATGTGTATTTTGATTTCGAGTTGTATTAGTTGGTTCTTACACAATGACACCAGGTTTTGGGATTTGGGTTGGTATCTTGATTATGTTTCCGTTTTTACTATATCTATGTATGGTTCGACCCCATTCTAGAAGTCTTGCCTTGGGTTTTGGTATTGATTCCTCATTTCATATCAGATTGAGTGATGGGCTTACTAGTCATGGCTTTTCCGCGACAAGTGCCATATGACTCTTGATTTTTGGGTCGTTACAAATGTACTTGATTATGCTCTATGGAGGTATGATTTCCTGTTTAAGCCACTTGATAAAACTTAGATTTTAAATTGGATTTTTAGGGATTCACTCGGTAAAGTGGAAAAATAATTTTTCTTTGATTTCAACCTTTTTCAATGAGGTTTTACATTTATAACCCTTAGAGTATGGAAAACTAGATTATTCAATAAAAATCTAGTTTTACTCTTTTTCCTTCAGGGTCATTTTTGAACTATTTTTGGGCCCAAAACAAAATTAGCTAACAAGGATATAATTAGACTCCTCTTGATGTGTAGATTATGGTTTTATAGATTGGGTTTATTACAAGACAACATGAAAAGGAAGAGCTCTTGTTGAAGGGTCCATGTTTATGTTTCAGCTTTTTGAGGTAGGTTATGACTTAACTTTCTTCAGATTAAGCTGGATAGTTAACTATTATTGTAAAGTATGCTATGGGTTGAGGATTTTATCATAAGATTCATCTTCTAAGATATTTAATTTATTGTGTTGCCCATGTAGGGGCTTATATGAATATTATTAGTAGCTCTGGGATTATTATTATTATTGTGATGCCTGTGCGGGGCTTTTATTGGTCTTGTTAGAGCATTATTTTCCTTTATTATCATTATGACGTCTGAGAGGGGATTAATTGATATTACTGTTCATTAAAGTGGTGCCATGTGATGGATTATATCATGATTTATTGAGATTTTAGGAGATTTAAGCTTATTTATACCATTATTAATTTGATTCATTTCATGATATTGTTTTGGTTATGAGAATGCATCCTCATCTCATTTATCTATATACAGGGAATGGGTACTACAAAGAAATACTAATTTTGAAAAAAAAAAAGGAAACATTTTATAAAACACCTTTACCGAGGGATATGATGGTAAAGTTTCAAGAGATATGAGATTGTGATAGTATATGGGTTAAGAACACCCCATGGTTCCGTTACTAGAAGCTTATGTTCAAAAGGTGTAACAAGGTGATATTGAGACATTCTATCCTTATCAGACTAGTGCATTACATCATTTCCATTTCTCTAATGTGTTTGTTATTGTGTAATTTAGTCTTTCTCTATATATTTGAGTGTAATTTTTCTTATACTATTATTATATTTGTAGAATTACTAAGAGATACGATTTGAGTCGCCATAGGGAAATTTCCTACATGCATGTGCGTCAAGACCCAAACTAGGGCCTGGCCATGACTGGCATCTCCAATCCACCGTGGACCGGAGACCACCCCCTAAACCTAAACAGACACCACATACCACCCAATAACATATAACAAGATAGCACAAGGTAAGTTCAAATAATAAAAGATATGTCCTAATACGTATGACCGCACTAACCTAAGGGTATACATATGCACAATGGGGGACTCGAACCTCTCAACATATTAAGGTGATGCAAGCACCCAATTATGTAATATAATATGAGGGACTCAAACCTACCAATCATATGATAGTAATAAGGAGGAATCGAACCACCCGATCATTTAGACCCTGCATCGACAACCGTAGTTTTCAGTATTGGTCCCTTGGGACCTCCACTTTCACGACTCAGCTACACAACCCTCTTTTAAGCCCCATTAAAATATTTATCACACGTTCCCATTCGTTGAACCATAATACATATTTATGCATAATTGTTGGTATATTTATACCAACTATAATTGCAAGGTAACATCAACATGTCAAACCAATAATCATCACTTGTGAGAATTCACAATCCCCCTGTATCAATTCAAAACCATTATGCTTTATTAACTTTTCACACTAGCAATAGTTGAAGAATAGTCCAATATGCATACTTTTCATATTCAAAACTAATTTCGCAATATGGGGTTGAGGTTATAACCACTTCAAAAAGTCACAAGTTGGGGGAAATCATGATCCCCCAGTTCATTCACCATACCCATGCACCCCACAAGTTTAAAACAAAAATTAAAGCATGAACAGACATGTGTAAACCATTGGAAACACTGTTCACCAACAAACATTCAAAACCCTCAACCCATGTTTCAAAACCAATACCAAAACCATATGAATAATACTTTAATACACATGCTTTTAAACAAATAGCAATTAGGAAAGAGTAACATGCCAAAAATACCCAAGATTATGGAGATAATCTAACCCTTGAGCCCTTGGATGACCTACTTCTTGGAAACCCTAAATCTAGATTCTTTAGATACTTGAGAGAAAAGAAAGAATATTTGGAGTAGGTTATCGATGAAATTAGAGCTCCAAGTGTGTTTATAGGCCATGGGTTATTATTGGGATAAGAGGGATATATCTAAAATACCCCCATTTAAAAAGATAGAAAAATAAACTATTAGTCATTAGGGGTCTCATAACGACTCATTATGACTCATCTTCGGGAGTCGTTGTCAAGACTATGTGACCAGGCCACCCACTATTGACCTTATGACTCATATACCATGGCTCGTAATAGGACCCTACAACTCATGGGGTCCAGTCATAGTCAACACAAAAACCAATTAGGGTAAACAATGGACACCCTATGATTTACACAAAATGACTCATAATGAGTCCCAATGACTCGTAGTGAGCCACTCGTACTCAGAATAAAACTTAGCCACACACATTGTTTAAGCTGTGATTTGTGTCCAACGACTTATCATGGGCCTTTATGGCTCGTGTTCCAAAGTCGTACTTAGGATAGCAACTCAAGCTCCATTCACTGGTCCCCTTAAGACTTGGGTCATATGACCCATCAAGACACCCTATGACTCGTAGGGTAAGTCGCAGTTAGGATAGTTAGGATAAAATTTCAGAAAATTCAAGGACCAACATCTGGGATGTTTCATTCTCTGGGGCCCCCCCCCCCCCCCCCCTTCTTAGGATCATTCATCCTCAAATAATGGGTAGAGGTATTTATTAACATAATTTGAACCCAAACACTACCACACTTACCTTTAATAAAGACAACAAATAAGGACATGAAGGAATTTACAATTTCCATTAACAAAGTTAGAAAATAAAATGTTATAATCACACATACCTTAAGAATGATCTTCCGTAATAGGGAATAAAAGTGGATACCTGGACTTCATGTCCTCCTCGGCTTCCCAAGTAGCTTCCTCAAACTTTTGGTTCCTCCAGAGAACCTTTACTAAAGCCATATCCTTCATCCACAATTGACGGACCTGCCGGTCCAAGAAATCCTTCCCAACTTCCTCATAAGACAAAAAATTCAAAATGCCCATACCTTCCAAAGGAACAACCAACGAAGGATCACCCATGCACTTCCTCAACATCAAGACATGGAAGACCAGATGAATGGAGGTCAAACTAGAAAACAATTCCAATTCATATGCAATATTGCCAACCTTCTTCAAAACCAAATATTAACCAATATAACGGGTACTGAGTTTCCCCTTCTTTCTAAACCGCATCACTCCCTCCATGGGAGACACCTTTAAGAATACCCAGTCACCAACGTTATACTCCAACTCCCTTTGACTCATATATGTATAGGACTTTTGGCAATTTTGGGAGGTCTTAAGCCTATCCCGAATCACCTTCACCTTCTCCATGGTTTGGTGAATCAAATCAGGAGCAAATAACCCAGCCTCAGCAACTTCGTACCACCCAATAGAAGAATGACACCTCCTACCATACAAAGCCTCAAATAGGGCCATACCAATACTAGAGTGATAACTGTTATTGTAGGCAAATTCTATGAGATCAAAGTGGTCAACCCAACCACCACTGAAGTCGATTAGATAAGATTTGAGCATATCCTCCAATGTCTAAATAGTTCTCTCTTCTTGCCCATTTATTTGCGGGTGGAAAGCGGTACTAAGGTTCACCTTAGTTCCCAAACCTCTCTGAAATAAATACCAAAAATGAGATAAAAACTTAGTACCTTGATCAGAAATTATGGAAACTGGAGCACCATGTAGCTTGACGATCTCCTCAATGAACAACTTGGCATAATCCTCTAAAGAGAAATTAGTTCTCACTGGTAAGAACTGAGCAGACTTAGTCATCCTATCCATGATAACCCAAATAGAATCAAACTAATTATGAGACCGTGGAATTCCAGTAACAAAATCCATATTAACTATTTCCCACTTCAACACAGGTAGCTCAATTTCTTGAAATAATCTACCGGGCCTCAAGTGCTCAACCTTCACTTGTTAAGACACCATACACTAAGCCACAAAATTGGCCACATCCCATTTCATATCATTCCACCAATAAATCTCTTTAAGATTATGATACATTTTTGTTGAACCAAGATGAACCATATAACGTGACTCATGAGCTTCGACAAAAATTCTTCCTCGCAATCTATCAACATCAGAAACACACAATCTACCTTGGTACCTCAAGATACCATCACCACCAATCTCGAAAGCCATCATTTTCTACCTACCTACATCCTCCTTAATTTGTATCAAGATAGGGTCCACACTTGTTTCTCCTTTACCTCAGCACAAAGAGATGACTTCGCCACCTCTTGCACAATCACATCATTATTCTCAAAATCTAAGAGATGAACTCCAAGATTATTCAAATAATGAATATCCTTTACCAAATACCACTTATTTTCATTAATATGAGATAAGCTCCCCATGGACAACCTGCTAAGAGCATCAGCAACTATGTTATCTTTACCTGGGTGATAGTGAAAACTCATGTCATAGTTCTTGAGAAACTCAAGCCATCTCCTTTGCCTGAGATATGTATAACCACACAAATAATAGCCTAAAGGAAGGCTTTACACGAAATTGGTACTAAGATAACAAAAACCAGCAAGCACACAAATAGAAAACAACACAATAGAAGGAGATGAAGAAGAAAAAGAAGAATTGCATGAAATTAAAAATAGATAGAAAGACTCTTACTTCCACCAATGAATAGCACTAGAAGGTGTATCAAACTTTCAAACACACATCACCAATGTAGGCTCAAACCTTCCTCTTAGGTGACCCAAGGGACTCACACATCCTCAAGCACACCTTTCTTGCCAAATAATCCAATACAAGTGAAAAGCCAATTCCAAATGTATTAGGATTCAAGTTTTGGATTCTCTCTTTTAAGGAGAAGAGAAAGACTACAAACTAACACTAATATTATAATCTAAAATTCACTCAATCCATTATCTCAGAACTAAGGGAAATAAAAGCTAATGTGCCTATTTATACTTATTACAAACAATGACAAAAATATCTTTGATGAAGGGTGCTCCTTTAGAGTGTAAAAAGAGGCCACTAAAATACCATAATAGCCCTAACTTTGGGCGCCTCTTGGTTGTTGAAATATAAGGCAAAAAGTCCTTTTTGCCCTTCAAGTGAGGCACCTCTTGAGTGTATGGATTCCCTTCTCCTCCTTCAACTTAACAAGACTTTAAAAGGCTCCAAACACTTTCCAATTCCAAAGCTTGAGCCTTTGACCATGCCTTGTATCCTTTTGTGCTCTTCATGCTCGTATCACCCGAGGCACTAGAGAACTACCTTCTCTTTCGATCAGCAGCTCATTAGGGAATTGGAAACTAACTATTTGTGCCCAATAATCAAGCGATGCATAGCTCGAATACAACCAATCCATCCCTAAAATCACATCAAAGTCTAACATGTCCAACTCTATTAGATCTACCAGGGTCTCTCTACTACAAACCGACATTACGCATCCTCTATAGATTTTTTTAGCCACAATGGAGTCACCCACTGGGGTGGACATAGAAAAAGTATTTAGAAAACAATCAAGATCAAAACCAAAATGAATAGCCACATAAGGGGTCACATAAGAGAGGGTACACCCGACATCAAGTTGATAATACATATTATGAGAGAAGAGTTTGAACATACTAGTAACAATATTAGGGGACGCCTCAGAATCCTAGCGAGTGGCAAGAGTGTATAGATGATTCTGACCTGTGCTAGAGCCAGATGTAGAAGTATCACCCTTTGGTACCGGAGGACAATCCCTCGCATATGACCAATCTGACCACATTTAAAGCACTTGTTCCTCCCTATTCACAAGCACCATGATGCACCTGACCATAAAATCTACAAGGAGGATGTGATGGTGATGACTATGCCCTACTAACCTGAGGCTGGTCACCCTGTACCCTTGGAGCCATACTATTCTGAAAACAATGATTACCCAACGGTTTCAGATATAGAGCACTAGCCGTAGAGTAGAAACCAAAATTGCCCCACTTTATTTTTTACTATTTTTCTCCATCTCTACCACTCTACTACTGACCTTCTCCCCGATCTAAATACCAAACTTTCTTATTTTGACTTTCACTCATCTCTGCTTGCTTCTTCTTTTTATCTTCCACTTATTGCATAGACACCCTCAGTCTAGAGATGCCCATACCCTTGTTCAATAAGGCAGCCTTGCTCTCCAAAATCAAATCATAGGATAACCCCGAAGCAAACTTTTTTATTCTAGCCCTCATGCTAGACATCAATTCCAGAGCATATTATGATAGCAGATGAAAGTTCAAGGCAAACTCATTTACCGTTATCCCGCCTTGGTTTAAATTTAAGAACTCCTCAACCTTCGCTTTTTTAACTCCTGAGAAAAGAAGCGATCAAGAAAAGCACTAGAGAAATCATCCCACAAAGCGGACTTAATATTATCACCCTAGATTAATGTCATTCCTCATACCACTGATATTTCATATCCTTCAACGGATAGGCAGCAAATTCTACAACCTCCACATCAGTAGCATACATCACACAGAATTTTTTTTCCTTATTATTAATAAAATTTTGAAGATCTTCCTCAACCCTAGAACCAATGAAAGTTTGAGGGACCAACCTCATAAATTGGCCAACTCTAGCGACCTTAGAGAATGGAAGAATAAAAACAACACGCTCAGTCTAAGAATTCACCAACTGGGTAAGCAAATAAATCGACTGATAAAACTCAGTATTTGACATATCAGTTTGAGGTGTCCAAGGAGGGATAAGGGAACCGGTGGAACTCTGCTAGGTCAATCAAAAGTAGCGACCCTAGACCATGTTTGAACTTCTTGAACAAGACGAGCTTCATCCACATTATCCTCAAATAAGATAAAAATGTTTCCATGAGCATCAAATCATCTAGGAGGCATGATTTAAAAAGCGAACATACAAAGATTAGAGGAGATTTAAAGACCTTAGACTCTATAGCTCAAAATAGAACAACATCAAAGGGAAACATTCCTTAATGCCTCGTAGCCTTTCCATTATAAGTGTGGCGCGCTACACACCCATAAAAAAGACTTTAATTAACACGCCTCTGTGGACACCCAATGATACCAAATATAGGCTCTGATACTAACTTTGTCCTGACCAGAACCAGGGCCTGGCCTTGACGGGCATCTTCAATCCACTGTGGACTGGAGACCACCCCCTGAACCTACACAAACACCATACACTGCCCAACAATGGTTGAATTTTAAACATATAACTAAATAGCACCAGGTAAGTTCAAAGAATAAAAGATATTCCTATAACCAATAACCAAAAACCGACCAAACACATACATCCAACATCACCCAAGTCCACAGTAATCAAACAAAGTATCTATGCAAAAAGAATCAAAAATTAATCTTGGTTGGGACATGTCCCTGACTATAATAATAACGATAATAAGGTTAATAATAATGTAAACTTTTAATCCTAATATATGAGAAGAACGAAAAAAATGTATAAGTGTTTCAGAGAATGAAAGCTCACAACTTGACCACAACGAACTGATAAACTAAGTCAATCCACCTAAATCTGGGCAAGAAAAGTAGAGTATCTCCGGTACCTACATCACATGGGATACAACGTCTAAATATGATTAATAGGGTGAAAACTAGCATGTAACTCAGGGAAAGGGGATAAAATAATGGCAAGTCCAGTCATTTCAATACCATATGAATCACATCATAATAAACATATTAGAAATATGTTGGAATGGGAAACAAGGCTTAGCATGCACTTTAAAACTTAGTCTGGATTATGTAGTAATAAGGTGTACTCGAACTACCCGATCAATCAGACCCCGCGTTGACAACTGCGATTTCCAGTATTAGTCCCTCGGGACCTCCACTTTCACGACTAAGCTACACAACCCTCTTTTAAACCCCATTAAAACACTTATCACATATTTCTATTCATTGAACTATAATACATATTTAGGCATACATTGTTGGTATTGTCATACCAACTATAATTGCAAGGTAACATCATCATACCAAACTAATTATCATTATATAGGAGAATTCACAACCCCTTTGGTGCAATTAAAAACCATTATGCTTCATTAACTTTTCACATTTTGCAATAGTTCAAGAGTAGTTCAAAATACATACTTCTCATATTAAAAACTAATTTTACAAGATGGGGTTGAGGTCATAACCACTTCAAAAGTCACAAGTTGGGGGAAATCATGATCCTCTAGTTCATTCACCATAACCATGCACCCCAGAAGTTCAAAACCAAAATTAAAGCATGAACAGTCATGTGTATACTATGGGAAATACTATTCAACAACAAATATTCAAAACCCTTAACCCATGTTTCAAAACCAATACCAAAACTATATGAATAATACTATAAAACATATTTTTAAACAAATAGTAATTAGGGAAGAGTAATATGCCTGAAATACCCAAGATTATGTAGAGAATCCAACCCTTTAGCCCTTGGATGACCTAATTCTTAGAAACCCTAAGTATGGATTCTTGAGAGACTTGAGAGAGAAGAAATAATGTTTAGAGCGGGTTATTGATGAGAGATCCAAGTGTGTTTATAGATCGTGGGTTATTATTGGGATAAGTGGGATTGTCTAAAATACCCCTTTTTAAAAAGCTAGAAAAATAAACTACCAGCTATTACGAGTCTCATAATAACTCATCATGACTTATTATGAATCATCTATAGGAGTCATTTTTAAGATAGTATCACCAATTATACGCACTATTAACCTTACCACTCGTATACCATGGCTCATAATAGAATCTATGACTCGTGGGGTGCAGTCATAGTCAACATAGAAACTAATTAAGGTAAACACTGAATATCCTAAGGTTTGCACAAAATGACTCATAACGAGTCCTCACAACTCATAGTGAGCCACTTTTACTCAAAACAGAACTTAGCCACAAATATACTGTTTAGGCTACGATTTAAGTCCAACGAATCATCATGGGTCTTTACGTCTCATTTCCCAAAGTTGTAATCAGGACAACAACTCAAGAACCATTTACTGGACACCTTACAACTAGGGTCATATGACCGGTCAAGACACCCTACGACTTATAGGGTAAGTCCTAGTTAGGACAGTGAGGATAAAATTTCACAAATTTTTAAGGACATACACCTAGGATGTTTCAATATGAAAGCATGCTCATAATATCCCTTACTTGTTTAGTTTTCTGCTTTCCTCGATTGACCTATGATGCCTACTGAGTATAAAAAGATCGTTCTCGCTCCTCCTTTATATACTCTTTTGATATAGATCTTAATTTGAGTGTGACCCATTGAGCATGAGATTGTGTTGTGTTGAGGTTGTTCAGAGTATTATTAAGCTCCTCGTTTGGAGCCTATTCCATCCTCCCTTATTTTTTATTATTTTGTATTTGCTTACTTTTCTGAGGTAGAGTTATGTATTTTTGAATTCTTTGTAAATTTATTAGTGCTCTTTACTCATGACACTAGATTCTAGGATTGGAGTTGTATTTATTATGATTTTACAGTCAGTTAAATATATTTGGCCCGACTTTATTTTTAAGTCTCATAATTGATATTCATTTATGTCACAGCCTAATTCATAAGTCATGATGACACCTACCTTGTCCCGACAGTAAGTAAGTCAAACCATAGCCTAGATCTATAAGTAATGGGCTAATTTGGTGGAAAATGGCACAAACACCAAAAATATATAAGTAAAAGTTTACAATGATAAATCATAGAATAATAATAAGCCAGAAGATAAATAAGTCAATAATAGCATCCCATGACCTAGTAGTGTCAAAGCAAGAGCCGCTAAACCAAAAGAATATGAGTACTAATATAGTCAAAAGTACATCAGTCTCAAATATAGAAAGACTAGCAAAAATAGAATAAGGACAAAAGGTTAACTCTAGCTCTAAGAACTCACCTTATCTCCAAACTCTAATTAGCACGATCACAATGTCAACGGTGGCCACTAGTATATGGATTTTTACTAAAAAGGTATAGATGTGTAGTATGAGTACGAACGCCATAAGTACTCAGTTGGCATCATCGGTTGACTGAGCGAAATCATAATATAAGTATAATAAAAATGCGAGATAAATAAACTAAGTCAAGGTAAGAGGGAAAACTTAAAATAATTCTCCAATTACTGTAATTAAATAACTGGAACAACAACAATATGAAAGAAAGCATATCTATTACTACAAAATTGGCCCCCATAAGCCAGTAATTTCTATAAAGTAAATAACTCAATGCGGATCCCCGTAAACCCCAAGGGTGCAATCAAAGGAAAATAATAATTAGAGTTATGCTAAATAATTATATCTCCAAATCATAATTATGAATCCTTTCATACCGTGATCATTGTAATCGAATAGGTTCCATAACCGTCATAAATAACCTCTAAAATCTAGATTTGAACTGACACTCATATCATCAATTGTTGGACTTGAATAGAAACTTAATATCATAAATTGTCAGACTCGAATAGAAACTAATATCATCTTCCAAGTATAAATATAGAATAAAGCATCATATATATAGCCTCCTCAATCTCTAAAGTATACATTTAGAAGATGTAAAACGCCTATAAAGTCCTACAAGGAGCTAATATTAGTCTTGGCTTAAAGGTGGGCCGAAGGAGCCCCGTTCTAATACCTAAAATTCATTTTAAGGCATATCCTACCTGTGACTAGTATAAGGTATCTAAATTCACATCTAGATATTAATTAAGCCATATTTTAGTCCTAGAATAGAAATTCTACCTAAGGAATGAGTAACTAAGTCAATTATTTTAATTTGTAGGTCCTTACTTGACAAAATAATTTAATTCATGCTAAGTGTAGCTCTAAGTCATAAATTTCTACCCATGTCTAGCACATTCTCATAAAATAAAACTTAATTTAGCCCAGTGTATGCAAAAGTTAAACCTACCCTACCTGGACATCGAAGAAAGCCTGGTGAAATCTGCTAAATCATTGATTTTTCTTTTCGAGAGCTTTTGCACTATGTCGCACTGTCAAAATGATAATCTACTCATCATTATGAGAACAATGGTACCCATATTGCATTTTTATTCTTTGGGTCCAAAATTACATGAAAACCTATGTGGGGCCTGCTTGTAGAATCACAATTTCGAAATATGCAAATAGTGTTAAACTTTTGCATAACCATCAAGCATGCAATCCTACACTATATACAATATTATGTATATTTGCAGTTGGATGCAACAATGAGCTAATCATTCCCCTCTATTTTTTTTCAGCCATCGGTGGATTAGGTTCATCTTTCTCCAGCTCGATTATAGTGATAATTGGTGTTTTATTTACTTTGGCATTCTCCATGTCAGACTTGTTTAAAAGAACTTTGACATAATTTTGTTGGTGAATGGATGTATCTAAGGAATACTATTTTATTTGTAACCCCAGAAAGAAATTTCATTCCCCGACCATGCTTATTTCAAACTCACAACTCATCAACTTAAAAAATTAGTGCACACGACATTTATTTGCTCCAAAGATGATATCATCAACATATATCTAGACAATAAGCAGTCTCTTACCTTGTTCCCTAAAGAATAGAGTATATTCTATCTTGCCTCTATTGTAAGTATAGTCTAGAAGAAAAGGAGATAGCTTGTCATACCATGCTTCTTGAGCCAACTTTAGTTCATACAGGGCTTTATAAGATTGTACAAATGGTCAAGGTGTTCAAACCTCTCAAAGTGTGGGGTTGCTTCGTATATACTTCCTCTTACAAGTATTCATTCAAGATGCCTTCTCAATATCCATATGATATAAGTTAAACTCCATATGGGCAGCAAAAGTATCAACGTCAACTCTATATGGGTAGCAAAAGTAATCAACATCCTTCATTTGTCCAATCTAGCCACTGGAACAAAAGTTTCACCATAATCTATTAGTCCCTCCTTATTATATCCTTTTACCATATATCTTCTTTATTCTAGTGATTACCTATTGATCATCTAACTTGTCTCTAAAAACCCATCTAATTCAAATAATTATTTTGTCTGTTGGTCTGGGAACTAGATATCAGACCTTACTCCATTAAAATTGGTTTAACTTATTTCATGTTACAATAATTGAGTTGGCATCTAGTAATGCCTTATTGATGTTTTTTTTGTTTAAACATGGAGAGATTTGTTTAGAAGGCACATAGTTCTACACTTTTGATCTAGTAAGTATTCCTAAATTCAGTGAAGTAAGAATATTTTGAATAGGATATGATCTCATATGTTTCTAGTTACTGCTTTGAATCTCCTATGGTTCCACGAAGCCAAATGAGTCAGGTTCACCTGGTGAATAAGGAAGTAATTCTTCACTTCTAGAGAAGTTCTCCCTAAGGATGACATGTCTCTAATAACGTCTTCTTCATTTATTTAGTCTACTTCTAGAATACCAGTGGTTCTTTCTAGTGAACCAAGATCTTAAGACTCCTTTTATTTATCACCAGAGTTAGGTACCAATCCAATATCTTCAGAGTCGACCTACAAACCTTCCTCAGCTAAATGACTAGTTTCATCAAATATAACATAAATGCTTTCTTCTACACAATTTGTTTTTTTATTCTAAACCTTGTAGGTTTTACTCTATAATGAGTATAAAATAAATATTTCTTTATCACCCTTGGTACCAACCTTACCTAGGGCATCCTTTTTATTTTTATGAATAAAACATTTACAGTTGAAAGCCCTTAGATACATAAGATTTTATTTTCTGCCTCTTAGTAATTCATAGGGAATTTTCTCAAGTATTAGACATATCATACATCTATTAATGATATATAACATGTTGTATTGACGGCCTCTCCCCACAAACTCATTAGATGACCACTAGTTATTAGCATAATTCTAGCTATCTCTTTTAGGGTCCTGTTTTCCCTTTCTGCAGTTCCATTTTGTTGAGGAGTTTTAGGAGTAGAAAAATTATGATCTATTATATTTTTAGCATAGTATTCAAAACATCCATCATTTTGAAATCCAATACCATGATCAGACCTTATGTTAATTAAATTAGTTTTTAATTTCTTTTATACTAGTTTCACAAAAAATGGTAAAAACATATTTCATTTTTAGAGTTATGAAACAGTATCCATGTGAACCTGAAATAGTTATTAATAATAGTTAAAACATACGCCTTACCTCTTCCATTGAGCTCTTTTATTGGTCCACGTAGATACATATTTAACAGTTTCAATAGTTTGGAATGCTTACCATCTTCTTTGGCTTAAAGGATGACTTTACATCGCCTCATCCACATATTTCAGAAATTATATCTTTACTGAACTTGACTTTGAGTAAATCAAGAACTGTGTCCTTAGACACCAATTTGTTTATTAGTGAGAAGCTAGCATGTCCTAATCTCTTATACTATAGTAATGAGTTGTTCACCATGACACTGAGACACACCATCTTTTCTTTAAATAATCCATAATGATAGTCTTATAGTTATTCTTATGTCGTCTTCCCTAAGAACCAGTTTCTTACTCTTTGAGCTTAATATAGGACAACACATCATTTCCTTTGTCAAAAATTTGGGATATGCTCAATAGGTTGTGTTTCAATCCCATTACATAGTACACATTTTCTATAGCTTGAGAATATGACTTTCCCACTTTATAATTCTAATAATTTCTCATCTTTCTATTTCAAAGGCAATAGTTTCCCTTGTAAATTTGTAAGAGAAAATTTTCATATGTTCCATCCATATGTTTGGAGGATGCACTATCCAGATGCTATAGTTTATGTTTTCTTCTTATCTTAACCTGTATAAGCAATGAAACGTTAATTTTGAGTACTTATATTAACTTGGGTCCCTTTTTATGACTAAAAGGATAAATCAAATTTTGTTTTCCTAGTTGGGAAGCCTTTTTATTTTAAGAATCGACTTCTTTCTATTATCTTGCTTTTGTTGCTTAACAAAAATAATAATTTTATAGAGGCCTTGAGATTTGAGATTGCATTAGTGACTTTGATGACCCTATTGGCCATAATAAGAACAACGATTAGGATTGGAATAGTCAAATTTTTTTATTATTGTTCCTTTTGAAAACCTGTTCTTTGTCTATTTGAGGAGTGAATTTCTGAATTATAACAAACATTTCAAAGAACCTGGCCACCTGAGATTTTGTTCAAAGTACAATTTAGCCTTGTTCAAATCTTCTTAAAGAACTCTATTTCTTTCAAATCTTCTTCAAGGACAAATTGATCATAACTAGCCTTGAATTTTCCCTTTTGGGAGGGGTTATTGCTATTAATTTTTTTTCTTGAAGTTCCTTAATGATGATCTCCATAAATGAATTGATTTTTCCAAAAAGCCTCTTATTTTGAATCCTCAGTTCCAATTTTAAGATGGCATTCTGAATCATCATATATGGTAACCAAACATCAATAGAAACTTCACTTGATCCTCTACTCAAAACCTTATTAGAAAACACAAAACAAAGACCGTGACCAATGTTTTCACCTTACATAAAAGCCTTCATTTCAATGTATTTTTTTACTTTGGAGAGACTTATAATAAAATTACCTACTGATGAGAAGTTTACTTCATTTGGCCATGATTATTCAGAACATTATTGCTGCCACACACTGGGATGTGATAATATTCACCACATCTTTGTTATTGGTCATTTTTCTAGAAGTTTGTGGCAATTTTTCTTGGCTTCTCCAAGAGTAAGCACTAATTCTACACCTTTAAGAAACCTTTTCATAAAATGGTGGATCTTACAACACAACAATGATTCTCATAGACTTATGTTACTTGTTATCTCTGTCTTTATCCGTTGGAACTTATTGAAAATTAATTGCACTAGTAAATATGGTGGAAACAATCTAATATTGCTAGAGTTAAGTTCTTGGTGTTTAGGTATATTTCCTATCTTCTGAATAATTTTTTTTACTTACATCAAGTGGCCTTCTAATTTGAAAGACTTTATTGTTTTGGCTAAAAGATATATCCATTATACTAAGGTTACCAAAGTGTATTAGAATAAACCTTTTACTACTATGGTTAAGTTAAATTCAAATTGTGGTGCTTCAGATAATATAGAACAAATTTGTATAGGGGTATTGTTCAAGATAGTATGGTAATCTCATTTATGGCTATACCACTCCACTTGGTATTAATACCAATAATCAAGCAAAAATACAAGCGACTACCGAGGGTCTCTCTTGGTGTTTTCAAAATGGATACTAGCAGTTATTCTTAAGGTTGATTCTCAACTAATTATCAAATGGTTCAAGTAGTTGCCTAACTTTTCTTGGATTCTGCAAAGCCTTTTGGATAATCTCTGAGTTATCATAGATCAATTCCAACACTTCATGTGCAAACATATCTTTAGAGAAGCTAACTTTGTATTTAAGTCATTTACAGAGATATCTTTAGAGAATCTAACTTTGTATCTGATTCTTTTTATAAGATTAGCCACAAGGTTGAAGAACCTCAACATTATTCCTATATTCAGTAGCTACCACATGAAGCAAGAGGATACTGAAGGATTAACAAGATTGGCATGACTAACTTCAGAAATAGGAAAGTGAATAAAACTAAGGAAACACCTTGAAGTTTTTTTATTTTCTTCACTTATGTCTCTATTTGAGTTATAGCTTTTTTGAAAAGAGTCTTTAGTGTCTTTTGATTTTTATTTTATTTTGTAAAGGGATATTCTCCCTAATTTATGCTTCTGAGGTTCTTCGTATAGAGAGGAGTCTTCTCTTTTTAGACGCATAGTCTCTAGGATTGGTCTTAGTATTAGGGATGAGTGGACTTCCCTTAGTAGAATGGTCGACTTATGAACCACCATAGGACTAGAGATAAGGTTTATGTTCCCCTTTTTGTCCTTAGTTTGATTAATTCATGTTAATGTTTTGGGTGTTTCTCAACCCATGACCAATATGATGGGTGAGATCCATAGGTTAGGTATGTTTAATTAAAAAAAGTTTTAATGAGGCATATTCAACTAGGATTTCGTCCTTTTTAGAGTACACTAGATGATATCCATCTATGAGAATAGAAGTGAGAAATTCTAGTTTTTTGGAGAAATAATTAAGATTGTCCTTAATGGTCAATAAATTTACCTCAGATTGCTTTTCATCCTCTTGTCAGACCCTGTTTAAAAATCCATAATCTTTTTCTTTGACTGACTCTTATCATTACCATCCTTAGGTTCTAAGTGCAATACTATTGGCAATACATCTTCATCATTAGGATCTTTCACCGCTAGTACGGACTAGTTTTGAGCTCCTTATTATCTGATTCTTCACTTGAAGAGTTTCCCCTAGCGTCAAATAATTTCTTCACAACCAAATTAGCTTTCTTTGATGCCATTCTTCAGTGGGTTAGAATGATCTGGTCCTTTTTTGTTTTCGTTGCTCTTTTTGGGTTATCTATTTTGTGCTCCACTACCTAAAGGCGACAGAACTTAATAAAGTGATTAGGGTTTTCACACTCATGGCATAGTTATTCATGCATATCTCTTTCCATGTTCCTTTGAGATGCCCGTTTTTGAGAACTTTGCCGCTTTTTAAACCTTCACTGAAACCTTCCAGTCATGAGAGGAAGATTTTCAGCCTCAAAGTTAGTTGTTTTAAGGCTTTGAGGACTAGTTTCTTGTATTTCCTTTTTTATACAATCTCCTTTTCTTGATTTTTATTGATTTTATAAGTAGTCATATTTCCATAGGCATCACGTTCAAATCTCGAGCCTTAGTGAATGCTTTAACCTTGATTTCACATAACTCTGGTAGTAACTAAGTAATTTATGAATACGCTTTCCTGTGGGAATGTTTTCCGTTAAAGAATAAATCTCATTGAATAATGTTATGAAACTATATGCATGTCTTGAATAGATTCATCTACCTTCATTTGTACAAATTGTACAATATGTTCAAGTTATCAATCTTGGATTTCTTGATGATGTTTGTTCCTTTATAGGCAGTTTGTACAATGCCCTAGATCAATTTTACATCTGAGCATGCTGATATCTTTGTATCCATTAACCCAGGAGTCTAGTAATTAAGGTATTTACACTTGGTATCATCATACCAATTATGCTTGCAAGCTCATATAATCATGTCAAACCAATCCGTGTAACCATTAGACTTCTATATTTTAATCTAAAATCCAAAGCATGGCCACCAAGGGCCTTTCAAAACCGTTTTAACCAATTATCCATTAATGTAATGCAATGAGTTCATAAATAAGTTGAATTATGCAATTATCCGTCTTCAAAAATCAAATTTACAAAGTGAATTGGGGTTAATGCCATTACCAAGACAAAAAGTCATCAATTTGGGGAAACCCATATTCCCGATTCAAATTTCCATAATAATGCACCCATTCAGTTCAAAACCATAAATTTAAAACATAAATCATCAATTTAAATCATCAAAAAAGCAAGTCAAGTAATACAAATCAAAACCCCTTAACCCAATGTCAAACCCACAAGTTAAAATCGCATGGATATCTAATCAATTAATGACATAATGTAAAATTCAAGATAGGGAAAGAGATACATGCCAAAAATACATAAGAAACTGAAGACAATTCAAAGTTTGGAGCTTAGATGGTGAATCCTCTTAAAACCTATAAGTTTTCTTGGGTTTTGAGTTTAAGAGAGAAAAATAATAATTTGATCTTTAAAAACTGAAGGAGATAGGGTTATTTTATGTTTAAAAGTCGTACAAGTGGTAAAAATACCAAAAGCCCCTCACCCCAAGTAAAAAAGATTGGGGATTTTTAACATAGCAGCATAGCACACCAATATCGTAGAGGCTAGTCTCCATGCCACGCTGTTAATGCAGAGGTTATCCTTCGTGACACACCAATATCTCGGACCCTCATGGGTTTGGGTCCCAAAATGACACTGAACCCCTTCAAAAAAATTTGAAACTTTCTTGAAATACCCTTTTAAAATCCTTAAAAAAAATTCAAGTCAAAAACTAACATTATGAATGCAAGAGGGTCAAAAATAAAATCATTGAAGTTTTATGGGGTCTTATATTACCCCCCTTCCCAGGATCATTCATCCTCAAATAAGGAGCTGGGATATTTTTG
The DNA here is from genome assembly GCA_030864225.1 of Capsicum baccatum var. pendulum. Classification (NCBI taxonomy): domain Eukaryota; kingdom Viridiplantae; phylum Streptophyta; class Magnoliopsida; order Solanales; family Solanaceae; genus Capsicum; species Capsicum baccatum. The sequence continues at coordinate 155,160,620 of CM061558.1, forward strand.
GCATGATAACAGTAAGAACATAATAGAATCAAATGAAAAATTTAAAAGGCAACGAAATTTATACAACACCTCTGAGTCAAACTTGTCAATGGAATATCAATAGAAGAGAAACTCTCCATAAACCTTTTATAATACCAGCCAAGCCCAAGAAGATCCTAATATCGGTTGGAGTCATGGGTTTAGGTCATTTCTTAACTGCCTCAACTTTCTGTAGATCCACCTTGATCCCCTCACCAGAAATAACATGCCTAAGAAAGGTCACAACACTTAACCAAAATTCACACTTAGAAAAATTCGCACACAATTTCTGGTCCTTAAGAGTCCGCAACATAATTTAGAGGTGATTGGCATGATCCTCCTCATTCATAGAGTGCATCAAGATGTCATCAATGAAGACTATAATAAACAAATCTAGAAACTACCTAAAGACCCGATTCATAAGATCTATGAAAGCAATCGTAGCATTAGTCAACCTAAATGACAAAACCAAGAACTTATAATGGTCATACCGAGTACGGAAAGCAGTCTTAGGAATATCAACCTCCTAAATTTTCAACTGATGATAACCTGAACAAAGTTCAATCTTAGAGAAATACCTAGCACCCTAAAGTTGATCCAAAAGGTCATCAATCCTAGAAAACTGATACTTATTCTTCATTGTAACCTTATTCAACTGAAGAGTCTATACACATACAAAAAGACCCATATTTCTTTTACACAAAAAGTATAAGAGCATACCATAAAAAAACACTACGACAAATGAAACCTTTATCATGAAAATACTTTAATTGTTCCTTTAGCTACTTTAGCACAACCAGAGCCATCATATAAGGAGGAATGGAAATCAAATGGGTATCCGGTAAAAGATCAATCCCAAAATATATTTTCCTATCGGGAGCAATTCTAGAATGATCATCCAGAAAAACTTCAAGAAATTCATTAACCACAAGGACATATTCCAAAGAAGGACTTTTAGAATTAGAATCCTTAACCCAAACTAGATGATATAGACACTCTTTGGAAATTAAATTTTGGGCTCTAAGATAGTAAATAAACCTCCCTATTGGGCACCAAGAAACTTTATTCCCATTTAATCACCGGTTCATTAGGGAATTGAAAATTGACCTTTTGGATCCTACAATCCATAGAACCATAGCACTAATAGAGATAATCCATCCACAAGATCACATCAAAAACTACCATATCAAGCTTTATCAAATCCACCAATGACTCCCTTTGAAAGATGAACAGGACACAACCCCACAGATTTTTCTAGAAATTATAGAATCACCTACTGGAGTAGAAATAGAAAAGGGGCAGGAAATATTTTTAAGACCAAAACCAAAGTGTACATTTACATAACGAGTAGCATAAGATAGGGTAGAACCCAGATCAAGCAAACAATAAACATCACAAGAGAAGAGTTGTAACATACCAGTAACAATATTGGGGGATGCCTCAGATTCCTGACGAGTAACAAGTGCATCAAAATGATTTTGGCTAGTGTCAGTACCAAAAGTGGCACCCTTAAGAGCCGAAGCCAAAAAAGTAGTGATCAGAACCTTATTAGCTCCAGTGGAAACTTTGGCAATAGGACAATTTCTCTGCTGATGATCAGGTTGGCCATAATTGAAACATAAGTTTCTCTTCTCCTTATAATATCCATGGTAAAGTTAACCATAAAAATTAAAAGAAGGATAAGGTGGGGCTAACTGGATCCACTAACTTGAGACTTAGCACCCTGTGCCTTAGGACCACTACAAGTCTGAAAGAGACGATCACCAAAAAGTTTAGGATAAGGAGCACTAGCGGTCGAATAAGAATTCCCCCAATTCTTCTACTTTGTCCATTGTCAAGCATCTCCCCTACTATTCTGCTGACCTACATCCTATTCTGAATACCTAAAATTCTTATTTTGCCTTTCTCCTATATCTACTTGCTTCTTTTTCTCATCCTCTACCTGCTGTATATAAATCACTAGCCTAGAGATGTCAATGTCATTGCTCAACATCGCAGTCTTAAATTTTAATACCAAATCATGTGATAACCCAAAAGCAAACTTCCCTATTTTAGATCTTATGTTAGCCATTAACTTTGGAGCATAATGGGACAACTACTAAAATTTTAGAGCATACTCTTTTACACTCATCTTCCCGTGCTTTAAGTTCACAAACTCTTCGACCTTAGCTTCTCTCAACTCCATAGGAAAGAAGTTGTCAATAAAGGCACCCAAAAACTCATCCCATATCATCTGCTCAGAATTATCACACCTCATGCTTCTCACTTTTTATACTACTAAAAAGTTATATCCTTTAACTGATATGCAACAAACTCTACATCCTCAGAATCAGTAGCATGCATCACCCTAAAAATTTTCTCCATCTCATTAACAAACCCCTGAGGATCCTATACAACCCTAGAGCTTGTAAAGGTTGGAGGATTCAACCTTATAAATTGGTCAACCTGAGTGACCTCAGATGAACTAATGACATAACCAACATTAAAGACTAACGAGAACATGATGCCACTAATTGAGCAAACATTCAATAGACTAATGGAACTCCTTATTAGAGATATCTCCCCGACGTGATTGAGCATAAGTATCACCATCTCGAGAAGCACAAGAAGGATTAGTAGGAAAAGGTAAAACCCCACATAGAGTAGTATAGTCAGGATTAAGGAACCTAGATCGGGTCTGCACTCCATGAACAGGCGAATTCCCTCCACATTTTTATCAGGTAGGAAAGAGGTTCCAACAGAGTTTCTATGAAAGTCAGATCTTTGAGGAGAAATAGTTTGAAATGTTAGTAACCTAAGAATTAGAAAAGTTCCAAAATATTTAGACTCTATTGCCCGAAATAGAATATAAAAAATAAAAATATTCCTAAATGCCTCGTAGCCTCTCCCTTATAAGTATGGCATACTACATACCCATAAAAGAAACTATACTCGACACGGCTTTATGGACACCCAATGACCCTGAACCATGCTCTGATACCAAGTGTGTCAAGACCTGAACCAAGGCCAAGTCATGACGAGTATCTCAAGCCCATTGTAAGTTATAGACCACCCCCTCAGCCTAATATTAAGAGCACAATAATATAATAATAAAAGCCAACCAAATAGTAATAAGAAGGATAAATAATCAAATGTAAATTATATGAATGAAAACAAACATCCAACCCACACTTGTCCATAAAAGCCTCTAAAATCAAAAATACCAAATTGTCAGGACATTGTAACGCCTCAAAAATAGGTCCCGAGATGTTACATGGCACTCAAGACTATGAGTAGCCTCAAGCTAACCCTGTAAGCCATTTACTAAATTTGGATACTCATAAATAGAGAAACTATAGACATATCATCAAAACTAGAATACGGAAATTTGTCTGAGTTAGGCTGAAATTATCTGAATTTAATATCTGAAAATACTAGACTCAAGAGTCTGAACAATAAATACTAGAAATCTGAATCGTATCTAGCAGTCTAGCAAGCTTCTACTACTAATAACTAGAGATTCACTTAGACAAACCCCCGGTTGACTCAAACCATTTGAAAATACTGAATCATCTATACTACTAAGCTAAAAAATTAAATAACTGAGTCCACAAACTATGAGGACTCACCAACTGTCGAGATGTAGATAGAGATGATCGAAATCACTCATGCTACTGAAACTAAGCACAAGATCCTACATTATGAGACAATGTAGCATATAAACGTATATGTGGATCAGTACTTCTGGATTGTATTGAGTATACGGGGTAAATGCCTAAGTAAATCGATATCTCAATATTATTATAATTTTATAAAAGAATGCAAGCTAAATGTAGATGACTTACATAAGCTGAAATATCTAAAAACAGAAAGTCATAATCATGAGTAGAAAAACATGATGCATAAATCTAGTAAGTCATAACGTTTAGTTTCTAAAAGTTGTACTGATGTTCTATCTTTAAATCATGTTGTCTAAGTGTAGAAAGGACTCATTTCTGTATCTGTAAACTAAAAGCTGAAATCTAGTAGCTAATGACTTATATAAAATAATATCTAAATAAAATCGTGAGCCTTTACACTTAGTTTCTAAAAGATTATTTGTAGGATTATTCTATTCTAAAATCTGTAGTTGTAGCCTGTAGGAAGTTTCTTCTAACCGACATACACTATGTGAGCTATCATAGTGTCCAACATCTAGTTGCCTTATAGGAAAACCATACGTTAGGGAGAGGTGTCATACTCTTGCCAAGGAGTATAACTTAATCTAAGTGATCAAATCTGTAACTATCATCCATATAGAAATGGGAATAATCTGATAATCTGAATCTACGTTGGCTCATAGTTCTGGGGTATGTAAATATACCCAACTCGGTGCTAAATACTACTCCATTTAATTAGTTGTTTATTTTGTTAAAAATTTACTTTTAAAACTAGCATAATGGTTTAGAATGAAAACCAACTGTATATCTGTTAATTTAAACTGTAACTAAAACTGTAAAGTGGATTCCATGTCTAAGCTAAGATCAAAAGATCAAATTTTTATCAAAATCTAAAAATAACTAATCAAGGGATGCTTAAAGCATAGTCATTCTTGAAATATCAACATACGAACTAGGGCTTAGTAACCCATGCATTAAATTCATGTCAAAACATCATAATGTTCATGCTTGATAATGTAAATATGGATAATCACTTCAAAATCTGGAAATCTATATCCGACGTATGAAGATACGAAAATAGCCACACAATTCAACATCTAAATCTCTCAAAATCTCATAATCTTCAAATAGTAATAAGTGGGTATAAAACCTAACTGAAATTCATATAATTTTATGTAAAAATTAACTTTAAAACTAATTTTGGGAACAAGGATGAAAGGATTGTCCTAGTTGAAAAAACCCACACACCTTAATTGATGACTAGGTGACGAAACTTGAACTTGGAATTTCTAGTTGCGCTTTTGAAGATTGATTCTTGAATATCTTAGACAGGGAATCTTGAATTTTGAGTTATCTTGGAAAAAGAATGGTGAAATTTGGATTTCTTGGGGATTAAGATTTGAGTTCTAGGATTTCCTTGGAGAGTAATTTTGATGAAAATATGCATATAATGGTTAGAATAAGATTAATTATCTATTTTTCATGGATTGGGGCTTGGGTAAATGACAAAATTACCCTTTAAAAGTTTAACTCAGAACTAGAAGTCCCAATTTTGAATCTCACCGCAATGTGCCGCTATCGCGGTGGCTCACTGGAAAAAGGACGATAGTTAATTAGGCCTTTGGCGCAATGCGGCGTAATCGCGTCGCGTCACTGGAAAAGGACAAGTGCTATTTTGCACTCCACCACGATGCGGTGTCTGTCCAATTGGGATTTTTGGCATGATCTAGGCTAATCATCATGAGCTACTGGAAAGAGACAAACGATAATTAGAGCTTCTCCATAACGCGGGCTAATCGTGGTACTACACTGGAAATCGGACAACTGTGAATTTTTCCTATACCGCAATGCGGTGCTTATCTCGATGCCTTACTGCTTTCACTAAAATTTCCATAACTTCTCAACTATATATCGGATTACGGTTAAATTGGTATCGTTGGAAAGCTGATTCATTTATCCATACATTGGTGGGTCTAGAGATGGAAAATTCTACTCATATCAAGAGTTATACGCTTTTAAAGTTGTCTCTTGACATTCTTGGGGATAAACTGAGGTAGGAAAAGTATGGGTTATTACAATATCTCCTCCTTGGGAATATTTATCCTCGAATGAGACTAATTAAACTGAAGATACTGAGGAATTGATGCTATATGCCGACATGCACAACTGAAACACTCATATCATAATCCTTCAATAATTCTAACCACCCTCTTTAACGAAGATTTAACTCCGTCTGAGTAAACACATACTGTTAATTTGTATGGTTCGTAAACACATCAACATACACCCCATTAAGATAGTGCCTCCAGATCTTTAAGGCAAACACAATAGCTGCTAACTCAAGATCATGGGCAGGGTAGTTCTTTTTGTGAGGCTTAATATGTCTAGAGGCATAGGCTATAACCTTACCTTTCTGAATCAAAACACAACCCAAACCTATTCTAGAGGCATCACAATAGACCACGAACCCATCTGTACCATCAGGTAGCGCTAAAATTGGGGCTGAAGTGAGTCAAGTCTTCAACTCCTAAAAACTCTTCTCACAAGAATCTGACCACTGAAACTTAACTTTCTTCTGAGTTAATCTAGATATAGGGGATACAATAGAATATAACCCTTCAACAAAACATCTGTAATAGCCAGCTAAACCCAAGAAACTTCGAATGTCTGATGGAGAGATAGGTCTAAAACAGTTTCTTACTGTTTCTATCTTTTGGGGATCAACTCTAATACCATCACTGGAAATAATATGACTGGGAAAACTACTGATCTTAGCCAAAATTCACATTTGCTGAATTTGGTGAACAACTGGTGATCTCTAAGATTTTACAACACAATTCTAAGATGGTCTGTGTGATCGTCCTCACTACGAGAATAAACAAGAATATCATCGATAAGGACTATGACAAACTTGTCCAAATACTGCTTGAACACCCTGTTCATCAATTCTATGAAGGCTGTTGGGGCATTGGTAAGACCAAATGACATAACTAGAAACTCAAAATAACCATAACGGGTTCTGAAAGTTATCTTTGAAATATCATATTCCCTTACTCTAAGCTGATGATAGTCGGATCTAAAGTTTATCTTGGAGAAATAACTTGTACCTTTGAGTTGGTCGAATAATTCATCAATCCTAGGAAAAGGATATTTATTTTTGACTGTGACTTTATTCAGCTGACGATCAATACACATTCGTAAAGAACTATCTTTCTTTTGTATGAATAGGATGGGAGAGCTCTATAGAGAGACACTGGGTGTTATGAAACCTTTGTCTAAGAGGTCTTTAAGCTATTTTTTTAACTCTTTAAGCTCAATTGGATCTATACGATTTAGAGGAATGGAGATGGGTTGAGTATCTAGAAGAAGGTCAATATCGAATTCTATTTCCCTATCGGGAGGTACCCCTGGAAAATTTTCGAGGAAAATATCAGGAAACTCATGACTACACGAACTCACTAAACTGTTGGAGTCTCAAACTTAGTGTCTTTGACTCAGACTAGATGATAGATACACCCTTTTGATATCAACTTTCTGGCTTTAATATAGGATATAAATTGACTCTTGGGAGACACTGAATTACGGTCCTACTCAAACACTAGCTCATCTGGAAACTAAAACTTCACCACTTGGGTGCGACAATCTATGGATGCATAACAGGAATGGAGCCAATCCATACCAAGAATAAGGTCTAAGTCAAGCATATCTAACTCTATTAAATCTGCTAACATGATTTTATGAAGGATAGTAATGGGAAACTTTCTATAAACTCATTCAGCAACAACTGACTTACCCACTGAGGTAGAAACTGAGAATGGCTTAGGGATCTTTTCAGGACCTATTTCAAAATTTACTACAACTAGTGGGGTCACATAAGAGAAATTCGACCTAGGGTCTAACAACATATAAACATTAAGATGAAATACACGAAGCATACCAGTAACAATATATGGTGAATCCTCCTGCTCTTGATGGGATGGTAAAGCAAAAAATTGATTTTGGCACTGATCGTCATTGGTACTGGATGATGCACCCTGGGGAGGGATTGGGCACCCTAGAGAAGCTGATGCGCTAGTAGCCTGAGTCTAGGGATAAATATCCTTGTTTAGTATGCGGACAATCTTTGATTCTATAACCCAACTTACCACAATCATAACAACCTTTCTACCCCAACAAACACTCACTATGATGATTCTTACCACACTTAGCACATGGAGGATAACTCGGTTTTCCACTCATACTATTTTGAGATCTGGACATAGAAGTCTTACCCCACTACTCCTGTCTTGCTTTGGGGGTGGGATAACTGGCTAAAGATAGAGCTGGCATAGATGAATGATTCTGAAACTACGAATGATTCCCTCTCCAAACTTAGTCTAGCCATACTCAAACTACCCGATTCCAGCCTTCTTATTTCCACTCTCTTTTCTCTTTAACTTTTCTGCCTCAATCTATTAAGCATGAATCATCAACCTAGCAAGATCTATATCCCCAATAAGTATGACAGTCGTACACTCCTTGACTACCAAACTAGATACACCAGTAACAAACTTACTCATACTCGCCTTAGGGTCAGCCATCGTATCATGGGTATAATTAGACTACTAGTTAAACTTAAGGCAGTACTCTTATACTATTATCGAGCCCTACCTCAGGTTCACAAACTCATCTACCTTAGCTTCTCTTATGTCACGCGGAAAGAACCTATCTAGAAATGAATCCTGAAATACTTGCCAACTTATAGGAGCTGCATTCTCGCCTCTACCATTCTTCCATATAACCACCCAATCATACGCCTCATCCTTCAACCAATATAATGCCAACTCTACACTGGTTTTCTTAGTAACATGCAAAATCTGGGTAATCTATCTCACCTCATCTAAGTAAAGTTATGGGTCTTTACCTTCTTTTGACCTAAAGAACTCCGGCGGATTCATTCTCATGAAGTCCTGAATTCTGGATGCTACTAAATCCCCACTCTGCTGAAGTAGGACTATCACCTGATGGTTGACCTGAACATTGGCATTCATAGCCAGGGCCAACACCTAAAACTCAGCCCAAAATTTAGCATGGGGTACATTCTCATTCAGAGGGTCAGCAGTCTGGGGAGGTTGGCTATCATTTCCGTGGACATTATCTCGACAAGGAGGCCTATTCAACTGTCACGTAAGAGTATGAGCTAAAAGCAGATAGAGATACTGTAAGTATGATAGATCATGAAAAAAAATGATGATTTTCTAAAAACATCCTGTAGCCTCTTGCTCATAAATGTGGCGCGCTTCACACCCATGATCAAGACTCTACGTAACGCGGCTTGTTTGACTCCCTAGGGCTCTTATAACTTTAGGATTTAATACCAAGTTTGTAACACCCCAAAAATGGGTCTCGAGACATCACACAGTATTCAAGACTACGAGTAGCCTCAAGCTAACCTTATAAACCTTCTACTAAATCTAGATACTCATAAATATAGAAAATATAGAGATATCACCAAAAATAGAATGCAGAAATATGTCTGAGCTATGCTGAAATTATCTAAATTTAATATCTAAAAATACTAGACTCAAGAGTCTGAACAATAAATACTAGAAATTTGAATCGTATCTAGCAGTCTGACAAGCCTCTACTACTAATAACTAGAGAGTCACTGGACAAACCCCCAGCTGACTCGAACTATCTGAAAATACTGAATCATCTATAATATAAGTTGAAAAACTGAATAACTGGGTCCCCGAACTATGAGGACTCACCAACTGTCGGGATGTATATAAAGATGCTCGAAATCACTCAAGTTGCTGAAACTGAGCACCTGAACCTATATTATAAGACAATGTAGCAAATTGACGTATATGTGGATCAGTACTTCTAGATTGTACTGAGTATATGAGGGTGAATATATAAATAAATCAACATATCAATATTATTATAATTTTGTAAAAGAATGCATGCTAAATGTAGAGGACTCACATAAGCTGAAATATCTGAAAACTGAAAGTCATAATATGAGTAGCAAAACATGATGCATAAATATAGTGAGTCATAACATTTAGTTTCTAAAAGTTGTACTGATGTTCTGTCTTTAAATCATGTTGTCTAAGTGTAGAAATGACCCACTTCTGTATCTAGTAGCTAATGACTTATATAAAATAATATTTGAATAACATCGTGAGCCTTTACACTTAGTTTCTAAAAGCTTTATATTTAGGATTATTTTGTTCTGAAATTTGTAGTTGTAGTCTGTATGGAGGTTCTTCTAACCGGCATACACTATATGAGCTCTCATAGTGTCTAACGTCTTGTTCCCTTATGGAAAAACCTCACGTTGGAGAGAGGTGTCATGCTCTTGCCAAGGAGTATGACCTAATCTAAGTGATCACATATGTAACTGTCGACCATATAGAAATGACAATAATCTAATAATCTGAACCTACATTGGCTCGTATTTTTGGGGCATGTAAACATACCCAACTCGGTGCTATATACTACTCCCTTTAATCTGTATACTTATTCTGTTGGAAATCTACTTTTAAAACTAGTATAATGGCTTATAATGAAAACATATTGTATATCTATTAATTTAAATTGCAACTGAAACTGTAAAGTGGATTACATTTCTTAGCTAAGATTAAAAGAGTAAATCTTTATCAAAATCTAAAAATAACTAATCATGGGATGCTTAAAGCATAGTCATTCTTGAAATATCAACAAACGAACTAGGGCTTGATTTCCCATGCATCAAATTCATGTCAAAACATCATAATGTTCATGCTTGATAATGTAAATATGGATAATCACTTCAAAATCTAGAAATCTATATCCGACGTATGAAGATACGAAAATAGCCACACAATTCAACATCTAAATCTCTCAAAATCTCATAATCTTCAAATAGTAATAAGTGGGTATAAACCCTAACTGAAATTTATATAATTTCATGTGAAAATCAACTTTAAAACTAATTTTGGGCACAAGAATGAAAGGATTATCCTTATTGAAAAACCCCACATACCTTACTTAACGACTAGGTGAAGAAGCTTGAACTTTGAGTTTCTAGTTGTGCTCTTGAAGATTGATTCTTGAATATCTTCGACTGGGAATCTTGAATTTTGTGTTAGGAATCTTGAATTTTGAGTTATCTTTGAAAAAGAATGGTGGAATATAGATTTATTGGGGATTAAGATTTTCTTGGAGAGTAATTTTGATGAAAATATGCATATAATGGTTAGAGTAGGATTAATTATCTATTTTTCAAAGATTGAGGCTTGGGGAAATGACAAAATTTCCCTTTAAAAGTTCAACTCAGAACTAGAAGTCCCAATTTTTCACCCACCACGACACGCCGCTATCGCGGTGGCTCACTACAAAATGGACGATAGCCAATTGGGCCTTTAGCACAATGTAGTATAATCGCATCGCGTTACTAGAAAAGGATGAGTGTCATTTTGCACTCTACCACTCCACCGCAATGCGGTGTCTGTCCAATTGGGATTTCTGGCGTGATCCAGGCTAATTGAAGTAAGCTACTGGAAAGGGACGAACGAGAACTGAAGCTTCACTGCAATGCGGGATAATCGCAGTGCTCCACTGGAAATCGGACAACTGCAAATTTGTCCTTCACCACGATGCGGTGCTTATCATGATTTCTTATTGCTTTCACTAAAATCGCCATAACTTCTCAACCGTATATCAGATTACGGCGAAATTGGTATCTTTGAAGAGCTAATTTATTTACCTACACATTGGCGGGGCTAGAGCAGGAAAATTCTACTCATATCAAGAGTTATACACTTTTGAAGTTGTCTCTTAACATACTAGGGGCTAAACGGAGGTAGAAAAAGTACAGGGTATTGCAGATATGCCCCCCACCATGACAAAAAAAAATCTATAATAAAATGCTAAACAATAAAGAAAATAGATAAAATGGCCAGGAATTTTGAAAAATGGAGGTTTACCACTTCATAACAACTCAATAGATGTACCAAACCACCTAACACTGCATTGGAGTAATAGAACACCCTTCGGACCCTGGATCATGAAATGATATAGTGTCCAGGGACAGTTAGTGGGATAAGTACTGATATATAACTCAAGGAAAGTGATAAAATAATGCTAATGCCAAAAACCAATCAAAACTAAATGCACCACATTCATATGTATATATATAGGATGTCGGGATAGGTACAAGGGTCGTGAGCATAAGAGCTTAAACTATTAAACTAAACTATGTAGCTCGCTATTTCCTAATGTCACCCATGGGCTATATGGGTTTAGCTCTCCCTACTAAATGAGCCCTAGTGCGTGTTAGCCGCACGAACCAAGGAATTCAAAGAAAGAGCTAAGGACACCGAGGCTCTATCCATCCTAAAATATAATGTATGAACCAAGCACACGACCAGATAGACCCTCACGTCAGCAAACATTGTTTTCAGTGTTGTCCCCCTGGTACTATACCTTCATGGTAAGCCACACAATTTCCTTTGAATCCAGATTAAAAGAGTTTGCACATAAACCCAACCATTAACCCAAGAGTCTTCTAATTAAGGTATTTACCACTTAGTATCATCATACCAATTATGCTTGCAAGCTCATATAATCATGCCAAACCAATCTGTGTAACCATTGGACTCCTAAGTTCTAATTTAAAATCCAAACCATGGCCACCAAGGGCCTTTCAAATCTGTTTTAACCAAATATCCATTAATGAAATTCAATGGGTTCATAAATAAGTTGAATTATGCAATTATCCATATTCAAAAACAAAATTTACAAAGTGGGTTAGGGTTAATATCATTACCAACCCAAAAAGTCATCAATTTAGGGAAACCCATGTTCCCCATTCCAATTCCCTTAATAATGCACATATTCAGTCCAAAACCATATATCATCAATTTAAATCATGGGATAAGTAATTCAAGTAATACCAATCAAAATCCCTCAACCCAATTTCAAACCCACAAGTTAAAATCACATGGATATCTAATTAATTAATACCATAATGTAAAATTCAAGTTAGAGAAAGATATATAGGCCTGAAATACATAAAAAAAATTGAAGATAATTCGAAGTTTGGAGCTTAGATGGTGAATCCTCTATAAAACTATTGAGGTTTTTTGGGTTTTGAGTTTGAGAGAAAGAAAATGATTTGATCTTTGAAAACTGAATGGAATGGGGTGATTTTATGTTTAAATGTCTTACATAGGATAAAAAGACCAAAAGCCCCTCACCCTAAGTGAAAAAAATAAAAATTGGCCATTTTTAACATAGTGGTGTGGCACGCTAATATCGCAAAAGGAGGTTAGCCTCCGTTACATGCTGTTATCGTGGAGGTTCTCCTTCATGATACGCCAATATTACGAACCCTCACTGCCTCGGGGTCCCAAAATAACTATGAAACCCTTTAAAAATTTCTAAAACTTTTCCAAAATACCCTTTTAACATTCCTAAACAAATTCAAGTCAAAAACTGATATTATGAATGCAGGAGGCTCCAAAATAAAATCGTCCAAGTTTTATGGGGTCTTACAAAAGAACAATCAACTCAGCTTATTCATTATTCTTTACTTCAGCCACCATAAACTCTCTACCTCACAATTGTCTTTGAGAAAGTTGTTTCTATGTATGCAAATAATAGGTTTTGCCCTAGATGTGTTCCTAATATAAATGATATAGTTAAGAAAGTTGCTCTGGAACCTTAATATATCTCATAAGATTTTACACCTGTCACAACCTAATTTTTCAAGTCATGATGGCACCTACTATAACCCACAAGTAGGTAAGCCAACCCGTAGTCCGAAACTTCTAGTAACAAATTATCAAGAGAAATAGAAAAAGACAATGGAAAAAAGAGTGTAATATAATAAATTGGACCTGATCTAGGATTTCCAATCATCATTAATCTACTCTATCCAGTATCAAAGAGATGTATATCTAATAAATTCACAAACTTAAATCGTGGCTAAAAGAGTGTAAGTCTATAAATTCATTGTTTGAGATCAACTCCGGGACTAAATTATTATTATAAAGTGGAAAGGGTCAGAATCTCTTGACCAAATTAAATAGTAGTGGTGAAAGAGTGGATAAACCATAAACCAGAATCAATCTCGGTCTAATTTCCATAACCTTATTTTTAGTTCTAAAAGCTCATAAATCATTAAGGTTGTACAATTCCCTTTTATAAAAGAACCCATTTTAAGAAAAAAATTGGAATAAATTAATTTTTAGAAAACAATAGTGAAATCATAGTTTTGGTTCGAATAGTACCCATAAGTAAGCATAAACGCACATAATTGTATGCATGTCATCAACAGTATTCAAACAATACAACATAGGGCACCTAAGTGTTTAGAACTAGGATCACGCCCTTTTCTAAGAGTAGAATACTCACCTGGAGTCCAATTGATATCGTAACCACGGCCTCCGGCTCAACAGTATATAACGAGCATAAAGGTAATATCGCAATCTGTGGAAGTATGATCCAATTCATAAGTCAAGTAGTAAACCTTATACTAAGGGATTCTTGGCATCAAATACGGTCAACATGCTTATAATCTAGGGTGATAGGAACCTATAGCCATAAGAAGTATTTCATCTTAAGAGCATATTTACCCTTCTATCCCCAAACTTCTAAATTAGTTTAAGTCATGGTGTTTAGCCTATAATCATATTCTATCATCCTTAAATACCATGCAATATATACAATACACTATCTCATAAAAAAGAGTAGATCAAATCCTACCTCGATATCAAACCGCAAGTCTTGGGTTATCCCCCGATCACCATCCTTTGCTCCATGATCTTGAAATGTCGTTATTCTATTAAATAGTAATCTACATGTCATTAGGAGTAAAATGAGACTCATATTACTATATAAAGATTTTCATCAAAATTTATGTCAAGAATAGGCACGTAGAGCTCACAAATAAAATCCAAAATTGAATCTATCATAAGGTCACTCGAACGACAAGGAATGTGTGCTAAAAACTAGGGATTTAAAAAACTAATTTCTTAGAATTTATAATGAAATGGAATGGAAATTGACAGGGAAAATAATGGGAAATGATCAAGGATGCTAGGATAACAAACCTTAGCTTCAATGGATGATTCTCCACTCTTTTCCTCTCTTCAAACTCCCAAAAATAATGTAAAAATGGTGGAGAAAATATTTGGAAATTGGATGAAGAAAGAGGATTTAACAATCATTAGGTGCCGCTAAAGAGGTCACTTATCCGCTTAAGCATTCATGACATCGGATGCGGGCATGGCAAAAACAGTCTTCTGGCCACTAAAGAAATGTCCGCTTAAGCAGTCCATGATCGCTAAAGCGGACCTTAGCCAAATGGCCAAGGCCACTAAAGTACGCTAAGGGTCATTAAAGTAGCTACTGTTTAAGCAACCAAAGGTCCGCTTATGTAGTTACACTACCATGCACCAAATTCTGCTTAGTCTAAATGGCTTCGATCAGGTACTTGGGATTCGTTCAAAACCCCATGCGTGAAATTAAACAATGATACCATACTAAATTTAACATTCTAAACTCAATGGAGCCATCAAAACTTTTGTCCAAGATTATTTTGACTAAATATGGGACCCATATATCTTCATAGAATTCACCCAACAGCCCAAAATGATTCTTAAAGCCTTGGGACCTGAACCAAGGGCCCCCCAGCCTAAAACTAATGCTTTAGAGCTGATAGCGCTATCAAAATTTTCATCCGTGGTCATTTACTAGGAGGTTTGGTCCGAGACCAATTCCTTAACAATGATAGCTCCAAAATAGAAAAGTAAGCCTAAAACCCAAATAAACTGTCTGATAACTAAATTGATAGTTCTAATAAGTCATAAATGACCTATAGTTACTGTGGTAAAGTTCAAAATGCCAGAAATGTATGAAAATCAAGGAAATGACTGATGTTAGGCGTATTTACATGCCTAAAGCACCTTAATTTACCCATATTTTATCTAAGTTTTAAGGACAAAATATAAAATTCCTGCACTTTTAGTCCATTTTCCTATAAGTGAGCTAACCAACGTGATTAGCATGTTTTCAGGTATTAATGATGAAGATTTCAGCACTTTGTGGACCTTTTGGTAGCAAGGGAAACTTCACATAAGAGGGAAGGCAGCTTCTGGAAGCTTGTGGACTGAAAGTGATGCATGGAAAACTTGTCCCGGGCAAAACAAGTATTTCTAAAGATGTGGGGATCAGCAGTAACTTAGTAGGACTAGGACGAGGATGCAGTAACTTAGTAGGACTAGGATATGGATGTTAGAAAAACCCTATTTTGCTGAATTTTTCAGCATTTCCTTCATTGGTTCGTTGTTGACATTATTTTTCTTCTATTTGACTTTTAGTTTTCACGTTTTAAGACAAGAGAAATGCTACAAGACCGACTAGTAAGGAAATCACGTCATTCTCATAAGTGACACCAATACATACCTATCGTGAGATTGTTATTGTTTTGGTATGATGATGATGTCTTTGTTGTTTTCCTTTACCATTATGAGTAGCTAAACTTCTCTGTTAGGGTTATGGAAGCCTTTTGATATACTATCTATTTCTATGAGTTTGTGAATTCTTGATGTGTATACCACTTATATCATTACTCTCTTCATCTTAATTGAATTCTTGTGGTTGCAAACATATAGAATATGCCAGTATAGCATTAACTTGTTCGAGAGAAAAGTTACATGTCTGGAAAAGAGAGTGTGACAAGGAAATAGGGTTACCAACCCCTGTTTACAAGTTAGTGCCTTAACCGGATTAACCTCTTGGAGAGTTTGTACCATTAGTCATACACTTTAGGCTCAAGAGAGGTAAAGTGAAATAATCCTTGATGGTCGAGAGACACTAGGATTTACCATTAGAATATGAACCTCTATGAGTGCATGCATGTCTGAAGTCCGCAATACTCATAGTTAATAGATACGTAGAACTCATAAGGTGGACATAACCCTAACTTATAATTCTCATTGATTAAAACCTACTAAACAAAGCTTTCCGTTTTTACTTTGCTATTCTTAATTCACGCCAAACCCAAAATCCCCCCTTTCTATAAAATTTTCGACCAACAGTCTACTAATAGTTGCATACTTAGTGACTAAGTATTCCCTGTGGGATTCGACACCCAACCCAGTTGGGTTCTATATTTGACAGCGACCGCTTACACTCTTATGAGAGCTGTAGTTTGGGCGTTATCAAATTTTGGCGTCGTTGCCAGGGAATACGATTGTCAACTAAGTTTGTGATAGTTACTAGACCCTTTGGTGAAAAATTCTCGTATTTTTACTTTCAGTTATTGTTTTTGTGCTATTCAGGTTCTTACAGTGTATGCCAAATACCCGAAGTTCTGGATAGCCATTACTTCCCATAAATCCTGAACCTCAACTTATTGGCAGAATGGATGCACAATGGGACATTGACAGAAGGGATGCTCAATAAGAGCAGACAAGATTAGCTGCATTGGCCGCTGCTCAAGTGCATCAACAGAATATTGATAACCTAGGGCGAGCAACAAATACTGATAATGAGGAATTGGGTGATAATGAGCTACTAAACCCAAGGCATGCTGATGAGGTGGCGACACCTGCAAACAGAAGAGATCATCAAGCTAGGTTGAGGCCTGAACGCCGAGCTGTGCAGTTTCCTTTTGATGATGATGATGATGATTTGGATGGAGCTGGTGCCACAGGGGCTATTATTCCTCCACCCTTGGCACCTGGAGCCAAGTTCAATATCACTAGCACCATGATTCAAATATTACAGCTCAAGGGGTTATTTGGTGGACTTGCAGGCGATGATCTGAATATGCATCTGATCAATTTTAGATCTACATGCAAGTCATTCGACAATCTAGGAGTTGGACAGAATGCAATTCAGCTGTGCCTATTTCCATTGTCTCTCTCTGGGGAGGCAACTCTATGGTTGAACGGGCTGACTCCAGATTCTATTACTAATTGGAGGCAATTGAAAGACACTTTCCTAGAAAGATTCTTTCCATCATCCAAGAGAGCACAGTTGAGAGATGAGATCAGCAATTTTCGATAGCTTCCAACTGAAGATCTCCATGAAACATGGGAGAGGTTCAAGAAGAAGCTTATGAGGTGCCCAAATAATCATATGACCAATGTCCACTTGATGGAGATATTATACAGGTCTTTGAATTCGATGACTAAGTAGTTGATAATGTTGCAGGAGGGTCATTCATGGACCTTACTTTTGTTCAGGCAAGTGATACGCTAGATCGTATGACAAAGTAGAGTAGAGCTTGGCATACCAGGGATTCAGAGGTAGCAAGCTCTACTGTATCTATTGGCATGACTGCAGAACAAAAGCGAAGAGAGGAGGAACGTGATCAAGATATGGCACACATGAAAATGCAGATGGATCTTCTTACCAAGCATTTGTTATTAAGGAAGACCGAAAAGGACAAAGCTGTTGTGTCACAGGCAAGAGATGAATTCGATTTTGAGAAAAAAGCTAACTACTTGAATAATCAGGGGGGTTTCCGAGGCAATGCCTAAGGAAACCAAGGTCGGAACTATTATGATAAATCTGGAAACAAGGACCGTGATCAAGGTAGTTGGAAGAATAAAACTGACAGAAGTGGTTTGTATATTCCTCCTGGAAGTCGTGACGTCGCTGCATCTGGTTCTGGTAAGATGTCAATGGAAGATATGATGGCTAAGCTGTTGAAAGGAGTTGAGGCAACCAATACGGGAGTGAATAAGGTGAAGAGCGACTTGTCCTCAATAAATCAATTGGTTGACTCGCATTCTACTTCAATAAAACAGTTAGAGCAGCAATTGAGTCAACTTTCAGCGGCATTTAATCAAAGAAAAGCTGGCACCCTACCTAGCGACACTATGCAAAATCCAAGGAACGAAGGATCATGCATGGCTACTACTACCATGAGTGGTAAGATATTAGAAAATCTATCCAAAGGCAAGCAGGTGGCTGATGATATAGCAAATAATGTAATCAATACAGAACTAGAAGAGGCTGAAGAAGCTGATGATTGTGTCCCTAACGTCACCCCTAAACGTCTACAGCCTGAAAAGATCGACAATCGGAAGCAAGATGAAAAGGAAGTGGTGGAGAAAACTATTCCTCTTCCACCACCACCTTTTCCACAGAGACTGAAGAAGAAAGCTGATGATACCAGGTTCAATAAATTTATGACTATGTTGAAGCAGCTGACTATTAATGTTCCGTTGGTAGAGGCGCTGGAGCTGATGCCTGGGTACGCCAAATTCATGAAGGATTTTTTGACAAAGAAGCGGGCATCAAGTTATGAGTTGGCAGATAATGTTCACCATTGCAGTGCAATCGCTACAAGATCGTTAGTTCAGAAGAAGGCAGATCCTGGTGCTTTCACTATTCCTTGCATGGTTGGATCTATGAATTTCGCTAAGGCATTATGCGATCTGGGGGCTAGTATCAATTTGATGCCGCTATCTATTTACAAAAAGTTGGGGTTGGGAGATCCTACACCAACCAATATGCGGCTTGTGATGGCAGATAGGTTGGTAAAATGACCTATCGGTATCTTATATGATGTGTTGGTGAAGGTTTCTTCCTTCATCTTTCCTGTAGACTTTGTTATTTTAGATTGTGAGGTGGACTCTGAAGTTCCTATAATCTTGGGGCGTCCCTTCCTTGCAACAGGAAGCGTGCCTATTGATTTGAGAGCTAATGAGCTTTTATTGCGGATGAATGACGAAGTGGTCCATTTTGACATATGAAAATCAATGAAGCAGCCCAAAGATATGAATGTGTTCTCTATAGCTGATGTTTATTATGATGATGAGAAAGAAGTATCTATAGAGAAGCATTTTATTGATGATCTATTAGAGGCCGTGCTTATGAATGATGAGCAGAAAGATGTCGAAGATTATGAAGAAGCTATTTGTGCTCTCACAGGAATAGGGTCGTACTCTCATGCTCCTAAAAAGCTGGACCTTGATCTCAAAAATTGACCTACGCCACCAGCTAAACCATCCATTGAAGAGCCACCTATATTAGAGTTGAAGGAGCTGCCCAGTCATCTAATGTATGCGTTCTTGGGAAGTGGAAACACACTTCCTGTTATTGTGGCTGCCGATTTAGGAGAGCAGCAAGTTGCAGCTCTCATCTTTGTTCTAAGGAGATACAAAAGAGCCATCGGTTGGACTACCACTGATATTATTGGTATTCCGCTCGGGATATGTATGCACAAGATTCAGCTTGAAGAAAATTGCATACCCACTATTGAGCATCAAAGACGTTTGAATCTAACTATGCAAGAGGTGGTGAAGAAAGAAATTATTAAGTGAATAGATGCATGGGTAGTGTATCCAATCTCCGACAGTGAATGGGTGAGTCCGGTGCAGTGTGTGCCCAAGAAAGGGGGCATGACGATAGTTGCAAACGAAAAGAATGAGCTGATTCCACTCAGACCTGTCACGGGTTGGCGGGTGTGTATGGACTACCGAAAGTTAAATTCAAGGACGCTTAAGGATCACTTTCCAATACCATTTATGGACCAAATGCTTGATCGATTGGCAGGGAAAGGATGGTTTTGTTTCTTAGATGGGTATTCCGACTATAATCAGATTTGTATTGCTCCCGAAGATCAAGAGAAGAAAACGTTTACATGCCCATATGGTACGTTTGCCTTCAAACGTATGCCATTTGGGCTATGTAACACACCTGCCACGTTTCAGCGTTGTATGATGTCCACTTTTTATTATATGGTTGAAGACACCTTGGAGGTGTTCATGGACGATTTTTCAGTCGTGGGGAGTCGTTTGAATCGTGCCTAGCGAATCTGAGTATAGCATTGCAGAGATGTGTTGAATTCAACTTGGCACTAAACTGGGAGAAGTGCCACTTTATGGTTAAAGAAGGTATTGTTCTTGGGCACAAAATCTTTGAAAGAGGAATTGAGGTCGATCGAGCGAAGATTGAAGTGATTGAGAAACTACCGCCTCCAATTTCTGTAAAGGGAGTTCGTAGTTTCCTCGGTCATCCAGGTTTTTATCGAAGGTTTATCAAAGACTTCTCTAAGATTGCTAGTCCGTTATGCAAGCTTTTGGAGAAGGATGCAAAATTTGACTTCGGTGAAGATTGCTTGAAGGCATTCGAATGCCTCAAAGGGAAGCTAATTGAAGCTCCTATCATTGTAGCGCCCGACTGGTCTCTACCGTTTGAAGTCATGTGTGATGCAAGTGGGGTAGCTTTGGGTGCTGTACTTAGTCAGAGAAGAGATAGATTATTTCATCCAATTTACTATGCAAGTAAGGCCTTGAATGGAGCCCAGATGAACTATACTGTCACGGAACAAGAGCTCCTAGCGGTTGTTTATGCTTTTGAAAAGTTTTGTGCTTACTTGTTGGGAACCAAAGTGGTGGTTCATACAGATCATGCAGCTCTGAGATATTTAATGGTAAAGAAGGATGCAAAGCCAAGGCTAATTCGATGGGTGTTATTGCTGCAAGAATTTGATTTCGAGGTAAAAGATAGAAAAGGTTGCAAAAACCAAGTGGCTGATCATCTATCTAGACTTGAGAATGAGCACATAACGCAGCCTGATCTTGAGATTAATGATGCATTCCCCGACGAAGAAATCCTAGCCACGAGGGTGGAAGAATTACCATGGTACGCAGACTTTGCAAACTATGTGGTAAGTAATATGATACCTGCGCATCTATCTTTTCATCAAAAGAGGAAGTTCATGCATGATGTAAAACACTACTTCTAGGATGAGCCATATTTGTTTCGACGATGTGCGGATGGTGTTATCAGGCGATGTATATCTCATGTGGAGGTGCCGAGAATATTGGAAGCAAGTCATACTTCCCAAGTTGGGGGACACCATGCGGGTGGTCGGACAGCCAGGAAGGTATTGCAAAGCGGCTATTATTGGCCTTCACTATTTAAGGATGCATATGATTTTGTGAGAAGATGTGATCAATGTCAGAGGCAAGGCACAATCTCGAAGCACCACGAGATGCCCATGTCTAAAATTCTTAAAGTAGAGCTATTTGATGTATGGGGTATTGATTTCATGGGCCCATTTGTGAGTTCGTTTGGGATGAAATATATCCTAGTTGCGGTGGATTATGTATCTAAATGGGTCGAAGCTGTAGCGTTGGCTGATAATGAAGGTAAGCGTGTTGTAGCATTCTTGAAGAGAAATATCTTCTCTCGTTTTGGGGTACCACGTACCATCATAAGCGATGGAGGATCACACTTTTGCAACAAGCTGTTCAAATTCGTGTTGATGAAATATGGGGTAAAGCAACATAAGGTAGACACACCTTATCACCCACAAACTAGTGGACAGGTAGAGGTTTCTAATCGAGAGATCAAGCTGGTCCTTGCTAAGACTTTAAATGCTAATAGGAAAGATTGGTCTCGGAAGCTGGACGACGCCTTATGGGCTTATAGGACTGCATTCAGAATGCTAATTGGCATGTCCCCGTACCAACTAGTTTATGGGAAGGCTTGTCACTTGCCCATTGAGCTCGAACATAAAGCATTGTGGGCGGCTGAAGCGACTGAATTTGAATTGGGATGATGCTATGAATATGAGATTGGAGCAGCTGAATGAGATGGATGAATTTCGTCTACATGCGTATGAAAGATTAGACCTCTACAAGGAACGGATAAAAAAGTATCATGATCAGCGGATTATCCAATGAAACTTTCAAATGGTGATATGGTACTTCTCTTCAACTCCTAACTGAAGCTATTCCCAGGTAAGTTAAAGTCTAAATGGTCTGGTCCATTCAAAATTAGCCAAGTCTACTCGTCTGGAGTAGTAGAGTTAGAAGACAATAATTGTGGTATCTTTAAGGTGAATGGCCAACGAGTGAAGCCATATATCGGTCCTCTTGACTCGATAAAATGCATGGCCACCATCTATCTCGACGAAGTCTAAGTACTCGAGGTAACTATGTTGTGCCGCGACAATAAATCAAGCGCTAGATGGGAGTCAACCCATCGTCTTTAATTGTTTTGTTTTACTAGGAGTTTGTTTTTGTAGTCGAGCCACGACCAAAACTAAGGCGCTTGGTGGGAGGCCACCCATCGTTCTAATTTTTTTTGTTGTTTTTGAGTAAGTGTAGGTGCAAGACGTATAAAGGAGGAGATTGGTCTTAAATTTTGATTTGGAAGTGATTCATGTTGAAGGTGGTAAGTTAGGAATGAAGAAGCAAAGGCTATGAGTTAGGCATTGCCTATGCAAATCTAGGCAATGAACAAGGCAAGGCCTATGTAAATCTAGGCAACGAACAAGGCAAGGCCTATGCTATGGCCTAAGCTCTCTGAATCTATAATGCCATAGCATAGGCGCCACCTATGCCCAACAATGCCATAGCATAGGCGCCGCCTATGCCAAAGCCTTTGGTCTCTGAATCTAGAATGCCATAGCATAGGTGCCGCCTATGTCCAACTAGGCTTTGTAAAAGGCGCTGCCTATGCCAAACATAAGCAAAGCATTAGGCGCCGCCTATGCTTACTTTTTGGTCTCCTAAATCAATTTTAAATGGGTCAAACCCGACCCAAGCCTTGTCCTATAAAATAAAACTCCAACCTTAAGACAAAATCACATTATTTTCTAGACCTAGGATCCGCCTTTACTCTCCAAATCTTTCAAAATTTTTCTTTTGCTCATTCAACCTCGCAAGATCATCTTTCAAGAACATCACCAAGTAAGTTCTTCTTTTATATTCCGCAAGTGTTACGATACTACGCTTATAATGGTATTTTAGATCTTAAAGTGATGTTGGTGATTTGAATATGGTTGGTTTGTTTTGCCACATCTAGTTGAGTGAAAGAATACGTGTGGGTATTCTTGACTTGTTTCCAACTTGTATTTGATTTTGATACACTGTCATACTTTTGCGTAATCGACATGGCCAAGTTACTTGCATAACCTTGTAACCCGAAAGCTTGAATGTTTGAATGCCTTGTTCATTGAGATGAAAATCATGGTTGACTACAAATATGAGATGTTGTGATTATTTCTATACCATAACTTGATACAATATCCATGTAGTAGTTTTGTTCAAAAGATGCATTAAGCCAAACATGAAAGCATAGTCAAGATTACACAAAATAGAGTTGAAAAGGATAGTTAAAGACAACATTAAAGTATGACTGTGCTAAAACGTATTGTTGGAACATATCACCTATACGTATGTCGATAAAGTCTGAGTAATTGATATCGTTCACTTAACTAGTTTGTACCAACAAATTAAGTGTGGGGTGGTGCCACTATTGTTGTGAGTCAATTGAATCTACCGAGATGAAGCTAACATGGCTTTATTTTAAATCTCAGGTACAATGCACCAAAAAGTCGACTAGGAAAATAAAAAGCATCCACCTCACAGAAGGGACAAAAAAGGGGAAGACAAGAGTAAGCTGAATCCTCCTCGCTGCAAATACCTCACCGCATGTTCGGGATAAAATGGGTCCTAGATGAGGAAGAAAAGGAGCGGTACAGGAACAACAAAGTGAAAAAGTATGTTCATGTGGAGCTGATACAAAAGGAAAGCCTAGCGAAGAAAGAACCTCGCATTTTGGCCAAAATAATGGTGTTACATCTTGATTTTATTTTTCGGGATATGGGAGAATGCAATCTTGATCTAACACGGGAATTCTATGCAAATTGGTCCCCAAAGACTACCGGAAGTGAGGTGAAGATTAGGGGCCAAGTTTTACAGCTGAATGCAGAGTTCTTCAACGCTTTTCTGGGTCTTCCATATGTCGATCCATCACCACTCAAGGAGCTTCAACAAAGACCTCCGTACAGGGCAATCAGACACACACTATATGGAACAAGATCAATGGCACGTTGGAGTCGATACAAGGACACCGGTCGGCACAATACCTTCCCATATGCTTCTCTAAACAGAAAAGCACGGATATGGTTGCGGATACTCAACTCTTGCCTGATTCCAGGGACTCAGTACACAAAGATCACACGAGATAAAGTATGCTTGGTGTACGCGTTGATGACGAACATCCCCATCAATATTGGGGCGATTATTCAATCTTCAATGCGTAAGGCTAGGCTGCACAAGAGGTCCCACTTCAGCTTTGGCAATCTGTTGACTGTGATACTGAGGAAGGAAGACATCGAAGAGGAACCTGCAGATCATAAGATTCCGCACAACCCAAAGAAGGTTGATCTGACAAAGGTTAAGGATGCTGAATTTATGCATGGCGTCAACCTGACCACGGCAGAAAGACATGCTCGCTACGAAAGCTTCTTTCGCCATTTATATGGCATGACGAGGTTTACCATGATGAGCGGGGGGCGTATTCCAACGGCTGCAGAGCTCCAGCAATTGGATTATGACTACCCGATGAATGAGCATGCAAGGGCTATGTGTGGAGTAGGTGTATATTTTGAGGAATCTCTTGACGATGACGTGCCAACCGACGATGATCACCGAATGCCAGACTCAGACGTGGAGGAAAATTCTGATGCCGACGACTCCGATGATGATTCCGATGCAGGGGGTATGACCCCAGACATAGAGGAGGACTCCGACTGATCCAGGTTTTCCTTATTTATTTTCCACTAAGGGCAGTGTGTCCCGTCTAAGTGTGGGGTGCTGGTATTTGTATGTTGTACTTCTTTTCCTATATTTATTTATGTTTGTTTGTTTGATTTTGTCGTAGTTAGTAGTTAGTAGTTAAATTTTTAATTTTTTTTTTTAGATTTTGCATGAAGTGCATGAAATTGTTCTGATAGGCTGCATGGTATTATGACAAGAGTTTGTGCTAAAATCATTACTATTGATATGTTTAGGCTCTAAGTGTGACTCACTATGTGATAAGTGTGTGGTTTAATTCCTTCATTTGTTGGGTCAAGGGTCTATACTGCTCCCAATAAAGTTGACTATATGCCTTGTGTGTGTGAGATAATAGTATATTCTGTGTTGTGGCTGATGCTAAAACTTGCCTGGTGTGTGTGAAGCGAAATAAAGAGTGCAAGTTTAGGAGATGATTTAGGCATTTCTTTGGCAGCCTGTGATTGTTTACCTTCTTTTTACCTACCTGTGTACATTACCCTAGTTAACCCTCTTTGAGTCTTTAAGCTATTTTCTTTGACAGCCTCATATGTAGCCTAATCCATTTTTTAAGACCATAATTTGATCCAAATTCCTAAGTGCTTTAAATTGTAAAGTCATGTGACAAAACAAGAGGAAATTGGGTGAGAGTGATGCCTTAGAGTGTATTGGTACTTGAATGTGTTATGAAAAAGAGTGGCTATTATAGAGGTGTGTATAAAAAAAAAAGAAAAAAATGAAAAGAAAAATAAAAAGTTAATTCTGTTTAAAATTGAATAACAAAATAGGTGAAAAGGGGTGGTAGATAAAGGAAAGGTAGCAGGGTTGTTTAAAAGAGAGTGATTAATGACATAACGTAGTGTATTAAAGCGCTTAGGGAACTTAGTCACTATTTCTGGCCAAAATAGTCCTACCTGTCCCTTAGCTTACATTACAACCTGTAAAGACCTAGTTGATCCTAAGCTTAGCATTCTGATATTTAGTGGAGCATTACACTAAGGGCAAGCCTATGGTCATCAGTTGCAACATATGAGTTCTATGTGAGAGTGAGAGCAAGGAGAATCTTATACCCATGTTTCGAAAAATACATAACTTGTGAGTGATTATGGGTGATATATTATGTGAGACACACATGGTTGATGATTGTTGGGTAGTTTTGTATGATTCTTTGTGCCTTAACTTGTGGATACGAATTAACCATCATCACGAGTCTATGTTGGAGGTTGAATTGTTTATAGCAGTGATCAAGAAAACTACTCTTTGTTAATGATTCCCGTGCCTGTCTTGATGAATATTTTGTGTTGTTACTGTGAAATCCTAAGTAGATATTTGCATGGACATAATATGTTGTTCGAGGACGAACAAAGCTTTAAGTGTGGGGTGTTGATGTTAGGCGTATTTACACGCCTAAAGCACCTTAATTTACCCATATTTTAGCTAAGTTTTAAGGACAAAATATAAAATTCCTGCACTTTTAGTCCATTTTCCTATAAGTGAGCTAACCAACGTGATTAGCATGTTTTCAGGTATTAATGATGAAGATTTCAGCACTTTGTGGACCTTTCGGTAGCAAGGGAAACTTCACATAAGAGGGAAGGCAGCTTCTGGAAGCTTGTGGACTGAAAGTGATGCATGGAAAATTTGTCCCGGGCAAAAACAGTATTTCTAAAGACTTGGGGATCAGCAGTAACTTAGTAGGACTAGGACGAGGATGCAGTAACTTAGTAGGACTAGGATATGGATGTTATAAAAACCCTATTTTGCTGAATTTTTCAGCATTCCCTTCATTGGTTCGTTGTTGACATTATTTTTCTTCTATCCGACTTTTAGTTTTCACGTTTTAAGACAAGAGAAACGCTACAAGACTGACTAGCAAGGAAATCACGTCATTCTCATAAGTGACGCCAATACATACCTATCGTGAGATTGTTATTGTTTTGGTATGATGATGATGTCTTTGTTGTTTTCCTTTACCATTATGAGTAGCTAAACTTCTCTGTTAGGGTTATGGAAACCTTTTGATATACTATCTATTACTATGAATTTGTGAATTCTTGATGTGTATACCACTTATATCATTACTCTCTTCATCTTAATTGAATTCTTGTGGTTGCAAACATATAGAATATGCCAGTATAGCATTAACTTGTTCGAGAGAAAAGTTACATGTCTGGAAAAGAGAGTGTGACAAGGAAATAGGGCTACCAACCCCTGTTTACAAGTTAGTGCCTTAACCGGATTAACCTCTTGGAGAGTTTGTACCGTTAGTCATACACTTTAGGCTCGAGAGAGGTAAAGTGAAATAATCCTTGATGGTCAAGAGACACTAGGATTTACCATTAGAATACGAACCTCTATAAGTGCATGCATGTCTGAATTCCGCAATACTTATAGTTAATAGATACGTAGAACTCATAAGGTGGACATAACCCTAACTTATAATTCTCATTGATTAAAACCTACTAAACAAAGCTTTCCGACCCTTTCCGTAGAATTTTCGACCAACAATCTACTAATAGTTGCATACTTAGTGACCAAGTATTCCCTGTGGGATTCGACACCCAACCCAATTGGGTTCTATATTTGACAGCGACCGCTTACACTTTTACGAGAGCTGTAGTTTGGGCATTATCAATGACCTAGAGGATCATTACAACATCCTTCTTCAATGTAGTTTTCATAAGATATGACACATCATTTAATAGAACATTTAGCCTCGACTTCTTTTATTTGTTTCTTTCTTTACTGTTCAAAGAAGAAGTTTTTTTCATTCCTTATATGCATCTGGTACTATTTCTTTCCTTTTAGATCAACATTTGTATTTCTTACAATTACTTTAGCTATATGAGAGAACCTGATTTTCCCACTCCTTTGCTTATCATGAAAATAATCATTAGCAAAAGCATATATAGATAATTGATCAACTTATCATCAATATAATTATCCTTAGCTCCACAATGTACATTAAATTGTTTATGCTCAAAAAGTGAAAGTTGAATTTTTAAGTGAGGTTTAAATGATATATGAATCGAAATTGGTCGAATATAGAAAAATAATAAGCTAAGTAATGTTGTAAATAAAAAGAGAAATAAAGCAATTGATATAGTAAGTAGGGATAGTCTATATTGACCTAGGCATGATCATTTCCTCCAACAATATATATCTGATAGATTTAGATGAACACATAACACTTGTTGATTAAAATTATAATCTATTTAAAAATATTAAAATTAGATAGCAAGACTTTGATAATTTACAAGATTATGATCGTATAATTTTTATAGTGGTAAATTTTCAGGGGCTATTCACTAAGCATTAATCTCTCATTAATTCATAATAAATGATTAAGCAAATGAAATATTTTATCGATATTCGGGGAAACATTGTTGCCTTTGTTACCTTCTACGAGTCACTATATAATTCAACCATGAGTCTTATTCAGTTGTGCCTTAAAGTATTTTACTGCTTTCCACGTGACATAATTTGATATGACCACGTGTCTTAACTATTTTTTACTCCATAGGCTAAACCTACCCTAATTCAGTACTCTGATATATAAAAAATATCTGAAGCAGTCTTGCTAAAAGAAAAAGACTTATTTACTCTAAATTTATAAGGTACATAATCATACAATAGTATAGTCATCTCTATCATTTATTGCTATCCAGTTTAACCTACTTAATATTTTACTTCACAAACTTATATTTATTTATCATAATCTTTGATAAGACACGATCAATTTGAAGCATCCAATAATCATTTTTGAAAAAAATAAATAAATAGAAACATACTAGCATTTAGGAGATTTATAGGACCGAGAGCTTCATTTATAATTCGAACTTTAATTTGTCATTTCATTCAAACTACTAAACTAGCATGCTTATGGTTGTCAATAAAAAAGCTAGCAACCGTATATATGTGGTGGGTCTTGGTTTATTTATCACCAAGTTTGAGTTAAAAAGAAAGGATCATATTCTAAGGGGCGGGTTTAAGAAGTATATAAGTTTAATTATGAATTAAGTAAAATAAGTGGATAATCATGATATGTCAATAATAACAACAATAATACACCTAGTAAAATTCCACAAATGAGGTCTTGGGAAGGTAAAGTATACGCAAACCATAACACTACCTAATGGAGGTAGAGAGGTTGTTTTCGAAAGACCATTGGCTTAAGAGTAGCAAATTCAGATACAAAGAAGAGGAACACAATGAAGATAATATGGAAACATGAGATAGTGCAGAGTCTACCATAAAAAATCAGCAACAAAATAGTGTGATAATGAAAACACAATAAATGACAAAAAAGACATATATCTACAGCTGAATTACGCTATCATATTATGACTTGTGCACGGCAATACTCTGTCACGATCCAAACTAGGGTTTGGCCGTGATGAGTATCTCAAGTCCATCGAGGACCAGAGACCATCCCCTTCACCCTAGCCAACCAGACACAATACAACTAGCAGCAGATGAATTATGAATATATAACAAGATAGAGTTGAGTTCTAAACATATAAAAAGATAGTTAAGCAACTAGATCAAAAAGAAATCTAAGAACTTTAACATCCATCCCAATCCACAGTAATCCACAAAGTCACTAATAACTAAGAACAACCTAAGTTGGGACATGCTCCCGACCATAGCCAAAATGAGTCCAAAAGGAATAGTCTAAAACATGAATGAAATGAGGGTCTTTTGGAGAATGAAAGATCACCATTTTAAAGTTGACTCACGAGCTATACAGTAATCACCAATCACTACACAGGGAAAGAAAAAGTGTCTTCATTCCCTGCAAATCGTGGGGATATAGCTTTCGGAGACGGTTAGCAGGGTGAGAACTATCATGTAACTTAAGATAAGGATAAAATAATGCCAATTCAAAATTTAGTCCAAACCCAATGTACATGTTCATATACATGCATACATGCATATATATGTATATACATATTTTAAATGCATGTTTTAGAAATTCAGTCCAAACTCAATGTGCATGATTTAAATGCATGTTTCAACAAATAACGTATGTAGTTTTAAAGCATGTTTTATATATTTACATGATCTAGTGCATGTCTTTATATACTCAGTACATTCCAGCGTACCGACCATATACATGCATTTGTGACTACATCCTTTTAATGTAGATACCAGATGTAGCTCATACACCAGGGTCAGACAATTCTCAATTTTCAGCTAGTAGGTGATGAGTTCTCTTATTTTGGGAACTCTAGTCAGTTGTAGTTCATGTACTGTGTTGTATTTTGATTATTCATATGTATTGATTAGTGGTAGTTGGAGGCATGTCCCAGCTATCTACAATTAGCATAGTAGAGGCTTCATAGTTAGTCAGTCAGAGTCATTACATGTAATTCAAGTTTCTTTCTTCAGTTTTATCATCTTGTAAACTTTATCAGTATTACATTTATTCAGATTTTCTTATGATTATACTTCCGCTCAAAAAATTTATCTTGTATTTACATTATAAATCAATTGCTCAAATATCATATCAGTACATGAGTTAGTCAAATATCATATCAGCACCGTGTTACGACTGGGGGTAGCCTCAGGTCGCGACAGGGGCATCCATAGCTTTTGAAGTTTTGGACTTATGAGACTACTTAAGAGCTTGCAGAGTATCATTGAACTTCACCTCGGGCTTAGAAGAAGAATGCGACTTTTTTCAGTTGATTCAGACCTTCCTTGAAAGATTTAACTGTATGATCCTGCCTCAAATTTTTCAAAGCAATATAAGGGATCCTCTTTGAAGGGTTCATCCAATGAGTTGGCCAAACAATATGCATACTCATGAGTTATTAAAGGCGCACCTTCTAATGAGCGCGTCGAAATAATAACTTTTGAAGAAGTACCAAAACAAATGAACAAATCCCAAAGTTACACTAACTTTAGCAATGTTCCATCATAAGGCTACTCTATAATATCTCTAGGGATGTCTTGACAAAAACCAAATTGTCGACTAAATCTATTAGGGCTATAAGATTATATGATAAGGTCTGAATCACGCCTAAGAGTGACACAACCCAAATGAAGGCTTATGATAAATTCATTCCATGAGTTTGAAATTTGACCACTACGAGTAAAATGGAAGTCCTTATCTTGCAACAACGCTAAATGATAATGGCGGCACGAATCATCTTGTTAAAATAATTTTTAGGCTTCGACAAAATTGAAATACTTGGCCATCTTCTCATCAAAAATTTTGCATAAGGGTTTGGTCCGATGTGAATGATTAGCACGATGATGGATCCCCAAATACTCCCCTATCCAACTGTATACATAGTGTATGGGGAAAAAATACTTTTTGTACGTAAGTTTAGGGAAGAACAAATTTCCCTCGATCCATGATATATTATCGCAAGAAGCGGGACTGCCAGAGATAATTTCTCTCAATGAGCCATCAAATTCGCAACCTTAAAAATACTAACACATACGTAGTCAACTTTCTTACTAGGAAGAACAAACTTGCAAAGCCAACAAGTAAGAAAGGTAGCTAAAATAGTCTCGTCTCTAAGGGACTCTTCTATACCTAGCTCAGCAAAGGGGGAATTCTCCTCATCGATTAGTGGAAGGAAGTTCATATTAATATGTCCAGAAGGATTGTGATTCGATCTTCTTTGACACCTTTTGTGTAGGCTCAACATACCTTTTCATTGATCTAAAATAGAACTTTACCCAATCATAGATAGAAACCTCATGGAAGTCACCTTTGGATAATCTGTAAAAGGCTGAAAATAAATACAAGCAGCTTTTAGGAAGGGGCAATTTTTGGCAGGTATCCATCTATATTAATTCTTTTGCTGAGGGGTTAACTTCATCAAAAAGGAGTCGTGAACTAGAAGACCTCCAATCATACATAAGTCCTAAGTGATATGGACATTTATCCAATAAAAGTGGAAAGAGTATTGGTAGATGGACGCCAAAGCTCAGAAAAAGCGTGAAGCACATTGTCATCATAGTTATACGTAAACAAAGACGCGTATATACAGAGTCATAAACCTTGACGCGCTCCAACTCTTTATTGTAGCGAGGCAACACATCCTCTACCTATTCCCAATAGCCAGGAGTATAGAAAATGTTACCAAAATTTGAAGACAGAATACTCCAATTGCTAAGGCATTCCTTAGGAGGAGAAGATTCAGCGGGTGTGATTCCTTTATGAATTTTGGATTTCTACAGGTGAGCATTCATGCTTATAGCCTAACTCGAGAAATTTTCCATGATATCTTTGGTCTCAGCTTGCGACCATTCTCTAAGTTGAAGAGATTCGACACACAACCTTTCATCAAGTGAAAGACTACCAATGGACGGAGGAAGAACCTTCATGGTAAGGATTTTGGCATTCAAATTTTGATGGTCACTTACTATATCTAGATGACGATATGGCATATTACGGTCACAAAAGTTCATTATGTCATAGGAGTCGTACAAGGTCACGCAAAAAGTCCACAAAAAAATAAAAAGAAAAGGTTATGTGTGTAAGGTCATAACTCAATTTTGGAAGCTATGTGAAAGCCGACTTCAAGCAAATAACTAAAAGAATACAAATGGAATTTGATTGTGGATTTCGTATATGATGTAGTTTTATGAACCTTCTTTCTGACGCTGCAAATCACTTATAATTTTGTTATTCCTGAGTCAAGATAAATATTTTTTCGTAAGGCCACATGCAACAGAAATTTAGCACGAATTCAAAGTGTTACTAGGACTATTAGGATCTATCTGATTTTGAATTTTAGATATGTAGTAGCTCTACGAGTCTAGTTTTTGAAACATCAAATGGATCAAAATTTCAGCATTTATACAATAATATATGAATTTTCTACCACAGTCGCTTAGAGCTGTGAAAAAGTGATGAAAATCATATGTAAGAGAAGGTGTTACCTTATAGATACAGACTCAATTGAGTAGGACGGTGTCATAAATTGACAACCAACCACCGTAGGAATATGGGTATTTATATATGTCAAAAGAAGGTGACATAAGTTTGATCCCATGAATTATGGGAAATTATAGTTATGGAGAGTTTCATTAGAACTTAAATTATGAAAAATTTATGTTGGAGTTTAATTATGGAAAGTTTTCATGGAATCCAAATTATGAAAAAATTTTAATGGAGCTAAATTATGGAAAGTTTTCGTTGAGGCTAAATTATGAATTTTTTTTTAATAGAATCAAATTATGGAAAATATTTATTTGAGCCAAATTATGGAAATGTTGGCATTAGACTCAAAATGTGAAAAGTTTAGAAAAATTCACTCTATATGCATGATCATTTCCTATGATATTCAGTAATTGATAATGTCTCATTTGAGGAGTTCACTATATAAGTATATACTATCTCAATACCCACCATTTTTCATAAATTGCAAGACCAACATACGAAATATTCACCATATACTTAAATAACGCCTCAATTGGGGAGTCATTTTTCACAAGACTCACTCTCGAAATGCCACATCCATAAGTGGGCGACCTGCCAAACAAAATTAGAGTCTTGATAATATCTTTTGATACGAGATTTGATTTTCTCAGTCGCCAAATAAAAAAAAAATATCATTGATAATCCTTTGTGAGCTGGAAACACTTCAGCTATATATATATGTATGTAAGTATGTATATATATATGTATGTATGTATGTATGTATATATGTATAGTGAATGATCGAGCCAAGCAAATCTCTCATAAATAAGAGAATGTTGTCAAGGAGGCTCTGAGATGCATTAAATTGGATAGCTTTAATATGTCGACATAGTCATTTCTTGTGGAGTTTCAAATATTCTACAAGAAGTCAATTACGTGAAGAAAAAAATATTTGCTTCATGAATACTTCAAGGCTTATCTCTAAAGGCTCGACAAGTTGTGTACCTACACAAGCCTTGAATCATAGGGGATTTTGTACATAGAAAATTTGAAACAATTTTTCAAGTCATGACGTGTCGACCGAATCAAATTATTGGATTAATATTTAAATTAAACTTATATAATTCAAATGAGGTCCAGTTATATTTGGGCCCGTATGTTAGGATGAGTCCAACTCATGCTCTACAAGCCCAAGGTCCGATAGGTTTACTTAGAGACCAAAATACCCCCAAGCCCTAGCTCACGTCTATATAAAGGGGCCTTGATCAAAGAAGATGGGACATACAAAAAACACATAAACACATAGAGATAAGCTCTTCTATTTATTGGTGTCCATAAGCCTTCTGCATATCAAGAAATCTTATCTCCAAGTGACGAACCGCAAGTTTTCATACCTCCATGATTGTGATAAAAGTTGTGCTCTGTAATTCGTGGTCAAATCCAAATAAATATCCCGTCCTTTCAAGAACAAGGTGAAGAACGTGAGGAGAAGAATCAAAGGGTTACATCTTTATTTTAAGATTTTATAAAGATTGTAACCCCACACATATTTTGAAATAAATTAATCTTGTTTGTTGCTAGTATTTTTCTTTTCTTGAGTGTTATTTTTCAGGAAAGAAACTTAGACGTTTACACACCTTATTTCGAATAACCTCATTTTTTATTCTATCACACCTAATATGACCACACATCTATCTCAACATCTTTATTTTTACGAATGCATCTTCTGAACAAGAGAGTTTTCGAATGACCAACACTCAGCCCATACAATAACGCCGGTCTAATTATTTTAAATTTCTGATTTAAGATGTACTTTTGAGTAAAGAATGGATTAAACATTTTTTAGACGAAGAAAATATTCATGAAACCATTTTTCACATAATGAAAGAAGTTTTGGCTCTTTACCATATTTTATTTTTTAGACTAATTAAAAATGGAAGAGTCGAAAGGAGTAAAGGAAGGAAGTAGGGTAACTAACATAAATCATTGAATCTTTAAGTGATATTATATAAAATCTCGACTATTTTGTTAATTATATTTTATCCCAGTTTTTTGAAATGTGATGATATGTAATATGGTGATACATATAAAAAAGTGATACATTTGAAACTAACAAGATGTTTATTTAAGGAAATAATAAATTCTCTTTTATTC
The DNA here is from genome assembly GCA_030864225.1 of Capsicum baccatum var. pendulum. NCBI lineage: Eukaryota > Viridiplantae > Streptophyta > Magnoliopsida > Solanales > Solanaceae > Capsicum > Capsicum baccatum. The sequence goes on from CM061558.1 coordinate 155,195,872, forward strand.
ATTGTATTCTTTTATTTAAGGAAAGATATCTAATTTTTCTCTTTTTTTAGATTTAATTTAGATGTTTTAATTATGTTTCTCTTTTTTCGTCTTTAATAATGAAAGATATATATTTTTTTGTCTTTTTTCGTTTTTGTTCATCTTTAATTTCGTCTTTAGTTTTAGTTTGCTTTTTTAGATTTAATTTTAATTATGTTTCAATTCTGCTTGTAGTTTTTTTTTTTAAATGTTATTATTTTTGTTTCCTACACTGACTACAACATTACTTTTTATTAATAACATATGAATCACCCATAATACCATATATATCACCCATTAAAATCATATTAATCACTCAATAATTGAAATAAATAATTGTATCTACCATACGAATCACCATAATATCATATATATGAATCACCCAATAATTAAAATAAATAATTGTATCTACCATATGAATCACCAAAATACCATATATATGAATCACCCAATAATTGAAATAAATAATTGTATTTACCATATGAATCACCATAATACCATATATATCACCTATTAATATCATATGAATTATCCAATAATTGAAATAGATAATTGTATCTACCATATGCATCACCATAATACAATATGCATCACTCATTAATATCATATGTATCACCCGTTAAAATCATACAAAATGTATCTAGCATATGAATCACCATAATACTCATATAATAATATCATATTTATCATTCATATGAATCACCATTAAAAAAATAAACATGTATGAATAACTAAATAAATTTATATATGTATCAATAGATATTTTTTGAAAAAAATAGGAGAGATTTTAGGGGAGAAAAAAAAAGTTGCATGCATTAATGAAGGAGAAAAAATCAAGAAGGAAGATGATTTAAGAATTAATGAAAAAGAAAAAATCAAGAAGGAAGATGATTTGATTATTGATATTTAGGGAGATATTTTAGGGAAAGAAATCTTGAATGAGTTAATGGTGGAGTAAAAATAGTATATTGATTTTTCTCGATATGTATCAAGAATAAAATTAAAAAATAAAATTTTATGTAAATTTTAAAAAGTAAGAGATATTAGGTAATATCTATAATTTATTGAAAGTATGAAGACCCTTGGAAAAGTGATTTGAACTTTTTGCCCTTCATTAAATAATTTTGATATATACAAAATCATCTCTTTACTATTTTTTAAAAATTTTAAAACTTAAAAATTCATTAAAACGTAGTTATTAAACCTTTCCTTATTTGAATTATATACCTAAAATTTAGACATTTTAAATCAATAAAAAATTATATCTTAAATAAATCTTTTAGTTTTTAATTAATTGGTAGCACTATTTTTTTTTGCATATTTTCCTTAATTCAGGTATGTATCTTTTGGATAAAAGTTTTGCTAACAATTAATTTTAGTTATAACTTCTTTTGGTTTGATTATTTAATCTAAGTAAGAATTAATAATATTTAATACTTCTAAATCAATTAGAATTTTACCTTATATAAAAAAAGAATTTCTACAATTCTATTTAATTAATATTTTGGATCAAAATTTACAAGAAACATAGTTCTACTTCTACTTTTTCTTCTTATTTTGTTATTAATTCAAGTTATCTTTTTTTTTTGTGAGTGTATTCATTATTATCTTCTCCATATTTCTTTATTCTTTTTAGTTAATAACTTTAGAGATTATATATAAATTATGATTAAATAATTAGCAAGACAATGAATTCTCTCTCTCTTTTTTTAATAATTTCTCGTGTTTCTCTTTCACTAGAAAATTTTTAATCGAAAATTGAAAGAAATAAGCATGTCGCCACCGAATGAAGTAATAAAAAATATCAAAGGTTTGTCTCTTTCTTTTTTCTTTGTTTAATTTTGACTTTGTTTTGATTATGCTATTTAACTATTTCGATATGCACAACTTTTGTTTAAATGGTGAACATATAAATTTAGAATTATAGTCAACTCTTTCGATTTTGGGCTTACTAATTAAGTTTAAAAGCGAATCAAGTACATTATTCGTTGTAAATCGAGTTTAATCTTTCCACCTAACATTATAAAATCCGAATATAAATGTTAGTTTACAAAAATATTCAAACAAAGTGAAAATTCAACTGATATTTATGTAAGGAGGAGGATTCGAACACTTCTATATAAAAGCCCACTATTCAACATTCTTCATCACAGATTTAGAATATTAACTCTATGGTGTGGTGCTATACTAAGAAGGTGATAAAAAATTCAACAAAATTAGAAAGTATTAAGGTATTATTCTCTCAATTATTGTTTTCTTTGATAATAATTCTTTTTTTTCTCTAAGTATAATTGTGTTGATATGATGGAGAAGCTTGAAGAAGAGATTGAGAAAGAGAGAAGAGGTAAAGGAGAATGACTCAAGGGAGGAATAAAGAGAATATACTCTTCTTTATTAACTTTTATGTGTTTAAATTAATATATATGTCTTTTGGTTGATTAATTTCTACTTTTTCATAGAAATGGATAATAACTGAAAGTTGCCTCAATCTCAAAATGCTAACAAACAAAAAATGGATAAATATTTTGAAAGACCGTTATGTTTTTTAAATTTTAAATAATTTTATAAAATTGAACTCATTAAATTAAGATATACACATGAGGTGCATATAACTAAATTAGTCATTTCTTAAATATGAAATTTGTGTAATTTATCGAAGGAATATTATGTGTTTACGTCTTCAAGGCCCAAAAGCCTATGGAGATTAGGGTCACCGGTTTCTCGTTTTCACACACACCTTTTGGGTGGGTGTGTCTGTCATCCGCATAGCGGTCGCAGAGCCCCCACCCCGCTCCCCCCTCCCCGCTCCACATAAGAGCCAACATATATGATCAATCCGCCTCTTGTCGCAAAATTTTCACCTACTATTTTCTCTCCCCCAAAAAATCTTTCATTTTCTGAAAACCCTAGACACCGTTTCTCTCTTTTATCCCATCTCTATCTCTCCTTCATGAACCTTTGGTGGTCAAAACTATCAGATTACTTGCCTAATTTTGGTTCGATTTTTCTACCCATCCCTTTCTCGTTTCTGAATTTGTTGATTTTTTTCTTCGTTTTATGCTTAATCCATCTGCTTATCGGTGTTTTTGATCGTTGATTTGGCTAAAGTCGTTGTCTTTTGTTCCTTTTTTTTTTTACTTTCATTTTTTTCCTTGCGTTTTGATCGTTGTACTGGGAACTGTTCTATCTGAAGTAGAAGTTTTTAGTGGATTTGTAGTTGCTACAGTTACATGCAATTTTTTTGGATGATCTTACCAAATTTGCGGTTTTTTTCTTGGAATTCCGTACTTAATGGTGTAACCTTTACTACAACAACAACCCAGTGTATTCCACAAAGTGGGGTCTCGGGAGGGTAAGTGGTGTAACCTTTACTGCTTTGGAAAAAAAACATCACTTTCATATAGATTATTATTTTTCTTATTGATTGGATCCGAGTTGAAAGATAATTTTACAATGAGCTTTCGCAGTTCTGCTATTGTTGAATATATTTATTTCCCACCATTGTGCGATTATATGTGCTGCTAGTTGAAAGATAATTTTACATTGAACTTTGGCGGTTCTGCTATTGCTGAAAATATATTTTTCCCGCCATTCTGCGATTGTATGTGGTGCTAATGTTGATTTCATGACCATATGCAATGAGATGTATGTCTGTTTGAAATCTGATATGTGCGGTCCGATTTTGAAGTTCATTTGAACTTGATATGAGTAAGCTAGATAAACTTTTAATAGTCTTAAAGCAAAACTGTATGATTCCGTTGTGCTCAGTATCAAGTCATCAGCTTAAGTGCTAGAGTATGGCTTGTGAAGGCTTCTAATATCACAATCACTGGGCGAATTGGCTGTCCCTTTTCGTTTCCCTTGTAGAGATATATTGGATGACACCTCAGGAATAATATGTTGCTGTTTGCTTAAATACTAATTCCATTCATATGTTACTTCTTGGCTGCATTCATCTGGTTCTTTTTACAAATTTATTAAGAACTTATGTGACAGTGCATTTTGGAACTTTAAATGCCTGAAGATTATTTCTAATTTTTCTTATGGATTGGCATTTGGGATGAGGTTTTGATAAGGTTGCACCTTTAGTTGGTCCAAGTTTATTTACATCCATTCCTATTCTGATTGCATAATTTTGTTTGGCATCATCTTATAGGAGATATAAGTTCAAAGCTGCTCTTGGGAAGCACAGGCAATCGAAGAATGAGCACCCAGGACAGAAGGGCACAACCAATTAGGTATACAAGGAACCACTCAAGAAGGAAGACGGTACTGTATGTAGATCTAAATGTTGCACCCCCATCTGATAATAGGGATCAGGAAGGAACTTCAAGTCATGTTCCTGGGGATGTGCCACCTGTACAAAGAGGTTCTTCTTCGACACCTGCCCCAATTGATGTTGAGGCACTTGATGATGATGTGATAATTATATCTTCCCCAAGGGAACTTGCAGAAGTACGCTTCACTATCCATCTCCAGTGGTTTCCCTTTACAATTTTATTGGTCGTGCATTATCTTGTGATTGCATTGGTAATTCAACGTTATGACTAATTATATTAGAAATCTTACTATTTTTGTCTAGGTACAAAACAGCTGCATGAGGACTCGTGGACAGGTTATCCTCGTTGACGAGGATTCTGGTAATTTACTCTTCTTTTAAAAGCTGTTACAGCTGTATATCGTGTGTACCCCATTTCTTCCCTAAAACTTAATCTTGCTCTGGATATGCTCTGGATATAAGTACTTTCTAGTTAGAAACAGGTCGGAAGTACTTACCCTTGTAACCTGTACTGGTGTATCTGGATTTGCTCTCTTCTGTTATGCTTAACAGCTCTATTTTAGTTGTTGCTGTCACGGAGGATTAATTTTCAATCTATTAGATATGGAGGAAGTTGTAAAACCTCTTACTTTTTAGATACGGATTAAATGTAGGATCTAATTGTCCTCATTAATCTAGGTTTCTTCCAGTTTTGGGGATGAGTTGACCGTCCTTAGTAGGCTAGTCGACTTATGAAACACCATAGGGTCGAAGGTAAGGTTTATGTCCCCCTCCTTGTATTTTCTGCTTTGTTTATTTATAATAAGGCCTGGGGATGTGCGGCCCAACCCCTGGCAGACTCGTGCCCCATCTGTTTATTAAAAAAAATTGTCCTCATTAAATATATGTATGTTCTGATTGAATGGAACACTGTTTTGATGTTTATTGTTGAAATTAAATGACATGTGGGGAAATGAATGTCCGAAATATTATCATCAGCATGAATCTTGATGATGCATATTGGACGTTTGCGAGTACTTACATGATATTTTGATTTACTTTTTGTGATCTTCTCGCCTACGGGGAAAATGGGAAGTGTCGTAAGTAGTAAGTAAGTTAAGTACCATGGGATTGTATAGACAATTTGAGGCATGTAATATGATTATCTGAATCAGCATCAGAGCGGTTGGATTAATACCATATTAAAAAAAAAAAAAAAACCATATTGGGAACTTACTCCTTGGATAGCTTTACTTTGACTTCGGCTATATCATTTTCCTCCCTTGAGATTGGTCTGATGACATTTAATTATTGCAGACGATCGTTTGCTTAAGTCTAACAATCGCAACAAGCGCAGAAGAGTCCCGACCAATCAGTCAACCATAATGGGCGATGTTTACATAAACCTAGAAGCAAATAGCAGCTTAAAGGTAACTACAGAAGGTTCTTTTATGCTGTATTGAATGTTCTTTTCAACATGAGTGTTCGTGTTTTTCACTTATTCCCATTAGAAATAAAATATAATAAAAGTGTTCTTGTGCAAGTAACTTCTTTTTCAGTTATATTCATAAAATTCAAAATTTCAGAAGGATCTATTGTCACTAGTGTTCACAACATATTATGACATGTCTTTTGCAGCAAAGGATGTTTGATCTGGTCTCTTAGTTATTTCTTTTGAATTATTATTTACCTATCTTTCTGGCCATTAACTTCCTATGTATATGATATCAATTGTCATTATCTTAGGTGTGTGCAGCCCGAAAAAGGAGAGTAAGACATTTTGTTTAGTTTAGAAGCTTCAACTCTAGCCAATGTATCTTTTCCCTAGTTTTATGATCTTGTTAGCTAGTTGCATTATATGTTATTGATGTCATTATCTTAGGTGTGTGCAGCCTGAAAGGAGAGTGAAACAGTTGTATAGAAGCTTCAACTCTTGGCCACTGTATTTTTTTGCATAGTTTTAACTTTTATGAACTTGTTAGCTATTTGTGTTCTTTCTTAGCTTCATATTTCAAGCATACACTTGTTGGTTGAAGTTGTTTACTTAATAGCAATCTGTTCCTTGATTTCAATATTGTCACTAGTGTTCACAACATATTATGACACATCTTTTGCAGCAAAGGATGTTTGATCTGGTCTCTTAGTTATTTCTTTTGAATTATTATTTACCTATCTTTCTGGCCATTAACTTCCTATGTATATGTTATCAATTGTCATTATCTTAGGTGTGTGCAGCCCGAAAAAGGAGAGTAAGGCATTTTGTTTAGTTTAGAAGCTTTCAACTCTAGACAATGTATCTTTTCCCTAGTTTTATGATCTTGTTAGCTAGTTGCATTATATGTTATTGATGTCATTATCTTAGGTATGTGCAGCCTGAAAGGAGAGTGAAACAGTTGTATAGAAGCTTCAACTCTTGGCCACTGTATTTTTTTGCATAGTTTTAACTTTTATGAACTTGTTAGCTATTTGTGTTCTTTCTTAGCTTCATATTTCAAGCATACACTTGTTGGTTGAAGTTGTTTACTTAATAGCAATCTGTTCCTTGATTTCAATATTGTCACTAGTGTTCACAACATATTATGACATATCTTTTGCAGCAAAGGATGTTTGATCTGGTCTCTTAGTTATTTCTTTTGAATTATTATTTACCTATCTTTCTGGCCATTAACTTCCTATGTATATGTTATCAATTGTCATTATCTTAGGTGTGTGCAGCCCGAAAAAGGAGAGTAAGGCATTTTGTTTAGTTTAGAAGCTTTCAACTCTAGACAATGTATCTTTTCCCTAGTTTTATGATCTTGTTAGCTAGTTGCATTATATGTTATTGATGTCATTATCTTAGGTGTGTGCAGCCTGAAAGGAGAGTGAAACAGTTGTATAGAAGCTTCAACTCTTGGCCACTGTATTTTTTTGCATAGTTTTAACTTTTATGAACTTGTTAGCTATTTGTGTTCTTTCTTAGCTTCATATTTCAAGCATACACTTGTTGGTTGAAGTTGTTTACTTAATAGCAATCGGTTCCTTGATTTCAATATTGTCACTAGTGTTCACAACATATTATGACATATCTTTTGCAGCAAAGGATGTTTGATCTGGTCTCTTAGTTATTTCTTTTGAATTATTATTTACCTATCTTTCTGGCCATTAACTTCCTATGTATATGTTATCAATTGTCATTATCTTAGGTGTGTGCAGCCCGAAAAGGAGAGTAAGACATTTTGTTTAGTTTAGAAGCTTCAACTCTAGCCAATGTATCTTTTCCCTAGCTTTATGATCTTGTTAGCTAGTTGCATTATATGTTATTGATGTCATTATCTTAGGTGTGTGCAGCCTGAAAGGAGAGTGAAACAGTTGTATAGAAGCTTCAACTCTTGGCCACTGTATTTTTTTGCATAGTTTTAACTTTTATGAACTTGTTAGCTATTTGTGTTCTTTCTTAGCTTCATATTTCAAGCATACACTTGTTGGTTGAAGTTGTTTACTTAATAGCAATCTGTTCCTTGATTTCAATATGAATCCATCATTAGAAATGTCTATCCAAGTTCTTGCTTCTGTTGGAATCAGTTCTTTTCATATCACATTGTTAGCCCAATTATTGGTGTCATCTTCAAGGACTTCCATTTATCAGTGCATATGTGACCTGTTTAATTCTGTTACTCGAAATCTTGTTATGCATGATTTATATTGTTCTTTGTTGTTGATGCCAGGAAGGCGCTGCACAGAGTGCAATACCACCAAAGCCGATTGAACCCACATTTAGCTGTCCCATATGCATGGGAAATTTAGTTGAGGAGATGTCAACGAAATGTGGTCACATATTCTGCAAGATTTGCATCAAGGCTTCCATAGCTGCTCAGGGTAAATGTCCTACTTGTAGGAGGAAAATTACCATAAAAGACACCATAAGGGTGTATCTTCCTGCCACAAGATGAGATAATAAAGGTTGGTCTTCCTATCCCAACAAACTTGGCGGAGAAGTCCAATCTTCTTTCTGTTGTCATTTCGTCATATTAAGCATGATGTTATATGCCAGAATTTTCACCCATAAAATGAGAAATGGTATTGGAATAATTACATCATAATCACTTCAATTTTTTTACAAAATCGAGTCATAATTGAGTGGATGAGAACAAATATGATAGGTAATCAATAAATGGAAATCGAGATCACAATTAAATTGATTTGGGACAGGAAGTGTCGTCAAATTAATGTGAATGCAATTCAACCCTACAAAAATAACATTCATTTATGCACAAAATGCATTGTATTTCATCTAAATTTTTTGTTGCTAAGATATATATTCCATGAATAACCATCTCCCAGTGCTGCTTACCTGTTTGATTGACTGCGCGGTTTATTGGTGCAATCTTTGTGTTATTTGGAGGTTTCACTTGCATCATGGTGCTGGAAGTGCTTTCATCTGTGAATCTTATGAACAATGGTTATTTCTGAAACTGTAGTCTTTCCCTATAGTAGCAGCAGTAAAAATGATATTCTCCAGTTATAGTTGAGAAATGGTGGTGGTTTAAGTTAATATAATGTGAACAGATGACCCACATTGATAAGAACAATGCTGCAATTGATCTTAACCAAAAGACTGGGAAAGGCATAGAGCTGTGGTGATTGAAATTTTTTTCCGGAATGTCTTTTTTTGTTTCATCCTATTAAAGCCAAGTTTAGGTGTCTGTAACACTCAACAAACGTGAGCCCTCTAAATGGTCAATTCACTGGATAATCACGTAAAGTAGTCTTGGTATATTTTTTCCAATTCTTGTGGCTGGTGTTGCGGGGCGGAGCTTAATAGGTTTGGGTAAAATGTTCAATAGTGAGGCACAGTGGGTCGCTCCAAAGTCATTTGCCCTTCATTTTTGTCTGCACTGTCTTAATTCTTTGTTGGAAAGGCTGGCTGGCTATTCTGCTTCTTCAAAAAAAAAGCCGGCTTTTATATGCAGAGAATATTACATCTTCTCTTTTCTGAAATAGGTATAGCTATATCATAGTGAAAGTACTAGCCTGTTGTTAAGAAATTAATTCGATGGACTGAGTTTTCCCTTTTTCATTTTCAATTCTGTGGGGCTTATGTTACCTTTTGTTCTTGTTACCTTTTAGCATGACGTTTTTCTTTGTTTATTGTATTCAGTTTTTCCTTGAATAACAGTTTTTTTGTGAGGAGTTCTGCCAATTAATTTGGTCAAATTCACTTTAGATGTTAATTCACTTTCCAGTTATAGATGTCGATTTGATTTAGTTCATATTTGGATGTTCATTCAATTTTTGAGTCAGATTCTTTGGATCAATTCTTGATTTAGATGTGATGGAGATTTTTGTTCTGCTTGCTGCTCGACAAGTTAATACCTATCTAATAAGTACTATTTTTCAGTTATGTGTCTTATTTTGCTGATTTTAGATTTTCTTGGAAGTTGGAAAAGAATGTCTCTTTCTATCTGTACTAGGCTGCTCATTTATTATGGAATATTATTTATCTGTCTTTCTATTTACTTCCGTTTAAAAAAGAATGATCTACTTTTCTTTTTAGTCCGTTTCAAAAAGAATGACCCCTTTCCCTTTTTGGCAATACTTTAATTTCAACTTTCCACATGGCATGTTTAGGACCATAAGATTAAAGGACATTTTGGTACATTTGACAACTTTAATTTAAGGCCACAAGATTCAAAAGTCTTCTTTATTTTCTAAAACCTTGTGTCAAGTCAAAGTAGGTCATTCTTTTTGAAACAGAGGGAGTAGTAAGTTTTAATTTCATCTATAGGGACACTCCATTATAGGGAAGACATGAAAAAGATTCAAGGAGCATCATCTTAGTAGATGAAGAGCTTAGAGGTCAGGTAGTAGAGGTAAAGAGGATCATGACTATTAAGTTGGTCATTGGGGGGTTGACCTTGAATGTGTGTAGTGCTTATGCGCCGCAAGTGGGCTTGGATGGGGAGGAGAAGATGCGGTTTTGGGAGGCTTTGGATGAGGTGGTGAGAGGCGTGCCTAGCTCGGAGAAGATTGTTGTAGCAGGAAATTTCAATGGGCACATCGGGGCGTTACCGGGAGGCTTTGGTGATGTGCATGGTGGTTTTGGTTTTGGGGAAAGAAATGAAGAGGGGGTACTGTATTGGATTTTGTGAGGTCCTTTGGGCTGGTGTTGGTGGACTCGGGCTTCCCGAAGAAGGACGATCACCTGATCACCTTTCGAAGCGCGATAGCCAAGACCCAGATTGACTTTGTTGCTTAGGAAAGGTAATAGGGTGTTGTGTAAGGACTGTAAGGTCATCCCGAGTGAGAATCTTTCGACCCAGCATAGGCTCTTGGTTATGGATTTGGGTATAAAGAAGGATAGGAAGAGAAGGGGTGAAGAGTGTAGATTTAGAATTAAGTGGGGCAGCTTGACGCCAGTGAATGCATGGGAGATAGGGGAGAAGTTGGCGGGAATGAGGGTGTGGGAGTGTAGGGGGGACGTGGATAGTATGTGGGATAGGGTGGCTAGGTGCATCAGGGAGAATGCTTGTAAGGTGTTGGGTGTTTCTAGGGGTCGGGACGGGCATTATCGGGGGGATTGGTGGTGGAATGAAGAGGTTAAGAAGAAAGTGGAGAACAAGAAAGGGGCGTATGCTAAGTTGGTTGAGAGTAAGGACGAAGAAGAGAAGCGGATAAACAGGAAAGAGTACAAGTTAGCTAGGAAGGAGGCTAAGTTAGCAGTTACGGTGGCTAAGACGGCAGCTTTTGAGAGCTTGTATGCGGGGTTACAGGAGAAAGGAAGGGAAAAAAAAGGTTGTTTAGACTCGCTAAGGCTAGGGAGAGGAAGGGTCGTGACCTCGATCAGGTGAAGTGCATTAAGGGGGAGGACGGTACAGTGTTGGTGGAGGACGGCCACATTAAGAATAGATGACAGTCGTATTTTCATAGGCTCTTGAATGACGAAGGGGATAGAGATATTGTGTTAGGGGAGCTGGAGCACTCAGAGGAGTGTCGGGATTTTAGTTATTGTAAACGTTTTAAGGTAGAAGAGGTTAGAGAGGCTGTTCGCAGGATGCGAAGGGGTAGGGCGACGGGGCCTGATGAGATACCGGTGGATTTTTGGAAGTTTTCTGGTGAGGCTGGTTTAAGGTGGTTGACTGGATTGTTTAACGAAATTTTCAAGACGACGAAAATGCCTGAGGCATGAAGGTGGAGTACTATGATCCCTTTTTATAAGAACAAGGGTGACATTCAGAGTTGCAATACCTATAGGGGTATTAAGTTATTGAGTCACTCTATGAAGATTTGGGAGAGAATGGTCGAGGTGAGGCTGAGACGGATAGTGTCTATTTCGGAGAACCAGTTTGGATTTATGTCTGGCCGCTCGAAGACGGAGGCAATTCACCTGGTACGGAGGCTGGTGGAACAGTATAGGAAAAGGAAGGACCTGCACATGGTGTTTATCGACTTGGAAAAGGCATACGACAAAATCTCCAGGGAGATGCTTGGAGGTGAGTGGAGTTCCGGTGGCATATATCAGAGCAATTAAGGACATGTATGATGGAACTACAACTCAGGTGAGGACGGCGGGAGGAGACTCAGAGCATTTCACTGTCTTGATACGATTGCATCAGGGATCTACTCTTAGTCCCTTTTTGATTGTTTTGGTGATGGATGTGTTGACGAGGCGTATTCAAGGAGAGGTACCTTGGTGTGTGCTTTTTGTAGATGATGTAGTTTTGATTGATGAGATAGGGGGGGGGGGGGGAGGGGGTTTGTGTGTGATAAATTAGAGGTGTGGAGACAAATTCTTGAGTCTAAAGGGTTCAGGCTGAGTAGGAGCAAGACAGAGTATTTGGAATGCAAGTTACAGAGTATTTGGAATGCAAGTTTAATGACGTGAGACTGGAGAATGAGGTGGTAGTGAAGTTGGAATCACAGGTGGTATGTAAGAGGGATAGTTTCAAGTATCTCGGATCCATGATTCAGGGTAACGGTGAGATTGAAGAGGATGTCTCGCACCGTATTGGGGCGGGGTGGATGAAGTGGAAGCTCGCTTCGGGGGTGTTGTGTGATAAGAAGGTGCCGTCCAAGCTTAAAGGCAAATTCTACAGGGTGACAGTCCGTCCATGTTGTATGGAGCGGAGTGTTGGCCAGTTAAGAACTCCCACATTCAAAAAATGAAGGTGGCGGAAATGCGGATGTTGCGTTGGATGTGTGGGCTGACTAGGGGGGATAGAGTTCGGAATGAGACTATCAGGGAGAAGGTTGGTGTGACTCTAGTGGAGAATAAGATGCGAGAAGTCCGATTGAGATGGTTCGGACACGTGATGAGGAGGGGCATGGATGGCCCGATTCGTTGGTGTGAGAGGCTAGCTTTGGATGGTTTTAGGCGGGGTAGGGGTAGGTCGAAGAAGTACTGGGGAGAGGTGATTAGGCGGGACATGGAGCAGTTACAGTTTACTGAGGACATGACCTTAGGTAGGAAGATCTGTAGGACGCGAATTAGGGCAGAAGGCTAGGGTCAGTTTGGGTCGCTAGTGTAGGGAATTACTTGGTGGAAGTATTATTCTTGTTATGATACCTTGTTTCATGCTTTATTACGAATCTGTTTACTTTTCTCTGTTTTTTATTACTTGTGGGTGTCGTATTTATGTTATGCCATCTTGTTCCATGCTTTACTATGAATTTGTTTAGTATTCCGTGTCTCGAGCCGGGGGTCTATCGGAAACAACCTTTCTACTTCTTTAGAGGTAGAGGTATGGACTGCGTACATCTTACCCTCCCCAGACCTCACTATGTGGGAATACACTGGGTTTGTTGTTGTTGTTGTTGTAATATCTCAAGATTCAAAAGTTTCTTAACCTTTTTGTGCCCAGTCATATCAAGACAATGAAACATGGGCATGTGCTCCTTCTGTTTCAATTTAAGCGTCTTTAGTTTTAGACATGGAGTTCAAGAAAATAGGACGATTTTTTTTTTTTGAATCTTGTGGTCTTAAACTAAATGTGTTTATGTACCAAAATACCCATTAAATCTTGTGGTCTTAAACCAGACAGGTACAAATAATCTTTAATTAAAGAGCTACTGAATAGACACACTTTTGTTATTATTTTGTTTTTCTAGGGTAGTTTATAAGTTTCTTATTTCCTTATGCAAGTTATTGCAGGCAGATGAATGAACTTTAATGGCTAACGCTTGTGTCATATGTTGCAGAGATTCGCCACCATTTTATTTGGTCTATGGAGGAATTGCTTGTAGAGGCAGCTTGTTAAACTACATGGATTGAGAAAAATATTGGAGATTTTGGGAGGGGCATTGTTGGGTGGGGGAAGTATGATTTTAGACTGGAGACTTTGGCTGTAGCTAATTTTGTACTTCGCTTTCAAAAGGTTAACTAGAGGAAAAGATGGAAGTTCTTGAACTTCTGTTTATTGCGTGCTAGTTCTTGTTCTGTCGAGACTTTTTTTAAGTTCCTGACTATTATAGTTCAGTCCTAATGAAAAAAACTGTGCAATGGAAAAATGACATGTCTTGTTGGACACTTGATATTGGAGGGCTAAGTTATATCGTATTTTGACAATTAGCTTTTTGAAATGTTCTGCACTGGTGGTGGGTTTTCATTTTGATTTTGGTAATTTTTGTTTAAAAAAATGTTGTTTTATTTTTTCAAATTAAGCAGCTATGTTTGTTGATGCGGTTTAGAATTACCTTTTACATCAAGTTAGTTCTTTTTCTTAGGGTGTTTAATGAAGTTAAATCTGGTGTTCGATGTCCTCTGTTGTATATGCACAACAGTCTGCAACTCACAAGTCCAAAATTAGTTGCTTACTGTTTGAAACTTTAATGTGGTTTTCTTGGTCAAGGTACATTTTAAACATTTGTGTTTATTTGTTGTAGTATTAAAAAATGGAGCTGTCTTATTAAATTGTGTATCACGTTAAATATCATCATATAAAATTAGGATTAAATGGGTTCACTTTGTCTCTCATTGAAAGATGAGAGCTTGAATTGCAGCAGCGAGTAGTATGGAAAAATAAAAAGGAAAAAGAACTAGTTGGAGCAAGTAGCAGAAGACCACTATTTTTATGGACAAATTAAAGATTCAGAGATCTCCAGTAGTACATACAAGGCAGATTTGAATGTCTACTTTAATCACACTAAGCGCAGTTGGTCTTCAATCCCGTGGGAGAAAAATTGGGTCAAGAAATTTTTGCCAAAATTGAGGTCAAGAAATTTTTGCCAATGGGTTCTACTGCAAATGGATACCTACTACTGGAATGAAGGCCCAAGTAATAGGGACATCGAAGAAATAAACCTCAACTTTGCCATTTGAATGGTTTCACAGAGACGTGCCTCCCTCCTCCCCCTTTATAAATGCTTTCTTTTTGCTAAATATTGGTACAGTTTTATTACACAATGGATTACTGAAAACCTAATTTTTGCTGTTTTTTTTTTACCCTTTCTAGTTTTCAGGTTTCGTAGTCAAATTATCTGGAGAATGGAAATTGAGATTTATGGGTTGGCAACGAAGTAGGAAACTAATAAGATGCCTGTTTTGGGAAAATGCTCTAGTCCCTAGATTGAGAGGGAAAAGCTACCGACTGTCTAGCTGAAAAATGACAGATGTCGATGATATCTTGCGGCATACTGCTCGAAGTCAACGAATTATTCAAAATAGTATGAAAACAATAACTATCTGCAAGGTTCAGCATGCCTTAAAGCATATTGACCACTAGGAGATGTGACTTAAACAAGAAACACCTTTTAGTGCTATTGATCTTCTTTATGTTTTGGAGTATTTGAGGAGGATTTTACATTGGTTGCTCTTCCAATGACTTCATCAGTTGCATAATCTTTGAGAATCCAATCAGACGTCTAGCCCAGATTCTACCTTCTCTTTGGGCCAAGTCTCTATTTCAACATCACTCCTGTTCCACATCATAGACAATAGAATTCATGGTTGCAACAGCCTTATACCATGCATAAACAAGTGCACGCAAAGGTAAGTACCAAACAAGGTATTTATATGTTTTAATGTGCATGCGAGCATTTACCCATATGAGATGGGATTTTCTCATGGTAGGGGTTGTCGCAAATCCATCATTATGAAATCCAACCCTTTGATGAGCATGGTTGCATCCAACTTCCTGCAGATAGGTTTTGAGCTCTGCATATATTTGATCAAAGAGTGATTCTGATGAGTTAGTGATGAAGAAGCAGTAATGGATGAAGATGATGGTGATGATGAGAGAAGAAGAACATAAGAACAGTGGTGGAGCTAGGATTTTCACTAAAGGGGTTCATTAGTGAACATACGAACTAATCGAAGGGGTTCAACATTTACTATATATACATAAAAAATAATTTTAACTATGTATATATAACTTAATTTTCCAACGAAAGGGGTTCGGATGAACTCCTACTTGAAGGGTAGCTCCGCCCCTGCATAAGAACAGAGCAAACGAGAGAGAAGAAAGAAACTGCCAATGAGTATCATTCATTGTGTTGAAACTAGTACATGCTACCTGTATGTATATAGAATAGTGAACTTGTAGAGGCTAACTAACTAACTTCCTAACTCTAACTAACTAACTTCCTAACTAACTCTGTAAGTAACTGCCACTTGACTCCTTCATTACATTTGCATACATACATACAGACAGTGGCGGAGCCAGGATATTCACGAAGGGGTTCATAAAGGAACATACGAACTAATCGAAGGGGGTTCAACGTCTAATATATATACAAAAAAAATAATTTTAACCATGCATATATAGCATAATTTTTTGCCGAGGAGGGTTCGGATGAACCCCCTCGGCAAAGGGTAGATCCACCACTGCATACAAAATACAATAACCTATCTCCTCAACACCCCCCTCCCTCTCTTAAACTTGGTACTGCAAATATGTTAGCAAGTTCAAGTTTAGATATCAAGTACCCATGCTGGACTCTGTTCAAACTCTTGGTCAGTGCATCTGCAGGCTTATCATGCATTGAAATGTACTTAAGGCTTTATTAAGCCTTGTTGAATCTTTTCTCCAATAAAATGATAATTTATTTTTATGTCTTTAGTTCTCTCATGATACACAGGATTTGTTGACATCTGAATTGCTACTTTGTTATTACTAAAACCTGTAACTGGTAATTGAACCTGAACTCCAAGATCCGACATTAAGCCAATAATCCAAGTTAGTTCAGCTATTATAGAAGCTAAACTCTTGTACTCTGATTCAGCTGAGCTTCTAGACACAGTAGCCTGCTTTTCTGACTTTCATGAGATGAGTGAGTCACCAAGTTTGATAGTGTACCCTGTGATAGATTTCCCACAGAATACATTGTCACGACCCAAAATCCAAGGGTCATGATGGCACACGTCGCGACGAACCTTGACGAGTAAGCCTATCACCCAAAT
Organism: Capsicum baccatum var. pendulum; assembly: GCA_030864225.1. Taxonomy (NCBI): domain Eukaryota; kingdom Viridiplantae; phylum Streptophyta; class Magnoliopsida; order Solanales; family Solanaceae; genus Capsicum; species Capsicum baccatum. The sequence continues at coordinate 155,212,524 of CM061558.1, forward strand.
TGATACACAAAGAGGAAAATACAGAAATGCCCCCAAGGTAAGACTTCTAGAACGAAGCCAAACCACATAAGTATAATAAATACGGATAGAATATATTAAATAACGCAACCATAACTCCCAAAACCTGGTGTCAATAGTATAAGAACTTATCTAGTACAACTCGAATCCAAATGAAATTCATAAGATGTCCAAATACAAGAGAAACTTTATTTTTAAAATGAAAGTAATGACATAGTCTATAAGAAAGGTAATAGAACACACCTGGACGCTTGGAGGCCAACCACTACCTTGAAAGCTCTAACAATTGCTTGAGTCAAGCAAGCCGAGGCGCACTCGAGCTAGAACCTACACCGAAAGGGTGCAGTAGGCATGGGTACGGTCAACTTGTACTCAGTAGATACCAAAGGCCAACCGAGTAAAGTAGAAATAAAGCATGCACAATACATACTAAGGGCACATCATCTGTAATCAGAAAATATCCCACAACGGTAGCCCACACTGCTTGCACTAACAGTTCTAATATATATATATATATACATACATATATATATATATATATATATATATATATATATATATATCACAAATACAACAACAATACAAGTAGTATAATGCAAGTATACATTATATCACATGCAAGTATAAACAGAGAAGAACACGTATATACAAGATGGTCAAGTATAAGTAATAGGATATAGAGCAAGTAAACATATAACAAGTCAATATGAAAATCCAATCACAACATCAATCACAATAAAAAAAATGCAATGTATGATATGATGATGCACGAGGTTGGCACACAGGCTTGAGATCGACACACAACCTTGAGATTGGCACACAACCTTCGAGATTGGCACACAGCCTTTAGGTTGACACATAACCTTGGGCAATATTTAGTATTTCTAGTGTTTTCAATATTTCTAGTATTTCTTATATTTTCAACATTTCTAGTGTTTTTAGTATTTTCAGTGTTTCTAACACACATATAACATAAGATACAAATCAAGTATATATGCATAACAACAAATATATATAAAGAAATAAAACAAGCGAAATGATGCGTATGATGACATGCGAATGATGATGTAATGTTCACAACTATTCAAATGAGGATTTCCACAATCAATCCACATGATGTATTTCCACAACCAACCCCAATGTTACAATTCCACAACCACGTGAGTCAATATCCGCTCATTATTTTCACTATCCATGAATTCTTCACATGATTCATATGCCCATAAAATATGAATATATTACAATATGCCAAAGGCACCACAATAGGTATTTCCAATCAACACAATACGATTATTCACATATATTCCAGGCTACAAACATCACATAAGACCCCGCACGGTTACACAACACATGATATCTCAAATTCAACAATTACATCATATTCAGGCCCCCCATGAGAATAACACATAGATTACCATATTTAATAATTAGTTAATATTCATTTTGGTACATAAATTAACTACCTAGCTCAATCTGAAGAGTTAAGCCATAACCTACCTCGAATACTGAAATCGATCTGCCATATTTTGAATCCACGATCTTACTTTTCACAAATGATTCCAAAATCAACTAAAATCAACAAATATAGAATCTACGCATCAAAACAAAGCCAATGATACTCATGTTGCCTACTTTTGGTTTTGGGTCAAAAGAGACCCTCGAAATGAGTTTCCGAAAAAAAAGGGCAAAAGTATAACTTTATTACTCCCTCCGTTTAAAAAAGAATGACCTACTTTGACTTGGCACAAAGTTTAAGAAAATAAAGAAGACTTTTGAATCTTGTGGCCTTAAATTAAAGTTGTGTCAAATGTACCAAAATGCCTTTTAATCTTGTGATCCTAAATATGCCATGTGAAAAGTTGAAATTAAAGTATTGTCAAAAAGAAAAAGGGGTCATTCTTTTTTAAACGGACTAAAAAGGAAAGAAGGTCATTCTTTATGAAATGGAGGGAGTACAAAAATGTATTTCCCATATTTTTAGGAATCTACAGCGAAAACACAAGTCAAACGAGGTTCAAAATAAAGAAAAAATATTTTTAAGCTTTACCGGATAAAATCTTCAAAATTAGTGTTAAAATCAAGAAACGAAGTTGTTTTAAAGGTTAAATTGATGAAAAACAAGTAATTATAAGATTAAAACATCATCCAAGTGAAAAGGAGTGAAGTTGGGGTTTAAAATTAAGTCCTAAGATTTTTTGGGATTTTGAGAAGTTAATCAAGGAATTAGAGTAAGAAAGGATGAAATCTCACCTTAAATCCATAATAAAATCAACAAATAGATATTAATTTAGCTTCCCAAGCTCCCATAAGCTTCACCTTTAAGCTACCACACTATTTTAGGGTTTAACTCCCAAGAGGCAAGGTGAAAGAATGGATAATATGTGCCAAAAAGCTATTTTTTATACCGCACCAACTACTGAAAAAGCTATTTTTTAAAAGTCTAACTCAGACTTCGACAGGGTGTCCGGGATTCGTTCGGAGTCTGATATATGCAAATAAACTATGCAACCATACTAAATTCGATGCTACGGACTGAATGATGATATCAAATTTTCAAAAAATATCACTTTCATAGAATTGACCCCCAAAACATGAAATCACAATTTTTCAAAACGAGGGTCGAAATGAGATTTATAAGCCATAAAATCAAATCAAATATGTTACCACTCTAAAATCAATGTTTCGGACGCCTTGATGAAGTAGTATTTTCCATCTAAGGTCATTTTGACCAAATATGGATCCCACATCCATATTTTTAATTTTTTAAATTTTCGACCAACAGGTCGAAATGAGCTTGGATGCATAGGGACCCGAATCAAAGGTCTACCTAGCCTAAAATCAATATTTTGGAGTTGTTGGGATAGTCTATTTGGACATCCATCGCACAAATCAAAAGATATATGTAAGTCCAAAATAAGATTCTCAAAGCCATCAAAAATCACAATATCGTATAAATGGCACTAAAATACATCGAGAATCGTGTCAATCACCACAACATCCAAGAAATACTATAATGCAACTCCGGGATGGGTAAAGATTCAAATTATACAAAATCATAAATTTCAAATATTTAATCAAAAATAGGTCGTTACATGCACAAGCAGCCAGTCTGCATCACAATGTGCTAAGCGAACATCCCTTTTGTTGCTAGATAACAATAAACCTTGTCATGGTTTTCCTTTGATATACTTAACAATTCTGAGATCTGCATTCATATGAGATTATTTTGTCTTTTGCAAAAATTGGCTTAGAGTTTGTACACTATATGTTGTATTTGGTCTAGTCACTACTAGATATAATAGTTTGTCTACAAGTCTCTAATAGGCATCTTGATCAGCAAATACATCACCATTTTGACTAGTTTTCTTGATATACTGATCATACTCACTAGTAGTTAACTTTGTAGTGGTATCCATATATGTAGACGCTGGTTTGGCATCACTAAGTTCAATTTCAGATATGAGTTCAAGAGTATATTTTCTCTGATGCATGACAATACCTTGTTGAAATCTTGCAAACTCAATACCTAAAAAGTATCTTAGTTCACCTAGATCCTTTATCTTGAAAGCTTTATGTAGTGCTATCTTTGTCTTTAGGATTTGATCTAATAGGTTTCCAGTGACAAGTATATCATCTACATACATCAATACAATACAAGGATTAGACCACAGTTGATTAAAGCTTCAGAAAATTCTATATTCCATTGTCTAGATGCTTTCTTTAAACTATACAAGGATTTTGAGAGTCTGCATACATGATTTTGTTTCTCCCCTGACTCTGAAATCCTTCAGGAAGCTCCACATATATTTTATCCTTTAAACTACCTTATAGACAGGCATTAAAAACATTCATTTTGATGGATGTGCCAGTGTCTAGCTGCAACAATTGCAAGGACTGTTCTCAAGGTCACCATTTTAACCACAGGACTAAAAGTCTCTTGATAATAAATCCTTTCCTTCTAGCTATAGCCTTTAGCAACTAGCCTTGCCTTGAATCTTTTCTCCTCTCCAGTTAACTTGTATTTTAACTTATAGATCTCTTTGCATCCAATTGGCTTCTTTCCTTTAGGTAGAGGAGCCACTATCCAAGTGTTGTTACAAGGGTTACAATTTTAGTTTGCATAGCTTCTACCCATTTTGGATCCTTGATGATGGATACAAAACATTGTCATTGATTTTCAATGACACAAAGTCTTTTATCCATCCAGGAGGGTCTTTTTCTCTTGATGATTTTCTCTGTAAATCCTAAGCTTGTCTAGTTGTTGTACTCCTAGTTTGTCTAGTAGTAGGAACATATATTGTTCTTGCAGCTGTAGTTCTTGACTTAGTAGTTGTATAAAGAGGCACTATAGTGGACAAGGATGATTCAGGTAAGTTTATAGTATCAGTAGTTGACTGTTATTGTGTTGGAGCAGGTGTAGTAGATGGTTTTTGAGAATTTGTCATTTCAATATTACTCAGATTCACAAAGTTGACTGTGTCAAGTAATAAATCTTAATCAGTCATGGGAAATATTGCTTCAAGTGGATGAGTAATCTAACTTTTAAAGGGAAATATATCTTCTTTGAATATGATATCCCTATTCATAAATAGTCTTGTTATTGAGATCAAGTAGAAATATTTTTTCTTAGTTTCTGAGTAGCCCTTATGTATAGCTTTTCTTGATCTAGGCATAAGCTTATCTGATTCATTAATAGTTTTTGTATAGCACAGACGACCTAACACTCTTAAATGATCAAGTAATGACATCATACTCATAAGGTGTCACATGAAGAAAGTCTGTTAATTAAGTATGTAGTAGCATTAACACAATGCCCCCAATATTTTAGAGGAATGTTAGACTAAAACCTAACAACTCTTGTCATTTTTAGAATATGTTTGTGCTTTTTTTCATCCACTCTATTTTATTGTGGAGTATGTGAATAAGAAACTTGATAGTTTATTCCTAAATTAGTGAACAATTTAGCACACAAACTATTCACATACTTTGTTCCATTATCAGTTCTCAAGGTTTTGATATATGTGTGGAATTGATTCTGAATATAAGAAAGGAAATGATTAAGAACAAAAAATACATCAGACTTCAACGTAAGAAAGAGTATCCATGTCATTTTTTAAGTAATCATCTACAATATTACGAAAACATTTATGACTGGTGATGTCCAAGTTACACCTCCTCTCAGAAGATGATATGATTGCTGCTAAATATAATAACCCAATAAAGGTTGGGGTCAAATCCAAAGGAAATACATGGAATCATGGCTCTCAGCTATTGTAACCAACGAGTGGAACTGGAAAAGTAAATGGGGGGTTTTGAGTAACAATATCGAACTAGTAGCAAATATCAACTTTAGTTGTATTCAGTCATAGGTGAACACTAGGATTGTGTTACCCCTGGCTTCTCAAATCCATAGGCTTATCATACTTTGTTGAACCAACCCGATACCTTGCATGCAGAATCAATAAGTTATGTATCTTCTATAATCTTTTGGACGAGCAGAAGGATCTCACCTTTTACCTTTTGAGTCTCAGGATGTCACTTACTAACCCTTATATTGATCCTAGTTAACTATTACCTTTTGAGTCTCTAGTTATTAGATGAAATCTAACCACCTTACTTAGATAAAACCTACAAAGATTGGATAGACAGTTAAACTCCAAATTACTATTGTTATTATCTTTTCTTAGTCACTCCTCCTCTTTTGGAGTAAGTAGCAATAAATCTAGGCGGGATCCTAACGTGCACCCGTTAAGAAAACTATTATATTAAAAATAAAGTAATGCATGTATGGGTATGGGTTCAAAACAACAATACCATTTCCCTACATCGTCAATCTGCCAGGGTTTCTACAACCCTGACTATGGGTTTTTAGTCGCTCATGTTTGTGAAGTAATCAATAATATTCATAATTGAAAGCATAAGATCAAATCACAATAGTAAGAAGTAAAAACCCAAAATCGTAACTGAATTAATCAACCAAAGTCAATACAAGAGAATTTTAAGATCAAAATCGAATCTCGCAATAGATAACGCTCAACTTACTCCTATGTTTAAGGGGTAAGATGGCCCTGTCAATATCCCAACTCGTATTGGGGTCGAATCCACAAAGAGTGAAATATAAATTTCGAGTCCTATGGGTGCTCTAATTATTAAAGGACATCCAAAATGCAAGTAAATACAACATTTAATAAAAGTGGGGGGGATTTGGTTTGTATCAATTGTTGAGTTATAACAAGCTATAATGATACTTTTAGTTTTAGAATCAAGTTTGGGGAGAATCTTGAGATTATGTCTTCCTAAAGGTATAAAGTGTGTAGGTTAGAGATAGTTCATCATGATATCTAGTTGTTAAGTGAGATATAGGATAGATCAAAAGTCTTTGTGGCTAGTTTTTCAACTAAACCTCAAAGATTTCACCCATTGGCTCTTTTGAGCACCTAACAAGTGTGACACACATAGTCACCCAATACCTCAACTGGGCATCCCTATTTTTAGGAAGATGCCCATGACATGACTTACACTCCATGTACACTTATTTCTAAGATTGCAAAAGGTAGTAAATCGCATACTTAATTGTCCACCATTGCCTTGTCCCCCTATATCCCTTTTTCAAGAATGCTATGGGTTCCTATGGTTTCACCTTCATCTCTCTTTCAAAGATGATAAAGGTTTTCTAGAGTTTGAGGTTTTTACCCATCAAACCCATTTAGAGATTTGAGGTTTTCACTTACAAAATTCTAACTATTAAACTCAAGCAATGGTGAAATCCATACTCAACAGCTAGAAATCATGTAAATACATCAACACCCACACACAAATACACTTTAGTTCAATATGATCCCAAGACTAAATTACTTAGCTACTCATGAAGAAAGTAGAGAAAGATATACCATAAGGATTATTCAAAGTATCCATTCTTCACAAAACACTAAGAATTCAAGTCTTCAAAATTAGTTACAATCTTGCCTAATTAGGGTTCTTGTTTCAAATTCAAAAATATCTATTAGGCAAGCAATACCCAAAGAACAAAGGTTTTTTTGCCTATATAAGGATTGGAATTTGGCCAAGTGAAATTACAAAATAACCTTGGGCAACATTCCCGCTTAGCCGCGATCGCATGAGGTTGTCTGTGAACGTGGGCAATGCGACCGCAGTATGGTTCCAAAATTGCATTACATTGACCATCTTGACTGACAGTGACCGCATCTTTGGCCCGCAGTCATGGTAACTGGGGCTGATGACTACTCCAGGTCTTCAATTGCACTTTTTTGCTTCCACTTGATCTCTTATAGCTTTAATCTACCTGTTTTAATCTCGCCAACTCTATTCCTGTAAAAAATGTGGATATTAGTGCATTATCACAACTATGCCTCATTTAGTTATACAAAACTTGGTAGTGTACATGAAAGTTGAGTGCAAACGAGTGGTAAAATCACCACTCATCAACACCCCCAACTTAAAACCTTGTTTGTCCTCAAGAAACACCACCCTTTATCATGAGACAATTTCACATGGATGACTACATTCTATTACTCAATGATCATGATGACTTTAACTTGATTATTACAACAAAAAGCTCTTTACACATAGGAAAAATGATTTTGATTACACCCCTCCATATAAAATAGAATATTGAAGGGAACAATAAACTTTAAGGAGCAACCATATGACAACTACCAATACTCTAGAAATGATTCACTTCTTGGCTTCAACCACATTATACTTCCTTTTTGTCTCATTGTTTGGAAGGTGATAAAATTATCCACCTCAACTTGATCACATGCCTCCTCACAAAGAAAGAAGATTTCACACACCTAGCTATCAACCATGCAATAAGGAATTTAAGTACAAACATACTCTCTCTAAAAAACTCTCAATGCTAACAAGTACCATGCCATATGCTTGTCCCTATTTTCAATCGCCACTACAATGATCACATTTGGTTGGGAATCATGAAAGACTTTTCGAGCTTATAATGTAGGTTTAGGGTAGGGTAGGATATTAATTTAGGACAACAAGGATAAACCCTCCTTGAATTTCTACAACACACTCGTTTCAATTTTGGTATTAGGACACTTTTTTTCTTTCACTATTATGCCTACAATGCCTTTCTTGGTTTTCCCACTTTCTTTCCACTTTTTTATTTCTCTCTTTTTTGTGAATAAATCATGCATTTCCTTTCCTTGATGGATCCTTTATTTCTTCTAATCATTTAGCTTTATTTGCTTAAGCATGTTAGCACTTTCTTATGACTATATGGCCCAATGACACCTCTTTAAACTTTCACCACCCCCAACTTAGGCTTTTAGGGTCGAATTGCATTCTTAAGTTCAAGGAGGATAGGTTTCAAGAGAGGGATAATAGAAGGGTCACAACTTACAATGTATTTCCCAAAGAAAAGTCCAGAGGCTCAAAATGGGTGACTAAGGATTATATCTATGTATTAGTAGGCTTTTTATGCTAAAGCGGGCTTCCAATGTCATAAGAATGGCCTAGGATCATTTTACCAACCAAATACAATCAAAATTTAGCCTTAAAAGACTAATAGGGAAAGTTCTAGATGGTACATGTACACATGAGATAAAAACAAATAAGCTCCCACACATGTCATGTGATTCTCATCAAGGGAGTTCAATTATTCCACCTACTCGAGATAAATAATTTTCCTAAGTCAATTTTTGGAGTCATAAAAAGATAAAAAGTTTTGTTACAAAGTTGCTTGCGTCTATACCCTTGAATTTTTCCAAAATTTTAAACGGAGGGGGGGTGTTTATTTTGCATTCGCACCATGCATAATTTGTTAATAATGGAAACAACCCAAGCTCTGGTATCACATTGAGGTTTTAATACGGGATACCCACCCATATGGCTACTCAGACTTCGCCAGTGGGTATGAATGTGATCCCAAATCAATAATGTCACAGGTACTCAAACTTTCCTTGCATTTGTGACATTGATGCCATGGGTACTCAGCCTTCACCTGCATCCATGACTAAAACCCAATCAAGAGACTTTCCCATTAAGAATGTTGCCACTCAGTCTATCATAGGGAAAAGCTCACCAAGTGACCAAAATTAAATAAAAAATAATCTAAAATCAAAGTAACTAATCCATGCAAATGTGGGCATCATCAGAGTGCCTGAATATTAAAACCCAAATAAAAATAAGAATCATCTAAAAGAGTAGAAAAATATATAGAAATATCAATAACACAGGACCAAATCAAATGAATACGGAGACAGGAACCCCTAATTAAAAAGGTAGCAGTGTCCCCATTGCCTAAATAATCAACAATAAAAGAGATAAGGGTGCTCCGTGAAATTGTATCAAGGGCTGCTGTCACTCTCAGACAATGCATCATCATCATTCTCCTCAAGATCAAACCAATCAGCTGGGGCCTCATCATCACTCTCTATCCAGGAGGAATGAATTCAATCTCAGGGTTATAGGAACTTCCATAGGCCCTTCACCCCTTTCACATCTTGTTAAAGAACTCATCCCTCTTCTTCTCCCTTATGACCATCTTTTCATGCTCAATTAATAGATATCGATATGATTCTGCCAAAGATGAGTAGGCTTTCTCAAGCCTAGCCATGGTAGCTTCCTTCTTCTTTTGATCCTCTTTGCACTTCTCATAATCAGACTGTGACACATATGAATGACGAGTGGTAGAGGGCTCTCTCGGTCCTTGGGGAAAACTAGACACAAGCTCCCTGATGGCAGCAATATCAACTCCAATATCTTCAAGTGGACCGGTGGTAGATGGCTTATAGAACTCACGCTCAATTTATACTAACTTTCCTAAGTTAATCTTTCACTTCTTGCCTTTCCCAGGTGCGACCTCCCGTCGAATCCTTAAGGGGTATATGCAGGCCTGGGCACACCCATGTATCTCAAACATACTCCTCAACCCCCTCTCTCCTGCAAATCTCAGTAATCAATGAGGAAAAGAAGAGACGCGTACCACCCTTGTCCTTGAAGTGGTCCATTTCATTGACCATGACCTAACCAACATCTGAAAAAATGCCATCTAAAATGCAAAAACCATTTGAGAACGCAGATCTTAGACTGCTGTCATGTGGATGCAAGGGAAGACTCAGTTACATATAATGTGCAATAAAATATGAGCCTTGAAAGTGTACTCATTCATGGAGATATTGCTTTTTGTTTTCGTCAATGAGACTTTCTTTCAGGGACACAATCTTTCCGCCAACCAACTTCCTAGATTACACCCATTTGATTTGAACTCACCTATTTCTGCATGGGGGAGCCCATAAATATCATTAATTTATTTTGCCCCAAAGTGCACCATTTGTCCCCGGATCTTAATAGTTATGTTGGATGGATTCGAGAAAGAAACTTTGCTAATGTTGGCATAGAATTCAAGGACCCATTGATCATTTGCATTGCATGGATCTGGGGCAAAACACCACCACCTTGTGGCTTCAGGATTGTCATGGAATGCTGTAAGCTTTTTCGGCATATTGTTCAAGCAAATTCCTCTCTCTGGGAGCAACTTTGTCCTTGAAAGATCACTATAGTAGTGAGTGTGGCACTTGGGTGCCATGAATCGGATATGATCATACTTCTCCATGAGATTATCCTGAAAGCACTAGTTAGAAACGACATTAATCATTGACAAATTTATGCACAAACTGTGCCACATTATTTACTAAAGCTCATTGAATGGGTACTTGGTGGTGTTTGGTTAAAAAATTTGGATTGCAGGATTTTTGGCATGAAGGAAACTACCCTCGGTTACCATGATAGCGAGCTATAACTGTGTCCATGTTGGAACAATTATGGTCTAATGACCGCGATTGCGGTAACTGAGACCAGTTCCCACCAGGTTTCCATGTTCAATATTTCCAAATTTTTAGACAACTAGCATGTTCTACAATATGGACTCACATTAAGACCATGAACAAGGCTATTAGGTGATCGATTATGCCCTTTCGAATGCAAAAATCATTATTGAATACTCATTTGGGTGATATATCAAACACTTGGTGTTCACACTCCATTTCTCACACATTTTTGGGTACTCAAGACTTCCCCATTTGTGTGCACACCATACTTTAACAGCTAAACACCACACAAATACCAAGTATGAAAACATGGAAACATGAGAACCAAAGACTTGGGCCCTTTCTACATCATGAATTCTTTGGCCTATTTTAAAAAATCATAGTATTAATTCAAGGCACCTACCAGATTTGTGATGTAAGAAGAATGCAAGGATGATTGGAGTTCTCATAAACTTAGCTAGACTTTGGTCCAATTAGAGAGTAAGATTTGAAAAAGAAGTGTGAGAAAAATAGGGGATTCAGCTGGTCATATAGATAAAGCAGCCACGGTCATAATAACTGAGAGCATTTCTGCTCCCCTGTTTTCCCTTATTCAGCTTAATTCACAAATTGACAGTTTTCCCCTGTTCAGGTTTCAATAAAAAAATTTCACACTTATTCCTTTTTTAAGATCATCCAATGGACTATATAGTGCCACAAATACATGGTTATTGAAATGCCAAAACAAAAATCCAAGGTACAACATCATAAAGAAAGGATACAAGCCACTTTTGTGGTATTTGTGGGTTTTCTCCCACACAATGCCTTATTTAACATCGTGGCATGCCGTTTTCTTTTTTCATTCTCAAGGTGGGTCCTCAAGCCCCCTTCTTTCAATCTCAACATCCTCCATGAACACAACTTGAAGATCCGCAGATTGCTTCTTCGTCTTACAAACCTTGAAAGTGACTTCATCCTCTTGTGCCCTAAACTTCATCTCCCCTATTTCTAAGTTTACAATGGGCCTTCCGATGGCAAAAAATGGACAACCAAGGATGATAGGTACCTCTTGGTCAATTTCACAGTCCAAGACCACAAAGTTCACCGAAAGTATAAACTTGTCTATTTTAACTAGGATATCAAATAAAATTCCCACCGGTATTTTGATAGATCGATCCGCCATCAAGAGTCATATAGAGGTAGCGGTAGGGGCATTCAAACTAAGATTCTTGTAGATGACAAAGGGCACAAGGGTGATGCTTGCACCAAGGTCACATAGGGCTTTTACAAACACATGCATTCCAATGGTACAGGGAATTATGAAAGTTCTGGAATCATCTTTCTTTTCCTCAATCTTGCTATCCACGATAGCACTAAAACCATGGGTGACTTCAATGGTGTTACCTTCAACAAGTTTCTTTTCGACATTAATTTCTTCATTAGCTTAGCATATCCCAATATTTCTCGGGTCGCCTCAAGCAATGGGATGTTTATTAACAGATTGCTAAGCTTGGCCATAATTTTTTTTAGCTTGTCACCCTCCTCTTTTCTTTGCAATCGTTGAGGGAACGAGAGAGGAACTTGTATTGTAGGCCTTATTTCACTTTATGTCTTTCTAACCTCAACCATTTATTCGTTATCTTTCTCATCTTCTTCTTTTTAATTTTGAGGTAACAACTCTTTTGGCTTAGTCTTAGGAGTCTTCCTACTCGATTCTTCTTTCAAGTGATCATCAAGTGTCTTCCTACTCCTAGTGATAATTGCTATGACTTGAGCATCATTCTTTGGATTAGCAACTGTGTCATTAGGGAGTCCACCTCTAGGCCTAACATTTAATTGCGTGGAGATTTTCCCAATTTGAATTTGTAGTTATTTGATGGAGGCGAAGTGAGCCACCACGGTTTGAGAGAGTTTAATGAAGTCACCTTTTAATTTATGGACCATCTTGTCTGTACCTTCCACCCTATTCAAAATTTGGGCCAAAACATCCTCGGTCTTAAACTTTTCAGGGTCAATGGAGCATGACTCTTTGTTCTTAGCTTGATCATGGGGGAAGGGGGGGTCATATAGCCATTATAATCATACTCTCTATTCCTCCAATCCCTATCATGCTGATGGTCCATCCATCCTTGATTCCCACCTTGCCTTTGATGGGTAGAGAAGAAACCCCCCGAATAGTTTACTAAATAATAGATCTCTTTATCCAACTTCTTGGCCTCCTCATAATCCTCATAGGCCTTAGATGCTATGGTATTTATGGATTTTGTGGGTGTACCCATAACATGCATTGTCAAGAGCTCAAGTTGGGTCATCATTTTTGCCATGCTCCCTTCTCTTTCCTCATTCCGCTTTCTTTGTTCTTTGTCAACCACGAATGTAGAGAGAGAGAGCTTTTAGGAACTTCAGTGTCTTGGGTATGCCAACCCTGATATTGCTTCATCACCCCTCTATACAATTGAATTGACACACGGTAGTGCATCTTTACTAGGGAACATCCCTCCGTATTATCCACCACATTTTGTTAAGCGGGTCAAGGGCCCAGCAGAAGATTTGGAGAAGCATCTTATCTGGGACCTCGTGGTTTGGAAATTTTGCCAATTTTGTGTTGAATCTTTCCCATGCTTCAAATAATGGTTCCCCACTCAATTGCCTAAAATTTATGATCTCATCCTGCATTTGGAGCATTTTGGATGGTGGGAAGTATCAGTTAAGAAAAACCTTGGTAAGATCATCCCAAGTAGTGTCTAAACTAGGTAGGAGTGAATAGAGCCACAACACTGCCTCACCCATTAAAGAGAACGGGAAAAGACAAAGATGAATAGACTCTTGTGTGATGTTGAATGGTGTACACACCTCCACAAAATTCTTCAAATAAATATCGGGGTCCTCAAATGCTTGACCACCATATAGCCCCTTCATTTGTAACATGTGTAACACAACACTAGTTATATAGAAAAATCCATTCCCATTAGTTGGTGAGATATGAATTGCGCTTGTTTGACCCTCATCATTTAGTTGTCCCTTGTCATTGAGATGAACATCAAAGTGCCCTTTGTTACTAGTGTTGTCACTCATTGTTGAGTGAATACTATGATCATATACAAAAAAATCAAAAACAACAAAGAAAGTAAATCACACCACCCCGGGTATACCCAAGTAAAAATCACACTACACAAGTGAAATCTATATTCCACTCCCCAACAATGATGACATTTTGATAATGTTCAACTTAATCCCATATTTTAGGGGTAAGGTGATCGTTGTCAATATCCCAACTTGCATTGGGGTCGAATCCATAAGGAGTGAAATGCAAATTTCAAGTCCTATGGGTGCTCTAATTACTAAAGGGATACCTGGAATGCAAGCAAACACAACATACAATAAAAGTGGAGGGGGGGGGGGGAGGGGCCGGGATTTAGTTTGTATCAATTGTTAAGTTATAACAAGCTATAATGACACTTTTAGTTTTAGAATCAAGTTTGGGGAGAACCTTGGGACTATGTCTTCCTAAAGGTATAAAGTGTGTAGGTTAGAGATGGTTCTTCATGATATCTAGTTGTTGAGTGAGAGATAGGATAGCTCAAAAGTATTTGCAGCTAGTTTTTTAACTAAACCTCAAAGATTTCACCCATTGGCTCTTTTGAGCACTTAACAAGTGTGACACACATAGTCACCCAATACTTCAATTGGGCATTCCTATTTCTAGGAAGGTGACCGTGACATGACTTACACTCCATTTGCAATTATTTCTAAGATTGCAAAAGGTAGTAAACCTCATATTTAATTATCCACCAGTGCCTTGTCCCCCTATAGCCCTTTTTCAAGTATGCTATAGGTTTCCATGGGTTCACCTTCATCCCTCTTTCTAGGATGGTGAAGGTTTTCTAGAGATTAGGATTTTGACCCATCAAACCCATTTAGAGATTTGGGGTTTTCACCCACAAAATTCCAACTATTAAACTCAAGTGATAGTGAAATCCATACTCAACAGCTAGAAATCATGTAAACACATCAACACCAACACACAAATACACTTTAGTTCAACATGATCCCAAGACTAAATTACTTAGCTACTCATGAGAAAAGTAAAGAAATATATACCTTAAGGATTATCCAAAGAATCCATTCTGTACAAAACTCTAAGTATTCAAGTCTCCAAAATTGACTACAGTCTTGCCTAATTAGGATTCTTGTTTCAAATTCAAAAATATCTATGAGGTAAGAAATAACAAAAGAAGAAAGGGTTTTTGTGTATATAATGTTTGGGATTCGGCCAAGTGAAATTACAAAACTGCCTTGGGCAACATTCCCACTTAGCCGCGATCACATGAGGTTGTCCGTGACCACAACCAACGTGACCGCAGTATAGTTTGTGATCAAGTTACATTGACCATCTTGACTAACCACGATTGTAAACTTTAGCCCATGATCGCGGTAACAGGTGCTGATGACTGCTTTAAGTCTTCAACTGCACTTCTTTGCTTCCACTTGATCTCTTTTAGCTTCAATTCACCTCTTTTCATCTCGCTAATACTATGCTGCAAAAAATATGGATATTAGTGCATTAAATCATGATTATGTCTCATTTTTTTATACAAAACTTGGTAATGTGCATGGAAGTTGAGTGTAAATGAGTGTTAAAATCACCACTCATCAGGAACCAAAATATATTTGTCAGTATCAAGAGTGCGTAACTTCTACTTAAAACCACATAAGGAGTATTTATAGTACATGAGGAAACCCTATAACTAAAGCTTGTAAGAAATAGGATAAAAAAGGGTTAGAAGCTACTTGTGGTTGCTATATGCGCCCTGTAAGGTAGGCACATATGGTACATACTGCTTGCAGGGTATGTGCATGTAGCGACCGCATGTGTCTGGACCAAAATTTCCTATAGATTTAGTTCTTGGGATTTTTGACTTCTGACACATGCTTTGCCCACATGCAGTCCACATGTGCTACATGCGGTTCAAATACTGACTTGGCATATGCCGAAAGTTATTTTTCAGCTCTTCTTCAATTTACACACATACTTTGGTCATAATCAATCTAGAAAGTGTCCCAAATATCCATAATTGCTCCCATAAGTATCAAAAATCACATTTTTCATATTTTTCATGAACTTAGCATCTAAAACACGATTTCCTGTAAAACATACCCAAAACGCATTATATTTAACAAAACAACCTCATAAACTTGTACATTTTTCTCATTTTAAGAGTCAAAAGTGCTATATTTCTATAGCACATCAATGATCATCACAATTATCTACTCTATATGGACTAGATCATAAGCCTTTTCACTAACTTTTACACTAGTTGGAAAAGATAGCCCAACTTGTTTAGCAAATGGAAAAATATTGCATGTAGTAGTATTTTTAGCATCCAAACCTAGCAATCAACTCCATAATTTATAAGAACCATAGCTAAGTATTTTATGCCATAATTCCATAGTTGTACTATTTAAAGGTATCATATTAAAGAAGCTTGTTCTTCTAGTTCCTGGTAATCCTTTATTCAATAATTAGTACAAGCCATCTCTTTATCTACCAATTTCCTTCACCTTGCCATTTCAGAGATCCTAAATACACAAAAGTTAGAAAAAAAGTTAGCAGAATATTGTAGTTGTTTAGTAGCTTTTGAGACTAGCAAAAAATTATATTTAAACTGTGGAATGTGAAACACATCTATGAGAGTGCTAATATTAGATATGTTACTAGTTTCAGTGTGTGTAACTTTTAACATATCACCATTTGTGATACAAGTATAAAGAGGACAAGGTTTACAAGGTCTTGTAGAAGGTTCAAGCTTTGGATTGTCAAAGGATCAAGTCTCAGATTTGCAAGTGCTTGAAGACCTTTTGGAACCATTAAAAAGACTTGTCCAAATTAAAGAGAGAAAGAGGGATTTCTACATCACATATGAGCCTCAACTAAGGGCATTGTGGTCTTTTAAGACCTCCCTTTTACACTCCAAAGCCCTTCATTAAGGGTATTTAGTCATTGTTATGTATTAGTATAAATAGACCTTTTAGCTTCCATTTTAATTAGTTTTGGCATAATGAATTGAGTGAATTTTTAGATTGTAATCTTAGTGTTAAATTGTAGTCTTATCCTTCTCCTTAAGAGAGGAAAACCGAAACTTGGACCTTGAATATATTTGGAATTGATTTTTTATTTATATTGGGTTATTTGGCAAGAAAGGTGTGCTTGAGGAAGCGTGAGTCCTTTGGGTCACCTAAGAGAGTGGTTTGAGCTCTCATTAGTGAGGTGTGATTGGAGATTTGATACATCTCCTATTGTTAATCACATAGTGGAAGTAAGGGTCTCTCTACTATCTTTAATTTATGCATCTCTTCTTCATCTCTTTTCTTCTATTTGTGTTGTTTTTCCTTTTGTGTGTTTGCTGATTTTTAGCTTCTATTGTCAATTTCGTGTTTTAGCCTTCCTTTAGGATATAATTTGGTATCAAAGCCTTGTTTAGGGTTGTTCCAACATCCCTAAATCTTGATTTTAGTGTTCTTATAAAGAAAATCTCAACAAAAAAGAATCAAAAATCCAAAAATACGAAAAGAAGTGTTGTCTTGTGTTTTTTTTTCTAGATCAAAAATTTCCAAGTTAGATCTACAAGTTTTTATTGTGTTTTGAAAGTTTCTAGTGCTAGATCCTTTCTCTCTAGCACATAGGGTGCCTAGATCTAAGTTTGGAGCAAGATTTGGTTGAATTTGAGCTAGATCCACAATTGTTAGGCCTTGTTTGAAGCTTTTTTGAGGAGGATCTCGTGGTGGGCATATTTTTTGTGATGTGTTGTGGCTGATTTGTGGATATTTCAGCTTTCCTTGACCCAAGGAACCTGGATCTAAAAGAAAAATTAAAGTCAGGGTTCATTTTCCTTGTGGTCAAACTTCAGTCAACTCTTGAATATTCATATTGTTCTTCACCATATTCATGTCTAGTTGAAGAAGAATATTCAAAAAAAGTGTTATATCCACAAAAGGAAAGAGGGAGAGTGAAAACGTTGTGTGTCCAAAAGCATATTCCAAGAATATTCAAGACTTCCAAAAAGATGAGGGGACAAGGGGACAACAAAGTACAATTGAAAGTACCGGGGGGGGGGGGGGAGGGGCATTGTATTCCAACCCATTTGAACTTGAGAAAAAGGCTCCAACCCACCATTTCTTCCCCAATTTTTGTCCGAAAAAACACTCTCCTAAGTGGATCTTTGGCCGAAACTCAAATTTGGAATGTGAAAAAAATTTGCAAACGACAACCAACCACATTGTGCCATGTCCTCACTAGTTGATCAACCTAATTAAGCTCTAAACTAGATTTCTTAGTTTATCCTTTTTGATTCTAGTTTCTTGTGTGTTAAATTCTATCACTAATTAGCAAACTAGTAAGTACCTACTAGGTTGGTAATTATTCTTGAGTCCGTTTATTCGTGTCTTTGCTTTTTGTGTGCTTTTCTCTTTTTAAAGTTGTAGTATTTTGTTGGTTCAAGTTCATGCATCACTTTATTTGATTTGTTTTAAATAAATATCGATTCCGGACCAAACCTTCTCACCTCTCAAGTAACTTGCCAAGTATTACCGATTTTCCAACACTTATGAGACCAAGTGTGAGGTGAGGTTAAGTGTGAGTGATGTGAGGCTTTTGAACTAACTTGTTTGCTCATTTTGTAGGTTATTTTATTTGCTGTTTTTTGCTCTTTTTAGGTACATTTTCCATGGAGTCCAAAGGTACTATTTCCCAACCTTTGGGAAATGATGCTATTGGAGCCTTGATGGCTCGACTTGAGGCCTTGGACCAAAAAATAAATGATAATCACGATGCTGTAATGGGTGATATGGATTCTATGAGGAGTGAAATGGCATCCTTGATGGATGGTGTAATTAGAATGAAAACGAGGGTTGATAGATCATATCTACCAAAGCCTCCACAAAATTTAAACCACCAAGTCCCAAATCCACTTTACCAAGGATACCACACTCCATAAAATCCCATGCCACAAATCCAAATACATAACCAATGTAATCCAATGCCTCCTCTCCAAGATCCACTAAATCAAAATCACCTCATACGACTAAGAGAAGAGATGGTGATAAAATTCAAGGGTGATTGGGTCGGTTTTCAAGATGGAGAGAAACTTAATATTGAGGTACAAGAAAAATGTGAAGAAAAGAAGGAAAGGGAAAGCAAAACCGTGGGTAGTGAAGTTGAA
The DNA here is from genome assembly GCA_030864225.1 of Capsicum baccatum var. pendulum. Classification (NCBI taxonomy): domain Eukaryota; kingdom Viridiplantae; phylum Streptophyta; class Magnoliopsida; order Solanales; family Solanaceae; genus Capsicum; species Capsicum baccatum. The sequence goes on from CM061558.1 coordinate 155,231,548, forward strand.
AAGAAAAAAATTGCTTGATTGTGGATCTTGTCCACAAAGAACCTTTGTCACTTCTTAACCCAAAAGCTAGAATTTTGCCTAGCTTTGATTCTTATTATGTGCAGATACTAGATGAAATGATAATCAAGAAGGATCTAAAAGGAGTTCCACATGAAAGCATGATAAATGAACTAGAGACTCCTTTGACCAAGAACGCCAAAAAAGTGGACTGCCTAAGCCATACCCAAGGTGACTTCACTACTCTCTACACTTCCTTGAATTCAAAATGTTGTGATTTAGTGTCTAGTGAAGTGATTTTAGGTTTGTAAGTGCTTACCTCTTTCCTTAATAACTCTTTTGTTGTTAATAATGATCAACTTGCTCTTAAAACTAGTTTACTACTTGAATTTGGGAATTGTGGGATTGAAAAGCCTCAAGTTAGTATTGATGTTTATAATGTTGATCTTGATAATGAATATGGTCCCTTAAATTTCTTGTGTGATGAGAACCTTGCTATTAATTGTGTTCTTGGTGATCATGTGTATGGAGAAATTATGGATGATGAAATGTATGTTGTTAAGAGAGGCTTACTAAGCCGTAGGTCCTTATCCTTGTGTGCTAGTCTTCCCTTAAGAACAAATGCTTTGTGTGAGTATGATACCCTAATAAATGGAATGAGTAGCTTCGGATTATTTTCTTGGCCACTTCACCCATTTGATCCCGATGTACTAATGGGGTGGGGAAGGGATTGTTTTGGATTGTGCTTATTTTCCCTTGATGTTTACCTAATCCCTATTCTTTGTGATGCATATACTAATTATTTCATGGACAAAATAAGGGATTTATGGTTGTATGTCAAATATGTACCCCCTTGGCATGATACTCTAGTGCAAGGGATGCTTAACCATGACCTAGACCCTTGCTTACTATTACCCTTTGACCCTGGAATACTTTTGAGATATGAAATTTGTAGTTTTGCGTCATGCTTAATTACTTTTGATGTTGATGCCATTCAATTCATTTGTATCCGTTATGCCAAGCTTTTTATGCCAAATACCAAGGATACGTAGATGTATGTTAAGTGTGAACCACCTTGGAGTAATGACATAATTGTGGTGCTAATTCTAACCCTCCTACCAAGAGGATTGTGTGATTTTTTAATCTCTCTTTAGTTTTGCAAGATTTGAATTTGAGGACAAATTCCTTTCAAGAAGGAGAGGATGATATAAGCGTAAAGGGCACAAGGTTTACAAGGTCTTGTAGAAAGTTTAAGCTTTGGATTGTCAAAGGATCAAGTCTCGGATTTGAAAGTTCTTGAAGACCTTTTGGAACCATTACAAAGACTTATCTAAATTGAAGAGAGAAGGAGGGATTTCTACATTACATAGGAGCCTCAACTAAGGGCATTGTGGTCTTTTAAGACCTCTCTTTTACGCTCCAAGGAGCACCCTTCATTAAGGGCATTTTAATCATTGTTATGTAATAGTATAAATAGACCTTTTAGCTTCTATTTTGACATAATGAATTCAGTGACTTTTTAGATTGTAATCTTAGTGTTAGATTGTAGTCTTCTCTTTTTCCTTTAGAGAGGAAAACCAAAACTTGGACCTTGAATACATTTGGAATTGTTTTTTTACTTGTATTGGTTTATTTGGCAAAAAAGGTGTGCTTGATGAAGTGTGAGTCCTTTGGGTCACCTAAGAGAGTGGTTTGAGCTCCCATTAGTAAGGTGTGATTGGAGATTTTATACATCTCTTTTTGTTAATCACATAGTGGAAGTAAGGGTCTCTCTACTATCTTTACTTTATGCATCTCTTCTTAATTTCTTTTCTTCTATGTGTGTTGTTTTTACCTTTATGTGTTTGCTGATTTTTAGCTTATATTGTCAATTTCGTGTTTTAGCCTTTCTTTAGGCTATCAATTTGGTAACACAACCTTCAGATGATGTGTTGACTCAGATATTGATCCTTGGTTTAGAAGTTTAATATCTGCAGTCATGTGTGATTAGTAGCACCTATGTTAATAATCTATTCATGTGGATCATTTGTGACTTATTGAGCACTACAAGTACCTGATAAGTTTGCTGAATTAGCCGAGGGTGTTGATGCTATGCTCTGCCCTTGAGCTTGATTCTGCAACATTTGATAAATCTGCTTATATTATTCAGGTATAAATCTTGGTGGCATGGCTATAACATCTGCCCCTTGTATTTTGTAAGCTAATTATGATGTTTGAGTAGCACCTTGAGATTGCATTTGTTGTGGCTGACAATCCAATCCTCAGCTATGGCATTATGTGAATAAGGAACCGTTTATTTTTTCTTAGACCTATGATTATAACCCTTCCCGTGACCATAGTTATTCCTATAATATTCCCTTTCTTATCACCATGCATAGGATGTCCTAGTAGATAACCAACCAACTAAAAACAATCAATCTTATTATGTCCATTTAGCTTGCAACAATCACATACTGTATTATGATTATAGTTGGAGGTATAACTTATTTTCCCTTTCTGATATCCACCCCCTGAGTGACTAGACTTAGAGTATATGTCTTCAATATCAACTATGTTAGGTGAAATACCAAAAAGAACTGTGGCATTGATAGTTTGAGCCACAGACTTCTGACATTCATCACTCATGATCATGGAGTATTCCATGTTGACAATTGGTAATGGTTTCATTAGCAATTTCTGACTTCTTTCCTTAGAGTATGTGTCATTTAATCCTATTAAAACTTGGTATACCTTTTGTTTCTGGAGATACAACACAAATTATCGTGACCTCTCACAACTGCAAGTAGGGGATGACACCATAGAATCAAACTCATCCCATAAGTTTTTTAGTTTAGTAAAGTAGACAAAAATAGACTGAACTTCTTGAGAAATTGTAGCAACCTATTGATGAAGATTGTATGTTCTTGAACCATTAATTTTATCAAATCTTTTCTTCTAAATCTTGTCAAATAAGGTGGACATTAGATGCATATACTATTCCTCCAAGAAGATCAGAAAAAAAATTCATTAATCATGATAGGACTACCGCATTAACTCTTCCATTGATTTCCCAATTCGGTAGAAAAACTATCTTTTGTACATAACCCATCAACCATGTCAAATTTGTTAATACCTAATAATACAATCCTAATTGCTTTACTCCAGAAAACATAATTCTCACTTCTTTTCAATTGAAATGAGACAAGAGAGTTACCTAAAGCATCAGCATCTAATAAATGCAGAGGATGATTAATATCTAGAGTTACAACAGACTAAAAACTATTATTTATAGGAACTGAAGGAGTTGCAGTTGAATTCATGGATTGAGATTCCAGAAATTGCAAACTAGATTCACACAAAATATTTTTGAAATAAAGAAAGATTGTAGGATCATTTAAGAGCACTGATTTGATTCAGTAATACTTTAATATCATGATGAATTAATGATAAAGAAGCAGTAATAGATAAAGATGGTGGTGATGATAAAGAAAAGAAGAAGAAGAGAAGGAGAGAGCAAATGAGAGAGAAGAAAGAAACTGTTAATAATTATTATTCATTGTGTTATAACTAATACATACTACCTGTATATATATAGAGTAGTGAACTTGTAGAGGCTAATAACTAACTTCCTAACTAACTTTGTAACTAATTGCCACTTTGCTCCTTCATTATATTTGCATACATACATATATAATACAAGTATCAACTTAGCTCCCCAACTGATATATATTAATAGGAAACTAAAGAACAAACACAAATTTATTTTGGAGCAACAACATGTGAAGGTTTATATAATCCCATAACACATTAAATTTTTTTTTATAATCTTATAAAAATTATAGGACTCTAACAATTTGCAATACATTGTATAATTAATGCAAATCAAATAGCATAATATAGAAAGGATATGACCATAAATATTTGTAAATCAAAGATGCAAAGACTAAGAATTTTGTAGTTTGTCAATGAAGAGGATTAAGAAATAGAGAAAAGAATAGCCAAAATGTAAAAGTAATTATTGGAGTACGGCAGGTTGATGTTTATACCAAATGATAAACATGCCAAATACTCCATTCGTTCTCTTTTATTTGACATATTTTGACTTAACACACCCATTTTGAAAATAACCATTAATATATCTATTTTATTATACTCCCCTTATTAATTGATGTTAATAGTATTATTTTGAAAATAGTTTGGAGATAAACAATTAATGTTAAGGGTAAAAAGAAAAATTACTTTTATCTTTTCTTGATATGTCAAAAGTGACAAGTAAAATAAAAATTTATTTTAGAAATAAGTGACAAGTAAAAAGGAATAGAGGAAGAAAAAATAGTCTATCTACGAGGCCAGGCTAAGGGAAAACTACCAAAATCTTCTCTTGTTATAGCCAAGGTTATCCAGGGGTGGATCTACATGTCGGGTGGGGGTTTGTGGAAACCACCACCCGCTACCATAGATCCCATAAATATATTAAAAAATAGAATAAGTAAATAAAATTCTATAGATGGGAACCCATACATGAACTGAAGACTAGCTTAGTGACATAAAAGGGACCCTTGAGTTGCTTATCTTTCTACTGTAGTCTTGTCTTTTTTTATTATTATTACATAGTTAATTTATTTTATGAGAACCCACAAATTTAAAGTTCAAGATTCGCCTCTGAATTCCAATCTATACATGCTGAGTCCTCTCTCTCTGACTCTTCTTAATGTTATGATACGGTAGATTGCTTGCAATACCTCTAATTCACTCATTAAGATATAGGTATGTTGTTAGTGTCCCTGTAAATCAATTTATGCATGGAAATTGTGACTCTTATTTTTGCATTGTCATATTTTTCATAATTATGTGGTACCTTATCTCCTGGACCTCTTCTATATTTTTCTTATGTCTCGATACCCGTTATTCTACTATATAACCTACTCTCTGTTCTTGGCTCTTCAAAAGTAAAACCCTCATTTAGTGGTGTCAAATGGGTGGGTTGGGTAGAGATTGAAGATATTAAATAGGTTGAATTGAATATCGGGTTGGGTCATGACCTGCCCAAATTTATTTTAGATTGAAATGAGTAAAAATCGGATTAGGTCTTGACCTGCCAATTTAACCCGCCTAGTTTAAAAAATATTAGCATATTAATATTTACCTCTTGGAAAAAACATAAATTTGAATGAGTTTGAAAGTTGGGTGGGTGGGTAGGAGAGCGGGGGTGGGGTAAGAATATTTTTTTAAAATAAAATTTATTTTTTAGGGAGGGGTGTGGGGTAAGGGGTATGAGGGGTAGGGTTTATGTAAAAAAATTTTTTAAAAGAAATTTATTTTTAAAAATAAATAAATATTTTTTCTTAAAAAATTAATATTTTTTTTAAAATTGGGAGCGGGCGGGGTGTAGGGATGTGGGTATGGGGTGTAGGGGTTAGGAAAAGGAAGGAGATTGAGGTAAGAGTTTAAAAAAACTATTTTTTTTTAAAAAGTACTTTTTTATAAAAAATATACGTTTTTTGGGAGGGATGGGGAGGGAAAGGGGGTATGTCATATAAGGGAGGAGGGTGTAGGGAGTAGGGAGAGATGGGGGTTGGGGAAAGAATAATTTTTTTGTTCAAAAAATAAAATTTATTTATTTACTTTTAAAAATTAAAAGATTTTTTATTTCTTAAGGTGGGGGTAGGGGTGGGGGTTCGGGGTAGGATGAGGGGAATAGGGATGAGGTGGGGTGGGGACAAGAAGAAAATTTATAAAGAGCTTTTTAAGAAATAAAAATAATTTATTTAAGAAAGGCGGGGTAAGTTGGCTTGCGGTGGGGTTGGGGTAAGGTGGGGCTGAGGTGAGGTGAGTGATTTTGAGAACGGAAGGACACATTGTCACTTTCTTTCCTATTTTCATTAAGAAAATAATTTGTCTACTAAATAGATTGAAGTAGAAATTGATTGGGCTCATTTGAACCCAATCTGAAAATGGGTTGGGACTTAATGAATTGAGATTTACCCAATAGCAAATTATCTTGAACCCAACCCATAGAGTTTTGGCCAGGTTAAACGTGTCAACTCAATTTGGTTTCATTTTGACACACCCTACTCTCACCCAATATTCATCCGTTCACCTGGAGAATTGTTCCACCTATGATATACTGAAGCTAAGAAGGAAAACACTAGGAAAATCCAAAATAACCATGAGGGTGGGGGTGTTGTTACATAATGGGACCAGACCGAACTGGTCATAACACAAAATGAGATTTTTCTTTTTTCATGTAACTATGAATTTAACGATAATATAATAAAATTTAGAAAATGATCAAATAAATAAAGGTTATATTTAAAATAATAATATAATACAATAGGTAACAACCATCCAAACAAGTAGAGTTGTAATCCACCATATCTACTGTTTGTGCATGTGAATGTTTCTTCTAATGTTATGAATAAAGAGATCTTTGCTGGATTGATATGTTGCACAAATAAACAAGACTCCACACACACAAAAAAGACACGCAAATAACCATCGATCTTTCTACAGATGATGGTTTTACCAAGCAGCAGAAACCAATATTTTGGTTCAAAAACATCTATATCTTAAAGTCACTCTTTTAAAAATCAAAATAGCACAAATGTAAAACCAGAAGAAAATTTGAAAGAGAATAGAACATTATAATATAATTGATTAAAAAACAGTTTGTTCATATTAAGTGACATCTTCTAATTAATCTATGTTATAAACTTATATATTAAAATAACAAATAGCAAGGAGGGATACGTGAAACAAGAGTGCAAAATATGGTCGATTTCTTTCATTGATTATGGCTATATATATAACCAAAGGCAAAAATAGAAACCATATAATAATGGAAAGGGTGTCGTGTGACTAGGCCCTTTTGTCTATCACAATGTATGCCACATGTCTTTCCAAAAGGACACATGACATCCAACTTTACAACACTCCCTCTTGGATATCCATGTAAAGAAATTTTCTGAATACGTATTTGAGTGCTGCCTTATTAAAAACCTTATCAGGAAAAACCAGTGGGATAAAAACCTTGGTTAAGGAAAAATGAGTACAACACGTATTCTTACTCCCCTTGATGAAGACCCCGTTACAACTGGTTCAGTCTTCGCATTTCAATCTTATGTACCATCTTCTTGAGAGTTAAAATTGGTAACGACTTGGTGAACAAGTCTGCTAAATTGTTACTTGAATGGATTTGTTGTACATCAATATTGCCATTCTTCTGGAGATCATGTGTGAAGAATAACTTTGGCGAGATGTGCTTCATTCTATCTGCTTTTAAAAAGTCTTCTTTTAATTGAGCTATGCATGCTGTATTGTCTTAAAAATATGACTATGAAACCTCGATATTGAGCTTCAGGATGCATCTCTCTTTAATGGAATGTATTACTGATATCAGCCATATGCATTCTCTACTTGTCTCATGAATAACTATTATCTCAGCATGACTTGAAGAAGTAGCAACAATAAATTGCTTTGTAGATCGCTATGATATTGTAGTACCTTCATATGTAAACACATAACCTGTTTGAGATCTTGCTTTATGTGGGTCAGATAAATAACATTCAGCTGCATGACTAACAAGATCTAAACAATCTTTGTTAGTATAAAATAGACTCATATCAATAGGACCTTTTAGATATCACAATATATGCTTACCTCTGTTTTAATGTCTACATGAAAGAGAAGAACTGTACCTAGATAGAAAATTAATAGAATGGGTTATATGAAGCCTTGCGCTATCAGCAAGATACATAGGTATACCAATAGCATTGAGATATAGTACTTCAGGACCAAGAATCTCCTCACCCTCTTTTGGAGGTCTGAATGAATCCTTACTCACTTCAAGTGAGACTATTAGAGTATGAATGTGCTTTGTCCTTATAAAATTGTTTCAAGACATTCTCAGTATAGGCAGATTGGTGGATAAAGATCTCATATGCTAAATGTTCAATCTGCAGTTCAAGACAAAGTTTTACCTTTTCATGACCTTTCGTTTCGAGTTCTTTCTTTAGATATTCAACTGCCTTTTGGAACTTTTTTGGAGTTCCAATGAAATTTATGTCATCGACATAAACAGTGAGTATAAAAAAATCTGATGATGTTTTCTTAATAAAAATGTAAAGACAAATAATATCATTTATGTAACCTTCGTTTATCAAGTACTCACTAAGGCGATTATACCGCATACTCCCTGATTATTTTAAATCGTATAACAATCTTTATAATTTAATGAAATATAATTCTCGAGACTTTGAACTATATGCTTTAGGCATCTTTAATCCTTCTGGGATTCTCATCTAAATTTCATCATCAAGTGAATAACTATTCAATACGAAATATATGGCATCTTCTAGTGTCAGGACTATAGGCCAAATAAACCTTATCCTTACCAAGAAACATATTTCACTTGATAATTATTTCTACGTTAGCATGCTTAAATAAATGTATAATTTACATTCTCATAATATTATATAATATTGCATGCTATTGTACTAAAGATATCATCGATAATATATTATTTGTATCGGTTCACATTACTATAGAACTTATTGAGATCTCATTACATTATTATTTTCCATTACCTGAACCTCTTCTGGAGGTTTCACAAAGCATTATGTCGCCGCTCTTCAAGAGCATATTGCCTCTTTCTTATGATCATTTGTTCTATTTTCTTTTCAAAAATTGTTTTATTTGGAACCAATTGATCTACCATGCTTCATGCATGCTATAGACTCTGTCCTTTAGGGACACATAGTAGGAGCATCTGCAACTAAATATAAAATTAATTTTGGGCCAGCAAATGCTTCTGGCATTTGACTAGAATTATCTTTTAAATGAGGATCGTACTAACGATAATTATCAACATATTCCTTAGATGCTTATTATCTCCCCCTTATGTTAGAAAAACTAATATATACTCCAATTTACTTTGGAGAATCCATCTTTGTGAATTATGGTATATCTATTAATTACATACCGCATGTCAAAAAGCTATTAGATGGAAAATTAATGGTTTCTGACCCTGAACCAATTTAGAGGGAAGAATTGATCATAATTTATTTGTCTGATTCACACAAGTGCTATTGTATGCAATATATATTTTAGATCAATACTTTTTATCTTTGTTCTCATAAGCAATGGTTTAGCTATTTATATAACGCATTCAATGCTAAACCAACTTGAATATAACCAGCATTATCAAGATCAAGTGTCTTGATTACGTTATTTGAAAATTATGCTCTTGACTCAATTTAATTGAGAAGGAAACTTTATGAATGTCAAACTACAGGTTGACAATAAACGTACATGTGACCATCTTATGAATGCATCATATCAAATGAAGGGTGAATGAGCCCTAATTCACCTTTTACGTTTTTTAGAATTTAGGAAATTCAGTCCCAACATTAGCTATTTTAATTAAATTATCATGATAAAAAGTAATAGTTCTTTGAACAATCTTCTAGTTCTTCATTATATGTCTAAAACTCAATATGCTCATCATCAGGATGACAAAATCATTCACGCAATAAATAGAACTAATAAATTCTAAATTTATCATGGCATGAGTTATTTACTAGAGTAAAAGATCTACTACTTCGAGAGTAGTTTGCAAGATTTTACTATTGCAGAATCTTACTACTTTGGGAGTAAATATCATATTTACTACTTCACAAGTAAATATCAGATTCACTACTTCTGGAGTAAATTTCAAGGTTCTATTATTTCAGGAGTAGATTTAAGATAAATTCCAGACATACTATTTCGGGAGTAAATTTCAAGATAATTCTTTCTACTCCTTCTGAATGTGGTTTTCACAATCAAGTGCATATTTTTATACCTTACTAAATATCATATTCACCTCAGGGAATGGATCTGTAATTATAACATTTATCAAAAATTCTCATTCCTTGAGAATGAAAGATAATTAATAATTTATCAAAAGTTTTCATACTTCGAGAATAAAATATAATTATTACAATGTGCCTTAAGCATATCAAACGATGATACCTTAGGGCTTCTTTGAATATTTTGCTACTTCAGGAGCAAATCGAGGTATACGTATAGCTGTAGAGAATTTTTTCTATCATATCTTTAATTTCATATTTACTACTTCAGAAGTAAATTTATAATTTTTCACTTCAGGAGTATTCATATATTCTTCAAGATGAAAATATAAATAAAGTAAACATTATAGTATTACTAGCACATAACGTATTACACAAACTTTATTTATTTACAAGATTAGTGAGATACTATTAACAGAAATGTAAGCTAATACAACTTAATAGGAAAGTAAAACATCAGACTATCTCATATTCATCATCTACAGGATGATTACCATGTCCTTCAGGGATTGTAAAAAAATCTGAGACATTTAAATTCATGGGCTTAACATTATCTTCAGACATAAAGTTTGCCTCAACGTCATTATCTGTTTTCTTAAGGGATGTCTGATAGAGTTTCACTAGATGCTTTGGCGTATGACAGATACGCGATCAGTGTTCCTTTGCTCCACATCGATAACATCTATTTTCAGTGTTCGTCCTTGGGGATGGTTCAAGAGCTTCACCCTTATTTTTGCACTGCTGGTGATGAAGGTCATTATTTATTGTAAGGCGATCACCATGAATAAAATATCTACTTCTTCCACGACTATGACCACGACCACGACTACGACCACGACCACGACTGGGGTCAGGGATTCTTTCACTTTTGCAACAACAACAACAACAACAAACCCAGTGTATTCCCACCTGGTGGGGTCTGGGGGGGGTAAGATGTACGCAGGCCATACCTCTACCTCTAAAGAAGTAGAAAGGCTGTTTCCGATAGACCCCCGGCTCAAGACACAAGATACCACACAAATACAAGTAAAACACCGAGCAAGGTTACAAGAATACATAACATAAATACGACAGTCATAAGTAAAAGAAAACAGAGGAATGCACCCAGATTCGTACTAAAACAAGTAATCACGGAATCATAACCAGGATACTACCCCCAGCAAGTAAATCCATACACTAGCGGCCCAAACTGGCCCTAGTCCTCCGCCCTAATTCGCGTCCTCCAGACCTTCCTATCTAGGGTCATGTCCTCGGTAAAATGTGTAGTATTCACTTAAGAAAATATAGCAGTACCAGGAGATCGACTTTCATGATTTCTCATTAAACGTTCATTATGTTGTTCAACAACAAGAAGATGAGCAATCAATTCAGAATATTTTAAAATCCCATTTCTCGATACTGCTGTTGCAGGAGCATACTCTATGCGGGAAAAGTAGGAAATATTTTCTCTAACATGTCGTGATCAGTTATATTTTTCGGCATAAATTCAACTGCGATTTAATTCCAAACATTGAAGAATTATAATCAGTTATATTTTCAAAGTCCTATAACCTCAAATGAGTCCACTCATAATATGCCTGTGAAAGGACGACCATCTTCAGGTGGTCGTATCTTTCTTTTAAATTATTCCACAATATAAGTAGATCCTTAATTGCGAGGTATTTTATTTTCAGACCTTTGTCAAGATGATGACGAAAAAATATCATGGCCTTAGCCTTGTCTTAATTTGATGTCTGATTTTAATAATGTGTTATAAAATTATATATTAAAATAACAAAATTGTAAGGAGTAATATGTGAAAGAGGAGTGCAAAATTTTCTCTATTTCTTTCATTGATTATGACTATATATATATATATATATATATATATATATATATATATATATATATAGCCAAAGACAAAAATAGAAACCATAAAATAATGGAAGGGGTGTAGTGTGACTGCCCCTTTGTCTATCACAATGTATGCCACATGTCTTTCCAAAGGACACATAGCATCCAACTTTACAACAATCTAAATATTAAAGTGTTTCTTTTTAAATTATTGATGTTGACAGAATGACGCTAACATAGTAGTCTTCTTTGTTGCTTGGAGTAAAAAAAATTACTGAAAGATCAAACCAAAATCTTAGTAAATTAAAAGATCAAACCAAAATATTAGTAACAGTGAACAATGACTACAAATGTCACTACGATGGATAATGAAAGTGAAAAAAATCTAAAATAATTCTTTACCTAGAAATTAGCAAAAAGAATAAGATTCAAAGACAAACACATATAGGTGACACATGATAAACAAGTGTGAATTTCATATCCAAATGAACAACCCATCTATTCAAACTTCTAGCACATTTGATTATCGAACAAATGATTGACATTTACGGAGCAAGATAAACAGTGGATGTGAAAACTACAACTTGAATCAACTTCAATTATCCCGTCGGTACTAATCATATCTATATATGCATGTTCTTTTTACATAAGCATATTTTGAATTATTTAAAATAAAATAAATAATTTATTGTAGATTAATTGATTGTACAAATTGTTTAACATATTTATTCACGTTCTATGAAAATAATTACTTGAATATAATTTGTGTTAACAATTTAATCGAATAAAATATTCAAACACTATCCGCGTATAAACTTTAATTCTCTTTGGATGGCATAAGCATGGAGATAATGTATTAAATCTTCGTCTTTTCTAATGAAAAAAAAGAGTTTAGATTTTATCTGGCATTTAAAATGAAAAGTGTGAATACATTAATTGTGTTGTATAATGTGTGGAATGGTGCTTATCTATTGTATCCATACGAATCGTAGCAATTTAATATATCAAGATATATTAACCACAAGTGTAATATTTGATTATTAAAAATTAGATTATTTTATCTATTGCAAAGATTTTTAATGACTTGCAAAAAGTTCAGATCACTTATCAAAGATTCTTCACAATTTAATATAATAATGTAAACACAACATCTATTTTATTGTAAACACATATATATTTTACCACCAGAAGTTTCAAGTGGTTAATGAATCATCATTTTTGTGTATGTCATGCAGTACCTTCCTTGCTATCAGAGGCTAATAGAGACCCATCGATTTGAACCATATTTATAGACGATTTTTTTTTAATTTTTCTATATTTAAAATATGTTCTTACTTTTAAAGTTAAATCTTTAAAAAATCTTTGATTACTTATTTAAATTTTTTAAAAATTGAGGACTTCTTATATTTTTCTTATTCTAACACTTTTATATTATTTCTAGATTTTTTTCTTCTTAAAATCAACTTTACTTGATTTAGAATTCTTAAATTAATAAAAAAGTATTAGTTAACATTAATTTTGATGACTTCTAATAAGAAAATATTTTACTATACAATATTTCTAAAGCCCTTCACACTTTTCATAGAGTATAGATATTTACTAGACATTAAAGCCCGTGCTTGCATGGGCACAACATATGCTACTTTTTTTGTGGTACAGATAAATTTTGGAGAGTCAATTAGTTTTTTCTTCTCTGATTTTTAAATATTTTAAATTATTGATTATAATGATATATAATACTTTGTTATATAAATTTTAGATAATATATGTTACTCTCGCTGTTTCAAGAGGATCAATCAAAGTTTTTGTATAATTTAAAGATTTTTGTATGGTTTTTAAATATTTTAAATTATTAATTATTGTGATTTATAATACTTCAATATAACTTTCAGATAATATATGTTACTCTATTTGTCCCAATTTATGTGACACTTATAGAATTAAGAGAGTTAATCAAATTTTTTATATATACTTTTTACATATTTTCAGTTGTTAATTATGGTGATTTATAGTACTTGCTACGAATTAATTTTCAAATAATATACGTTACTCCCTCTGTCTTATGTAACCGTGATAGTATTTGGAGAATAAATTAAATTTATTATATGTTGTTGAATATTTTAATTTGTTAGTTATTGTGATTTATGATACTTTCTACTTCATTTCCAAATAATATATGTTACTACGTCTATCATAGTGTATGTAACACTTATAGAATTTTGAGAGTCAACCAATATTTTATATGTTTTTAAAATTTTTTAAGTTAAAATTATTGCAATTTAAAGTAATTTTTTTGTAATTTTTAAATATATATCAAATTAGAAAAATAAGATAAATAAATTTAAACGAAGAAGATAAAAAAATTACAAAGAAGAGGCAGCGAAAGCTGGCAGGAAGACCTCCACCTACTTCCTACAACTTCTCTGTATAATAGAATATATATATATATATATATATATATATATATATATATATATATATAGAGAGAGAGAGAGAGAGAGAGAGAGAGAGAGAGAGAGAGATTTTCATGTCAAATATTTTACTTAATTACGAGGTATTTTTTTTAATTCACATTATCTATCTTTCAAGGTTTAGGAATTGTAGTGTCTGCTTGTTTAAACTTTTTCTTTTATCATTTTCAAATATCTCACTTATGAACCTGTTTGGATGAGTTTATATCTTATAACCATCTCATTTCTTATCTCAACCTCATAATCAATATCACCTTATCAATATCATCAAGATTATCACATCAGCAACAATATAACAATTCATCTCAACATTATTTCGGCATGTTCTTAATATTATCATCAATATCATCTCGACATCATCATCTACGTTAATATCATCACATTAACTTTAATATCATGCTCAGTATCATATGCAAATGCAATACGTAGTCAATAGTCACAAATAATGCTCGAAAGCAGATTAGAAACACTCAATTCACATATAAGCATCGAGTCAAGCAAAGTTTTATTACTATTAACCCTATAATACCGAAGGATATTCAGACACCTATCTTATACGTTTGCCTTCATGAACATATCTATAAGCATATACGAGACACATAAAGTCTAGACCCCAAATGACACTCAACAACTAACATTCACCGACATGCGCTCGTACTCAGGGGTTATCAGCTATACTTTTCCTAACCACGCCAATCTTGAATACTAGGGCCACATCTCTCTCTTTCCCTTCTTTCTAACCTTGTCTATATTCAAACCTATTTACAACTATCCATAACCACATATGTACAATTTCCCATAACTTCTCCAACTAATTCAAACCTATCACTACCCTCAGGCCTCTACTACCCCGCTTGTTTTTATCCCCAATAGGACCTTAACTAATTTTTTATGATTCACTAATAACCTACTTTGTCCATAACTCAAACACATTTCATGTATAGGTCATCCTAATCCTTTCTCTTACCCACAAACTACATTTGCATTCATTGGCATACCTCCAACTTATATGAACATATATTTTGAGACTATTAAGAAACAACTAGCTCAATAATACAATATCTAACATTACACAATTGTAACTAAATTTGGTTATTTATACTTCGTCCATCCAAACTCCATGTTTGAAGGCCTAAGACATGAAATCTCTCGATATTACTATTGTTATTATTCAAATCTAGCCCAAGTTTACTATGATTAAATTATAATCTACCTCGTAGATGAATCCCACAACTACGGATAGTGGAGAGTTGTCCCATGCTCCTCTAGACTTTTCTTACATTGGAATCCTATTAAGAATGCCTTGAAATTTCCCTCATGGAATATGGTATCTAAAATTTCATCATTGTAGGTGTTACATTTATTAGGGATATTTTTGGAGGAAGGAACGACCCAAGAAGGTTCAATTAAAAGAGGGTTTATTAACCCTCAAATTGGCTACTGCTCGAGTGCCGCTGTAGTGGTGGATCTACCGCTACAACAACGAGCAACAAGCTTGGTCCAAATCTTTAAAATTTTTGGTTCAATTAATACTGGGCCCCTTTTTTTAATGAAATAATTTTTATTAAGTCCAGAATGAGGACTTTTATTAGTCGCAAAACTTTTTTAAGAATGGTTTTAAACATAACAACGATTTGGATCATTAAAGTTAGATATAAGTATTATAACAACCCTGTTATAATTCCTGCTTTATCTACATATCTCCTAAATGATAAGGGATAAGAGTCCTTAGCTATCTAGATCACTAATTATCTAATTTAATACAACCTTTTATAATTTATCATGTACATTATGGTTGTATATATACGATATGTGATCTCCTATTCTTATATAATGAATATATTATAGTTCTCATAATTATGGTCCTATAGAAAAATTGAGACTAATGTCCCATGGCTTCACAATTGTTCTCAAGTCTTACTAAATAGTTTACATAGAGAGGCTAGATTTAACTGAATAGTTTAAACTTGGATTAGTGTCACAACCCAATTGCTCAAGTCTTGATGGTACCTACTATAACCCACCAATAGATAAGCTAACCGTAGTTTGAAACTGCTAGTAACAAACTAGCAAGAGAAATGGAAGAAAACAATGAAATAAATATAATAAAGAGCTAATATATATAAAGAAACCCCAAATCCTGGTGAAGTTAGTACAAGACCTTATAATACAATAAGGGCAAAGTGAAATACTAAATAAATAAAAGTACAATCCATATCTGAGTACAACATAAAGATCAATCTCATCCATAAGAGGGAGAGTAGTAATGCTCCAAATGTCAGGATCTCACCCTAAATTTCTGATCCATAGCTGCTCCACACGATATACACACTAATGACGAGAACTCGTACAATGATCTGCAGGCTGTACAAGTGTAGTATGAGAACAAAACATGTGGTTGATGATAGGCGAATTTACGCGCCTATATCAATATATTTTGCCCATATTTTAGCCTAGTTTTGAGAACTAATTATCTATTTCATACACTTTTAGTCCTTTTTCCTGTAAATGAGCTAACAAATGTGATTAGGAAAGTTTCAGGTATAAATGATGCAAAATACAGCAATTTATGGCTTACTTGACGCAAAAGAAAGCTCACAAACGAGATGGAAAGGAGCTGGACGCCTAAAGGACTAAATCTGCTGCATGGAAAATCTGTCCCGGGCTAAAACAGCATTTCTGAAGACTTTGGGACTTACAGACACAAAGCTGGATTTTTGCCATAATACATTAACCTAGTGCAATTAGGTTATGTGTTTTATTATTCTATTTGGATTGGAATTTTGTAACCTTACCCTAGTACATTTGGGTCAAGGATTTCATTAGTATATTAGGATTTGGTTATTTATTTTATTAGTTTAGTAGGAGTAGGATAGGAGTATTATAAATACCCTATCATGTTAGAGATTTTTATCACATTCCGCATTCATCACATTCTTACAATTCAATTAACTCTTAACTTAAGACATCTTCCTACAATACATTCTTCATTCTTCTATTCTTAAATTCCACAACAAGAGAATCGTTACTTGCTACGGAATCACTAAAACCACACGCCAAACACCCACTATTCACGCCATCCACCATGCAAAACGTGATATCCTTCGCATTCATGGGTAACTAAACCTCTTAGTTGGGGTTATGGAAGCCGAATGAGTTACTATCTATTGCTATGAGCTTGTGAGTTCAAGACACGTATATTGCTTATATCATTATTCTCTTCATCTTAAATCTATATCCTTTGCGGTTCAAACACAAGAACACGCCATTCTAACATCTAACCTGTTCGAGAGAAAGGTTATTTGTCTGGAAAAGAGATAATGTCAAGGTAGTAGGACACCCTTTCCTATTAAAAAGCTAGTGCCGTACCTGGACTAACTTCTTGGAGAATTCGTACCGCTAGACACGCTTTAAGCTCGAGAGAGTTAAAGTGAAATAGTCCTTGTTTAGGTCGAGAGACGCTTGGATTTACCATCGACTACAATTCTCTATAAGCAATTGCATGTCAAGACTCTACACACTCATAGCCAATAGAGACGTATACCTCTGAAGGTGGACATAACCCCAACGCTTCAATTCTCATTGTTTACAACACACGTGACAATCTCTCTTTATTTTGCTATTTTCAGTTCTTACATTCTTGTTTTGGTTACATACTACAATCCCCCCTTTCCTACGAGACTTGTACTAAAAGTCTAGTAATTTCTCTTGCTTGTTGGCCAAGCTATTCCCTGTGGGATCGATACCCAACCCAGGTTGGGTTCTATATTTGCTAACGACCGCTTTACACTCAAACGAGAGCTGTAGATTGAGCGTTATCAAAAATTGGCGCCGTTGCCGGGGAATACGAGTGTCAATCAAGTTCGTGATAATTACTAGACCCTTTGGTCAAAGATTCTCGTACTTTTATGTTTAGTTTTTGTTTTTGTTTATTACAGGTTTTTCTTTTAGTGCATGCCCCATACAAGAAGTTCTGGTCAACCGTTATTACCAATCAATCCTGAACCGCAACGAATTAGAAGAATGGAAGCACAAGCTGAAATCGACAGGATGGCTGCTCAACACGAGCAAGCAAGATTAGCTGCTCTTGCCGCTGCTCAAGTCCAACAACAAAACATTGATAATCCTGGACGAGCAACAAATCCTGACGATGAAGATTTAGGTGATGACGAGTTGATCAACCCAAGGCATGGCGCTGAAATGGCAACACCTGCCAACAGACGAGGTCGACAAGCTCGGTACAGATATGATCGCCAACCTTTGCAACCAGCTTTCGACGATGATGATGATGATCTTGATGGTGCCGGAGCCACTGGAGCTATAATTCCACCACCATTAGCGCCCGGAGCCAAGTTCAACATCACTAGCACCATGATTCAGTTATTGCAACTCAAGGGATTATTTGGTGGACTAGCAGGCGATGATCCGAATATGCATCTCATCAACTTTATTTCTACATGCAAGTCTTTTGACAATCCTGGAGTTGGTCAGAATGCTATTCGATTACGTCTATTTCCATTGTCTCTGTCTGGGGAGGCAACATTATGGTTGAATGGGCTGACTCCTGATTCTATTACAAATTGGAGGCAATTGAGAGACGCTTTCCTAGAAAGATTCTTTCCGCCATCCAAGAGGGCTCAATTGAGAGATGAAATCAGCAACTTTCGTCAGCTTCCCTCTGAAGCTCTTCACGAAACATGGGAGAGGTTCAAGACAAAGCTAGCGAGATGCCCAAACCATCACATGACTAATGTTCACCTCATGGAGATCTTATATAGAGCCTTGAATTCAGTAACTAAACCAGTGGTGGACAACGCAGCTGGAGGTTCTTTTATGGACCTCACCTTTGGTCAAGCAAGTAACATGCTAGATCGTATGATGAAACAAAGTAGAGCTTGGCATACCAGGGATTCTGAGGTAGCAAGCCCCACTTTATCTATTGGCATGTCTGCAGATCAAAGAAGAAGAGAAGAAGAACGTGATCAAGACATGGCGCACATGAAAACCCAAATGGACCTTCTTACAAAGCATCTATTAGGGAAGACTGAAAAAGTGAAAGCAATTGCGTCAAAAGGAAGAGACGAATCTGATTCGGAAGAGGAGGCCAACTATTTGAACAATCAGGGGGGTTTCCGAGGGAATGCCCAAGGAAACCAAGGTCGGAACTATTATGACAAATCTGGAGGTAAAGACCAAGGTAGTTGGAAGAAAAATAATGAAAACAGTGGTTTGTACGTTCCCCCTGGTAGACGTGATACCACCACATCTAATTCTATGGAAGACATGATGGCTAAGTTATTGAAAGGAGTGGAA
The DNA here is from genome assembly GCA_030864225.1 of Capsicum baccatum var. pendulum. Lineage (NCBI taxonomy): Eukaryota > Viridiplantae > Streptophyta > Magnoliopsida > Solanales > Solanaceae > Capsicum > Capsicum baccatum. Next base: position 155,250,989 of record CM061558.1, read on the forward strand.
GCAACGAGCGCGGGAGTTAAGGAGGTGATTGACGATTTGGCCTCCATGAAGCAATTAGTTGATTCTCATTCCACTTCTATCAAGCAACTAGAGCAGCAATTCAGTCAACTTTCAGCAGCACTCAACCAAAGAAAAGCCGGCACCTTGCCTAGCGATACTGTGCAAAACCCAAGGACTGATGGGTCATGCATGGCCATCACTACTAGGAGTGGTAAGGTGCTGGAAAATTCAGCAGAAAGCAAGCAAGTAGTTGACGCCACACCTAGTGACGCCACTAGGGAAAACGCCACAATATCCACTTCCAACGTCAAGGACGTGTTGCCTAGTGACGTGCAGCCTGAAAAAAATAATAAACGGAAGCAAGAAGAGAAGAAAGCCATGGAAAGAACACTTCCATACCCACCACCACCTTTTCCACAAAGATTGAAGAAGGCGGCCGATGACACTAAGTTTAGCAAATTTATGACCATGTTGAAGCAGCTAACTATTAATGTCCCATTGGTAGAGGCACTTGAACAAATGCCTGGGTATGCGAAGTTTATGAAAGATCTTTTGACTAAGAAGAGGGCAGCAAGCTATGAGCTGAAAGAAGATGTGCATCATTGTAGTGCAATAGCTACCCGATCCATAGTTCAGAAGAAGGCCGACCCCGGAGCTTTCACTATTCCTTGCACCGTCGGATCTTTGGACTTTGCTAAAGCATTATGTGACTTAGGAGCCAGCATCAACTTGATGCCATTATCCATCTACAAGAAGTTGGGGTTAGGAGATCCTACACCAACTAATATGAAGCTTGTTATGGCGGATAGGTCGGTAAAACGACCGGTTGGTATTCTATGCGATGTCTTGGTGAAGGTATCTTCATTCATATTTCCAGCAGACTTTGTCATCCTGGATTGCGAAGCAGATTCAGAGGTTCCCATAATCTTGGGACGCCCTTTCCTTGCTACGGGAAGTGTGCTCATAGATTTGAGAGCTAATGAGCTTTCATTCCGAATAAATGATGAAGTGGTGCGCTTTGATGTTTGCAAATCAATGAAGCAACCCAAAGATCTAAGTGTATTTTCTATGGCTGATGTTGTCGTTGATGACGAGGATGAGTTACTTGCTGAAGAGCAAATTCTTGATGATCCTTTGGAGGTTTTGCTCATGGAAGAAGATGATGATGATGCTGAAATTTCTGAAGATGATATTTGTGCTCTATCGGGATTAGGAGCATATCGCTATCCTCCTAAGAAGCTGGATCTTGATCTCAAGAATCGACCCACACCACCAGCTAAGCCATCTATTGAAGAACCACCCACATTAGAATTAAAGGAGCTTCCAAGCCATTTGAAGTATGCATTCTTAGGAAGCGGAAACACTCTTCCAGTCATAGTGGCAGCCGATTTGGGTGAGCAACAAGTTGCAGCTCTTATTGCAATTTTACGCAAGTATATTAGAGCTATTGGATGGACCATTGCGGATATCCTTGGTATTCCACCTGGGATTTGCACTCATAAAATTCAGCTCCAAGAAAAGTGCACACCCACCATCGAACACCAAAGACGTCTAAACCCACCAATGCAAGAGGTGGTGAAGAAGGAGATTATCAAGTGGTTAGACGCAGGAGTTGTGTATCCTATTTCTGATAGTACATGGGTAAGCCCAGTACAATGTGTTCCCAAGAAAGGAGGTATGACGGTGGTTGCGAATGCAAAGAATGAGCTTATTCCACTAAGGCCCGTCACTGGATGGAGAGTATGCATGGACTACCGCAAGCTGAATTCTTGGACTCTCAAGGATCACTTCCCCATGCCATTTATGGACCAAATGCTAGATCGATTAGCGGGAAAAGGATGGTTTTGCTTTCTTGATGGTTATTCAGGTTATAATCAGATTTTTATTGCACCAGAAGACCAAGAGAAGACAACGTTTACATGCCCATATGGTACGTTTGCCTTCAAACGTATGCCATTCGGGTTATGTAATGCACCAGCCACCTTTCAGCGATGCATGATGTCTATTTTCTCTGATATGGTAGAAGACACTTTGGAGGTATTTATGGACGACTTTTCAGTTGTTGGTGAGTCTTTCGAAGCATGTTTGGTGAATTTAAGCATGGCATTACAAAGATGTGTAGAGTTCAACCTTGTGCTGAATTGGGAGAAGTGCCACTTCATGGTAAAAGAAGGAATTGTTCTTGGGCACAAGATCTCCGAACGAGGAATAGAGGTTGATCGCGCCAAAATAGAGGTAATTGAGAAGCTACCACCTCCAATTTCGGTTAAGGGAGTTCGTAGTTTTCTTGGCCATGCTGGGTTTTATCGTAGATTCATCAAAGACTTCTCCAAAATTTCTAGTCCATTATGCAAGCTATTGGAGAAAGATGCGAAGTTTGACTTTAATGATGATTGCTTAAAGGCATTTGAATGCCTTAAAGAAAAACTCATTGAAGCCCCTATCATGGTAACACCAGATTGGACGCTCCCGTTCGAAGTCATGTGTGATGCTAGTGGGGTAGCCGTTGGTGCTGTTCTTGGACAGAGAAAGGAGAAATTATTTCATCCTATCTACTATGCGAGTAAGGTCCTCAATGAAGCCCAAAGGAACTACACCGTCACTGAACAAGAGCTATTAGCGGTTGTGTATGCGTTTGAGAAGTTCCGTGCCTACTTATTAGGTACTAAAGTGATCGTTCATACAGACCATGCAGCTCTTAGGTATCTAATGACAAAGAAGGATGCAAAACCAAGGCTGATTCGATGGGTGTTGCTGCTGCAAGAGTTTGATTTCGAAGTCAAAGATAGAAGAGGCTGCGAGAACCAAGTGGCTGATCACCTATCTAGACTTGAGAATGAGTATGTGGCGCAATCAAAAAATCAGATTGGCGATGCATTCCCTGACGAGGAGATACTAGCGACAACAATGGAGAACTTACCATGGTATGCCGACTTTGCAAATTTCGTGGTAAGTAATGTGTTACCTTCCAATTTATCTTACCACCAGAGGAGGAAGTTTATGCATGACGTTCAGCACTATTATTGGGATGAGCCTTATTTGTTTCGAAGATGCGCGGATGGTATCATTCGACGATGTATATCCCATGAAGAAGTGCCCACTATATTAGAAGCATGCCACACTTCGCAAGTTGGAGGCCATCATGCAGGGAATCGAACAGCAAGAAAAGTCTTGCAAAGTGGTTATTATTGGCCTACAATATTCAGAGATGCACACGACTATGTGAGAAGGTGTGACCAATGCCAACGTCAAGGTGCTATTTCAAAACACCATGAAATGCCCATGTCCAAAATTTTGGAGGTAGAACTCTTTGATGTATGGGGTATTGATTTCATGGGACCATTCGTGAATTCGTTTGGAATGAAGTACATCTTGGTTGCTGTGGATTATGTGTCGAAATGGGTTGAAGCTATAGCATTGGCCGATAACGAAGGAAAGCGTGTTGTAGCGTTTTTAAAGAAGAATATCTTCTCTCGCTTTGGGGTACCTCGTACTATCATAAGTGATGGAGGATCTCACTTCTGCAACAAGCTATTCAAATCTGTATTGGCCAAGTATGGAGTCAAGCAACACAAGGTAGCTACGCCTTATCATCCCCAAACCAGTGGACAAGTAGAGGTTTCCAATCGTGAGATCAAGCAAATCCTTGCCAAGACAGTCAATGCGAATCGGAAGGATTGGTCTCGGAAGCTGGATGATGCACTATGGGCGTATAGGACTGCATTCAAGACACCCATTGGCATGTCACCTTATCAGCTCGTTTATGGGAAGGCTTGTCATCTACCCATCGAGCTTGAATACAAGGCATTATGGGCATTGAAGCACTTGAATCTGAATTGGGATGATGTGAAGAACCTGAGGTTGGAGCAGCTGAACGAGCTAGATGAATTCCGTCTCCATGCATATGAAAGATCAGATTTATACAAGGAGCGGATGAAGAAGTATCACGATCAGCGGATTGTTCGACGACACTTCCAAAAAGGTGACATGGTACTACTCTTTAACTCTAGATTCAAGCTCTTCCCAGGTAAGTTAAAATCAAAGTGGTCTGGTCCATTTAAAGTCACCCACGTCTACTCGTCTGGAGTAGTCGAATTGGAAAATAATGAGGGTGTTATCTTCAAGGTGAATGGCCAACGTGTTAAGCCATATATCGGTCCTCTTGACTCGATGAATGACATGGCCATCACTTATCTCGACGAAGTCTAAGTACTCGAGATTACTACGTCGAGCCACGACAATAAATAAGGCGCTAGATGGGAGGCAACCCTTCGTTTTATTGTTTTATCGTTTTATCGTTTTAAGTTTTTTTTTTCTTTTTGTTAAATGAAAATCCAAAAATAAGAGTCGTGCCACGACCAAAACTAAGGCGCTTGGTGGGAGGCAACCCATCGTACTAATCGTTTTCATTTGTTTGAGCAAATATAGGTGTAAGAAGTATGCAACGAGGAGATGGATTTCAATTGACGATTTGGTCGCATTGTATGGTAAAGTCGGTAAGTTAGGAATGGTGATGCATAAGGCTATGGATTGAGCCTTTCTCACGTCATAATAGGCTTCGAGAAAGGCTAGGCCTTGGTAAAAATAGGCCACGAACGATGCACAACCTATTCTATCGCCTAAGGACTCGGAATCTAGTGTGCAATACACTATGCGCCGCCTATTCCTAGGTGTGCTTTTGACTATGCGCCGCCTATGCTATGGCATTTGAGATACTGAGACCAAATGCCATACCATATGCGCCGCATATGCCTAGATATGCCATACTATGTGCGGCGCATATGTCCCATTATGCCATGGACAATGCGCCGCATATACATGTGATATGCCGAGGGATATGCGCCGCATATATGGTGATTTTGTCCCCAAATCCGATTGTAAATGGGTCATAACCCGACCCATACTCCTCCTATATAAAGGGGACTTGTTTTTTTATCACAAACACATTAGAAGTAACCCTAAAGGCGCCGCATATCATCCCAAATCCTCTCAAATTTTTCTTCCTTTGTTCTTCCAATCCACAACAACTTCTCCACAATCTTCAAGCAAGTAAGTGCTCTCTTATTCTTCATCTATTTATCGTAAGTACTACTTTACTATGCTTATTATAAAATGCTAAATCATGAGAGATTGGTGGTGATGTTCATGTGTGTGGATAATTGTTGCAAAATCGTGTGATTGATTATATACGTATGGAATTCATGACTTGTTTCCGACTTGAATTTTGTTTCAATGGCATTGTTGTGATACTTGCTGAACATATGTGGCCATGAATATTGCTTGAGAGTGTTGTTGGATGCTTGCATGATAAACCATCCCGGCCATCGGGATAAGGTTATAGTGACTATCGACGTAGGAGGTAGTGTTTGTTGTACGTATAGCAATTCCATGCGGTAACTCCTATGTTGTAGTGTCGCTATATGCACCATGAAAGATGTCCAAGTGGCTGCTCATAAGTGATGTAATGCTGATTTTCTTGTCGGAATACAATCCGAGGACGTATGTCGACGAAGTCTGAGTACTCGACCACTTTCACTTCACCGATTTGTGCCAACAAGATTAAGTGTGGGGTGGTACCCCTAATGCTTGCATATAGATTGTCTAAAGTGCGATTGTGCTGCATCTAACATTATTTCTAGTCTCAGGTCCAATGGCACCGAAAGCAAGGCAAGGCAAGGAGAAGGCTACCACGACCCGGAAGGATAAAAAGAGAAGCCGAAAAGACCAAGGTGAATCATCTTCCGCACACCTACCACGTAGAATGTTCGGAATCAAATGGGTTCTTGAGGAAGAAGCCAAGGCATGGTACAGCAGCAACAAAGAAAAGAAATATGTGCACGTCGATTTAATCAACAAGGAGACCTTAGCAAAGAAGGAGCCGCAACTGTTGGCTAAGATAATGGCTTTGAAGCTGGATTTTATCTTCCGTGACATGGGAGAGTGCAATCTTGACTTGACAAGAGAGTTTTATGCCAACTGGTCGCCAAACACAACAGGCAACGAAGTCAAAATTCGGGGCCAAGTGTTACAGCTTACAGCGGATTGGATCAACTCGTTTCTAGGCCTACCTTCGGTCGACACTGCACCATACAAAGAGCTGTACAGCAGGCCTCCTTACAGAGCTATAAGACACACGCTTTGTGGAAGCAGATCGATGGCGAGATGGGGCAGACATAAGGAAACAGGCCGTCACAACACATTCCCCTATGCTCCACTAAATAGGGAAGCAAGAATCTGGATGCGCATTGTCAACTCATGCCTTATTCCTGGGACGCAATACACAAAGATATCGAGAGATAGAGTGTGCCTGGTTTATGCATTGATGACGAATGTCCCTATCAACTTTGGGGCAATCATTCGATCTACCATGAGAAAAGCCAGACTCCACAGCAGGTCCCATTTCACATTCGGCAATTTGTTGACAGCAATGTTGCGGAAGGAAGATATAGAAGAGGAACCAGCTGACCACAAACTCCCACATACCCCAAAGAAGTTTGACCTCACAAAGGTCAAAGATGCTGAAACAACGCATGGAGTCAACCTTACCACTGCGGAGAGACACGCTCGTGACGAGAGTTTCTTCCGTCATCTCTATGGCATGACACGATTCACTATGATGAGTGGTGGACGTATTCCAACTGCTGAAGAGCTCCAACAGCTGGACCACGACTACCCAATGAACAGACATGCCCGGGAGATGTGTGGAGTGGGAGTATATTTCGAGGAACCTCTTGATGATGACGTGCCAACTGATGATGATAGACGCCTGCCTGATTCTGATGCTGAGGAGAACTCTGACGATGACTCTTACGATGATTCGGACGAAGGGGGTATGACCCCCGACATTGAGGAAGAGTCCGACTAATCAGGTTCTTCGACTTTATTTTCCACTGAGGGCAGTGTCTAGTCTAAGTGTGGGGTGTCTGCAGAATCTGCATGCTATGTTTGTATGTTTGCTTGTTTTACTTCGTTTTTAGTCCATTTTTTTAGTCCATTTTTTTCGTTTGACGTTTTTTTGTTTTTTAGGAGTAAAATTTTTTCTAGCTACGCATGAAATTATTTGGATAGGCAGCATGAGATTAGAACAAGAGTATGTGTTACAATTGTGACTATTGAGACATTTAGGCTCTAGTTGTGACTCATTATGTGATAGTGTGTGATTCAATTCCTTCACTTGTTGGGTCGAGAGTCTATATTACTTCCAAACAAGTCGACCATGTGCCTTGTGTGTGTGAGATAATAGTATATTCTATGTATGTGGCTGATGCTAGAACTTGCCTCGTATGTATGCAAAGCGAAAATAAGGAATGTAAGTTTAGGATATGATTTAGGCATTTCTTTGACAACCTATACATGTTTACCTTCAGTTTTTCCTACCCATGTACATTATCCTAGTTAAACCCTTTTGAGCCTTTAGCCTATTTCTTTGACAACCTTGTATGTAAGCCTAATCCATTTTTTTTCAAGACCGTAATTTGATCCAAATTTCTAAGTGCTTTAAAGTGAATAAGTCATGTGACAACATAAGAGGAAATTGGGTGAGTATGATGCTTTAAATTGCAAGGGTGCTTGAATATGTTATGAAAAAGAAAGGGCTATCATAAGAGGTATGTTGTGAAAAGAAAAAGGACAAGAAAGCTGAAAAGTGAGTTGTGCTTAAAATTGAAAAACAAAAGATGAGAACAAGGGTGGAAGAATAAAATAAAGAAAGGTTGAAAGAAAAAAGTGTCAATGATACAATGTGATGTATTGAAGTGCTTAGGAACTTAGTCACTATTTCTGGCCAAAATAGTTGATCCTACCCGTCCCTTAGCCTACATTACAACCATCTAAAGACCTACTTGATCCTAATCTTAACATTCCGACATTTAGTAGAGTACTACATTAAGGGCAAGCTTATGGTCATTAGTTGCTACATATGAATTCTTTGTGAGAGTGAGTGCAAGGATACTTTGATACCCATGTTTGAAAAATATGCTATACTTGTGAGTGATTATGGGTACTATATTGTGAGACACACATGGTTGATGAGTCTTGGATAGTTGTATATGATTCTATGCACCTTAACGTTTGCATGCGAGTTGATCACCATCACAAGTCTATGCTTGAGGTTAAATTGTTTCTACTTATAATCGGAAAGCTATTCTTCGTTGATAATTGTTGTGCTTGTCTTGAAGAATGTTTTGTGTTGTTTCTGTAAAAACCGTAAGTCGATGCTTAGAAGGACATGATATGTTGTTCGAGGACGAACAAAGCTCTAAGTGTGGGGTGTTGATGATAGGCGAATTTACGCGCCTATATCAATATATTTTGCCCATATTTTAGCCTAGTTTTGAGAACTAATTATCTATTTCATACACTTTTAGTCCTTTTTCCTGTAAATGAGCTAACAAATGTGATTAGGAAAGTTTCAGGTATAAATGATGCAAAATACAGCAATTTATGGCTTACTTGACGCAAAAGAAAGCTCACAAACGAGATGGAAAGGAGCTGGACGCCTAAAGGACTAAATCTGCTGCATGGAAAATCTGTCCCGGGCTAAAACAGCATTTCTGAAGACTTTGGGACTTACAGACACAAAGCTGGATTTTTGCCATAATACATTAACCTAGTGCAATTAGGTTATGTGTTTTATTATTCTATTTGGATTGGAATTTTGTAACCTTACCCTAGTACATTTGGGTCAAGGATTTCATTAGTATATTAGGATTTGGTTATTTATTTTATTAGTTTAGTAGGAGTAGGATAGGAGTATTATAAATACCCTATCATGTTAGAGATTTTTATCACATTCCGCATTCATCACATTCTTACAATTCAATTAACTCTTAACTTAAGACATCTTCCTACAATACATTCTTCATTCTTCTATTCTTAAATTCCACAACAAGAGAATCGTTACTTGCTACGGAATCACTAAAACCACACGCCAAACACCCACTATTCACGCCATCCACCATGCAAAACGTGATATCCTTCGCATTCATGGGTAACTAAACCTCTTAGTTGGGGTTATGGAAGCCGAATGAGTTACTATCTATTGCTATGAGCTTGTGAGTTCAAGACACGTATATTGCTTATATCATTATTCTCTTCATCTTAAATCTATATCCTTTGCGGTTCAAACACAAGAACACGCCATTCTAACATCTAACCTGTTCGAGAGAAAGGTTATTTGTCTAGAAAAGAAGACGCATAGACCAACGCCAGTCTAACATTTAACTTGTTCGAGAGAAAGGTTATTTGTCTGGAAAAGAGATAATGTCAAGGTAGTAGGACACCCTTTCCTATTAAAAAGCTAGTGCCGTACCTGGACTAACTTCTTGGAGAATTCGTACCGCTAGACACGCTTTAAGCTCGAGAGAGTTAAAGTGAAATAGTCCTTGTTTAGGTCGAGAGACGCTTGGATTTACCATCGACTACAATTCTCTATAAGCAATTGCATGTCAAGACTCTACACACTCATAGCCAATAGAGACGTATACCTCTGAAGGTGGACATAACCCCAACGCTTCAATTCTCATTGTTTACAACACACGTGACAATCTCTCTTTATTTTGCTATTTTCAGTTCTTACATTCTTGTTTTGGTTACATACTACAATCCCCCCTTTCTACGAGACTTGTACTAAAAGTCTAGTAATTTCTCTTGCTTGTTGGCCAAGCTATTCCCTGTGGGATCGATACCCAACCCAGGTTGGGTTCTATATTTGCTAACGACCGCTTTACACTCAAACGAGAGCTGTAGATTGAGCGTTATCAGTGGTACTCAGTAGGCAATTGTCGACTGAGCTCGAAAGTTATTGAAAATATAGATATCATGAAATGCAAGAATATAAACTACAAACAACTATCCATAAAGCTAACATAACAAAGCTAGAGAGGCAATAAGGATAAACTATCCTATTCTAGCAGTATTCAAGAACCAAAGATTTATACTGTATATCACTTGCTAATATACAAATTGTAACACTTTAAATTTTGGTCCTTGAAAATTTCATAAGCTTTAAGCTCACTTCCCAGACTATGATTCTCCCTACGAGTTGCGGGGAGTCATTACAGGTCCTAGAACCCCGATCGTAGGGTGTATAGTAAGGATTACCTAGGTTACTTTCTTGGTTATGACTGGGGGTTCACGAGTCGTAGTGACCCTATACAAGTCGTAAGGCACTAAACTTAGGGTATCCAGTGTATTACCCAAATGGTTCTGTCTTGTTACGACTTAGACCCTACGAGTTGTAGGGTCACTTGACGGGTCATTTGGTCTGAGTTATAAGGTCAAAAATGTAGACACCTTATGTTTCTTCCTTGACTACAACTCGTGGTGACGAGTCGTAATGTGACCTCACGAGTCGTATAGTGACCCGTAGTCACTGGCGATAATTTTCAACTTTTATTAAGGATAATTTAGACATTTCTTCTTTTCTTCAATAATAATCCATGACTTACAACCCCTTTAGGGTATCATTATCACTCCAAAAAAAATCAAAATAACTTCTTAAATTTTCTTAAATTCTCTCAAGCAAAAACACTTAGGGTTTCTCAAGGTTTGCAATTAGAGCTTCCAAGGGTGATTCCTTCTTCAAATTTCTTGGTGATTAAGGTATGTTACTCTTCCCCTAATATTGTTTTGTTAAACCATGTGGGATAAAGTATTATTCATGTGTTTTTTGATATTGGTTTTGGAGAACGAGTTGAGGTTTTTGAATGTTTGTTTTTTGAATAATGCTTCCCATGGTTTACATATGATTTCTCATGCTTTATTTATGGTTTTGAACTTGTAGAGTGCGTGGGTATGGTGAATAAACTAGGGGATTGTTATTTTACCTAATTTTGTAAATTTTGACAATTGAATTAGTAACAACCCCAACCCAATCTTTTGAAAATAGCTTTGAATATGAGGTTATTTGTATTAAACTATTCTAGGATCCCTTGCAAGATATAAAAATTTTATTAAGACATAATGGTTTGATTTAATAAACAAAGGAGGTCGTGGAGTTCCCCGTATTGATTTAACGAACAAAGGGAGTTGTTTTCCTAAGTTAACAAAATTTTAATAGCATGATGATGTTACCTTATAAGTGTAGTTAGTATGACGATACCAAAGTGTATGCGTTAAGGTGTATTATGGTTAATGAATGAAAATGTTTGAAAAGTGTTTAAATTTGTCTTAAAAGAGGGTTGTGTAGTTGGGCCATGAAAGTGGAGGTCCCGAGGGAACAATACTAAAAAGTGTATTTGCCAACGTAGGTGGTCTAAATAACTTGGTGGTTCGAATCCCCCTTATTAAATGATTGGGTGGTTTGAGTCCCCCATGTTAAATAAGTGAGAGCTTAATTCACCCCTGATATATAATTGGGAGGTTCGAGTCCCCCATGGTACATATGTACATATAATTACTCTCTGATTTATGCGGCTACACATACTAGGGCCCTATTAGCTGGGGAAGAGCAGAACCCATATAGTTCGTGGGTGCCTTCTTATGAAGGTTGAGCTACACTGTCCAGGTTGATGTTTTAGTGTCATGCTAGTCCTTATTCACTATCCCAACATATTATATATATGTGTGTGTGTGTGTGTGTGTGTGTATGTGTGTGTATGTATGTGTGAGTGTGTATGTATGTATGTATGTATGTATGTCTATGTATATGTATCTGATAATGTGCATTGGATTTAACTGATTTTGAACTGTTGATTATGATATTATTTTATCCCTTACCTGAGTTACATGCTAGCTCTCAACCCACTAACCTTCCCCGGATGCTGTATCCCATGCGATGCAGGAATCGAAGACACTTTTTTTTTCCTGTGCAATGATAAAATTTTTGGTAGGGGTGCAAGTGGATGGGTTGGATTGAGATTGAAATATTAAATGGGCTAAACTGGATATCAGGTTGGGTCATGACCCGCCCAAATTCACTTTGGGTTGAAATGGGTAAAAATTCAATTTAACCCATTTAGTCTAAAAAATATTACATATTGATATTTACCCCTTGTAACTCCAACTCAAGAAAATAAATTTGGATGGAGTTAGGATGGGGTTGAGGTAAGAATTTTTTGTAATTCTTCTTTTTAAATAAATATTTGGGAAAGGGGTATGCCTTAGGGGTGAGAGGGTTAGGGGGTACTTTTGTAATTTCATTAGAGTCAAACTTTGAAGTTGGACTTCTATGTTGCAGCGGATATAAGACTCCTATTGACTTGTACCCGCCAGTATGGGAGTCATAATAAGACTCGTACCCACCACTCGTACCCAATTGAGACAAAGCACATTGAACTTTAGTTTTAAATTTTGATTTTCTTTTCTTTGCATGGTTACTAATAACAATGTATTTGCAGATGCAGTGTCTACAAAGAATGTCTCATCCTCCAAACCACGTGCTAAGAAAGTGATCAAACAAAAACTGGTCAAAAGTGAAAAAACCAGCTTCTCTAAAGCTGGTGATAAGAAGTGGAGAAGAGTATGATAGAACTACATCCAAGAAAGATTCGGATAAAGAAAAGGAACCTGCTAAGTCGAAGGGAAAGAAGGTTGCTCCCGAAGAGTCTAAAACACCACTACAAAAGGGACTAAAGAGAAATAATGCAACCATGTCTTCTCCACACACACTATAATCTGTGGATGATGACGACGACAAAGCTGAGTAAAGTTCAGCAGAAGTGGGTTCAGATGAAGCTCAAGGGACCGAGGTATAGCTACTCGATAGACAGACAAGACCCCTCACTCATTTGACCACTGCTCTAGTGTCCATCATTGAATGATGATGGTACCCTCCATGCAGGAGATGTTTAAATCAAGGATGACTCATCTTTGGGGTGGTATGATACACAGAGTGCAGTATTCGAAGAGAAAAATGACCACTACAGGGATGGATGAATTACCTAAATTTATGAAATACTTTTGGAATTATGGTTTTTATTAGATGATGAGAGCATCGGGTAGATATAGTAAGGTGCTTGTTCGTGAGTTCTATAGCACATATAAAGGAGAACTTCAGTGGCTGTATCCGCAGGGTATATTATAGAAGAGAGGTGAGCCTATTGCCTCTTTACTAATTTAAGGAGTCAGAGTAGATATCTCTCCTTGCACTATCGAGAGATTTCTATATGGGTCAAAATATCAAGCCCCAATAAATACAGAGGAAATAGATTATAGAATGGCCAAAATAAGAAAGATCACAAATAGAAAATTAGGTACAGAGGATAAAATAGTGGTGTTTAGATAAATGATAGAGTGTATAGCTTAGAATGACGTGCATGTTACTTGGGTGGAAGGGGCTTACAGAGATTCACAATGAATTAAGAGGGGTACCCTCAACTTTGAAGGTAAAGCTTGGTGGACACTAGCCCAACACAGGTTGTGTCCGACTACTAGAGATGATATCTTGAGCCTAGTCCAGGTACCTATGATATCTGGTTTTATATCTATCTATGTATTTAATGTTGTCTAGTTCCTAGCCCAAGAGATACGAGATATGACTATTGGGGGTCAGAAGGCACTATTGTCTTACTCCGATATGATTACTTAGATCTGCTTTGCAAGAGGAGTTATAGTGATGCTTGGGATTGATGAGATTATTAAGAAATAAAGGATGTTTGACATAGAGGATTCGAGATACAGCTAACCCTCTGGCTCGACCTATGCGATAGACCTTAGATGTATAGCGGGGTTGTTCCTGTAAGATGACCAAACAGATGCCCCTGCTGTAGTTGAGATTACAGAGGCAGGTGCACGGATTAAGGCTGCACCCATAGATGCAATGGGTAATTGTAGTGATCCACCGCTAGTCTATTCTGTGCCACCTAGACCACGGGCTATGCCTCCCGGTGTAATGCTGATTTCCCAGGCGGCGTGGACTGAATTTGTGACCAAATTAGCTATGCTCACTGCAAAGGTAGGTCATATAGAGATAGGAGTATAAAGTTGGATGGACATATAGTTTGAGGCATCATAAACGTGAGTCCAAGGGAACCTGATGCATTTGAGTTGAGGATTACTTAATAGTTAGTACTGGACATGTGCCCAATATTACTGATATCTAAGTAGAGATTGAAGAGGTAAAGAATATGGTTACTGAGTTGTATGAGAGGCTAGTTGTTGGTGAGCTAGTTGTGGAGATTGTGATTCCCACATTTGACATGCCTAACATTTGGGCCATCCCGGCAGATGTGTAGGCTAAGAAGACTAAGAAAGAAATAAGAAGAAAAAAGAGAGATAAGAAGGAATCTAAAGCAACTTGGAAGAAAGCCAGACTTGATAGCATACAAGATGAGCAATACCGTCATACACAGGTCCCAGAGATGGTTAGGGGAGATGGTGGTTTGACAACTCTAGTTCCTGATACTGAGGGGATTGATGTTGTGCCCCCGACTGCTATTGCGTTAGTTCCGGTTGATGGGACAGTTGCTGATAAGAGTAGGACCCAACCTGAGGGCCCATATACTGATGATGATGCTTTGGTTCCTTGAACTCCAAGGTATGACCTTTATTTTTACTCTATCATATTTTTTATATCACTGAGGGTAGTGCAACATTCTTAACTTGGGGGTGGGGGTACTGAAAATTTTGGGAGCAGTTTAAAAATTTTCAAATGTGGCCAAAACTGAAAGTTTGTTATGACTTGCAGGTTTGATGCAGACAACTGAAATTGGGAATAAATAATCTCGCCAATGGGAACCGAGATTTTTGATATTTTTGATTATGTTTGATGGATTTTGATTAAATTTTTGTTTTCAAATGTATTGAAATATTTTGATTCTATTTTGAGTTTTACTTTGTGATTGAGGAAATAACACGGCAAACTTTGTGAAATGCCATTGTGAAAAGTGGTGTTAACATTATGCTGAAAAGAATCGAAAATGATTGATAATGTTAAACCCCCTTGAAAACAATTGGATAATTAGAAAATAGTACTTAGTAGTGTTGCCCTGTTCAAGTGTGTGTGTAAGGTTTACTAAGTTTCCGGTTATGTGGGAATCTAGAACTTGCCCGATGGTTAAGTTGGACATGATCATAGGCCATTGTTGCATAAGTCCACTCGAGCCTAAAATGCCTTACCTAAAGGAATAAATCCCCTTAATCCAAATATTTGAGCCTTTTTAGACCAATTTTTCTTGTTACACTAATCACCTTCCTATTTATCTTAAAATAAACCTATTTTAGACCTAGTCCTCCTGTGGACACTGTGCACCTCAACTTAGTTTAATTGCCTAAGTTGAGGGTGACTATCATAGGGGTGTGTAAGAAAAGTGTGTACAAGGGAAATAGTTGAAACATGGGCGGGTATGATGTAAAGTAAAGAAAGAAATGCACAAGATGTAGAATAAGAAAAATAAATTCTAGAAAGCAATACCTAATCCAAGTAGAATGTGATTAGAAGAAAAAAGGGAGACATAAGGGCGGAGATAAATGAAATAAAAAATAGTGGACCCCAAAAAGAGCATAGTGTTCAGGAGGCTTAGTCTCTTTAAATATCCATATGTATCATACCAACCCCAAGCCTACATTACAAGTCATATAAAGACCTATAGTGATCCTACTGTGACTGTTTGACAACTTAGGAAAAGAGCATATGGGCAAGTTTATGGTATTTTGTGCACACCTGTGATACTTCTTTGTGTGAGAAAGAGTCATTTGTATATCCCTGAATAGAGTATTCTATCCATGGAGAGTGAATGGGATATCTTTGAATGTGAGTGCACATGGGTTATATTGCTAGGTTTCTAGATTATTTGATGAAGGTAAAGTAAGTTTATGCCCGATTGTCTATTACTAATGTAATGCCACCATCAGATTCCTTTATGTTTCTACATCTGCTAAATTGCTATATGAAAATTTTAGTTGAAAATTCAAAAAATTAAGAGGAGAACAATAAGATTGAAATTTAATTCAATGTTACTACCATAGGTTTGGTTGAGATCTTCCTATTTAAGCCTCAGCTTTGTGCTAGTAATTAGTAATTTAGTTTGTTTGCCTGAGGACATTCAAAAGCTTAAGTTGAGGTTGTTGATATGGCGTGGAAACACGACAGTTTCATTGCATAAAATCATGAAAGTATGCGTGAACTTAGGGTATTTTTATTGATATGATACACTTTGGTGTGAATTTCAGGTAAAACAGATCTACAATAGTACTTGAACAAAAGGAGAAGAAAAAGATCTGAAAAAGTCCAAATCTGATTATCATGTGAGTCATTCTCTAAGTCTTAACTAATAGATACGACTCGTATACTGAATCATATGAATAATAGAACCTAAAGCCAAACTACAAAGCCAAGTATGAGAAAGATACGACTCAAGTGCCCCAATCGTAAGCCAGGGTACGAGTCGTATGCAAAAGTCGTGAACATAAAAGAATCTAAGCTACCATATAGGAGTTGAAGTGTCAAAGTTAAACGAGTTAGAAGTCTAAGTACGACTCGTATAGGGATGTCGTATACAAACTAGTGTTCAAGACCTGAAAAGACTAAAGTCCCATGTGGATACGGATGAAGGACATGAGTCATACACTGAGGTATGACTCATAAGAACAAATCATATCCTGAACAGTGAATTGAAGCCTTAGGAAATTCAAACACTAGAATGGATATGATAAGGCAGGGTACGACTCATAAGCTGAGGATATGAGTAAAGACCGAGTCGTACCGGCTGTCGACTTAACTTTTCCTTTTCTGTTTTTAATAGTTTTTTTTTATATTATTTTGATATATTATAAATACCCTAGGGTTTATATTTTATTAGGCGGCGCGTTGTGACATTTTTTTATGTACTATTACACATTATTACATACTTTTACAGTTGTTCTTGAGATTTTTAGGGTTTCATTCAATTAAAGACTTTGGAGTTTATTCATTTTATTCTTGTGCAATTGATTTTATCTGTTATTCATTGATAATCATGATTTCTTGCACAAACATGAGAGGATAATCTCCTTAGCTAGGGTTGTGGGAGCCCTGGGGGATTAGCTATGTTGAGGCAGTGTGAGACTCAATTGTTCTAGGGTTTTTGCATGTATCTTAACTCTTCTTTACAATAATTAGCCTAATGTAGCTGTAGTATCTTGAGATTCCCTATATTTGCATCCATTCGAGAAGAAAGATACTTGCAATTGGGAAAAGAAGATTAAGATAGTGATACGATAACCAAGTATAACTGAGGCCGTAGTAAGGGGAAACAAGGCGACAACCTGAGATAATAACTAAGTCAAAAGGGTGAAATTTATCTTCTAAGTAGTAGATATACCAATCTTGTAGGATTTGTAGGCAGAAAAATAGAATAATTGGGTAGATCATGAGAAATTTACGTAGTTGAGAAGCCAGGGGGAATACTGACCTAACATTCATCTCATATTGATTTCAACTCAAAAGCACTCAAGAATTAGTTTCTATTTTTGATTGATAATAAAACCCCCCATTTACTTTTTTGTACTGCTCGTGGATTACATTAAGGAAAGCATCTATTCACGTTTTGCCTATAATATCGACCCCAACCTTTTTGGGTTACTATATTTCCAATTGACCTGACTATACTTCTAGTTGAGGTGTAGTTTTGAGTGACATCAATTTTTGGGACCGTTGCCAGGGAAGACGATTGACTAGTAAATTTAATTGGTAAAGTTCAAGGGTTTTTAATTTCTCTTTTTTCGCTTTGGCATACGCCGGTCTATGCCAAATGCTAGGAGTCATAAAAATCCTTAATCCCTTTTGATCTAGGACCAGAAAGAATCCTTCAAACACCTAGAAGGATGTAAGGACAAGTTTGTGATGGGGTAACAGATCCCCCACATGTGGACCAAAATTCAGCACTCCCATGTGTTCCATTAGTTCCACAGAATATTACAGTCGTACAAACACAATAACTATTGGAGAAAGAACATAGAGAAGCAGAAGAAGCCAGACTTGCTACAGAGGCAATAATATCTCAGCAAGGAAGACCGGTAGGGATTATACAGGTTATTGATCATTGAGTTCAGAGAGACAGGGTTCCATTTATTCCATTTTATCAACACTTAGATCCATATGAGGAACATGATAAAGATCTAGGTTATGTTGAGCCTACGGAGTCTGGAGCCATTGTTCCTCCTCCTTTAGCTCCTAATGTGATGTTTGATATTACTAGTGCTATGATCCAATTGCTGAATCTAAAGGGTGTGTTTTTGGGAGCTGCTAATGATGATGCAAACATGCACCTTACAAATTTTCTTGGGATCTGCACAAATTAAAATATTCTAGGGGTTAATCAAGACGCATTAAGATTGAGGTTGTTCCCATTTTATTTGATCGGAGAAGTATCATTATGGTTGGGGGAACTTCCAAGAGGATCTATCACTACTTCGCACGAGTTGATGAGCAGACTCTTACCTCCTACACGGATTTTATAGTTGAAGGATAAAATTTACAATTTCAGATAGCTACCTACATAGACTATGTATGAGGCATGGTTTTAATTCAAGAAGAAGCTGAGCATGGTAATGAATCACTAATCAGAGGATTTAACTTGTTTGAGATCTTCTATCGATCATTGAATGATAGCTCGAGAGCTATGATAGATACTAATTAGGAGGAGCATTTATGCGTCTTCACTGGGAAGCTGCACAGAAAATGCTAGATGATATTCTGGTTACCAATAGAGGATGACATACTCAAGATTCAAAATGTGGTAGTGGTACATATGTTATTAGGGAAACAACTACGTGTGGAGCAACGAATGACATGGTAGCACAAGTGGTTGCATAGATTCATACAAATATTAGGTTACTTATGAAAAAAATTACATCAATGAGTGTTGAGAAGGTAAATGCAGTGGCGCCATAAGGATCTACTTCCAAATCATTCAAGATTGAATTTGAAGAAGAGGATAAGTATCTTAATCATAAATCGACATATTTTTGAGACCAAGGAAAGGGAATCAAGGTCAAAACTATTATAATAATAGATACAGATATAGGAGTAGAGACAAATATGGCGACGTAAGAATGACTATAACGAGAAGAGTGATAAGTATATTCCACCAGGTAGCTGAGAACTGAGTCCAAAATGGAGGAACTTTTGGCTAAGCTGGTCAAAAGAAAAGAGTCAAGAGAACCACTTGAAGGATATCAAAGATAATCTACCAGGATTGAACCAACAAGTTGAGTCACATGCTACAACAATCAAGCAATTGGAATAATAATTTGGTCAGATATCAGCCTCAGTGAATCAGAGACATCTGGCACTCTTCCAGGCAAGATAGTCGTAACTCCCTGAAATAATATTCATTGCTATACGATTACCACTCAGAGTGGTAAGGCTACTATAGATCCAATTGTACCACACATGATGAGCAGAAGAGTGAGGATGAGCCAGGTGATATTAGGAGCAACAGCTAGTAGAATGAAGAAAAAAGGCTATAGAGCCTGTTCTGAAACCCATTCCAAAACCACTTCCTTCATATCTGCAAAGATTAAGAAAGAAACAACAGTAAGGTAAGTATAATTTTTTTCTATGTTAAAAGAGTTAACTGTCAACATATCGCTTGTAGAGGTATTAGAGCAGATGC
Organism: Capsicum baccatum var. pendulum; assembly: GCA_030864225.1. Taxonomy (NCBI): domain Eukaryota; kingdom Viridiplantae; phylum Streptophyta; class Magnoliopsida; order Solanales; family Solanaceae; genus Capsicum; species Capsicum baccatum. The sequence goes on from CM061558.1 coordinate 155,270,524, forward strand.
TAGGATATGAGAAAATCATAAAGGATTTGATCACCAAGAAGAGGTCATTTAGTTATGAACCTATTGACAACATTCATCATTGCATGCTGTAGTCACTAGATCTTTGGTAGAGAAGAAAGAGGACCCTGATGCTTTCACAATACCCTGCACTATTAAGTCTTTTAACTTTACTCTAGCATTATGTGATTTGGGGGATAACATCAACCTCATTCCCTTTATTGTATTCAAATAGTTAGGGTTGGGAGCTCCCAAACATACTACTATGAGACTAGTAATGGCGGATAAGATAGTGAAGAAGCCTATTGTTATCCTTTACGATGTTTTGGTAAAAGTGTCTTGTTTTATATTTCCTGCTGATTTTGTTATATTTGATTATGAAGTTGACTTTTAAGTCCCTATTATCTTGGGAAGACCATTTTTAGATACTGGTAGGACGCTGATTGATCTGGAAAAAGAAATCTGATGCTGCGAATCAATGATGAATAACTGACATTCAATGTATGCATATCTATATAGTAGCCTGATGAATTGAGAGTGGTGTCTGTGATTGATTAGATGATGAGGAGACATATTCATTCGTTGATGTTGATGCAGTTACTCTATAGGATAATGGTTCTGATAAAATTGTTCCTGTTGAAGAGAGGCTAGGTTTTGAAGCTCTTGCGGTTGTAATCATGAATTTTGACTCTAAAGCTATCAATGAGTATGAGGATTTAATGAGTGTGTTGCATGGTGATGGTTATAATTTCACACCAAAGAAGCTTGATTTAGATTTGAAGAATCAAACTAATCCACCTGCTCGTCCATCCATTGAGGAACCACTGGTGTTAGAATTGAAGGCCCTCCTATCTTACTTGTAATATGCAATTTTAGGGTCCAAATTATTGCAACTGATCTGAGCCAATCAGAGGTAGAATTTCAAGAGGTCCATTGGTTGATCCATTGCAGATATTATTGGTATTCCACCTGGGTGGTGTACTCACAAAATTCAGCTTGAGCCAAATTGTGTTTCATTTATTGAACATCAGCGTCAACTTAATCCTCCTATGAAGGAGATCATCAAATGGTTAAGAAGGAGATCATCAAGTAGTTGGATATTGATGTAGTATTTTCCATTATTGATAGCAAGTGGGCTAGTCTGGTTTAATGCATTTCAAAGAAGGATGGAATAACAATTGTGCATAATGAGAAGTATGAGCTAGTGCCTATGAGGCCAGTCACTAGATGGAGAGGGTGCATGGATTATTGGAAGCTGAATGCATAGACTCAAAAGGACCATTTTCCTATGTTATTCATGGATCAGATGCTGGACCGATTAACAGGCAGAGGATGGTAATGTATTCTTGATGGATATTTTAGATATAATTAGATCACTATTGCACCTGAGTAACAAGATAAGACTAACTTTACATGTCCTTATGGGATTTTTGCATTCAAATGAATTCCATTTGGGCTATGCAATGCCCCAGCCACATTTTAGAGATGTATGATATCCATTTTCTCCAATATAGTGGAATACACCATTGAAGTAATTATGGATATCTTATTTGTAGTTGGCGATTCTTTTGATGATTGTCTGAATCACTTGGCAAAAGCTTTACAAAGGTGTGAGGAGTGTAACTTGATACTTAATTGGGAAAAGTGCCATTTCATTGTCTAAGAGGGAATTGTGTTTGGGCACAAGATTTCAAAGAGAGGAATAGAGGTTGATCAAGCTAAAATTGAGGTGATTGAAAAATTTCCTTATTTAATTTCCGTAAAGGGAAATCAGAGTTTTCTAGGTCATGCATGTTTTTATAGGCAATTTATTAAGGAATTCTCAAAGATTTGTAATCCATATTGTAAGCTTCTTGAGACAGAGGTAAAATTTGATTTTGATGATGTATGTAAGAAAACTTTTGAAATATGAAAAGAGAAGTTGGTGTCTGCTCCAATCATTGTGTCTCCTGATTGGTCATCACCTTTTGAAATTATGTGTGATGCTAGCGGATTGGACTTAGGGGCTGTACTAGTCCAAAGAAAAGAAAATATCCTTCATCCCATCTACTATGCTAGTAAGGGACTAAATCCTGCTCAAAAGAACTATATCATGATGGAGCAAGAGTTATTTTTAGTGGATTTTGCCTTCAAAAATTTTAGATCTTACTTGATTGGGACAAAGGTGATTGTTCACATAGACCATGCGGCATTGCAGTACTTAATGGCTAAGATGGATGCAAAGCTGAGGCTTGTTCGTTGGGTGCTTCTGTTGTAAAAATTTGATTTCAAGGTGAAAGATTGAAAAGGCATAAAAAATCAAGTTGCGGATCACTTGTCTAGACTATAGGAGGAATCTATGCAGAAGGTTGCTAAGGGATTAGAGATTGTTAACAGTTTTCCAGATGAGGGGAGATATTGACAGCTTCTCAAGATCTGAATCTATGGTTTGAAGATTATGCAAATTACTTAGCTATTGATCTAGTCCTAGAATATCTTACATAGCAGCAAAGGAAGAAGTTTATGCATGAGGTAAGAAAACTTTTCTGGAATGAACCATATCTTTTTAAATTTTTTGCAGATGGAATCATTCATAAGTGCATACCCAAAACAGAGGTAATGAGCATACTTGAAGCGTGTCATTCATCGCCAGTTGGGGGTCATATTGGTGGGTCCCACAAAACTCATAAGATCCTACAATGCGGCTACTATTGGCTAACTATATACAAAGATGCTTATGACTATGCTGCCATGTGTGATCATTGTCAACGACAAGGTACTATTTCAAGAAGACATGAATTACTTATGACCCCTATCTTAGAATTGGAAGTGTTTGATGTATGGAGTATAGATTTCATGGGATCTTTGTGAGTTCGTGTGGTATAAAGTACATACTTGTGGCTGTTGACTATGTTTCAAAATGGGTGGAAGGAATTGTGCTTCCTAACAATGAAGCAAGGAGCGTCACTGTATTTTTGAGAAAGAACATCTTCTCTCGATTTAGTCTGCCATGTGCGATTATTAGTGATTGTCACGACCCAAACCGGGGCCCTGGCTGTGATGATCATTACGAATCATGAAGTCCCGAAATACCCCTATCTATCTGGTAATCATGCACATAATTCATATGATAAAAGAAATGCGAAAGATTCACAATACTACGGAATCATGGTCATGAGTCCAATGAAATCAATAACGGGAAATAATGTCCCACAAAATCTATCGGCATATAAAAACCGTCTGCAAAATCTCTACTACATGACTAAAACAAACGACTATCTAAAAACTCGAACAAGGCCCCCAGTAGACCCAAAACTATTAAATGATAAATAAACTGCTAGAAATTAGGCTATACGGAATATAGAAGGCTCACCACTTGTTGTTGCAAAACTATCTAAAGAATCTACTGATTTTCTGGACCCCTAGACTGTGCCTCTAAACCTGGGAGGGAAGGGGGTCAATACAAAGTACTGGTACGCAGAATAATCCAAAACAAAGTGGAGATTTTTATATAAAATAAATGAGAGAAGATATAAAGCACATTATTGCAAAATGATTTTGAAAATACATGGGCATAGTATAATGATTTTTCAACAAAAATGCAACACATTTGAGCTAGGTGGTACACCCTACAATTTCACATTTTCACCAACTGTCAAATTTCGGTTGCCGCCGAGATTAGAGTATAAGTGAGGGAAAGACACACAATATCACACAGAAGGGTGTGTCGACCCAATCAAGTATGGTAGTGCACAAGATCACAAAGCAGGGATCCTAACCATAGTCCCAATTTGGGATAACATAACATCAGGTACACAAGATCACACAACAGGGTACCAAGTTACTGAGTCGGAAAACACGGTTTCTAGTGTAGAGTTATTTGATTCCTGCTTTCTTAGGGTAATCACCTATCTCTCAAAATCAATGCATTAAACTCATTTTAATCAATCACATGTCATACTTCTACAAACTCATCCCAAACTATGGGCTCAGCACTGTCACCCTTTGCATTCTTCCACTCATTGTACCATTGGTTTGCTATATCCTTCAGTTGGTAGGCTGCCAACTCAACACCTTCAATCAGATCCACATGCATCACTTTAAAAATTTTCTCTATTGCATCTACGAATTCTTCCAGATCTTCTTATACCTTGGTGCCAGTAAACTTGGGTGGGTTGATTCTCATGAACTATCCCACCCTAGTAGCCTCCGATGTCACTGATATAGACCGAAGATCTTTAGATCATTGAGCTTGATTAGCCACCAGCTGTGCCAGCATATGAATAGACTATTTGAATTCGGCATTCAAAAGATCCCTCTGAGCAGTCGGGGGACGGTTAACATTAGTCCGTGGAGCCCGTGGTCGACTGGTTGGGACTAGAGGGACTCTAGGAGTAGGGATAGGGTCTAGGGTGAGAGCTCTATAATGTGTCCTTATCCCATGAGTGGGACGGACTCCATTATTCTAAGCACTCTAATTAGTATTGTGATGAGGAGGCATGACTGTTATTTCTGTAAGATAAAAGATCATTGATTACGAACAGACTTGACTCTGAAGCACGAACTAAATTACAAAGAAGGGAAACATTTACTAAATGCCTAGTAGCCTAGTACTTATAAGTGTGGTGCGCTACACACCCATACACAACACTCCACCCAATGCAATTTTGCAGACACCGTGGGACCATGAACCATGCTCTGATACCAAGTTTTTTACGACCCGAACAGGGGTTCTAGCTGTGACGAGCATTCCAAACCATGAAGGCCCAAAATACCCCTATCTATCTGGTAATCATGCACATAATGCAGATGATAAAAAAAATACGGAAGATTAACAATACTACAGAATCATGGTCATGAGTCTAATGAAATCAATAATGGGAAATAATGTCCCACAACATCTATCGGCATCTGAAAATCGTCTACAAAATCTCTACTACATGACTAAAACAAAAAACTGTCTAAAAACTGGGACAAGGTGGGTAGACCCAAAACTAATAAATGATAAATAAACTGCCAGAAATTAGGCCTTCTAGAATATAGAAGGCTCACCACGTGTCTCTATAAAACTATCTGAAGAATCTACTAATTTTTTGGACCCCTAGACTGTGCCTCCAAACCTGGGAGGGAAGGGGGCCAATACAAAGTACTAGTACGCAGAATAATCCAAAACAAATTAGAGATTTTTATATAAAATAAATGAGAGATGATATAAAGCACATTATTCCAAAATGATTTCGAAAATACATGGGCATAGTATAATGATTTTTCAACAAAAATTCAACACATTTGAGCTCGGTGGTACACCCTACAATTTTATATTTTCACCAACTGTCAAATTTTGGTTGCCACCGGGATTAGAGTATAAGTGAGGAAAAGACACACAAGATCACACAACAGGGTGTCTCGACCCAATCAACTATGGTAGTGCACAAAATCACAAAGTAGGGATCCTAACCATAGTCCCAATTCGGTATGACATAACATCAGGTACACAAGGTCACACAACAGGGTACCAAGTTCCTGAGTCGGCAAACACGGTTTCCAGTGTAGAGTCATTTGACTCGTTCTTTTTTTGGGTAATCACCTATCTCTCAAAATCAATATATTAAACTCATTTTAATCAATCACATTTCATACTCTGCAGGGTTTTGTCATACCCGACTTGCAAGTCATCAATATCACATCAACTTTCCAACTTCTTATACCATTTACCACATACACATATGTATGACTTACACACCATTAAAACACATACCCATGGTTCTCAACATGCAATTATTCAAGAGGTTTAATCATTTATGAGTAATGTCATATCAATTGCAAAACTTATGCTCTCAATGGTTTAACACTAGTATTATATGTGGTATAGACATTATCATGGGGAATTTAGAAAATTCACAACTCATATACATCACACCCTTTTGAAATTTCAGTTCACATGTTCACAATTCAACCATTTAAATACATTTAGACAAACAACCCCATGATATCTTAATAATTCTTTAAAAATCATATATCAAAACATGATATTTGTATCAATTGAAAACCCCCATTTGTAAGAACATATATATACTTGTATAAATTTGAAGTATTGTGTGAATTCCTTTTTGAAAATATGCCCATGAAATTTAGGACAACCCCACGTACTTCTATTTATGAAATTAGTGGGTGCTTCTTGAAGCCTATGATCTGGGGATTTTGAATCTTTAATTGATTTTGAAAACCCATGGTTGAATCTTGGGTTTCTTAAAGTTTTTGTTTGAAACCCTAGAGAGGATTCTTGATGATTTTAATGAAAATAGGGTTAAGTTGCTCAAAACATACCCTAAATCCTTTGTTTGGATGGTTTTAAAGGCTAGGGAAAAGTCAAATTTACCCTAATAACTCCTGAACAGAACTGGAAATTTGAATTTAAAAACCTAATTTTGGGTACCATCGCGATGCGCCATAATCTTGGTTGTGCACTGGAATTCGACGAGTGGGAAATCGGGTGCCTCCATGATGCCCCACCATTGCGTAGCCCCTCTGGAATTTGATGATTTTCAATTTTACGCTCTCCACGATGCGCTGGATCCCAAAATAATGATGTTTACGACTAGAACTTTAAATTATTCATAACTTCTTCTCTGAGGGTCCATTTTGGACGAATATTATATCGTTGGAAAGCTAATTCAGTTATCTACATAATGAAAGGTTGAAATCTAGGAAATTCCCCTAGAAAAATAATTTATATTAGTCTAGAAGCTAATGCTTAGACTTTCCATGTATGTAATTTAGCTAAGAAAACATCGGGGTGTTACAGTGATGGAGGGTCATATTCTTGCAATCATCTATTCAAGAGTCTACTTGATTGATACGGAGTGAATCACAAGGTGGAAACACCTTATCATCTGCAGAGTAGTGGATAAGTTGAAGTGTCCAATAGAGAAATTAAGTCCATATTCGTGAAGACTTTGAATGCCAATAGGACTAATTGGGATAGAAAATTAGATGAGCTATTATGGGCTTACCGTATAGCTTATAAAATCCCTATAGGTACTTTAGCTATTAGCTGGTGTATGGAAAGGTTTGCCATTTACCTATTGAGCTTGAGCATAAGGCACTATAGGCATTGAAGAAGCTGAATTTAGAGTGGAAAGATGCAACCAAATATCGGCTGAATAATATTAATGAATTAGATGAATTATGGATTTAGGAATATGAAAGTTCAATATGGAATTTACAATTCCAGGATCCATTTGTTTTCTAGTAAGCTAAATCTTGGTGGCATGGTCCTTCCACAGTGACAAAGGTTTACCATTATGGTTCTTTAGAACTAAAGAAGGATGGTGAAAGACCATTCAAGGTAAACAGACACAGATTAAAGCACTACATGGGAAATATAAAAGAAGTGAAGGAACTAGCTGATATTGCCCTCAATGAATTTTGAGTAATCAAGGCAATTACATCATGCCGCGACGTTAAATCAAGAGCTGCATAGGAGGCAACCCATGAGCTAGTTAGTGAAGTATGAGTACCCAACATAGCCATGTCATGCTGCAATGTTAAATCAAGTGCTACGTGGGAGGCAACCAATGTTTTTGTACTTGTTTCATTTATAGAGTAATGTGTTTGTTCAATGTTCAGGGCTAAAAGAATGCAGACAAAATCTAGAGAATTTGTAAAGGTATCATATGGACTCTTTATAAGTTGTATCTACATGGTACGACTCATCAGTAGGAGTCATATTGGACTAGGAGAACAATTAGAATTAGAGAGTAGTTTCTAGGATAAATACGACTCCTAGTACGAGTTGTATCCTTTGGGTACGGTTCATGACAAAGAGTCGTATCTCTTCCAGATCCCAAGTAAGATACTAGAACCATACGAGTCAAAAAATGATCTGGTAGTCGGGATATGAGTCATATATACAATTCGTACCCCTACTTACTAGGTCAGTTCTCCAGTAGACCCGACCCAATAATTAAATATAAGAGGAAATAGAGACCCGACAGAGCACACAATATTTTTAACTCGTACCTGCATAAGTTTATCCTTAATTTTGAACTTCAATCCTAAAAATCAACTTGATCCACTTACCAACAACCTTAAATCGGTCAATTGGTGCAATTTTAACTTGAATTCAAGGCCCCTAAGATCCTACACCAAAATAAGCTATTCTACACTTACCAAGTACATTTCCCAATTTAGTTTTGCTATATTATAAGTTGAAATAAGTAGTATGTGATATTGTTATCTTGGTTTAAGTGGAATTTCTTTATTTCATGGATTGTTGATACATTATTTATGCTATTTGAGTTAAAAATAGAGAATGGGGGTGGAACTATGGTTTGGAAATAGTTTTTGTATATGGTTTTGTGTTTAAATTGCTGAAAATAGATGAATATAGTTGTGGGTACTTTGGTAATTTCATTGAAGTTAGACTTTGAAGTTGGACTTCTATGTTGCAGTAGATACGAGACGCCTTACGACTCGTACCCACCAGTAGGGGAGTCGTAATGAGACTTGTACCCACTGATAACATGAAAATCTAACAAATTCAAAGTTCTAGACTGGATATGACTCAACCATATGAGGTTTATCCTAACCTTACAACATACACATTAATCGTACCGACCCGGGTAAAGAACTCCACTGGAATAAATGTTTCTGACCAGCTTACGACTATTGGCCATGAGTCATACCTATCCACTACAACTAGTAAGAAGGAGTCGTAAGAAAACCAATGAACAAATATCATGTAGTGTATAGGATACGAGTCGAATATACGAGTCGTACCCAGTGGATACGATCAGTACCCACCACACGACCTAACTGAGACAAAGCACATAGAACTTTAGTTTTTAATTTTTCTTTTCTTTTATTTTGTTTTCTTGGTTACCAATAATAATGTATTTGCAGATACAATGCCTCCAAAGAATGCCTTATCCTCCAAACCAAGTGCTAAGAAAGTGACCAACCAAAAACCGATCAAAAGTGAGAAAACCAGCTTCTCCAAAATTTGGTCGGTAAGCAGCGGAGAAGAGTTTGATGGAACTACATCCAAAAAAGCTTTGAACAAATAAAGTGCACCTGCTAAGTCGAAGGGAAAAAAGGTTGGTCCCCAAGAGTCTAAAATACCACTACAAAAGGGACCAAGGATAAAGAATGGAACTATGTCTCCTCCATACACGCCACAACTTGTGGATAATGAATTTGATAATGATGACAAAGATTAATCAAGTTTAGTAGAAGAGGGTTCAGATGAAGCTCAGGGTACCGAGGTAGATGCTACCTCAATAGATAGATAAAACTCCCCACTCGCTTTGACCACTTCTCCAGTGCTCATCATTGAATTATGGGGGTACCCCCATGTAGGAGATGTTTAACTTGAGGCTATCTCATCTTTGAGGTAGTATGATACAAAGAGTCCTGTATTTAAATAGAAGAATGACCGCAACGAGGATGGATGAATTACCTAAATTTATGAAATTCTTCAAGAATTATGGTTTTGATTGTATGATGAGAGCATCGGGTAGATACAATGAGGTACTTATTTATGTATCCATAGGATATGTTGTATAAGGGAGAGGAGCCTATATCTTCTTTGGTGATTTGAGAAGTCAGAGTAGATATCTCTTCCTGCACTTTTGAGATATTTCTAAATGGGTTAAAATATCAAGCCCCAATAAATACAAGGGAGATGGATTACAAAATGGCTAAAATAGAAAGATCACAAATAAAATGTTAGGTGCAAAGGATAAAATGGTGATGTTTAGACAGATGGTGAAGTGGATAGATTAGAATGGCATGCATTTTACTTGGGTAGAAGGAGGTTACAAAGATTCACAACAAATCAAGAAGGGTACCCTCAACTTTGAGGGTAAAGCTTGGTGGACACTAGCCCAGCACAGGTTATGTCCGACTACTGGAGATGATATATTGAGATTAGTCTGGGAACCTATGATAGCTGGTTTTATAGCTAGTTATGTGTTCGAAATTGTCTAGTTCCTAGCCTAAGAGATGAGAGATATGGCTATTGGGGATCAGAAGGCACTGTTGGCCTACCCCTGTATGATTACCTAGATTTTCTTTACAGCAGGAGCTATAGAGATACCCAGGATTGATGGGATGATTGAAGCCCAAAGGACATTTGACATAAGGGATTCAAGATGTTGTTAACCCTCTGGCTCGACCTATGCGACAGGCTGTAGATGCTATGGTGGGATTATTCCCACAAGATGACTGGATAGATGCCTCTACTCCAGCTGAGACTGTGGAGGTAGGTGCATAGACTGAGGCTACACCTATAGATGCAACAATTACCATTCTATGCCACCTAGGCCATGGGGTATGCCTCCTAGTGTGATGCTGATTTTCGAGGCTGCATGTATTGAAGTCGTGACTAAATTAGCTATGCTCATTACAAAGGTAGGTCACATGGAGGGAGGACTACAAAGTTGGATGGAAAGATAGTTTGAGGCATAGGATACATGATTCATAGGGCACCTAGATGCATTTGAGTCGAGAATTACTCAATAGTTAAATATTGGATAGATGTCTAATGTTGCTGATATCTGAGTAGAGAATACAGAGATAAAGAAGATGGTCACTAAGCTGTATAAGAGGCCAGTTATTGGTGAGATAATTGTGGAGACTGTTATTCCTATAGTTGATGTGCCTAACATTTGGACTATCCCAAAATATGTGTAGGCTCAGAAAACCAAGGAAGAAAGAAGAAAAAAGAAGAGAACGAAGAAGAAAGCTAAAGTAGCTTGGAAGAAAGCCAGACTTAATAGCAAACATGATGAGTAGGACCGTTAGACACGGGTCCTAGAGATGGCTAGGGGATCTGGTAGTTCGAGAGCTCTAGTTCCTGGTACTGAGGGGGTTGCTATTTTTCCCTCGATTGCTATTGCATTAGTCCCGGTTGATGGGACAGTTGCTGATAAGAGTGGGACCCAACTTGAGGGCCTATGTAGTAATGATGATGCTTCGGTGCCTTGAATGCCTAGGTATGGCCCTTATCCTTACTCTATCATATTTTTTATAGCATTAAGGACGGTGCGACGTTCTTAAGTTAGGGGTGGGGGTACCAAAAATTTTGGAAGCAATTTGAAAATTTTCAAATATGGCTAAAATTAAAAGTTTGTTATGACTTGCAGGTTTGATGCGGGCAACTGAAATAGGGAGTAAATAAGATCACCTATGGAAGTAGAGATTTTTGATTTTTTTTGATTATGATTGATGGATTTTGATTAAATTTCTGATTTTTGACATATTAAAATATTTTGATTCTGTTTTGAATTTTACTTTGTGATTGAGAAAACAATACTGCAGAGTTTGTGAAATTCCATTGTGTAAATTGGTGTTAACATTGTGGTAAAAAGCATAAAAAATGATTGAAAATATTAAACCTCCTCAATTTTTTTTTAAGTACTTGCATGATTTATATATTTGTGTAAGATTGTTGACTATCTAATAATGACATTACGATAAGGTATAGTACAAATCGGGACAAAACAATTGCATGATTGGATAAATAGTACTTAGTAGTATAGCTCGGTTCAAGTGTGTGTGTAAGGTTTACTGAGATCCCAGTTGGGTGGGAATCTAGAACTTGCTCGAGTGATTTTACCTAGGTCTAGGATGGTTAAGTAGGAGATGATCATAGGCCATTGTTGCTTAATTCCACTTGAGCCTAAAATGCCTTAACCAAAGGAATAAATCCCCTTGATCCAAATATTTGAGCCTTTTTAGACTAATTTTTCTTGTTATACCTATCACCTTATCATTTATCTTACAATGAACCTATTTTGGCCCTGTTTCTCCTGTGAACACTGTGCATCTCAGCTCAGGTAAATTGCCTAAGTTGAGGGTAGCTATTATAGAGGTGCGTAAGAGAAAAGCTAGAATGAAGAAAAGTGTGTATAAGGGAAATAGTTGAAAAATAGGCAGGTGTGATATAAAGTAAAGAAAGAAATGTACAAGGTGTAGAAAAAGAGAAAGAATAAGAAAAATAAATGCTAGAAAGCTTCACCTAACCCAAGTAGAATGTGCTTAGAAGAAAAAAGGGAGACATAAGGGTAGAAATAAACAAAATAAAAAATTGTAGACCCCAAAAAGAGCATAGTGTCCAGGAGGCTTAGTCACTTTAAATATCCATATTTATCATACAAGCCCTAAGCGTACATTACAAGTCATATAAAGACTTATAGTGATCCTACTGTGTCTGTCTGACAACTTAGAAAAGAGCATATGGGCAAGCTTATGGTATTTTGGGCACACCTGTGATACTTCTTTAGGTAAGAGAGAGTATTTGTATATCCCTGAATAAAGTAGTCTATCCATGAAAAGTGAATAAGATCTTTTTGACTGTAAGTGCATATGGGTTATATTGCTTGGTTGCTAGATTGTTTGATGAAGGTAAAGTAAGTCTATGCCCGAGTGTCTATTGCTAATGCAATTCCATCATAGGATTTCTTTATGTTTCTACATGTGATAAATTGCTATACACAAATTTGAGTTGAAAAGTCAAAAAATTAAGAGGGGTACAATAGTATTGAAAGTTAATTCAATATTACTGCCATGGGTTTGCTTGAGATCTTCTTTTTTAAGTATCAGCTCTATGCTAGAAATTAGTAATTCGGTTTTGTTTGCCTAAGGACATGCAAAAGTATAAGTTGAAGGTATTGATATGATGTGTTCTTAAAACCGTAAAAGTATGCATGAACTTAGGGTGTTTTGTTGGATATGATGTACTTTGGTGTGTATTGCAGGTAAAATAGGTCTATAATAGTACTTGAACGTAAAGAGAAGAAGAAGATCTAAAAAAGACCAACTTTTATTAGTATGGGACTCAATCTCTGAATTGTAACCAATCGATATTACCCATATACTGATTCGTATGAATAACGAAACCTAAAGCCAAACAGCAGAGCCAAGTATGAGAAAGATTTGACTCAAGTGCCCCAGTCGTAATCCAGGGTACGAGTCATAAATGAAAGTTGTGAGCCTAATAGAATCTAAGCTACTATCCAGGAGTTAAAGTTTCAAAGGTATATGAGTTGAAAGTCTGTGTATGACTCATATGGAGATATCGTATACAAACTAGTATTCAAGACCTAAAAAGAATGAAGTTGCAGGTGGATATGGATGTAGAAAATGAGTCTTACATTAACGTATGACTTGTTAGAAGAAATCATATGCTGAACAGATAATTGAAGCCTTGGGCTGGTCAGACACTTGAATAGATACAACAAGGAAGGGTAAGACTCGTAAGCTGAGGATACGATTGAAAACCGAGTCATACCAGCTGCCGACTTAACTTTACCTTTCTCATTTTTAATTGGATTTTTATGTTTTATAGAGATACTATAAATACCCTAGGGTTCATCTTTTATTAGGCGACACGTTGTGATGTTCTTTTATGCGTTATTATACATTATTACCTACTTTTACAGTTGTTCTCAAGATTTTTTGGGTTTTGTTTAATTAAAGACTCTGGATTTTATTCATATTATTCTTGGGAAATTAATTTTATGTGTTCTTCATTGATAAACATTGTTTCTTTCATAAGCATGAGAAACTAATCACCTTAGCTAGGGTCGTGGGAACCCTTACAGATTAGCTATATAGTGGAAATATGAGACTCAATTGTTTTAGGATTTCTGCATGTATATTAACTCTTCTTTACAATAATTAGCCTCAAGTAGCTGCAATATCTTGAGATGTCTATATTCGCATCCATTTGATAACCATGAAGCTTGCAATTAGGAAAAGAAGATTAAGACAATGATACGATAACCGAGTATAGCTAATGCCGCAACAAGGGAAAACATGACACCTCTAGATGATAACCAAGTTAAAAGGGTGAAATTTATCTTTTAAGCATTAGATAATACCTATTCTTGTCGACTTTGCATGTAGAACAACAAAATAATTGGGCTAATCACGAGAAATTTGCACAACTAATAAACCAGGGAGAACACTGACCTAATGTTCATCTTATATTGATTTGAAATCAAAAGCACTCAAGAATTGGTTACTATTTGCAATTGATCACAACCCCTTCTCCCCCATTTACTTTCCTGTACTGCTTGTGGATTACATCAAGGCAAGCAACTATTTACATTTTCCCTGTGGGATCGATCCCAGCATTGTTGGGTTACTATTTTTACAATCAACTACATTATATTTCTAGTGTAGTTTTGGGTGACATAACACATACAACAATATTTTTCTTCAAGGGTTTTTTCTAGAGCAAATAAGGTCCCTATTGCTTTTTTTAACTCTTACACTAAAGGGTGCTGCTTCTAGTATCGACTCTAGATAGAATAGTTTGTATGCTCTTCCACTCATCAGGAATCTGATACTTCTCCTGACATTGTCACTATTATGTTACAACTCTTTTCCTTTGATGTTTATTATCTTCTTGATTTGAGGTTTACTCTTTCTTATGGACCCCTTACGTGGTTATTCATTTTAATTTTGGTCCTGAGTATATTTTTGATCTCTTTTCTGTGTCTACCCTTATGGGTGACTCTGTTGTGGCTAGAAGAGTCAATTAGGATTGTATTATATCTATTTGTGGTAGAGAAACCTGGGTAGACTTGATAAAGTTAGATATGGTTGACTTTGATATGATCTTGGAGATGGATTGGTTATACTCGTGCTACGCTCTTTCGACTGTCAAAATCATAAGGTCATTTTAAAATTTCCTAATGAGCTAGTTATAGAATAGGACGGAAGTTCCCTAGTGCCTAATAGAAGGTTAATATCCTATCTTAGAGCACAAAAATTGATTTCAGGGGGTGTCTTTATCATTTCGTTTGGGTTAAAGATTCTAAATCGGAGTGTCTTTCATTACAATTCATTCCCGTGGTTAATAAATTTTCTGAGGTCTTTCCTGATGACCTTCCTGGTATTCTTCCCAATAGGAAAATTGATTTTGCAATTGACCTTCTACTGGATACCAATCTTATTTCTATCCCTCCATATAAAATGGCTCTAGTTGAGTTAAAGAAACTTAAGGAGCAGTTGAAAGACATTTTTGATAAGGGTTTTATCCATCCTAATGTGTCTCCATGGGGTGCTACTATTCTTTTTGTGTGTAAGAAGAATTGTTCCCTTCGAATATGTTTAGACTACCGCCAGTTAAATAAAGTAAAGTGAAGAATAAGTACCTTCTTCCTAGGAATGATGATCTCTTTAATCAGCTTTTGGGTGCTAGATGCTTTTCTAAAATTGATCTTTGGTCGAGTTATCATTAGTTGAATATTAGGGAGGTGGATATCCCAAAGACTGTTGTCTAAACTTGATATGGTCATTTTAATTTTTTAGTGATGTCCTTTGGTCTGACTAATATGACAATGATATTTATAGATCTGATGAATTGGGTATTTCATTAGTTTCTGGACTTGTTCATCAATTTGTTCATTGGTGATATTCTGGTATATTCTAAGAGTGAGAAGGATCATACCAATCACCTCCATATAGTGTTGCAGACTCTTAAAGATCAATAATTGTATGTTAAGTTTTTAAAGTTAGTTCTGGTTAAATGCTGTTACTTTTTTGGATCATGTTTCTAGTGAAAGGATTATGGTGAATCCATAAAAAGTTTTAATGGTTAAGAAGTGTCCTAGACCCACAACTCCAACTGATATTTGGAGCTTTTTGGGTTTAACCGATTATTATAGGAGGTTTATGGAGAGATTCTCGTCAATTACTGCTCCGTCGACTAGGTTGACTAAGAAAAATGTAAAGTTTCTGTGGTCTGATGCATGTGAGGGTATCTTTAAGAAATTGAAGGACAAGTTGACTTCAACTCTGTAGACCCTACCCAAGGGTACTGATGGTTTTGTAGTTTATTGTGATGCATCTCGTGTGGGGCTTGATTGTATTTTGATGTTGCATGGCAAAGTGGTGGTGTATTCTTCTAGGCAGTTGAAAGATCATGAGAGGAACTATACGACTCATGACTTAGAGTTGTTGGTTATGGTATTTACTTTGAAGATTTGGCACCATTATTTGCATGTGGTTTATGTCAACATATTTTCATACCATAGGAGCTTGCAGTATGTGTTTACCTAGAAGGAATTGAATCTCAAGCAAATGAGATTGCTTGAGTTGCTCAAGGATTATGCTGTGAGTCTCCACTATCATCTAGGTAAAGCTAACTTGGTTTTTGATCATCTTAGCAAGTTATCTATGGGTATTTTATCCCATGTGGATAAGGAGAAGTGAGGATTGGTGAGTGATATTCACCATTTGGCTAATCTTGGAATTTGTCTCTTGGAATCCGAGGATGGGGGTGTGATTGTGTAAATGGTAGTGAAGTTATCTATTGGGGATGAGGTAAAGGAGAAGCAGTATGTGGGCGATCCATCTTTTACTGTCCCATTGGAAAGTGTTGGCATTTCAGATTCCTTGTCCTCTGAGGAAGTCCTGATTGAGATCTTGGATCGGCACAACCGTTGATTGTAGACTAAGGATGTGGATTTGGTAAAGGTTCTATGGAGGAACCAAAAGGTTAAGGAATCTACTTGGGAAGCCAAAGTGGACATGAAGTCCAAAAACCCATTCTTGTTCCCCTCTCTAGATAATCGTGCTTTATGTATATCCTTAATATCTTTATTTTTTGACTTTGTTATAGGAAAATGTGTTTTTCTTGATATCTTTGTTTTCAGTCTTTATTAAAGGTAAGTGTGGTTGTATTCCATGTCGAAGAGTGCTAATGGATGCTTCATCTCATCATTCAGGGATGAATGATCCTGGGGGGAGGGTAGAATAATGCAATACCTCAGATTTTGTTCCTTGAAAATTTCCTGAGCTTTAACCTCACTGTCTAAACTACAACTCTCCCTACGAGTCCTAGGGAGTCATTATGGGTCCTAGGACCCCGATCATAGGGTATCCAGTGAAGATTTCCTAGGTTACTTCCTTGGTTATGACTGGGGTTCATGAGTTGTAGTGACTCTATACGAGTTGTAAGGTGCTAAATGCAGGGTAGTGAATATGTTACCCAAATGGTTTTTTCTTGTTATGACTTGGACCCTACGAGTCATAGGGTCACTTGACGGGTCGTATTGGCTGAGTCGTAAGGTCAGCAGTGTAGACACCCTATGTTTCTGCCTTGACTACAACTCGTGGTAACGAGTCGTAATATGACCTCACGAGTTATATAGTGACCCATAGTTACTGGCGATAATTTTTAACTTTTATTAAGGGAAATTTAGATATTTCCTCTTTTCCTAAATAATAAAGCATGACTTAAAACCCCTTTAGGGTATCATTATCCCTAAAAAAAAATCAAAATAGCTTTTTAAATTCTCTCAAGAACAAATATTTAGGGTTTCTCAAGGTTTGGAATTAGAGCACCCAAGGGTGATTCCTTGTTCAAATTTCTTGGTGATTAAGGCATGTTACTCTTCCCCTAATATTGTTTTGTTAAAGCATGAGGTTTAAAGTGTTATTCATGTGGTTTTTGATGTTGGTTTTGGAGCATGAGTTGAGGGTTTTGAATGTTTGTTTTCTTAATAATGCTTCCCATGTTTTATATATGATTGTTCATGCTTTATTTATGGTTTTGAACTTGTGGGGTGCACGGGCATGGTAAATAAACTAGGGGATAGTGATTTTCCCTAATTTTGTGAATTTTGACAATTGAATTGGTAACAACCCCAACCCAATCTTATGAAAATGGATTTGAATATGAGTATATTTGTATTAAACCATTCTTGGAACCAATGCATGATATAAAAAGGTTATTGAAACATAATGATTTGATTTAATGAACAAAGGGGGTCGTGGAATTTCCTTTGTTGATTTAATGAACAAAGGGGGTTATTTCACCATGTTAACGGAATTGTAATGGGATAATGATGTTACTTTGAAGGTGTAGTTAGTATGATGATACCAACAGTGTATACCTTAAGGTGTATTGTAGTTCAATGTATGAGAATGTGTGAAAAGTGTTTTAATTGGGCTTAAAAGATAGTTATGCCACTAGGCCGTGAAAGTGGAGGTCCCGAGGGACCAATATTGGGTGTATAGTCTATTATTGTGTGGTTCGAGTCCCCCTTATTGGATCATTTGGTGGTTTGAGTCCCCCATGTTAAATGATTAGGTGCTTATGTCACCCTTGATCTATGACCAGGATGTTCGAATCCCCCGTGGTATATTTGTACATATGATTACTTTCTGGTTCATATGGCTACATGCACTATGGCCCTATCAGCTGGGGGAGAGATGAACCATAAAGATCATGGGTGCCTTTTTATGATGGTTGAGCTACACAGTCCAAGCTATTGTTTTAAAGTCATGCTAAGCCTTGTTCGCTATCCCAACATATGATATATATATGTATATGCATCTTAGTATGTGCATTGGATTTATCTGAGTTTGAACTATTGATCATGTCATTATTTATCCCTTACTTGAGTTACATGCTAGCTCTCAACCCGCTAACCATCCTCGTATGCCGTATCCCTATGCGATACAGGAACTGGAGACACTTCTGCTTTTCCTGCATAATGATAGGATTTCTGTGATGTCAGCAGTCAGCTTGAAGTGGTGAGCCTCCTTCTTCCGGAAGGCCATTACTTATTGGTTTATCTTCAATTATAGATTTTTCTATAGACTTGTTTTGGATATCGTCGGGGGCATGTCTCTACATTGGTTTGACTCATTATTGTTATAGAGGCTTTGTGGGTTACTATGGACTACGTATTCGTTATTGATATATCTTAGATTTCTTGAGTTTGATTACTCTATTTTGTTATATGTTTGGATTTCAGCCGCTGCTAGTGTATATTGTGTTGTTTGACTAGGCATAAAGGGGGTGGTCTCTAGTCCACGGCGGACTTGAGATACCCTTCACAACTAGGCCTGGGTTGGGCTGTGACACAAACAAAAAGTGAAAGAAGGATATATAGAAGTATACAAGGCCAAGGATTATATATACAATAATAGACAAGATAAGATACGGATATACGCTAATACCATCTCTCTCTCTCTATATATATATATACACACAGACATATATGGGTTTACAAGACTAACTCAGAGGTAACAACCTAAGGTAGCCAACCTAGCCTCTCCGGGAAATCCTAACAAAGTAGGCAAGCTAATGCTAGCATGATCAACGCCTATAGTATAAATATCTAATCACGAATATACTGTCCATAATGCAATTTACTTTAAAAAGGAAAAGAATCATAATCATACCTCCAATCTCAGTACTAGTCCATAATCAACCTGCCATAAAATAAACGTAATAATAACTATAAACTAATCGGCTAGCCCAGAAAAACAATACATAACCGGGGCCCCATAAACCTAGAAGGTTCAATCAACACTCAACAAATAGAAATCATAGCCTATATCTATGCAACCCCCTATAAGGATGACAAATATAAGCACTAAAGTACATACTGGTTATAGGCAATGGATGTGAATGAATGCAAAGTAAATCCATAGTTCAATAAATGATCCAAGTTCCAAATGTAACAAGTGCATACGCCTCCTTCAACTCAACTACACACAAAGGAAAGACCTACAAAGATCTCTCTTCTCTAACACGATGACTCACGGATAAAGGGACCCCTAAGAGATTCAAAAATTTCTGTATACACTTACCTTGTCCCGATCCATAATTTCTAGTCATTATCATCATCATTATTCTCCATTCAGTATTAAAAAGATGTATATATAATAAGCGCATGGACTGTAATCATGGATAAAATAGTATAAGTCTATAAATCCATTTCTCGATATCAACTTCGGTACTAAATCAGTATCAAAGAGGATAAAGGGTTTGAATCTCTCTTGATCGAAGTAAATAATTGTTACCACCTGACCCAGGGATTGGATGTGACGGGTATCCTAAGTCCGCCATGGCTCGGAGACCACCCCTTTTGCCTAGTCAAAATAGATCACAATACATTAGCAGTGGATGAATTACAAACATATAACAAGATAGGATAAGTTCCAAACATAAAACAAGATAGGCAACTCAGCTAATTCAGAATGAAACTCTAAGAATTTCAACAATCATCTCAATCCACAATAATCCACAAAAGCCTCTAAATAGACCAAAATCAATCTAAGTCGGGACATGCCCCCGACGATATCTAAAAGAATCCCATAGAAGTACTTTAAGACATAAATGAAGCAAGACTTCAAAATGATAGCCCTTACAGAGAATGGAAGCTCACTACTTCAAAGCGTACTTCTGAGAACCCAAAAATCCTATCACTGCACAGGAAAAGTAGAAGTGTCTCCAGTTTCTACATTACATGGGGATACAACATCCAGAGATGGTTAGCGGGGTAAGTGCTAGCATGTAACTTAGGAAAGCGATAAACTAATGCCAAATCAAAACGATAGTGAGTTCTACATGTGCACATTGTACATACACACAGACACACACATATATATATATAAGATGATACGACAAGGAATAAGGCTTACATGAACTTTAAAATATTATCCTAGACTGTGTATCTTAACCATCATAAAAAGGCACCCATTGGCTATATGAGCTCAGCTCTCCCTACTGAAAGGTCCCCAGTGTATGTTAGCCGTATGAACCAGAGAAAAATCATATATGTATATAAACCAAGGGTGACTCGAATACCCGATCATCAAGCAAGGGTAAATCAACCACCTAACCATTTAGACCCTTATGCTGACAAATGTGGTTTCAGCATCAGCCCCTCGAGACCTCCACTTTTATGGCTTAGCTACATATCCCCATTTAGGCCCAATTAAAACATTTACATATTCCCATTCATTGAAACATGATGCACATCGGGAACATACTATTGGTATCGTCATACAAACTACATTTGCATGCTTATAATTATCCCATTACAATTCTATTACCATGGGGTATGCCTTAATGCCTTTGTTTATTAAATTAGTGTGGGGGAATTCCACGACTCTCTTTATTCATTAAATCAAACCATTATGTATCAATAGCCTCTTTATATCATGCAATAGTTCCAAAAGTAGTTCAATATGCATATCTTTATGTTCAAAACAAATTTCACAAGATTATGTTGAGGTTATACCAATTATAATATTCAAAACCATCAATTTAGGGGAATCAATGAGCCTAATTCAAATTAACCACACCCATGTACTCCAAATAGTTCAAAAGCATCACATTAAACTATGAATCATTCATAAAAGCCATGAGAAAAATAATTTATTCATTAAGGCTCCGAAACCCTCAACCCATATTCATAAACCACAATTTAATCATACGAATAACAATTTAATATACATGTTTTTAACAAAATAAACTTTGGGGAAGAGTAACATGCCTGAGATATCAAGAATTTCGAGGTGAAATCAACCCTTGGATGCTCTAATTGCCAATTCCTTTAAAACCCTAGGTGTTCTTGACTTAAGGATTTTGAGAGAGTTTGAGAGAGTGTATTTGATTGATAAAGGATAGAAATAGGGTCTCCAATGTGCTTTATGGTCGTGGGTATTATTTGGGGAAGGAGGAAAATGATAAGAATGCTTCCACTAAAAAGTACAGGAAAAGATGACCAGGCATCACTGGTCACCTTACAAACCCGATGACTCCTTATGAGTCATCACCACAACTTGTGGTCTAGGAAGTGTCTTAGGATTATCTTATTGTTGACCATACGAGTCATACTCTTCAAATCATAGTTGGACCTTACAACTCGTAGGGACCAGTCATTGTTAAGATAGACACATCTGGACACTACACTGGTTTGGCTATGAAAGGCACCCCACTACTCATATAGAGTCTTCATATCTCATGACCCCGTAGTCATATTCATAACAAAAACTTCAGGAAAACACAACTGTCAGACTATGATTATGGTATTAAGACCCATAAGGTGATTTCACTATTTGTAAGGTAAGTCATAATCAAATCAGTGAGTCCAAAAACTCAAAAAAAATTTTGGCCAAAAAATCTAGGGCATTACATTCTTACCCCTAGGTTCATTCACCCCCGAATGATGAGTCAAGACATTCAATAGCACAATTTATGTTATGCCCAAGCACACACACAAGTGTACATGGTCTCACCAAGAAATATAATGGCCTTTTATATGCCAAGTATCGATACCTCAGAGACTTGTGTTGACAACTATCCAATTCTAGTTCACTATTATGATCAATTCATTACAAACGTAGCCACAAGAGTTTGAAAGTTAAAAGTAACTGTGAACTAAATAGTGGAGTAAATTAAAGGTGTTGGACAATTAATGAGGAAAAACCCAGGGTAAAGGCTCTACGAACAATCACACTATGATTTTGAACTTCATTTGTTGTGTTACTTATCTTGGTTTATGACTATGGTCTTCTGAGCCTCTAGTCACCTATCTAATTTAGACCCACAACCACATCATTGAGTGGGGATGTGAGAACTAAGTCAAATGCATTGATAATTCATCTCGTAAGTGAACCAAATATGTCACTTAGGTATATTCCTATCCTAAGTTCAAATTATAACTTCATTCTGTAGAAGATTATAATCCTACTCTATTTACCCCCATGTTCTATCCTCTTGTTCTTCCTTTCGGGATTACAAGATGATAATGGATGTATTATAAAGGTTGAGAATCCTTAAAATAGTAATAATAAGGATAAATAAACAACCAAATATGATAATTAATCAAAACCAATTCAATTCATAACAATAGAACTCATGTTCTTGGTCTTAACCCCGGAAAAGGGACTTTAGCCGCTCATGAACATAACCATAATTGCAATGATATAATAAATATTAAAATCCATAAAAAAACAAATAAATGGAATAAAAAAAGTAATTTATGTTTTATACATCCTCCCTCAAAGTTTCAAGGACGTCCAAGGTGTGTAGCACAATCTTTAAGGGTTCTATTTATAGGATGACGAAGCTGCCGAAATTAACATGACATGGCGCCGCGGACCCTATAGTGGTGCCCAAGGTATAAGAAGCACCACCATCATGGAAAAACACTTGAATTGGTCCCTTATGAATCCATCAAGGCTGTGTAATGGACGCTAATGTGGTGGCTAAGGTCCGCAGTGCGCCATTGACTCCAAGATGTCCGTTTTTGGTCAAATAATGTCCTGTGCTTTTGTCCATCGATTCCAAGCTTTGTGATTTTCTTTAGACTTGATTTACATCTTTTTTATCATCTATATATCATAATAATATACTGAAAAAGCTTCCTATAGAATCAAACACCACTAATTAGAGTGTAAAACAACACGCAATCCAAGACGGTGAACTAGAAACTTAAGCTAAGAACTAGTTTTGTCCTTTTGATCTATAACTTGGTATTTTGACTCTTATCTTGATTCAATTGAAACTCAAAAACTATAAAAAAGTTTTTCCACAAATAATTACACAATAACAACATTAGGAACTCATTACACAAATTAGAATCCATCAAGATCAAGCTAGTAACACTAGTTTTCTCGTCTAAACTCTAATTGACCAATTTGAATCCAAAATTGTTTGAAACACACCTTAAACATTGTAATCAAGTGTCACACTTATATTCTCAATTATATCATTATTAATACATTAATCACATAAAAGTACTCAAAACAAAGCTAAATAAGCCCGGATAATAATATTGAGGTGCATAAATCCACCTTAGATCATAACCCCATACTTAAAGCCTTGTTCGTCCTCGAACAATTCCTTACTCTAAGCATCACAATCAAAGAAGACTCCACACTTATACTACAAGAAATACAATCAAGCTTGTACTACAAAGACTACAGAGAATGCAAGCCTTACACTAATCATGTCATACCTACAATTGAAAGATCAAAAATACTAGTCCAGAACATCCTCGTCTCAAAAATTGGCTCACCAAGTTGGCAAGCTCATGAATATTAATTAATCAAAGATATCATACAAATCACCCAAATCTTATCAAACATGTGCCCTCATCACAAATAATTTACCCATAATCACTCACATAGATACAATTTATTATAAGTTGGGTATAAGAATTAAGTTATGCTCACCCTCATAATGAATTCATAAATTACACAAGATGAACCATAGGCTTGCCCTTAGTGTAGTACTCCAATAATATTATAATGTTAAGGATCAAGATCAAATTGGTCTTTATGGGTTTTAATGTAGGCTATGGATGGGTAGGAACTATTCTGGCCAGTTATAGTGACTATCTTCCCTAAGCACTTTATTACATTATACTTTTTATTCAATTCACCTCTAACAATCAACTTTCCACCTCATCTACCTTCATAAATATCTTTTGTTTTGCTCCATCTTATTAAGTTCACTCACATACAATATGGAATGGAGTACTGTCTATTAATTCATTATTCAATTTTAGCATAAATTTCTTTCACTTCCAACCACAAAACATCAATTATACACACCAATAACTATTAGTTTGGGGCTTCAATTTCATCTTCCTCCTTTAATTTCAAATTTCTTCACTCAATTAATTTTACACTAGGATCAAATTAAGGTCAACCAAAGAAGGGGCTATAGGCTACATCTGAGTCTACTAAATAAAACAAGCTACAAGCTCAATTGGGCTAACTAGGATTATGCACAAGGGTAGGTAAAAGAGTGTATGAAACATGGCTATCAAAGAAATGCCTATAACATCTCCTAAACCCACACTTTTTATTTCACTTTGCACATACACTACGCAAGTTCTAGACATCACATGCTACAAGGAACACACAACAACCTTACTTCACATATGGAACATGCTCAACTCAAGTAGGATTATCATAGACTCTCAACCAAATAATAGCATGAATTCAACATTAAGCAAACAATGTACAAGAGTCATAATCATGAGCCTAGGATCTAAAAAGTAGTCATTGACATAGTCAATATGCTTTTACAACCAAAATACTTGCATCATGGAATCACACATAGAACCAACAAGACTATCTCACTTACCTAAAACAAATTTTTTTAAAAAGTTACTCTTAAAAAAAAATACTGGGTTCAAGGGGTGCCACCAAGGAAAAAATCAAAAAAAAATCCACAGGGTGGGTGAAGTGGGCACCTACTAAACTGACCCAAATAACTAAAACTAAAAAGATAATTTTTTTTTTGTAATTTTTTTTCAAACTTACCAAATACTAGAAAAACAACTAAGACTCAAGACCCTACAATCACTTCAATCGAAGGAGTATCACACCGACGACCGCCTAAACTTGACACCATCTTTCACTTTGGCACCTCAAGTGGACATTGTTCACTTTTGGCAGCTCAAGTAGCCATAATGTGTGTCTCTTTGGAACCTTTTCCCGAATCAGCAAAAATCGTGTGCTACATGCATTGGAAGCACATTTGAGGGGTATTTTCATAATTTTTGAGGGATATTTTTAATAATTATTTTACCAAATAATTACAAAAAAATCCCTCACATTGTCTTCTCCACATAACCTTTCTTTAGATTAACCTCTATTAATGAAGGTTGAATTTTTCAAGAATGATAAACACATCTCCTCATTATCTAACAATTATATTTCACATAATCAGGAACTAACAAGTTACAGGTTCCTCTCCAATTTCTAAAAATCAACACTCAAAACAAATTTTACTCCATTAACAAATACTCCCTCCATCAACATATCTACAACAACAATACACACCATGAACACTAAATAATACTCCTTCCATTAATCAATGGAACATACCCTCTAATCCCAATTCTCAACCATTACACCATAAATACATCAACAATAACCCAATGATAATTAACAAATACTCCTTTTCCACAACAATAACTCCACAAATTCATCACCTTCATATTTACACCTTTAATTCCGTCTAATAATTTTTTCTCCATGAACAAGTTAACAACACCTAGCAACAAAAACAAAATTCTCCTCTCCTACCCACGACATTATTAACACCCAAAAGAAAAAAATATCCCCTTTCTCAATACTTAAAAATATAATAGTACAAACATAGGAGAGACCGATTAACAAATCAACCATCTCTCTCATATCACGACAAAAGACAGACGAGGTCAGTAAGGGAAAAATTAAAATAAGCTCGAACAATCAAGAAATAGACAACATGGAGTTTAGGGGAAAAAGTTAGGGTCAAATTTATAGAGGAGGTGGGAGGGTGAGGGTAGGGTAAATACAAAAAATTTAGGAGTGGGGTGGGGGTGGGTGGCAAAAGAAAATTTAAGGGTGAGGATGGCGGCAAATAATTTAGGGGTGAGGTGGGTTGAGAAAGATATTTTAGGGTAGGGTGGTGTGGTTAGGAATATGATATAAGGAGGATGATATTAATATTTTTTATTTAAATTAATTATATAAAAATTATTTTTATAAAAATGACAAATGTCATTTTATAATTGGTCCCTTTCCACGTGATCAGCGCGTGTAATACATGCACATGGTATATTTTTGCCGATTCAGCAAAAGGTGCCAAGGTCATATACTTTATGGCTACTTGAGGTGCCAAAACAAAAGATAATGTCAAGTTTAGGGGGACGTTGATGTTTTTGGCCAAAATTATTATAAATTGTGGATTAATGGTTAGATATTTTGACTATAGGCCCAAATCATGCTAGTATTAGCTTTCCTACTTGGTTAGAATTCCCTAGAGTGGTTAGCTACCTTAGGTTGTTACCTTTGAGTTAGTCGTGTATGCTTATATGTATATACATATATCTAGATATGGTAATAGCATCTATCCCCCTCTTCACTTATTTATTCATATTGTATATGTATTCCTTGGCCTTGTATACTACTATATGTGCTTCTTCTACTCTTTATTTGTATATTGGTTAGTGATATACAATATAGTATTTTAGTTCTTTAAAAATGCTAGAATAGGATAGTTTATCCTTACCGCCTCTCTAGTATTATTATATTAGCTTCCTCGATAGTTGATTATAATTTATATAATTGCTTTGGATGCTATTTATACTTACATTATCTTTGAAGCTCAGTCAATAATTGAGTACTGAATACCACATGTTTGCTACTCAAACTACACTTCTGCAACCCGTAGATCATAGTATGAGTTCTCTCAATTGGTGTGTACACCATGCAAAAAAACTAAGAATCAAAGACTTAGGGTGAGCTCCTAACATTTTGAGCACTACTACTTTCACTTTTATGGATTAAACTGATCTCTATGTTGTACTCAGAGATGGTTTGTATATTTATATTTATTCAGTATTTCACTTTGTACTCTTAGGTATTAGAATCTCATGTACTAACTTCACCAAGATTTAGGGTTGCTTTATATATATTAGCCCCTTTATTATATTTTTTCTGTTGTTTTTATTTGTTTCTCTTAATGTCCATTACTAGCAGTTCTGGACTACAAGTTGGCTTACCTACTTGTGGGTATAGTAAGTGTCATCATGGCTTAAGAAATTGGGTCATGATAGAAGGACAAAGAATGTGTGCTTATAAGTTGAACATAAATAGGATATAAATCAGGAAAAAATTAGCCCCCTAAGGTGTATGGATTTAAATATCTAATTTTTAAGAACTCACAATAATATGGGATGGAATTTAATGGGAAAAATAATGGGTAATGACCAAGAGGTGTTAGGCTAACTCAACTTAGCAGCTTCAATGGAGAATTCTCTCCATACTTTCCTTTTCTTCAAGCTCTCAAAATAGTAGAGAAATGGTTGAGAATTGAATAGAAATTTTAAGTGAAGAAGGGGTTTTGAAAATCCCCATACCAAGGTGCCACTAAAGTGGTCACCTACTAAACATGCTCTTTGACCACTAAAGAGGTTAGGCATGGGATGAACACATCACTAAAGTGGTCTCCTGGATGCTAAATCGATCTTCGCTAAAACATACATTGATTACTTAAGTGGTCCTCAACTAAATGGCTAATGTCGCTAAAACAGTGCATTATCGGTAAAGTGACTACCACTTAAGCAGTTAAATGATCGCTTAAGTAGTCAAATTACTGCTTAAGCAGTTTCCCCAGCAACTTGAGGCATTAGATTTTTAAAGTCCAAAATAAACTCCGATCGGGTCAAGATTCGTTCAAAATTGCATGTGCCCAAACAAACTATGATACCATATCATGTTCGACATTTGGACTAAATAAAACCATCAAAACTTTTATTTGAGATCTGTTTGACTAAGTATAGTGCCCTCACCTATAGTTTTAATTTTCATAGAATCCACCCAATAGCCCAAAATGAGTCTAGAAGACTTGGGACCTAAATCAAGTATGCCTCTAGGCTAAATTTAATTTTACACAGTTAATAGAGCTGTCAGAATTCTCATACAAGGTCATTTACTAGGAGCTTTGGTTTGAAACCAATTCCTTAATAGCGAAAGCTTTAAAATAAAGAAATGAACCTAAAACCCAAATAAACTGCCCGATAAGTGCACCACAGTTTTAGCAAGTCATCAATTACTTCTAACCATTGTGGGAAGGCTCAAACTACCAAAAATCCATATAAATTGAGGAAATAACCTAGAGGGTCATTATATTTTGAAAGCATAAGCACGATCTAAATTGTATGCTTAGGCCTTCGAGCGCGATGTTTAGATGGGTAAAATGGATGAAACCTGGTTAATTGGATGGGAAATTGTTGTTATGTTACAATAGTGAATTTTTCCACAAAATTATGTCTTATGTTATCTTTTTTCATCCTTTTTTGGTTACTAATGGCGTAGAATTGGGATTTGGTCTAACTTATTTAAATCCATATTCATTAAGTGTGGTTAGTGTTGGTACATTAACAAGAATATATTATGGTAACCAAAAGGAAATTGTTAATATGTTAACTGTTTGAATGAACAGTTAGGGTCGTCAATAATGCATAGGTTATCTGGCTAGTTTGTAGGTGATTATTTTAACGTAACTTTAACCCAGTACGTGTTATATGTGCATGATAACTAATTTGTAGATTTTATTATGCAATATATGTTTTGGGAAAGTGGATGATTTTTTGATATCCTAAATGTTCATCGCATGCAATGAACTTATATGAAGCCTGTTGCATTTTACAAGTGTTGTTCTTTATTATTATGGTTATGATTGTTGTGATATTTATCATTATTGTGGAATGTATAGGTATTTGGACATCTTCATACAATTGGTGGTATAAGGTTGGCAGGAACTTGATGTCTGGGATTGGGTATATGGACAAAGACTTGTCCCCTATAGGTTATGACTAGTGGGTGCATACATAAGACCCTTAGCATAAGTGTACAAGGTACAAGTGAGTGTGAAAACTCATTTGAGTGAATCAAAGATTATGTGTTTATTTATTATTTGGGCTTCTTAAGAGAATCGGGCTTACTTATAATTATTATATGTGAATTCCTTGAGGGAATTGGGCTTACTTATTATAATTATATGTAGGTTCCTTGATGGAACCAAGTTTACTTATTATCATTATATGTGGGTTCCTTGAGTGAGTTGAGTTTATATTCTTAATTATAAAAGGTGGTTTCTTTATATAAACTAAGATGCACGATATATTCCATTGTTCTGTTATTTTAGTTCCTTGCATAAGCTTTGCGATGAGATAATTTGTGTATTTATCTTTAAATGAGTTGGGATCTTTAATTAAGATATTTTTTATTTATTGTAAAGAGATCTATGACAGGTCTGGGTTAAGGTTAATAAAAGAAGAGGTTGTAATCTATATTGTCTAATTGTTTAAATAAATGAGGCAAGGGGAGGCATAGTATATTTAAATCATTGTAATACACCGTATTATTCTTAGCTCAGTTCACCTCTTAGTTGCATGCATAAGAGGCTTAAAACATAAAAATTTTCCTAAGTACTGGGGATTTAGTCATTTATAAGGCCTTTTAAATTTGAGAATTTTTAAATTGGTCTTCCCAACCTCGAGATGTTGGTTTTTGAGTTAATTCATGTTTAGGATTGTAAAGAGCATGTCTCGAAGAAGTTTTAGATTTTTTGGGAGAGGATTGGGTCATGTTTGGATCATAATATCAGTAGCTTATCGCCATAGGGCCGCGTCGTGGTGGTAATAGCGATGGAACCCTATTTGCATCGTAGTGAACCTGTAAACCGTATTCTAATTACGAATTTAATTACTTGAGGGGAAATTGTGTCTTTTCCCCTCAATTCAATTCAATAATTCACAAATTATAACATCAGCTAGGGCATTATTTGCTCATCTTCTTTAATTCTTCTCTTAAAGAAACCCTACACATCCTCCAAGATCATCAATTCCATTACTTTCTCTCTAAGGAAATCAAGAATTTAATTTTCCAAGTCTAAGAACCTCTAAGAAAGCATCAAGATTGGTGTTTCTGTTACAAGATTAAGGGGTTAAGGTATGTGTGATGTTCATCCATAGGACCTTTTCACCCATGGAGCCCAAGAACCCTTTTTTAATTTTAAATTATGAGTTTTCACCCATGGATCTTCATGAATCTTTTGTTATTTCAACTTCAAGTTAAGATTATAAATGTGTTCAAGTGGAATATATTATAGTATGTTTTAAATATTGTAGTTACCGTATCATGATCATGTGAGTCAGAATAAATCCTTAATTTATGACTTTTATCATGTACCCATGCTATCTCCTCATGTTTAAGAGAATCCCCATGTTAAAGTCTTGATCTCTATGGTTTTGATGAAATGCCAAAGTGATGGGCTTTGAATAATGATTTCCTATTATGGTTTTAGAAGCTTTTATATGACCTTATTATTATTTCCATTCAGTGCTGGTGGGTTATGAACAACCGATACCTAGTTGTATACATAATTTTAGTATCTTCAGAATTATTTTAGATAAATTATGAGCATTGTTAGTCAATCAGTTATTTATGATCATTTGTTTGTTCAGTTAAGCTTAGCCCAGTCCAGTAATCAATGTCAGTTAGTTGGGAGTAAGATTGAGCACCGAGCGAACCTAGGGATAGGGGATCACTCGTCAGTTAGAATTGGGTCCTTATTAGAAGTCCCTATATTACAGAACTATGTAGCCAACATCAGATTATGAGATTGCACCCACCAGTTTAGGACTGACACTCTCTTAGGGGTCACCTTTTACTTTAGGACTGAATCTCTAGTCCTTTGGGACACCAGTTTAGTGGATTGACACTGACAACGTTAGTAACCATTGTAAAGTACTAACACCCTTCAAACGGGGTTACAGGTTGGACCCCAATTAACTTAAATAGGGCATGTTAGTTAGATGATACCTCCCACAGTCTCAGTACAATGCTTAGTATACAACTCAATTCAGGTTTGTTAGACAAAAACATACAAATTACTTGATATTCAGTTATCAGATTTCAGTATTCAGTTTACATATTATTTTAGAAATATTATATGCTTGGTCTTGTATTCTCAGGTATTTCAGCTTTTGTGCACTAATGTTTAGTTATCTCATGTTATTCAGTCAGTCATTTGTTCATGTATAGTTAAACCATACGTTTCAGCCTAACATTATCTCATATGGTAGTACATTCAAAATACTAATCTCATTCTCTTCTTTGCACTATAATGTTTAATATCATAGGTTTGAACGTTCAGTCTCTCAATCGTAGTTAGATATTTTATCATTACTCAGCAACAATAGTGGTGAGTCCTTATATATTGAGAACATGGTTGATTATTTCATTTATTTTAGTAGTTCGGTATTTTTCATTTAGTCAAAGTTAGATAGAAGCTTGTCCTATCAACTCCTCAGTCAGTGAGAGGCTTTCAGATGTTAAGGCATTAGTTAGACACATGTTTTAGACTTGTGAATTTAGTTGTATTTTCAGTATTTAGACCTTATGACGTATTAATTGTTTCCGCACATGTCCTTATTATTATGATATCCAGTGCTCACTGTATGTACCAACTCATGGGTTAGTTTGTGGTCACTTGTGGCCGTAAGCACCATTATAGCAACCAGGGGGCAGTCTTGAGTCATGAAAAAACTTGGTATCAGATCCTAAGGTTTTATAGTGAACTAGTGAGTCTGAAAGCCTTATTGAATAGAGTCTTATGTATAGGTGTGAAGTGTGCCACACTTATTGACAAGAGGCTACAAGACATTTTAGGAAATGTTTCCCTTCTTTCAGTATTCATTTCATGTGAATGAGCATAAGCTCTATTTGAAACTCTCTTTTTGACTTATTCTTCCTTCTGTTTTCAGACAATGCCTCTCAAAAGGAACAATGAAAGAAGAAATGGAAATCAGCTTGCACCTCAGCCTGTTCAAGACGATCCCATGAATGAGCATATCTTTTATGCTGAGTTTAGAGTTGTATTCACAACCTTAACTCACTCAGTATCTTCTTAGAATAACCAATAGGTTGTTTCCCCTGCTAACTAGTGGAAAATACAGTTGCATTAAGGATTTGGAATTTTACCCGAATGAATCCCCATTTGTTTTTGGGATCTAAGTCTAAGGCGGATCAACAAAAGTTTCTTGATATAGTTCAGTAGGTGACTGATATCATGGGTGTCACTTTGAGTGAGAGTGCAAAGTTGGCTGCTTAATATTTGCAAGTTGTAGCTCATACATGGTATAAGCAGTGAAAGGAGGATAGGGGTATTGAGGCAGGGCCCGTTGAGTGGCAGGATTTTGCCACGACCTTCTTAGAAAGGTTCTTTCTATTAGAGTTGAGGAAAGCTAAGTTGATGGAGTTCATTAATATGAACCAGGGTAATATAAGAGTGAAGGAATTCCCGCTTAAGTTTACTAAATTGGTGAGGTATGCTCCTTCAATGATGACTGATAATAGGTCTAGAATGAGTAAGTTTGTTTTTGGTGTAGATGATAGTGTGGTCAAGGAGGTTAGGACTTCTATGTTGATTAAGGATATGGACCTATCTAGGTTTATGGTTCATGCTCAACAAATTGCGAAATAGAAGCTTAAAAAGATAGAGAGAGAGAATAAGAGGGTCAGAGTAGGTAGCTTTAACCTTTCCAAGTCAAGGATAGAGGATGGTAATCATTTTCTATTTTGTCAGAAATTTTTATCTCCAACTCCATCTTCAGCTAGTGTGCCAGTTCCAAAGTTTAGGAATGATAGTCGGGATAGGGCGCCAAGCTCTAAGTCCCAGGGTAGTGTGAGCAGTGGTCGCACTAATCCACTATGCTAGAAATATGGTAGGAATCATCAGGGTGTGTGAAAGGATGGTAGTGATGTGTTTTTTGGGTATGGCAAGCCAGTCCACAGGGTCAAAGAGTGTGCAGTAGTTTCTTAGAGAGGAAAGATTTGCTCCAGCAAGGCCAGTCCAATTTGTTAACAACTTCAGTAGTTCGCTCGACTCAGCAAGGAGCAACTTTTAGCATCACCAGTAGACCGTTCCAGAATAGGTTTTATGCACTCCAGTCCCAATATGATCAGGAAATTTCTCGTGATGTGGTTACGGGTACGTTGCAAGTATTTCATCTTCATATGTATGTTTTTTTAAACTTTGGAGCTTCACTTTCTTTTGTAACCCCCTATATAGCTGTTAATTTTTGTGTTAGTCCCAAAACATTAGTAGAGCCTTTTTCAGTGTCTACCCAGTGGGTAAGTCTATCATAGCCAGACGGGTATACAGAAATTACTCGGTTACATTATCCTAGAAAATCACTTTAGTTGACCTTTTGGAGTTAGAGATGACTGATTTTGATGTCATTCTTGGTATAGATTGGCTCCCCTCATGCTATGCTTTATTTGACTTTAGAAACAAAGTCGTTCCATTTTAATTTCCTAATGAACCAATCATTGAATGGAGGGGTAGTACTTCCATGCTTAGGGGTCAAATTTTTTCATATCTTTGAGAGACAGAGATGATATCTAAGAGGTGCATTTACCATCTTGTTCTAGTCAAAGTCTCTAAATCTAAGACTCCCAGTCTCGAGTCAGTTTCAGTAGTTAGGGAATTTCTTGACATTTTTCATGAAGATCTTCCCAAAGTTCCTCTTAAAATGGACATTGACTTCGGAATGGATCTCCTTCTAGATACCCAGCCTATCTCTATTCCTCCCTATAAAATTTCTATAACTAAGCTCAAAAAGTTGAAAGATCTCTTGGATAAGGGACTCATCAGGCCCAATATTTCCCCGTAGGGCATTCTAATCCTGTTTGTGGGTAAGAAAGATAGTTCTCTCAGAATGTCCATCGATTACCGTCAGTTGACCAAGGTCATAATCAAAAATAAGTATCCATTCCCTAGGATTGATGACTTGTTCGACCAAGTTCAGGGTGCCAATTATTTATCTAAGATAGTCCTCAGATCTGACTATTGTCAGCTTAGAGTTAGAGAATTTGACATTTCAAAAACCACCTTCAGAACTTGGTATGGTCACTTTGAGTTACTAGTTATGTCTTTTTGACTAACGAATGCCCCAAAAACTTTCATGGATGTGATGAATAGAGTGTTAAAATAGTACTTGGACATATTTGTCATAGTCTTCATTGAAAATATTCTTGTCTATTCTCGTAGTGAAAGCGATCATGCAGACCATCTCAGATTATATTGCAGACTCTTAGAGACCATCAGTTATTCACCAAATTCAATACTTGACAAGTGAATTAGTGGTTAATCTACTTTTGTTCGGAATTGATTTTTATTTGATATGACTCAAATAAAAATGATTTTTTGACTTGAACCAACAAGTTACTATGACTTAAAAACTAGAAAAGCACACAAAAACCGATAACACGAAATAAACGAACTCTAGACTAATTACCAACCTAGTATGTACTTACAAGTTTTCTAATTAGTGATAGAATTAACATACAAGAAACTAGAATAAAAAAATTCAAAACTAATAAATCTACCTAGTAACTTGGTTTGACCATTTAACTAATGTTGATGTGGCATCAGTTGATTGGTCATTGGTTTTTAATATTTTTCAATCCCAATATCACAAGTTTCTCACTAGACTAGATTAATGGAAGGAAGATTAATTATTTGAGGGAGAAATAACAAGTTTGGAACGCTTTTCAAGCTCTAATTTGAATTCAAAAAATGAATGGTCCCCCATGTACTTGGAGTTGTACTTTGATTATTCCTTTGTTTCTTTCTTCTTTTGGATGATTAGGAATATGATAAGGAATTTTCTTGTACAAACATCAAGGACACTCTTTTTGGATCAAATACACCCCTTGAATATTCTTGTCCGACAAGATTTAATGAAGATTGAAGAATAAGATGAATATTCAAGAGTTGACCAAATTTGACCCTTAATCAAATGAACCCCAAATTCGATTTTTCTTGTGTATCTAGGTTCCTTAGGCCAAGGTGATCTCAAATAATAATAAATCATAACCAACCAACGTCTACAACCCAAAATCCACACGAGTCTAGTCTCTTGAAGCTTCAAAATGCCATATCCATAGAGGTCTTAGCTCAAATTCAACCAAATCTTGTTCCAAGAGTAGATATAGACTCCTTAGGTGCTAGGGAATAAGGATCTAGCACTTGAAACCAACAAACACAATAAATTTGAGAAAATCTAACTTTCACCACACGAATCTACTATAAAACACTTCTAAACATCATTTTTTTGTGTTTTTTCTTTGAATTTGACTCCTTTTTATTGAGATTTTCTTAATAATGACACTAAAACCAATGATTAGAGTTGTAGGAATAAACCTAAGCAAGGATCTGATACTAAAT
The DNA here is from genome assembly GCA_030864225.1 of Capsicum baccatum var. pendulum. Classification (NCBI taxonomy): domain Eukaryota; kingdom Viridiplantae; phylum Streptophyta; class Magnoliopsida; order Solanales; family Solanaceae; genus Capsicum; species Capsicum baccatum. The sequence continues at coordinate 155,306,063 of CM061558.1, forward strand.
GATATGAAATCTAACTAGGAAATAAAAAAATTAGCAAATAAATTGAACAAGACAAGGAAAACAACACAAAGAAGAAGAGAGATGAAGTAGAAATGCATGAGATGAAAAGGATAGGTAATGAGACCCTCACCAAAACCTATTATTAGCATAATAATATGTATCAAATGCTCAAATATGCCTCAACAACATTAGTTCAAACCTCACTCTTAAATGGACCAAAGAAAGTCACACTCCTCAACCACACCTTTCTTGCCAATTGATCAATAATAGTGAAAAATACCTCACTTGCATAAAACTCTTATATTTTGGTTTCACTAAGCTAAAGGAAGATTGTACTTACAATCTAAAAGAGTATTCTCTCAATATGTCAAAACTAGTGAAAATACAAGTTCAAGTATCTACTTATACTTATTACATTCAGAAGACAAAATTACCCTTATGAATAATAAGGGGGAGGCTCCATTTGAGTGGTAAAATAAAGTGTTCAAAGTCCATATTTCCCTTGTAGAGTGTTCTTTCAACTCTCTTATTTATATATCAACAAGCATCCTCCCTTGGACGAATATAGAACATTTTACACATACTTTCACACACCTTAAATTGCATGAACATGTCTTGTAGTTATTGTAGTTCCTTGGCTTGGTTTCTTGTGAAAGTCCTTGAGGGATTGGCACTTGTATCAATTCTAAACCTTGTTTCCTATCTATCATGATATATATGTATATATGTGACTGCATATGGTTATTTGATTTGTTTTAAATAATGGCACTATTTTCCTTTATCCCTAAGTTAAATGCTAGCATTCACTCTACTAATCATCTTTGGGAATTGTATTCCCACGTGATAAAGGAACTAACCATACTACTATTCCTCCTGCTCAGTGACTTAGATTTTGGAAAAACTTTGAGTCAGATTTAATTGGTGAGCTTCTATACCCTGGAAGATCATTTCGTGCTATGAACTTATTTTCAATTTTGTAATTTCTTTGGTTTTGGTTTAGCTATGGTAGGGGTCATGTACCGATAGGTTTTCTTTGATTCTAGTTAGAGGCTTTGTCAGACTACTATGGTCATGGGCGGTGTCGATATTAGTGTTATCCTTGGTATTAATATTGGCATCAGGATTGGTATTGGTTAGACATATGGTTGTGGTTATTTTGTTATGGTTATAGACTTTATCTAATATCTTTAAATTATTATTATGTTATCTTATTATATATTCAGAATTCATCAAATATGGGATGTAGGGTAGTTAACAGTGGGGTATTTAGGGTGATCTCCTGTCCTAGTTGGACTTGATATACTTGACACGACTAGGCCCTAGTTTGGGTCATGTCAGATTAGTATAAGAGCCCTAGGCTCATGTCCAATTGGGAGTCCACAAAGTCATGTTGAGTAGAGTCTATTTTAAGAGTGTGTAGCAAACCATACACATAAGGAGGAGGATACAAGGCATTTAGGAATGATTCTCTTTCTTGTGTTCAATTTTTGGGTTGTAGAGCCTAAGGTCCAAAAATCTTCTCTAAATACATCTTGTTTGCTTTTTAGATCATTCCTTCTACATGATCTGAAGCTCACAAAAACTCCCTTGTCCCACCCAAGGACAACATTGATAGGGCATATCCTATTTATGAGGTCAAGACCCGATCTAGGGATCCATTTACTAATTGCCCTCTTGGAGTTCCTCTAGTCCCCTCCAGTCTTTCTCGAGCTCCTTGAGCTGATGTAATGATTGTTGAGTTTCATAAGTCTATCTATATGATGACTCTGTTAGTAGCTTGTTAGTATGAGTGTGGTGCTTCTATTACTCCATCTTCTGAGGCCACAAGGGTTGGCCAGTATATAAGGTTGAATCCTCCAACGTTTACTAAAGTTAAGGTCGAGGAGGATCCTCAAAGTTTCCTTGATGATATGGAAAAAATCTTCGATGTGATAAATTCCACTAAGATGGATGGCATAGAGTTTGCTGCCTACTAATTAAAAGATGTGTCTTATCAGTGGTACAAGGAATGAGACCAGTCAAGGGGTGACGATGCCGAGTTAGTTCTATGGGAAGATTATTCTAATATTTTTCCAAATCACTTCTTTCCTTAGGAGCTGAGGGAGGAAAAAATAGAGGATTTTATTAACCTAATGCAAGGAAAAATATCAGTCTAGGAGTATACCTTGAAGTTTCACTAGTTATCACAGTATACTCCCGGGGTTGGTTTCTAGCATGAGGGCTATAATGAAGAAGTTCTCTTTTGGGTTATCCCAAGACTCAAATTTGGAGAGTAAGGTTGCCTTGTTGAACAAAAATATAGACATCTCTAGGTTGGTTGTGTACATGCAGTAGGTTGAGGAAGAGAGGAAGAAGCAGGCAGAGATAGGGGAAAGGCAAAGCAAGAAGTTTAGGTTTTCTGAGTAGGGTGGTGGCCATTAGTAGAGTAGCTGGGATAGTTGAAAGTCGCCTGAAAAAAAGTAGGGCAATTCAAAGTCTTACTCGACAGCTAGTGGTCCCTACCCAAAGCCATCAGGTGATAGGCGTTTTCATGATGACGAGAATTATAGGTCACATGGGGCTAGTGCTCCCTATCCTCTCTGCAGATTTTATGGTCAATTGCATCGAGGCTACTGTGATAAAGAAAAAATAAATGCTTTAAGTGCTGTCAGCTAAGGCACATGATTAGAAAATGTCCTATTGGTAAGGTTGCTTCTGCAGAAAAAAAAGCTTCCTGTTTTCTCTTCTTCGGCTCTGGAACTAAGGGTGCACCATGTGGCTTTGGCATTGGTCTGAACCAACTCTATGTTCTCACTACTCGTCAGGAGTCTGATATATCCCCTAATGTTATTATTGGTATGTTAAAACTCTGTTCCTGTTATATGTACTATTTACTTGATTTGGGGTCCACCATCTCTTATGTGGCCCTATTTGTGGCTATACAATTTTGTTTTGGTCTTGAGTGTATTTTGAACCCTTTCTTAGTTTCTACTCCGCTGGGTGACTCTACGGTGGATCAAAGAGTCTATTGGTGTTGTGTGGTATCTGTGGGTGGCGAGAGACTTTGTTGGATCTGTTAGAATTAGGCACAGTGTATTTTGATGTTATATTAGGGATGGATTGGTTTCACTCATGCTATGCATCTTTAGACTGTAGGATCTGTATGGTCATCTTTGAATTCTGCAATGAACCAATTGTTAAATGGGAGGGTGGTTCCCTAGATCCTCAGGGAAGGTTCCTATCATATCTTAGAACTCGGAGATTAATCTCCAAGGGGTGTCTTTATCATTTAGTTCGGGTTGAAGAGTCTAACTCGAAGGGTCCTTCTTTATATTCCATCCCAGTGGTAAATGAATTTCCTGAGTCTTCCCTGATGACCTTCTTGGTGTTTCTCCTGATAGGGAGGTTTATTTTAGGATAGACCTTGTTTCGAACACTTGTCCTATTTATATTCCCCCAAATAAAATGGCTCCAACTGTGTTAAATGATCTTAAGGAAAAACTAAAGGATGTTTTAGATAAGGGTTTCATCCATCCTAGTTAGTCTTCGTGGCGTGAACCAGTTTTATTTGTGCGTAAGAAGAATGGTTCCCTTCAAAGGTGTATTGATTACAGATAATTGAATAAGGTAATAGTTAATTATAAATACTATCTTCCAAGTATAGATTATTTATTTGAATAGCTTCAGGGTGTTATGTTTTTCTCCAAGATCGATCTTCGATCCGGGTATCATCAGTTAAACATTAGGGAAGTGGATATCCCTAAAACTGCCTTTCGTACCTAATATGGGCATTTTAAGTTCTTAGTCATGTCTTTTGGGTTGACTAATTCCCCAATGGCATTCATGGACTTGATAAATAGAGTCTTCCATTAGTTTCGAGATTTGTTCGTCATCGTATTCATAGACGATATTCTGGTGTACTCTAAGAGCGAGGTGTATGCCAAATTTTTGAAATATGAATTCTGGTTGAATGATGTCACCTTTTTGGGTAATTTCTTTTCTAGTGAAGGGATCATGATGTATCCACAAAAAGTTATAGCTATTAAGTAGTGTCCTCGACCCATGACTCCAACCAATATTCAGAGCTTCTTGTGTTTAGTTGTTTAAGACAGAGTCTTTGTGGAAAGTTTCTCTCCTATAGCTACCCCATTGACTAAGTTGAACCAGAAAGAGGTGAATTTCTTGTGGTCTGATAGCTTATGAGGGTAGTTTTTGAGAAGTTGAAGGATAAGATGACTTTGGCTCTAGTCTTGACTTTTATTGAAGGCTCTGATGGATTTGTTGGATATTGTGATACATATCGAGTTGGGTTTGGTTGCATTTTGATGCAGCATAACAAAGTGATAGCTTATCACTCCAGATAGTTCAAGGTGCATGAGAAGAATTATTCGACTCATGACTTGGAATTGTTGGTTGTGGTATTCTCATTTAAAATCTGGCATCATTATTTTTATAGAGTGCATGAGTGATATCTTTTTTTATTGTAAGATCCTGCAATATGTTTTTACTTAGAAAAAGCTGAACCCAGGTCAAAGGAGATGGCTTGAGCTACTCAAGGATTATGACACGAGTATTCACTACCATATAGGTAAAGCCAACATAGTTGTTCATGATTTTAGCAGGTTATCCATTTGGAGTCTAGCTCATGTGGATGAAGGAAAATAGGAGTTGGTGAAAGTATTCACCATTTGGCTAACCTTGGAGTTTATCTCTTAGACTCTGAGGATGGTGGTGTGTTTGTGCAGAAGATGGCACAATCATCTTTGGGTGCTGAAATCAAGGAGAAGCAAGTGTTGGATCTTGTCTTGATGAGGATCAAAGGTGATTTAGGTAGGTAGAAGGTAATAGTTTTCGATATTAGTGGTGATGGTGCCTTGCGGTACCAAGGGAGGTTATGTGTTTCCTAAATAGATGGATTGAGAGATAGGATCTTGGATGAGGTGCATGAGTCGCGCTAGGATATTGATCTCGGTTAGAAAAAATATATCATAACCTTAAAGAGATGTACTGGTAGAACAATATGAAGCAGGATGTGGATAAGTGCATGGTGTGCCAACAAGTGAAATTTGAGCACTTGAGGCCCAGAGGATTGTATCAAGAAATTGGGTTGCCTATGTGGAAGTGGGAGGTGATCAATATGGGCTTTGCTACCTGTCTTCCTTGATATTGAAATCATTTTGATTCAGTTTGGGTCATAGTGGATGGGATGAAAAAGTTTGCTTATTTCTTGCCAATGAGGGCAAATTTTTGGTAGAGGATTATGCGGGGTTGTACCTCCAAGAGATTGTAAAGTTACACGGGGTGCCTATTTTTATCATCTTGAATCATGGTGCGCAGTTTTTATCACACTTTTGGCGGTTGTTTCAGAAAGGTTTGGGACTGATAATGAGCTAACTAAGAACTTACGAAAATGGACTTAAAAAGCAAAATCAGCAACCACACAATGAGAAAACAACACAAAAGAACGGAGATAAAAAGAAGATTGCATAAATGTAAAGATAGATAGAAAGACCTTTACTCCTACCAAGTGATTAACAAAAGGTGGTGTATCAAACCACCAATCACACCTCACCAATAAAAGCTAAAACCTTCTTCATAGGTGACCCAAAGGACTCAAACTTCCTCAAGTTTACCTTTCTTGCCAAATAACCCAATACAAGTGAAAAAGCAATTCAATTGCATTCAGGGTTCCAAATTTTGGTTTTGGAGCTACAACTAGAAGACTAAAGCTACAAAATATGAGTAATATTCAATGTCATTCAAAAACTAATGAAAAGACTAAAGAAATTTTCTATTTATACTATTACATGACAATTTAAAAAACTACCCTTAATGAACAAAAGATAAGGGGCATCCCTTGAGTGTTGGAATATAAAGTGGAAACTCCATCTTGCCCTTTAAGTGAGGTGCCTCTTGAGTGAAGTAGTTCCCTTCCCCTCCTTCAACTTGACAAGACTTTAAAAGGCTCCAAATACTTGCCAATTTGTAAGCTTGAACCTTTGACCATGCCTTATACTCTTTTGTACTCTTCATGCTTGTATTATCCCCTCTATCTTGAAAGAAATTTGTCCTCAAATTCGCACATTGTAAAACCAAAGAGAGGGAAAACAAACACACAATCCTCGATATAAGAGGGTTACCCCAAATTAGGTAAACATGCCAAGGGAGTACACTATTAGAGTACAACCAACCATCCATTTTTATGAGTAAGAAACACTGACCACCAGAATCACAAAAGATACAACTAATACAAACATCAATGAGTGAAGGATATAATCCGAAACTAGTAACTCAAATTAATACACTATCAAGTCTACAATGAAAGAATCTAGAAACAGCAATAAGATGAACAAACTAACACAAGAAAAACAAGTTGAACAACAAGTTCTAGTGAATCGAAATAGGCCACACACGGTTTCACTAGGCTTTAAGAATCACATTTTTTGAAAAAGACAATGAAGTTTTCAACAAGAACCAGCAAGTCAAAAAGGTTGTAGTGAATCGAAATATCCCCACACGGCTTCACTAGACTTCAAGATAACAAAAGACAATCTAAACAATATTACAAGAAGATAATAACTTGACATGTAATATTCAAAAGTCTAAGAAACCTAACAACACGAGAGGACCATAAGACTAAGGAAAATTAATACTAAGTTCTTATTGTGACCAAGAGGAACTCTATGACCTCAAGATCTTTGTTTTTATCAAAGATACAACACAAGTATCACTATACTTGTGAGTTTTCAAATTTAGGGCCTCTCCAATGGAAGAGAGAGAAGTTCCAAAATATTATAAGTGTTTATTTCTCAAAATAATTTGAAAGAAGTACTGCCAAATAACCCTAATATTGTCTATTTATATTACACAATAAATGAAGGAGAAAATAACCAGATTGACCTTGCGATGGGGTGGCCTTGGAGTGTTAGTTTATTACACTTCAAGGCCCTCTTCACACTTAAAAACATTTAGACCATTAGGTGGATCAATAACTAATTCACAAACGGCCATTTGCATGAACAAGGCTTGGAGTTTTTATGACTCCCGAGCTTGGCTACGTGTGAGTGGTCGTGAACTTGTTGGATATCTTGCTACATCCATATCATCCTCTCCATCTTGAGAAAAATTTGACCACAAATTTGGCATTTGGTCATCTTCAACCATAATCACGAGAGAAAGATCATACATGTTGAAAGTGTTGTGCACTTGATATTCCAGTGGAAGGTCAATCTTGTAGGAGTTGTGATAGCCTAAAAGAAGGTTAAAACAGAAAATGGACACACAAGGAACAAAAAACAACAACTAGATGAAAGGGAGATGAAGAAGATTGCATAAATGTAAAGATAGTAGAGAGACCCTTACTTCCACTATGTGATTAAGAACAGGAGATGTATCAAATCTCCAATCACACCTCACCAATGGAAGCTCAAACCACTCTCTTAGGTGAATAAAAAGACTCAAACTTTCTCAAGCACACCTTTCTTGTCAAAAAACCCAATACAAGTGAAAAAACAATTCCAAATGCATTCAAGGTTCAAATTTTAGTTTCCTCTCTTAAAGAGAAGGAGAAGACTACAATCTAACACTAAGATTACAATCTAAAAAGTCACTCAATTCATTATGTCAAAACTAATGAAAATAGAAGGCTACTTGTCTATTTATACTTATTACAAAAAATGACAAAAATACCCTTAATGAAGGGTGATCCTTTGGAGTGTAAAAACAAGTCATTAAAAAACAAGAATGCCCTTAATGAACACCAACATAGAGATGGCTCTGGAGTGTATTTCAAAGATCCTCTTCACACTTTAGCAAATACACTCCAATAGGTGAACTCATGACACAATCACAAGCTTCCAATTTCATAAACATTGCTTGAAGACTATGTAACTCTTTGGCTTGACTCCTTGTGAAAGGTCTTGTACTGTTGGTGCTTCTCATGATTGTATCATCCTCTCTATCTTGAAATGAATTTGTACTCAAATTAACACCTTGCAAAACTAATGAGAGGGAAAACAAACACACTTTCCTCAAGGGAGAAGGGTTAGCATTAGTACCCCAAGTTATATAGACAAGCCAAGGTTGTTCACTTTTGATATACATCCATATATCCTTTGTATTTGTCATGAAAAACTTGGAACAAAGAATATAAAGGAAGTGAAAAGCTTTAACACCAAAAGGGAATGCACATGACCAGAAGTTACTCCGCCCACATCCCAAAGGAACTCCGGGATCAAATGGAAGTAGAAGACAATGGTCTAAGCCGAGAGAAGCCATTCTTTTGACTAGTCTATCAAGCCAAGGGGGTACATATTTGAAATACAACCAATAATCGTTTGTTATGATCATGAAATACTTACTACAGGAATCACAAAGGACATGATTAATAGAGAAATAAAGGAAAAAGGAATACAGTCTGAAACACAACCTTCCTCACCCCAATAGTATACCGGGATCAAATGGAAGAAATAGACAAGAATCTAAGCCGAGGTTAGCCATTCCTATTACTAGAGAATCAAACCCATAATCACCCAAGGTATTTCTCACAACTTTGACATACACATGGTCACTATGAACAAGACTAATATCAAGACTTTCATCACACAAGTTCAAAGGACCATACTCATTATCTAGATCAAAATTACTAGCACCAATATCTACTTGAGAGATTTTAAGCATATAATTCACGTGTTCAAGTAGTGAGTTATTCTTAGCAGTACATTGATCATTATGCACAATAAGAGAACTACCAAGAAAAGAAGCACGTACTTCTACACTATGTAAACCTGAATTCACATAACCTTGGCTACTAATAGCCACATCACAACAATTTAAACTCAAGGGAGTGTGGAGCGTACCAATTTTACCTTGATTTCTACTAGGGCAGCCCAATTGTTTTTCACAATGGCCAAATAGTGTGTGAATAATATTTTTCACTTGGTAATGGAACCTTGTTTAGGTTATAATTGCTAGCACTAGATGGACACAAATCATTCTTATGAAAAGAATCGATTTTCTCATCTAAAGGATCAACTAGTACTTGCATACTTATAACAAGAGCTTGGTTCCTCTGAAAACTAACAATAGCAAGAGCATCAAAAAAGTAAGATTTATACTCTCCTACACTAAGCAATTCCAAAACTACTCCACCTTGGACACTACTAGCCACATCACCACAATTCAAGTTTCTAGAAATGTAGAGAATAGCTTTGTTACCTTGTAGATCATGGGAAGTGTGTTTTCCCTCTTGTTTAGCATTAGGGATGCTTTTATGCTTCTCATTACAAGGGTATAGTTCTAGTTTACCTTTGGAATCACTTCTTAATCACTTGTCCCAAAATGGGGACTTTCGGCAAAGGTCTTTAAGAGAACTTTCTTGGGCTTCTCCTCGGGATTTCTAAAGTCTTGAATCGGTACATGAGAAGATAAAATAATAGGAAAAATGCTAGTATTTGGGTTAGTGAGTAATAAGATTTGTTTGTGGACAAGATCCGCAATCAAGCATTTCTTTCCCTTTCCAACTTCACTACCCATGGTTTCCCTTTCCTTTTCACTTTTTTTTTTCACATCCTCCTTATACTTCACCATTCATTTTATCACCATATTAAGTATTAGACTCACTCTCCTTGGGTGATAACTCTCCCATTTATCCTACTTGGATGGATTAATTTCAGTTTAGGGAAGTTTAGAGAAGGGGAACCAGATTTGGTTGATGATGGGTTTGGATTTATGGCATGGGGTTTTGTGGAGTGTAGGGTCTTTGGTCAAGTGGATTTGGGACTTGGTGGTTTTAATTTTGTGGAGGTTTTTGTGGATACAGTCTATCAACCCCCGCTTTTAATCGAGCCACACCACCCTTCAAAGCATCCAAGTTACTCTCATATATCTCCTCAAAGAATCATTATTATCCTCCATTTTTGGGAAAAGGCCTCAAATCGAGCCATGAAGGCTCCAATAAAATTATTTCCCAAAGGTTGGGAAGTAGAACCTTCGGGTTCCATGGCAATTATACCTAAAAATAGGAAAAAACAGCAAGCAAAACAACCAACAAAATGAGAAAACAAGTTAGTTCAAAAGCGTCACTTTACTCATACTCAACTTCACCTCACACTTGGCCTCACAAGTGTAGGGGAATCAACAATACTTGGAACGTTACTTGAGAGGTTAGAAGATTTGGTATGGAATTGATCTTTGTTTGAAACAAATCAAATAAAGTGATGCACGAACTTGAACCTACAAATTACTATGACTTCAAAACGAGAAAAACACATAAAAAATTAAAGACACGAAATAAACGAACTCTAGACTAATTACCAAACCTAGTAGGTACTTACTAGTTTGCAAATTTGTGATAGAATTAGCTTAAAAGACAATAGAATAAAAAATTAAAAACTAGGAAAATCTAAATTTAGAGATGAATTTTGGTTGATCATAAGTGATGACATGGCACGATGTGGTTGGTTGTCACTTTTCGAATATTCAATTTTCCAAAACCTTGTCTTGGCCAAACACTACCCTTTGGGAAGGAGAGTTTTGGATTTGAGGGTGCAAGGATGCAATTTAGAGGTCTTTAAAGCCTTCAATTAAAATGGAAAAGAATTCGTTCCCCTTTGTACTTGACAGTGTACTTTGTTGTCCCCTTGTCCCCTCCTTCTTTTGGAAGAATGGAATATTCTTTGAATATGCTTTTGGTCTAACAACTTTTTCACTTTCTTTCTTCCCTATTTTGGATCAAACAACACCTTTGAATATTCTTCTTCACTAAGATATGAATATTCAAGTGTTGACCAAGTTTGACCAACAAGCAAATGAACTCCAAATGTGATTTCTTTTGTAGATCTAGGTTGCTTAGGCAAAAACAAACACATCCCACTAAAAATCAGCCATAAAATTCATTCAAATATCAAGGTCAATTCCGAATCTTAGCTCAAAGCTTCAAAAACACCATAGCCATGGTGGATCTTAGCTCAAACTCAACCAAACTTCACTCTAAAAGTAGATCTAAACACTTTTAGTGTTTGAGAACAAGAATCTAACTCTAGAAACTATCAAAACAAGATAAAATTAGTAGATCTAAGTTGTGAAATTCGGATCTACTGCCAAACAACAAGACAACACACAATTCTTTTGAGTTTTTTTCGATTTTTGACTCTTTTTGTCGAGATTTTCTTAGATCCAAGACATAGAGTTGTGGGAACAACTCTAATACAGGGGTTTGATACCAAATGATAGCCTAAAGGAAGTCTAAAACCGAAAATGGTCACACAAGGAACATAAAACAGCAACTAGAAGAAAGGGAGATGAAGAAGATTGCATAAATGTAATGATAGTAGAGAGATCCTTATTTCCACTATGTGATTAACAAAAGGAGATATATCAAATCTCTAATCACTCCTCACTAATGGAAGCTCAAACCACTCTCTTAGTTTATCCAAAGGACTCACACTTCCTCAAGAACACCTTTCTTACCATATAACCTAATACAAGTGAAAAACCAATTTCAAAAGCATTCAAGGTTCAAATTTCGGTTTTCCTCTCTTAAGGAGAAGGAGAAGACTACAATCTAACACTAAGATTACAATCTAAAAAGTCTCTCAATTCATTATGTCAAAACTAGTGAAAATAGAAGGCTACATGTCTATTTATACTTATTACAAACAATGACAAAAATACCCTTAATGAAGGATGCTCATTTGGAGTGCAGAAAGAAGTTATTAAAAGAAACGAATGCCCTTAATGAACCCCCAAATATAGACGACTTTGGAGTTATTTCAAAGCTCCTCTTCATACTTTGGCATATACACTCCAATAGGTGAACTCATACATATTCACAAGCTTCCAACTTCAAAAACATTGATTGAAGACCATGTAACTATTTGGATTGACTCCTTCTGAAAGGTCTTGTGCTCTTGGTGCTTCTCATGCTTGTATCATGTTGTCATTGATTTTATCAAGTTCTTGGAATGGAACGTCACCCCTCGACATCAATTTGTACTTTCTTCGTAATGGAAACCGATCTTTTCAAAGATGCACCCACACCTAATCTCTCGGTTTAAGAATGAGTTTCTTTCTCCCCTTGTTGGTCCTCCTTGAAATTTCTTGGTTTTTCTCCTCAAGTCGAAGGCACACCTTCTCATATAACTTCTTCATAGAATCTGCCTACACACTCAAAGGGAGTCATTCCCGTACTTGGGTGTATGACACGATTATAGGCAAAATCAATCAATGGTAAGTACTCCTCCCAAGAAGTCATTTTCCCTTAACCATGGAACGTGCATAGCACCAAAATTCCTATTTACTACTTCCGTTTGGCCATCAGTTTGTGGGTGGTAAGAAGTGAAGAACAATAACTTGGTACCAAGCGTACCCCACATAGACTTCAAAAAATGACTTAGAAACTTAGATTCCCTATCACTCACAATGGTCCTCGAAACACCATGCAATTTGACAACATTATCAATAAATAAAGAGGCCACGCTAGGTGTGTCATCATATTTAGAGAAAGGAATAAAGTGCTCTATCTTAGAAAACTGATCGACTATAATAAAGATACTATCCCAGACTTGTCTAGTCCTTGGCAGCCCCAACTCAAAATCCATAGATATATCAAGTCAAGAATGTAAAGGTGTGGGCAGTGTGGTGTGCAACCCATGAGGTAGGAGCCGAGATTTGGCTCCTTTGGATTCTACACATTAGCCGCAAATCCTAACCACATCCTTGTGCATTCTTGGCTAATAGAATTGCTCCTCCAATATTCTAAGGGTCTTTTTGACCCCAAAATTACCCATTATACCGCCATCATATGCTTACCTAAAAAATAACTCTCTCCAAGAGATAGAGGGTACACACAGTTGTCTACCTTTAAATAAGTAACCATCAAACTTGGCATAAGGATTTGAACCCCTAGCCTAATCCCACTTGTCCCTACCTAATTCTTTGTATTCCCTAATGATAGGAACAAAGTAAGGATCCTCGGTGCACAATTTTCTTAAGCTCTCAAAACCCATTAATTTTGATGACAAAGTGGACACAAGAACATGTTTTCAAGACAAAGCATCGGCTACTACATTATACTGACCCTTCATTTATTGATAACATAAGGGAAGGTCTCAAGAAATACAATCCATTTGGCATGCCATTTGTTAAGCTTGTCTTGTTCCCGAAGATGCTTTAATGATTCATGGTGTGTTCGGATCATGAACTCCTTAGACCATAAATAGGGTTACCAAGTGGCCAAGGCTCTAATCAAGGCATACAACTCTAAATCATATGTGGAGTATTTTATAGTTACTCCTTTGAGCTTTTCACTAAAGTAAAAAATGAGTTTTAAAGCTTGCATCAAAACAACCCCTATGCCTACTTTACTAGCATCACACTCAATTTCGAATGCCTTATAAAAGCTAGGCAATTGTAACAAAGGCACTGAGATGAGCATAACTTTCAAAGCATGATTAGCCACTTGAAGGGTTAATCTTTCCAAATGACCTAGTTCAAGGGGGCAGCTATGGTGATAAATCTTTTGAAAAACCTTCTATAAAAACTAGCTAACCCATGGAAGTTTCATACTTGTTCAATGGTTCGTGGGATTGGCCAATTTTTGATAGTTTTTATTTTGGATTCATCCACCTATACCCCTCTTGAACTAACAAGAAAACCTAATAAAACAACTTTATTAACTCTAAAGGAGCATTTTTCCTAATTTGCATACAATTTTTCCTTTCCAAGGACTTCAAACACATATTGTAAATGCATCACATGCTCATCTAAATACTTTCTATTAACCAAGAAATCAAAAAAGTAGACAATAATAAACTTTCCAATAAATGGCTTCATCACATGATTCATTAGCCTCATAAAAGTACTTGGAGCATTTGTTAGGCCGAATGGCATAACCATCCATTCATAGAGACAAAACTTGGTCTTGAAAGAGGTTTTTACATTCATCACCGGGTTGTATTCTTATTTGGTGATAGCCACTCCTTAAATAAATCTTGGAAAATAAACACGAAATATTTAATTCATCAAGCATATCAGCTAACCTAGGGATAGGGTGATGATATTTTGTCGTAATCTTGTTGATGGCTCAGTAGTTCACACACATATTCCAGATTCCATCTTCCTTAGGAACTAGTAGCACCAAAACTATGCACGGACTCATGCTCTCCTTGATATACCCTTTGTTGAGGAGTTCCTCAACTTGATATTGCAATTCCTTGGTGTCTGTAGGGTTGCTTCTATAAGCTGACTTATTTGGCAATTGTGAGCCTAGCACAAAGTTAATTTGGTGCTTAATTCCTCAAAGCGGGGGCAATCCTTGTGGAAGTTATTGGGAAAATACTTCTTCAGAATCCTGCAACACATAAGAAATTAAAGGAGAAATGGAAAAATTAGTGAGGTTAGTGTTAAAAAAATAAGCCAAAGGTAACATAGGTGTGTCCTCATCATGATCCATGAAGAGTTCCTTTTTTCTAACCAACATCACCATGTTTTCCTTTCTTTTTGATGTTGAGGTAGCTTTGGATACCCCTACTGCCCCACCTACGGGTTTTCCTTTTTTCTTTATTTTTTGATTTCTTTCCTTTTTCTACAATTCTCTCATCTTTTGATGCCACTCATTTACTTGGAAAGTGAAAAGAGGATGAAGTGTGACCTTTCGGCCATCCTTCTCAAGTGTATATCGATTGGACCACCCATCATGTTTAGTAGACCTATCATATTGCCAAGGTCTACCTAACAACAAGTGACATGCTTGCATTGGTATTACATTGTAAATCACTTCATCGTGTTAGTTTCCCACTTTAAACTGTATCACATTTCCTTGTGACCTTTAATTCACCACATTCATTCAACCATTGCAACTTGTAAGCACTAGTGTGCAGTGTACTTAGCATCTTTAAAGGTTTACCATAGCAATACTAACAATATTTTCACAACTACCACTATTGATCACCAAAGTTCACACACATCCCTTTACAAAACTAAATGTATGGAATTAATTTTCCCTTGGACTTGGGCCTTCTATTGCCTTACTAATCATGACTCACCTAACTACAATATTTGGAAACACACACTCCCCTTATTGTGGATAAACAACTTTACCAACATCATCATCATGTGGTCAGTTCTTGGGTTCCTTTTCATCTTGAGGCTCGGCCTCATCCTCCTAATTTTTAAGACCCACTTCCTCACCAAGGTAATACAATCTCCCTTCCTATAAAATCATGTTGCGTCAGTTTGGACATTTATTGGATTTATATCCCCAACCTTTGCACTTGAAACATTAGAATCTTTTTGGGTTAGGATACTAGTGAACTTCTTAATTTGGAGGAATTTTGTGGACTGTTTTTGGCTTGGGCAACCTTGTAGTGGTGGTTTGGTCCTTGTTTTTGGCCCAACCCATAGAGGATTTAGCCATCTCCTTTCTTATAGGCCAATCCATGGTGGATTATACTCTTTCCTTGAGCGACAACCTCTCTTTAAGTTCTCTTTCAATCTCAAGAGACGCTTGGAAAATTCCTTCAACGGTATCAGACTTTTGAAGTGTTAAACCGGATGATTTCATGACTGATTTGTTCCCAATGATATCAAGCTTCAATATGAGTTGTTGAAACTCATCATAATATGCCATCACACTTTTGTTACCTTGACGCAAGTTGTACAATCTAGCAAGTAACTCATGGTGATAACTCTCGGGAAGGTACTGTTGTCTCCTGAACTACCTCAACCAAAACCAAGGTAGTGGCTGCCCATCAACTAATTCATTATCAAACTTCTTGACATACTCCCACCAAGTGTTAGCATAAACCTCAAAATGATTTATGGCATAACAACTTTTCTTTTCTTCCGAGATATCATTAACTTGGAAAACTTTATCACAAGCCGATTCCCAAGATAACTAGGCCTCGAGGTCACTTTTACCTTTAAAGATTGGTAGGCTCAAATTTAGGGTGTTGATGCCTACTTCTCTCTCTTGGTATCAGTTTCCTCTTTCTCTATACCCTCGGTATCTCCTTTGATCTCCACAAACCCTTCTCATCTCCTCCTCCTTCATGTAAGCATCATCAAAGACTCAATATCCATCATATCCCTCTCTACCATATCCCTCAAAGTGGGCTGGACAGTTTTGGACATTTTAAACTTGATTTTGAGGAATTGGATTTTGTGGAGGGAGTGGTCTTTGTTTTAATGAATCTTGGAAGGGATGGTTCGTATTTAGCAAAGGTACTTGACGTAGAATTCCATATTATGGAACTTGAGGAGTTTGGAAATGTATTGGTCTAGTGGGGTCATGGTTTGGAGGGAAATAAGTGGTTTGGCTTGCGGAATTTAGTGGAGCTTGGGGTGGATTTAGCATTTGGTGTAATGTTTTGGGACTGATGGTTGCGGGGGAAGTCTCATGCCTACTTAAAAAAACATATAGAGAAGTAGAAGGGAGAAAGTTCCTTTGACTCTCCACTTGTTCTAATCTCCCACTAATATCTGACATATCTCCCTTTATTGTTGTCAAATCCCCTCTCACAGCTCCAACTTCTGTATTCAACCTTTCAAGTGTTCAGGTAATGGCCTCAAGAGTGTCCCTCATAGAGTCAAGTGTATTTTTATCCACATTTTGGGATGTAGTCCCTTCCATTGTAAAGGTATTACCTACAAAATCAACATTCAAGATAGTGAAAAAAAATCCTCTCCTCACTTTCACTCTTTGGATCACCTCACACTTTAGTTTCACAAGTGTTGTAGATTGGCTAGTAACCTATGAATCCTTAAGGTATGAGTAAGCTCTTATCCGAAGTTGATTTTTGCTTGAAAACTCAAATAATTCTCGTCGGACTAGAACCAAGAATTAGCAACGTATTCAACTTATAAAATCACCCAAGTAATAGTTGACACGAACAAATGAATTCAAAGGACTAACTGACAACCTAGTAGGAATGTACTAGTTTGTTAATTAGTTCTAGAAGTAAGGAAACCAAGAATCAACAATCAGAAGCTATAAAATATCCAAATTTGAGCTTATTAGACGTGGAAGTAGCAATGGTGATGTGGCAGCTTGTAATTGGTCTTGATCCCACATAATTTTATTTTGTCACAAATATGAAATTTCAATATTCACACAACTTGTAATGGATGACAATTGTTTTTGGAGGGAAAGTAAAAGTGTTATACTCTTTTTCAAATTTTCAAACTCAAAAAGGTGAGATTTGACTATACTAATTCCACAAAACAAGGTCTCTTGATTTAAGGAAAAGTGGTTTTCAAGTCTAGGAAGTGATGTGTGCAAGTCTTCTCACCAAAAACTTTATAACCTTTGTCTTACAACCTTTTGGATCTATTTTATAGCTTTGTTGTCTTAAGTTGTAAGAATAGATGAAGAACAAGATTAAAACCACAACAATCTTCAAGAACACGATATCAACTGCATCAAGAACACAACACAAAACCACCAATTGTCATCAACAAGGTATAACCTATGACCCACTTCAAGTCACCACAACAATGATCAATATAGTAAGCTCAACTTTAGATCTAAACACTTTTAGTGTTGGTGAGAAAGAAACCAACACTATAAACACACTAAAAAAGTAAAATAACACCTATATCAAAACATAAAAGCACCAATATCGGCCAAGACAAGAAGATGGATAGATTTCTCTTTTTCTTTTTTTTTGGAATTTTTAGATTTCAACAATTTTTTTTAATTTTAGCCCAAGGGAGCCCAAGATTGGTAGTGTAGGAAAAAAACCAACCTTAATTTGATACCAAATGATAAACTATCAAGTACACAATGCAAGAATCGAGTAACAACAATACAATAAACAAACTAACACAGGAATAACAAGTTGAACAACAAGTTCTAGTGAATCAAAATAGGCCACACACGGCTTCACTAAGCTTTAAGATTCACATTTTTAGTATAAGATGATGAAGTTTTCAACAAAAACTATTAAGTCAACAAGGTGCAAGTGAATCAAAAGATCCCCACATGGCTTCACTAGACTTCAAGATTACAAAACACAATCTCAACAAGATTACAAGAAGATAGTAACTTGACATGTAATATTCAAGAGTCTAAGAACCCTAACAACAAGAGAGGAACCTAAGGCTAAATGTGCATCGATTGTAGAGCCATAAAAAAAATCACTATAAGGTATCATCATCCTATCACTAGGCTAGATGATATGTAAGATGAGCTCCATGGTGCTTGTGTGTTTTCTAAAGTCGATCTTAGGAGTGGTTACCACCAGATTCATATGCAACCTAGTGTTTAGTGAAAGACTACATTCAAGTCCAAATTTGGTCTATATGAGTGGCTGGTCATACCCTTTGGCCTTACCAATGCTCCTAGCATCTTTACAAGGCTAATGGATCATATGATGATGCCTTATATTGGAAAGTTTGTGGTTGTTTACTTTGATGATGTGTTGGTATATAGTAAATCTATTAATGATCATATGATTCATTTGAGATGTGTGTTTGATGTGCTCCGAAAGAAGAAGTTGTATGCCAATATGGAGAAGTGTTCTATTGGTGTAGATAAAATGGTCTTCTTGGGTTTTGTTATAAGCTTAAGGGGTGTGGAAGTAGACGAATCCAAGATAGACTCTAGACGAAGTTGGCCGACCCCTAAGACTATTGGAGAAATCTGATGTTTTCATAGGTTAGCGAGCTTTTATGGTAGGTTTATTAAGGGTTTAAGCTCTATAGTAGCCCCCATGATCGAGGTTATTAGAAAGGAACAACCCTTTAAGTGGGGTGATGAGCAATCTAAGGCTTTTGAAGCCTTGAGAGCTTTGCTCATTTTGGCTCCCTTAATGCAATTTCCCAATTTCGATAAAATATTTAAGGTTGAATTTGATGTAAGTAAAGTTGGTATTGGGGCTTTTTTGATGCAATAAGTCAAGCTCGTTGCTTATTTTAGTGAAAATATCAAAGGGGCAACTCTTAATTATATGACTTATGATTTGGAGTTGTATGCCCTTGTTAGAGCATTAGGTAATTGGTAGCATTATTTATGGCCTAAGGAGTTTGTGATATGAATGGATCATTAATCTTTGAAACACCTTAAGAACCAAGACAAGTTGAATAGGCGTCATGCTAAGTGTATTAAATTCATCGAGACTTTCTCTTATGTAATCCATTACAAAAGGGGAAGGAAAATGTGGTAGCCGATGTGTTGTTTAGAAAGCATGTGCTTATTGCTAGTTTGTCTTCAAGATTGATGTCATTTGAGATCTTGCGGATGTTTTATACCGAGTGATACGAGCCAAATGGCCATCTATGCTTTTCTAGACATCATTGGAGGCCAATGTATAAAGACTCAAGACTTGATCACCACGAGGACAAGAACATGCATGGAGGACCCATTTTGAGCCTGACATAAAGCAAATATATGTGTGAAAAATTTCATGGGGGCTTACCTATGATGCCAAACCCAATCCACATGTGTTGAAGCATGACCCCTTGGTTTTAGAGTATTGAAGAATCACCATTCATTAAGGGTATTTTGGGGATTACACTTGTTAGAAAGACACTCTATGACTACACCTTTCATTTAGGGTATTTTGGCAATTTTGCTATGTAATAAGCTAGCCTATAAATAGTGTTCTATTAGATAATTTTCTCTTTAGTTGATTATTGAATTTTCAAAGACTTCTTCTTCTCTCTTTGAGAGTGTAGTTTTGGGCTTGGAAAAGCTAAGTAGTGTAGAGCTTGGAAAAGCCATTATTGATCCTTACTTAGAAATGGTGGTTTTAAGGTGGAGTTGATTCCCTTAGCGATCACCATAAGAGTTTGGTATTGTTATTACGGGTCTTAGGGGTATTATCGTTTTATACATGCTTTGGTTCCTATTTTTTGTAATCTCATATGTCAAGCTATCTATCTTACTTTATTGCATTTGTTTGTTATCTTGTTTCTCTTTTGTCTTCATCTCTTTAGGTCATTCTTATATCATTTGGTATCAAGAGAAAGGTTTGATTTTATTCCAATAAAATTAATCTTGGGATTGCTATCTAAAAAAACATCAACAAAAAAAGAAGTGTCGAATTTGAAAATTGCAAAAAAAAAGTTGTTATCCCATTTTTATCCCTAGGCTAAAATTTTAGGTCCTAGATTTTTGTGTCTTTTGGTGTTTCTAGTGTTAGATTCTTGTTTCCTAAAGCTATTAGAGTCTAGAAAATGAAAAATCCCAAAAAAAGTGTCAAAAATAAAAAATCCCAAAAAATTACTATTCCCATTTTTGACCCTAGGTCAAAATTTGAGTTTTTTATTTTTTGTTTTTCATATGTTTTTAGTCTTATATTTGTGTTCTCTAACACTATAGGAGTCTATATCTTTAATATGAGCTATTTCTGGGTTGTTTTGAGTCATCCACAATTGTTGAAATTGAAGTTGAAGAAACTTGAAAGGTGGATCTCGAAATTGGACGGGCTTTTGTGTGATTTGTGGATTGAAAATGTAATATTGGTGTTTGGGAGCTCAAAGTGTGATTGAATAGTAAAAAATCATTCAATTTGGAGTTCATTTGGGTTAGGTTCCATTTTTGAATGTTCTTGGTGTTCTTCATGTTCTTTATATGTTGTTGAGAAGAACATTCAAAAAGTGGTGGTATAATCCAAAAAGAAGAAGAAAGAGAGTGTGGTCATTGTTTGTACAAAGAATATTCCAAGTCTTCCAAAGAAAGAAAGAGTCTAAAAGCATCAAAAAAAATATTGTCAAAGAAGAGGACAAGGGAAAGTGCAAGGGGGGACCACAACAAATTAAAACTCTTTTGAACTTGAAAAAGGGTCCATTCTTTGTGTTTTCTTCACCAAAACCAATTACTACACTATCAAGAAGAAGATTGTTGAATTTTAAATTGGAAACAAGTCAACTCAAAAACGTTGACCAATTTTGACCAAGGCTGCCACATCATCAAAGTGCCACATCATCAACTTCCAAAATACGCTGAAGCTCAAATTTAGGTTCTATTTTTCTTTTCTTTGATTCTTTAGTTTTATTTCTTGATTCTAGAACTAATTAACAACTAGTAATCACCTACTTAGTTGTGAATTAGTTGTTTGAGTCTATTTTCTTCATGTTTTCATTCTTTGTGTGCTTTTCTTGGTTGGATTCATTGAATTTCTTTGCTTGAAGTTCGTAAGTAGATTTTATTTTGTGTCTTGAGTCAAATAAAAAAGAATCTATTCCGGCCGCTAAGTAATGATTGACACCCTATTGACTACCAGAGTATAAGAAACTTTCAATATTCGCCGTTCCAATTGTGAGGATCACAAAGGTGAGTGTATATGAGTGTTGGAGAGGAGCTTTTACCACTAATCTAGTTTTTTCATTTTGTAGGTGTAAGGTTATATAAGGAGAACACATCTTGGTAGCCTCAGACTATTCTGACTACAACATCGGAGACTATGATTTTAGTGAGGGATTTTATGGCTATGAGGATGTTGGAGATTATGGGGGCTATGAATATATCCATGATCAAGACATGGGCAGAACTGAGAGTTATGATTTTGAGGGAAAAAATGAAGTAAATGAAGTTCCTAGAGCTTATGGTAAATATGGAGATGATATAGGGCCTTGTGATGATTCTTATAATGAAGTTGGTGCATGTGAGGAGTCTTACACTTCCCAATCAAAACCTAGAATTGGTGAAAGTTATAATCCCTTCCTTCTCCAAGCTTATGAGATCCATGCTGAGAGTGCACGTGTGGAGCATGGAGATTCATATTCTTCACCTTGTAGTACATCTTATAAAGGTTGAAGTGGTGTGAATAGGTATACTAGATATAGTGTAGGTTGTCCCATGAATAGAAGAGAGAATAAATCACCAAGGCCGAGGGGTAATGATAGCCTAAAGGAAGGCTAAACACAAATATGGACACACAAGGAACCAAAAACAGCAGCTAGAAGAAAAGGAGATAAAGAAGAATGCATAAAATGTAAAGATAGTAGAAAGACCTTTACTCATATGAAGTGATTATAAAAATATGCTGTATCAAATAATCAATCACACCTTACCTATAGAAGCTCAAAACTTTCTCTTAGGGGGACCAAAGGACTCACAATTCCTCAATCACACCTTTCTTGCCAAATGTTAAACACAAATGAAATCCATCAACTATATTAAACTCTCAAGTTTTTTGATGTCTTTTACAAGACCTACACTAAGATGGCTTCTCCAAGCCCTACACTAAGGAAATAAACTACACAAATAGTAATACTTAATTTCAATTCATCAAAGTCTAATGAAAATTGAAGCTAAAAGGTCTATTTATACTATCATATAACAATGACTAAAGTGTCCTTAATGAAGGGTGCTCCTTTTGAGTGTAAAAGGGAGGTCTTAAAAGACCACAATCCCCTTAGTTGAGGCATCTATGAGATGTATAAATCCCTCCTTCTCTCTTTAATTTGGACAAGGCTTTGTAATGGTTCCAAAAGGTCTTCAAGCACTTGCAAATCCAAGACTTGATCCTCTGACAAAAGGAAGCTTGAAATTTCACCAACACCTTGTAAACCTTGTGCTCTTTATGCTTGTATTATCCTCTCCATCTTGAAAAGAATTTGTCCTCAAATTCAAATATTCCAAAACCAAAGAGAGAGCAAAACAAGCACACAATCCTCTTGGTAGGAGGGTTAGTATTAGTACCACACTCATATCATCAACCCATGGTTTCTCACACTTGACATACACCCACATATCTTTAAAATTTGTCATGAAAAGCTTTTCATAAAAGTGTATAAATAAGTGGATGATATAAACATCAAAACGAATTGAGTATGAACCAAAACTACACCTTCCATAACTCAAAAGTATTCCAGGGAGTACAAGACAAGGGGTTAATCCGAGGTGACCTAGTCCTTTCACTAGGCTACAAAACTCATAATAATTATCATTCAAGCAAGGAAACCACCCACCAAACTCACTATCTCTACATAATACCAATTCAAAATTAACATGGTTATCATCATAGGCAAAGAGGTAGTATAGAAAGGAATCATATGTGAAGACATTACCCATGGTGCTATCATCTACGAGAGGGTCACTTAGTCCAAAAGACATAGCACATAAGGCACACAAGGATGGAATTAAATCAATTATGCATATATTACTTCTTCCCCTCAAGTAAATCATCAACCTGGCACTTATAAGTTGGGATTTACTCAATTCAAGCACAAGTGTGTCAAGTAAGGATGCTCATTTAGAAATATTTTCCCCAGACGAAAATGTCACTTTTGCCTTAGGGTTTTCAAGAATAATACTTTGCTTGTTATGTAAACCAATCAACAAGGTGGTTGTTCTAAAATCATCATATCCACATTTTGCACTGCGGTCAAATGGAAAGAGTGGCCTTAGACATAGATTAGACAATACTCTTTTCTCCCATAAGCTTCACCCAATCAAAAAGACATACTCTCTAGAATAGCATACATATTATCAAGGGCAAATAGAGATTAGAGAAAAGTTTCACACAAATTAACTTCAACTATGGTGCCCTTAAGCAAGTACTCACTAGTTCCAAGTTAATCACCACTAGGATGCTCAACATTGAAACACACAAAAAAGAAATAGATAGAATTTCTAAGCATGCACCACTTTCTATTTTAAGAGAGTAATACACACATAGATATAAATCACCATGAGAAGCAAAGGGATCACACACAAAACATGTTCACAAGAAGAATTGCAATTCGGCTTTTTTAAATATTTAAGCAATTTAAGGTTACCTTCACCCTATTATGAATTTTCTTGGTTTCTTTGAGTAAATCTATCAATATGGCTTTCATCATACAACATGATCAAAGAATTATCTTCATTACTATGATCAACTCCATCAACTTCATCACTAACTCGAGACTTATTAGACACACCACACATATGCTCAAGTGTGGGCTACATTCGTGAGTAGGTTGATCATCATTCACATCCTCACTAGCTGTTGGCAACTCACATACCAACGTCGACTCACCTTAGTTTTCACAAGGGTCAACTAGTGTGTGAATACTATTATTACTTGGTAATGGAACCTTAATCAAGTTATAAGTTCTAGCACTAGATGGACGCAAATCATTCTATTAAAAGAATTGATTTTGTTATCTAAATGATTAACTAATGCTTGTGTACTCGCAATAAGAGTTTGGTCCTTATTCAACCTAATAACATCAAGAGTATCACAAAGGGAAGACTCATGAAATTATCCTCCAAGCAAACCATAAACTACATCCACTTGGCTACTAATAGCCATATCATGGCATTCTAAGTTTATAAGAGTGTAGGAGATAGCATTGTTACCTTTTAGCTCACACGAGGTATGGCTTTCACCTAGGTTTGGATCATAGTAGGCCATATTTTACTTTGGGAAGCTCTCATTTCAAGGGAGTTTGTCAATAATTCTTCCTTGCATCACCTCTTTGTCATTTTTCCTAAAGTTGGAATTCTTAGCCAAGAGCTCTATTTGATCATCAACTTGGTGTTCTTGAGGAACTCTCCCTGAATCCTCCAGTGGCAGTATATTATCTTGAACGTGCACACAAGGAGAATTGATACTAGGTAAAATGCTATTATGTTGGTTAGTGGTGATTTGGCTTAGATGGTATGCTTGAATAA
This sequence comes from Capsicum baccatum var. pendulum, assembly GCA_030864225.1. Taxonomy (NCBI): domain Eukaryota; kingdom Viridiplantae; phylum Streptophyta; class Magnoliopsida; order Solanales; family Solanaceae; genus Capsicum; species Capsicum baccatum. Next base: position 155,330,646 of record CM061558.1, read on the forward strand.
ATAATTGGCGTAGACCTTCAAGGTGCCGATAAAATTTTTTGAAAGGATCCGAGGTAGTATAATCACTATAACTATCTGGGGTGTATGATGTTATTCCTTTCATTGTCAAGGTACCTAAGATAAAACACCCACATAACAAAAAACAAGTTAGTTCAAATAACCTCACACACTCACACTCAGATCTCACCTCACACTTGGTCTCACAAGTGTTGAATACTTGGCAATAATTGGTAAGCGAATTGAGTAGTGAATATGCCTTGGTCCGGAATTAATTTTTTATTTGATAAGAATCAACTAAAATGATGCACGGACTTGAACCAACAAACTACTATGTCTTAAAAATAAGAAAAACGGGCAAAAAGCGAAGACACGAACAAAACGAACTCAAGACAAATTATCAACCTAGTAAGTACTTACTAGTTTACTAATTATTGATAGAATCAACACAAAAGAAACTAGAAAAACCAAATAGAAAGTTAGAAATATAATTTAGAACTCAATTTTGTTGGTCACCAAAGTGATGATGTGGCAGTTTCTGGTTGGACGTGACTTTCAAAATTTTCAATTCCCAAATTCTGCTCTCGGACAAACAACACTTAACGAGAAGAAGGATTTCGGTTTTGAGGGTGTAAGGATGAAATTTAGAGCTATTTCAAGCCTTTAATTGAGATGGAAAAAAATTGGTCCCCTGCTTGTACTTGCAAGTGTACTTTGTTGTCCCCTTGTCCCTCCTTCTTTTGGAAGAATGGGATATTCTTCGAATATGCTTTTGAATGAAGAACTTTTTCACTCTTTTTTTTTCCTTCTTTTGGATCAAACAACCTCCTTGAATATTCTTCTTCAACAATCTATGAAGATGAAGAAGAACAAAATGAATATTCAAGAGTTGACAAAAGTTTGACTACAAGGTAAATGAACCCTAAATTCAATTTTTCTTTTAGATTTAGGTTCCCTTTGCTAAGATAGGCTTAAATATCAACAAACCAGCCAAAAACGTAACAAATACCACAAGCCACACGATATCTACACACAAAAATCTTCAAACACATTTTCAACAATGGTGGACTGCACAATCACAATCGGATCTTGCTTAAAACATAGATCTAGACTCCCTATGGAAATTTTGGATCTACAACAAACACACAAGACAACCCCTTTTTGTTGTATTTTTAGATTTTTGACTCTTTTTTGTTGAGATTTTCTTAGATCCAAACTTAGAGTTATGATAACAACTCTAATACATGGCTTTGATACCAAATGATATTCTAAAGTAAGGCTAAACACGTAAATGGAAACAAAAGGAACAAAAAACAACAACTAGAAGAAAGGGAGATAGAGAAGAATGCATAAAATGTAAAGATAGTAGAAAGACCTTTACTCCTACCAAGTGCTTAACAAAAGATGGTGTATCAAACCATCAATTACACCTTTCCAATAGAAGATCAAACCTTCCTCTTAGGTGGACCAAAGGACTCACACTTCCTCAATCACACCTTTCTTGCCAAATGTTCAACACAAATGAAATCCATCAATTGTATTAAAATCTCAAGTTTTTTGATTTCTTTTCCAAGACCTAATCTAAGATGGATTCTCCAAGCCCTACACTAAGTAAAGAAACTACACTAAGAGTAATACTAACTTTCAATTAATCAAAGTCTAATGAAAATGGCAGATAAAAGATCTATTTATACTATTAATAACAATGACTAAAATACCCTTAATGAAGGGTGCTTCTTTGGAGTGTAAAAGGGAGGTGTTAAAATACCATAATTCACTTAGTTGAGGTTCTTATGTGATGTATAAATCCCTACTTCTCTCTTCAATATGAACAAGGATTTGTAATGGTTCTAAAAGGTCTTCAGGAACTTGCAAATCTGAGACTTGATTCTTTGTTAATCCGATACTTGAACCTTCTAAAAGACCTTGTAAACCTTGTGCTATTTATTCTTATATCAGGTACTCATGTGCCCATGGGTTGTCCTAAACTCTACAATGTTGATCCTAGGAGAAGTGTTCACTCCGGAAAGGTAAGAATTTATGGGGTACCGGGATGCCTCCTTATGATAGATGATTGGTGCCATAAGAACTACATCATGCCACCAATGATTGACTATTTGTGGTTGTTTAGATAATCTTTACTTGTTCCATATTCCTTGGATGGGTATAAGGTTACCGAGAGAGTGAGGATTATCTTCACCCAATTTGAATAAAATTAAGAGGTGTGGTGCGATATCTTTCCCTTAACACTTGGTCATGTATGCTTGGGTGTTGATTGGTTTGCATAACATTAGATTTTCAAATATGCTAAATTATCCTAAGGTTGTAGTGGACCATTAGGGAAATATCTCTTTACCTCAATTCTTCCCAGACCGCAAGGAGATATGATCACTTACTCCAAAATGGATGATTATGAGAGACAAAATATTAAGACGAGTAAGGGTGTGAAAGGTGGCAATCAAAGAGTGTAAAAAAGAGAGGTAGTATGGAGTGAAGTGAGGGGGTTTCTACTAAACCGTGATAACTAGGTTTGTCCATCTATTTCTAAGGACATTTGTGTAGGTACTAACATGGCAAATGGAGGAGCAAAAGGACAAGAATAAAGTTGCGGCCAAAGCATGTGGGAAACCTTCACACCATGGCAAAGAAGAATCTACTCAAGAACTTAAAGGTGAAATAGCTAACTCTTACACTTTTATATATGTGAATGATAATTGTATGGCTAGTAGCCCATTAAGTGTGAGTAGTAGCTTACCTATTTGAGAGTCTATTGATTCTTTTTCTCTGGTTGTTGATGTACTTGTTGTGAGTGTGGATACACTAGTTGATCCTATTGATGACCGAATTGAATCTTCTCGTAAGATCAATTTTAGTCCACCTAGTGTTGAAGCCATTGTGTTGAATAATAATACATCATCTATTGGTTCTTTACCCCTTGATGATGATGTATATATTATGAATGTGGATATACTAGTTGATCCTATTTATGACCAAATGGAATCTTCTTGTAAGATTAATTTATGTCCAACTAGTGTTGAAGCGAATGTGTTGAATGATAGTACATCATCTAGTGGAATTGTGTTGATCAACTTATGTGAAGAATTTGTCCACCACTTGAGGATGTGTGTGATGTGTGTAATGGATCTCAAGTGAGTTATGATATTGAAAATTTTGATCAAATAAATAGTAGTGACCCCTTTAGCATGACCTCTAGTGAATGTTCTACTCTCATCTTTGCTCATAGGGATAATCATGTTCTTGAAACATCTTTGATACTTGATAATAATCTTTTAGAGAATGGAATTGCATGTTGTACATCCTCTTCATGGATAAATCCTTCTTTGTCTAAGAATAATATCTTTTTTAAAGATGATGAGTTCACTCCTAATGAACCTAGTGGTGAGAATGAAATTGAAGGTATAGCTTTTCTTGAAAGTTATAGCCTATATGTCAACCCACTATGGTAAGAAAAAATTACTCCCAAAGATGGAAATCTCTTCTTGGAAGAAGAGAGTACTCTTAAGGAAAGGGAATGTGAGGTCTTCGAAAGGAATAATCAATTGGGTGATGATAATTTTGACTTGCTTGAATTCTTAAGAAACCCAATAAGTCATTGTTCCTTGAAAATTGATTGTGGTTGTGATCCTTTATATGACACCCCACCCATGTTTGATGACTATGAGGATGAATTGCTTGATTCTGGTGAAAACTTAAGTAATAATTCCCTGTAATTTGGTGGTTGTATTTGTCTACTTGAGGGTACTTCCATAGAAAGGGAAGGTATCCATTGTTTGGAAAATACTTATTCTACTATATGTGACCTTATTATTGAGAGTTCTCATAGTGATGATATTGAAACTAGTAGTAGTACATACATGAGGAAAACTTAGTTGAAGTTGACTTGAGTAATACCTTTCTCCACTCTCTATTTGGTTTTAATGATATATATGCTATTGTAGAGAGTATATATTATAGTTTGGGTGAAGCTTATGGGGAAAGGGAGTGTTGTCTAGACCGGTGTCTATGGCTACTATTTCTTTTTGACCCCAGTGCCAAATATAGAAATGGTGATATTGGTGCACCCAACTTGTTGCTTTGTCTAAATGAAAATCAAATTGTCATTCTTTAAAAACCGAGATCAAAAGTGTCATTGTCTCCTTAGGGTAATGCTTCAAAATGTGCATCCTTGCTTGACACACTTGTTCTTAAGTTGCATGAATTCTAACTTGTTGATGCCAAGTTGTCTATTTGTTTGAAGGAAAGAGCATGTATGTGCTTAAATGATTTTCTTTACCCACACACATCTTTATACCTGATTCTTTCCTATACTACCCTTTTGCTTATTATGATATCCATGCTAGTTTAAGTTTGCATTAAGTAGAGGTAGGGGTCTTATTGGTTTGTCCACTTGTTTGATTGATAAGGATATGTGGAATTAGTGGACTCTGAGACCAATAGTGGCACCACCTTTGATAAGGCCACCTGAAGTAGTAATGAAACAATTGTGCTTTATGGTTCCTAAGATAAGGGTAGCCTTACCTTTTGGACTTAGTGATACCATTAATACCTTTGTAGTTTCTTTATCTCTTGCTACTTATCATAGCTATTTCCTTTGTAATATTATTTCTAATCTTTTCATGACTAAGACAAATGATTCTTGGTTATATCTCAAGTATATACCACCTTGGCATGATGAAGTTATTTATTTTACTAACCCTAACCCTCATGCCATGAGGAAGTTGTTCTTGTTTATCCTTTCTTTAGTTTCGGAAGGTATGGATTTAAGGTCCAATCCTTTTCAAGAAGGGGAGGATGATACAAGTCAAATGGCCATCTATGCTTTTGAAGACATCATTGGAGGCCAATGCATAAAGACTCAAGACTTGGTCCCCTCGAGGACACAAGAACATGCATGGAGGACCCATTTTGAGCATGACATAAAGCAAACCCATATGTGGATGATTGCGTAGGGGCTTACCTTTAATGACAACCCGAGTCCACAATTGTTGAAGCATGATCCCTTGGTTTTAGAGCATTGAAGAAGCACCCTTCATTAAGGGTATTTTGGGGATTACACTTGTTGGAAAGATACTCCATGACCACCCCTTTGATTAATGGTATTTTGGCCATTTTTCTATGTAATAAGCTATCCTATAAATAGTCTTCTATTGATTATTTGCTGTTTAGTTGATTATTGATATTTGAAAGACTTTTTCTTCTCTCTTTGAGAGTGTAGTTTAGGGCTTGGAAAAGCTAAGTAGTGTAGGGCTTGGAACAACCATTATTTATTCTTACTTAGACACAGTGGTTGTAAGGTGGAGTTGATTCCTTTTGCGGTCACCGTATGAGTTTGGTGTTGTTATTGCGGGTTTTAGGGGTCTAATCGGTTGATACACGGTTTGGTTCCTATTTCTTATAATCTCGTATGTCAAGCTATCTTTCTTAATTTATTGAATTTGTTTGTTATATTATTTCTCTTAGTCTTTATAATCGAGGATCTTATCTTTGCTTCTATTTATAGGGAATGTGAAGAGTGCGGAAGGGATCGATGACTCAAAAATAATGGCAACTCCTATTACTCTTATTTTGATACTTATTTGTTCAAAGAGAGGAGATTATGCGTTCTTTCTAGTTCATGGAGGGAATTGTTTGTTAGAGAGGTGCATGACATTGGTCTCATGGGGTATTTTGGGGTTGAAAAGTCCCTCAGTATCTTAAGGGAGCAATTTTATTGGCCAAAAATACATGAGGATGTTGCTAAGGTTTGCGACCAATGTATAGATTTCCGGAGTGCAAAATCTCGCCTCCTATCTCAAGGATTATACACCCCACTTACCACTCCCCTTAGACCTTGGTTAGACATATCAATGGACTTTGTTTTGGGGCTGCCAAGGACTAAAAGGGGCCGAGAAAGTATTTTTGTTGTTGTTGATACATTCTCCAAAATGGCTCATTGCATTCCTTGTGCTAAAACTGAGGATGCTCCTAGTGTAGGATCACTATTTGTTGAACATATTGTAAAGCTTCACGGGATCCCAAGGAGTATTGTGAGTGACATGCACTCAAAGTTCCTAAGTCTCTTTTGGAAGTCCATATGGGGTAGGCTTGGTATGAAGTTACTTTTATCGACCTCTTGCTATCCCCAAACCAATGGCAAAATGGAGGTAGTGAATAGAACCTTAGGGTTTATGCTATGTTCTATGGTTAAAGGTAAAATGACTTCATGGGAAAATCATCTACCCTTGGTGTAATTTGCATACAATTAGGTAATACTCTCAAGTACGGGAAAGACTCCCTTTGAGTATGTTTATGGCATAAATCCCCTTACCCCCTTGGATTTCACCCTTTTGGCATATGATCTTATGATAAACGAAGATAGATGCAAAACAGCTGAGAAAATAAAGAAGATGCATGAAAAGATGTAGATCAAGATTGAAAAGAAGAACTAAGAAGTTGTAAAAAGGGTAAACAAAGGAAGAAAGAGACTTGTGCTTAAACCCGGAGATTGGGTATGGGTACACCTAAGGAAAGATCGGTTTCAAAACCAAAGAAAGGAAAAGCTAACTCCAATGGGTAATGGACCTTTCCAAGTGCTCAAAATGATCAACAACAATGCTTACCAAATTAATTTACCTTCAGATTAACAAGTTCACAATATATTCAATGTTTATGACCTTTCACCTGTGGCCATTCATGGTGTTGATGAATAAGCAAGTTTGAGGACAAACTCCCTTCAATATGGAGAGGATGATGCAATTATCAATCCCTCAAGACCTTTTACAAGGATCCAAGCCAAAGAACTTCAACACCTTCAGGCATTGTTCATGCATTTGAATATTTGCGAAGGTATTGTAAATTCGATCAAGAGAGGGAATGGTTTGATTTGTTAAGAAGGGACTTGAATAGTACAAGGGAAAATATGGGCTTTCACTTTAAAATACAAAACTCAAGGTGATACGGTATAAATGGCCATCTTATATTTTGATGACATCGTTGGAGGCCGACACATAGATGCTCAAGACTTGGCCACTTGGAGGATATGAGAACATGCATGGAGGACCTATTTTGAGCATGACTTACAGCTATCCCGTGTGTGGAAGGTTGCTTGGTTGCTTATATTGATGCTAACCTGAGAACCACAAGCCTTTTAGTATGAACCGTACTCGTTTTTTGAGAGCATTAAAGAGGCGCCATTCATTCAAGTTATAACAGACCTTGTCTTCCCCTTTATTAAGGATATTTTAGAAATTACACATGGTGTATATACATACCATCGAAGCCCCTCTCATTAAGGTTAAATGGTCTTTTTGTCTTCATTTTTAATATATTATAAATAGGCCCCTTTAGTCTTATTTTCATTATTCTTAAAAATATGAAAGATTTAAACATTATAAATCCTCTCTCTTGAGAGTAGAACACTTTAGTGTAGTCTTAGTTAGGGCTTAAAAAAGATATTATTGATCTTTACAAGGAAACGGTGGATCTTGAGGTGAGTTGATTTCCTAGGCGGTCGTCGTAAGAGTGTGTTATAGATTATAACATTCATTAGTGGTTTATGAGTTTAATTCACTCTTTAGTTCTTCATCTTGTAATAATCTTGGTCTCACTATCTATCCTTTAATTTTGTTATTGTTATCTTGTGTAGTGGACTGTTTTGGGTACTTTACTGAATCCGAAACTTGTGCTTTTATAATTCATCTTGTTCATCACATTTTGTGGCTGTTTTGGTGTTATATACACCATTGTATATTGTATTCTTCTTGTTGAAAGCGAATCCGAGAATGGTCTCCATCTTGGTCCTCAGATCCTTAAGATTGTGGATTGATTTAGAGTGTGTAATTTGCCTTCCGAGTTTTTTCTTGTATCATTTCGTATCAGAGCATGGATTGATCTTGTTCCTACAAGATAAATCTTGGGCTAGCTCACTTGAAAAAATTAAAGTTGAAATCTAAAAATTCCAGAAAAAGAACAATCTGTCCATTTTGTGTTCTTGGCCAAAAATTGTGCTTTTGTTGTGTCTTGGCCAAGATTCTTACTTGTTTTGTTGTTTCTAGCGTCATTTTATTCATCTCTAACACTCTTGAGTCTAAATCTAAGTTTGATCTTGTGTTTGCTGAAGTGTGGACGTGAACTTGGGCTTGGCCGATTTGTTGTTGAACCTTTGTTGAGCGGACTATTTTGGCCTTATGGTCATCATTTTGTTGTTGTTCTAAGCTTGACCACGTGATATTGTTTTTCATTGGTTCCTAAGAACCTTTTTGATGAATTTGATGTTGATTCGTGAAACTTGAGAAAGTGTTGATTGAAGTGTGAGACCAACTTGAACCTTAGACTTCAAGATTCAAAAGTTTGTGTTCTTGGTGTTCTTCACCAATCTTCATCTTTTATTGAAATAAAAGTGGATGTTAGATCTAAAAGGTTGGAGGAAAAAGGTGTAATGTTTATTAGTCTTGAAAGATTTCTCAACCACCAAAGACTTTAACAACCACTTACCAAACAACTTCAACCACAAAAGAAGTTGTTCACGTTTTTGTACTTTGGATGAATTTTGAGTCTTAGATCTAAGAAGTTTTGTGTGTTTTGTTTTTTTCTAGTGTTAGGATCTTGTTCTCAAGAACTAAGTGAGTATAGATATTTGATTTGAGATTAATCCGGGTAGTTTTGAGATATTCACCATTTTTGAGTTGAAGGTTGAAGAAACTAGAAAGGTGAATCTCAAAGTTTTTGGTGGTTGTTGAGGGATGGCTTCTTGAAAACGTGTTGTTGTTGTTGTGGAGTTCATGCATGCTTGAAAAATCCAAAAATCATTCACTATGGAGTACATTTGAATTAGGTTTAATCATTGAATGTTCTTGGTGTTCTTCATGTTCTTCATATGTTGTTGAACAAGAATGTCACTTCTCAAATCCAATTGGGGCGGACAGGCACCCATAGCTGTAAAGGCCTGAGAGAACCAATTCATAACCTTGTACTTCTCATTCATCTAACTATCACAACCAAAGGTTCTGAAAAACATGATATTATATATCTATGAGAATATCTACATTGGTAAGCACAAAATTATATATACAACACTTGGCCGTTGGGGCCACCACATCTAAAAGACAAGACACTACCATATTTAAATTTACATTAGTTTACAAAGCCTCTAAAAGATACATAGACTTAGTTAGGGTCGAGACAAACCCCAACCCTACTCTTGACTACTGCACAATACCAAAATATATGGAACAAACTTGGAAAGCCCCAAATTAATCTGGAGCTCAGCAATAGTCACTGAATAGCCCGTGCTTCTACTAGTGAAGTGTACTATTTGAAGCACCTATGCCTGTAGCATAAAATACAGGTCCACCATGAGGGACGTTAGTACGAAAATATGTACTGAATATATAAGGCTAAAGGTAACAACACATGATATAAGAGCCCAATAGAAATCAGATACTAGAGAATAAATAGTGCTAGTAGACCACCTTTATATATCTATAGTATCAAGTACATTACATTCCTTTCTTCATTTTACCTTTATTACTTCATAATATTTATAAGTCATATAACACAAATGACCACCTGATTAGTGGTAAATAGGCAAATCGGGATTGGCCTATGCTAGACTCACGCCCCTGAGCTGCCACCCATAAATAAATTTTGAGGTCGGCCCATTGTAGGCTGATGCCCCTAAGCTACCACCCATATATAAAGGTATCGAGATTGGCCCAAGCTAGACTTATGCTCCTGAGCTACCATTCATTTTACAGATTTGCATTACTTAGTTTGTTTATCCTTTGAGATTTTTACTTTGGTGGTCATAACATTATGGTACCTTTAAATAGTAATCCACTAGTAAGAGACATGTAAATGGGCACTTAATGCAACAACGAGGTAGGGAGATGTTGGCACACAAATGAAGTGTTTAGGGAGCTGAAATTAACACTTGGGTCTTTATTGAGTAAATGGAGAACTCCTGAAATTCTCTAGTGAAAATTGAAGTGCAGGTTTAATAATAAGCATGTATTGAGGTGTTTTAACTTGTTAGAGAGTGGGAATAAGGTCATTGAATACGCGGGATATAATACACTGCCATTATGTATCACTTGTTATAGGATAACCTTGGAAGCTTACTTGATGGACCAAATGTCCAATTTTATGCCAAAGAGTGCAAAATATATTATGCCTTACATACCTGATTATATAACTCCAAAACTAACCAAACTTGACTTCTCACCTTTCAGATTACTTATCTACAATAGAAGATATGGTAAACTAATATTAGTAACCAACCGACACATTTGGGCTATTTAACTTCACCAAAATAGTAACCGGCCAGTAAGCTCTTAATCTATAAATTAAGGGTGTTATTTTAACCCTTTTCTCTTCCAATTACACCCACATACCATACATGTCCTTATAAGGTTCACCGAAATCACTTTGGCTTCATTACACATTCCAAACAATACTCAAAACAGATTGGGCAGTAAATAAATGCAATAATTAGTTCGGTGGTATACCGCCACACCTTTCTTCTATATTTCATTACAAACTAATCACACCTTTCCACAATATCAACTTGGTTACTCATAACATATACATACCAAAATGTCAAAAAAAAGTCCCAAATCCCTTTTATTGTAGCAATCACTTATTAAACTCATCATCTCTTTAGTTCTGAATAACAACACATTCATAATTCTCTCTTAAATTAATATATAAGGAGAACAAAATGGAGCAATCTGCTTACCTTAATTCTTTAACTTATACTTAAATTTGAACTTCTTAAGAACTTCAACTTTTACTTTCCTTCACACTTTAAACCAAAGAAGAAAAGAGATCTCTTAATAACAAAGAAAAAGTGAGCAAGTAGTTGTTCTATATTCTGCCATGTATTTATAATTAGAAACCTATAGTATGTTTTGCTAATCTTCCATGAGATAATTAAGCTAAAACTTAAGTGTTTTCACTTACCTTAGCTTGCAAAGATGAGGGTTTCTTTATGAACCCTAGAAGAAATTTTAGGGTTGTTGTTGTTATCCTTGTTAAGAAAGGGAGAAAGCTGAAATTTAAAAGGGAATATTGTGGTTAAAATGATAAAAAATGGCCAGATATATTGATATTATATTGAAACCTTATGATTGACCTCGTTTCCAACCACAAATTAGTCAAGTAGGTGATGCACCGACTTAAGGGTTCAAGCTTGTCAAAGTTTCAAAGTAGGTGATGTACCTACTTGCTTAAATTCTTATTTTGGGGTCAACTAACTTGGGCCTTTGGCAGATTTAAGTGTTGTGCTATTTCTCTATTTTCTTTCTCTTTTCTTCAATTTGGCCCAAATAAGTACATTAGTTTAGGCTTAAATTTGGCCCATAGCCATGGGTCCATTAATTTGGTCAAAAAAACTTAAGTAGACTTACGTAATATCTTAATTATTTCAAGCAAGCACCTCAATATTTCATTCCATTTCTAGCTCCTAATTCCTTTAATCTAACTTTAAACTTGTACACACTTGTTCACTTTAAACTTTAGATCCAAATACCATCTTACAATCCCAAGTTTAAATAGTTGTATCAATGTTAACTTGATCATGTCACAAAAACGTACGGGCAACATCTATAATTTCATCTCAACCATTAATACGTGCATAACAAATCTCATCCGTTACCTATACAACAAGGCTATACCAAGTTACCTATAAATAGGGAAAGTACATGCAATGTACGGGGTGTCACATCCTCCCCTCCTTAGAAACATTCGTCCTTGAATGTTAGCATAATTATCCAACCAAAACAAGTTCAAGCCTAAGTTTAATATCCCTATTATCACATAGTACTTATATATTATACTTACTTGTTATTTCTCCAATTCAGCATCTTGGACTTTTTCTTCGTATTTTAACAAATGGGGGTACTTAGATTTCATCGCTTATTCAGCATCCCATGTTATCTCTTCTACTTGTTGGTTTCTCCAAAGCACTTTTACCAAATCTATTTCTTTATTCCTTAACTTTTTAACTTGTTGATTAGGATAGTAATAGGTATTTCTTCATAGGTGATATATTCCGTTACTTCTATATATTCAGTAAGAGTAATATGATATGTATCACCCATGCACTTTCAAAGCATTGAGACGTCAAATACTGGATGAACAGTTGAGAGCTCTTGGGGTAGCTCTAATTCATAAGTAACTTGGCCAAACCTCTGAGTAATCTTATATGGGCCTATAACGTGGACTTAGTTTTCCTTTCTTACCAAATTTCATAACCCCCTTCATTGGTGATACCTTTAAGAATACCCAATCACTTATACCAAACTCTAGGACCTTTTTTTTAATATCTGCATATGACTTGTGTCGACTTTGGGCTGTCTCCAGCCACTGTTGGATCACTTTAACCTTTTCCATATCTTGATGAACAAGATCTAGACTGAATAAGGCAGTTTTATCAACTTCTAACCATCCAATTGGTGATCTACACTTTCTTCCATAGAAAACTTAATATGACGCCATTTTGATACTTGAATGATAGCTATTATTGTAGGCAAACTCGATGAGAGGTAAATAATCATGCCAACTACCTTTAAAGTCCAATACATAAGATCGTACCATATCTTCAAGTGTTTGAATGGTACATTCTGCTTGTCTATCTATGATAGGGTGAAAAGCTGTACTTAGATTCACTTGTGTCCTCAAATTTCTCTAAAAAAACTTCCAAAAATTTTGCAGTAAATTGAGCTCCTCGATCTGATATAATAGAGATTGGTACTCTATGTAGCTGAAATATATCTTTGATATACAATTTGGTATACTCTTCAACGGTATAAGTCTTCTTAAATAGTAGGAAGTGTGCTGATTTGGTAAATCTATCAACTATCACCCATATGGAATCAAATTTTTGAGATGTACATGAAAACCAGTAACGAAATCCATGTTGATCATGTCCCACTTCTAGATTGGAAAATCTATACATTGCATATAACCCCGGGGTTTTTGATGCTTTACTTTAACTCTTTGATAATTTGGACATTCGGCTATAAATTCTGCAATGTTCTTCTTTATATAACCCCACCAATATATTCCTTTCAAATCATGATATATTTTAGTTGACTTCGGGTGGATGGAATGCCTTGAATGATGTGCCTCTATCATAATCCTCTTTTTTAGCCCATCTATATTAGGCACACATAATCTGTTTTGGCACCGAAGTACTCCCTCTTCCATTAGCTCAAATGACTTTGTCATACCACATTGTACATTCTTTTTATGTTGTAATAGTATAGGATTTGTATATGACTTTTCTTTCACTTCAGCTACTAATGAATATTCTATCGCATTATAAACAATAAGCCCTTCATATGGAGTTTCAAAAAGGTGAACTCCCAAATTGGCTAGTTGGTATAGATCTTTAGTCATACCTTGTCTTTCTATAGGTGGCGCCATGGTCTTTTGACTTAATGCATCTGCTACTATATTTGCTTTCACCAGATGATACAAGATATCAACATCGTAGTGGTTTAATAATCAAGCCATCTTAGCTTCCTCAAATTTAGATTCTTTTGATTAAAGATATATTGCAATCTCTTGTAGTCGGTATATATGTCAACATGAATCCTATACAAGTAGTAACATCATATCTTTAAGGAAAATATAACCACTGCTAGTTTCAGATCATTCGTCGGATAATTCTTCTTATGTGGACGCAATTGTCTTGAGGCATATGCTATGACTTTACTATGCTGTATCAATACACATCCTAAGCCAATTCTTAAAGCATCATAATACACTGCATAACCCTCTGTACCTTATGGAAACACAAACACGGGTGTATAAGCCAACTTATTCTTCAGATCTTGGAAACTCTTTTCACATGTATCATTCTATTGAAACTTTGTTAGCCTTGTTAAAGGTGAAGAAATTAAAGAAAACTCTTCAACGAGCCTCCTATAATATACCTGCCAACCCCAGAAAACTACGAACCTCCGTAGGCGTTATAGGTCTTTGCCAGTTCTTCACGACATCTATCTTTTGAGTATAAACCAATATCCTTTCATCAGATACAATATGACCCAAAAATGCCACAAATTTTAACCAAAACTCATATTTAGAGAACTTCGCATATAAATTACATTCACAAAGAATCTGTAACACCTGTCGTAAGTGACTGGCATGGTCCTTCTTTGATCTTGAATAAACCAGAATATCATCTATATAAACCATCACGAACAAATCAAAGAATGGCTTGAACACCCTATTCATCAAATCCATAAAAGCTGCGGGGACATTTGTTAGTCCAAAGGACATGACTAGAAACTCAAAATGACAAAACCGTGCTCGAAAGGCTATCTTAGGTATATCATTCTCTTTGACCCTCACTTGGTGGTAACCTGACCTCAAATCAATCTTTGAAAATCACTTGGCGCCTTGCAACTGGTCGAATAAATTATCAGTTCTTCGAAGGGGATATTTTTTCTTAATAGTCACCTTATTAAGTTGTCAGTAGTCAATATACATCCTCAATGAGCCATCTTTTTTATGCACATATAACACCGGTGTGCCCCAAGGGGACATAATAGGACTTATGAATCTTTTTTCTAGCAAGTATTTTATTACTCTTTTAACTTTCGTAATTCTGTCGGGACCATTCTATACGGAGAAATTTATATTGGTTGAGTACCTGGAATTACATCAATACCAAACTCCACTTCTGATTCTGGTGGCAAACCTAGAAGATCTTCAGGAAATACATTGGGAAATTCATTTACCACTGGAATAGTTTGAAGAGTTGTTGGCTCCATATCTGTATTTTTAACTCTAACTAGACGATGTATGTAACCCTTGGAAACCATCATTTTTTCCTTAAAAGAAGAAATAAATTTACCTCTTGGCGCACAAATATTATCCCTCCATTCAAGGACTGCCTCCCATGGAAAATGGAAATATACCCTCTTAGTTAGGCAATCTACTACGGCATAACAAGATGCCAACCAATCCATAACCATTGCAGCATCAAAATCTACCATTTCTAACTCAACCAGGCCATCCATTATTTCATGACCATAAATAGTTATTATACAATTTTGATACACTCTTCGAGCTATAATAGATTCACCAACCGGCATAGATACTTCAAATGTCTTAAGTAGAAATTCTGGTGTTCTTTTGAACTTCCTAGCAACCAATGAAAGGGAATATGATAATGTAGAACCCAAATCAATTAATTCATAAACATCATGTTAAAAGATTGACAATGTTCATGTAACCACATCTTGAGAAGCTTCTAAATTTTGTCGATCCGCGAACGCATATATACAATTCTGAACTTCATTAGAGCTACCTACTTATTTAGGACCTCTGCCACGATCCATAGGATATACACTTCTACCTGAATGAGGCACCGATGATGATGATGCAATGGCTGTTCTAGCTGGTCATGCTATACCACCCATTCCCCTTTCTGGGCATTCTCTCATCATAACCCCCGACGTACCATACCAAAACTCGGAATTTGTCCTAAACCGATATGCACCTAAATGAAGATTTCCATATTGTTTACATGGCTATTGAGGAGTCCTTAATTGGCTCATGCTCCCTTTCTCTTGATACCCCACTGTTTGTGAACTCTAACTCTCATTTCTTTTTCCAAACTGGTTGCCTTTGGACCCTTGAAACTATTGTGGAGCACTAGCTGTAGGATAAAAAAATAATGATGGACTAGCAGAACTACTATAAAACCAAGGGATAAATTCACCCTGGGATACCATGAACTGCCCCGTAGATCTTGTTCTCTTACAATACCCTCTTTCCAATTCTTGTGTTGACTCTGATCCTTCATTTTTTGTGCAAAAGCTTATATCCTTGCTATGTCCATGTATTTTTTCAAAGTAGCAATAGTACAATCTCTAACCATATATGGGTTCAATCCATCCACATATCTATGAACTTTACCATCCATAGTAGCAACTTTATTAGGAGCATACCTTGACAAAGAGTTAAACCGGAGGCTGTACTCCCTCACGCTCATATTCCCTTGGTAAAGATTTAGGAACTTATCTACGCGGGCCTGTTGAATCTCAAATAGAAGATAATGTACAAAAAATGCCTTTTTTATCTCTTTCCAAGTAGCTGAAGGATCATCGATACCCCTAGATCATTTGCTGTCTTCATACCAAAATATAACCTCCCATTTGAATCTATGTGTTGCTAGCTCAACTGTCTCTTTACCCAATACATCCATGACATCTAGAGCCCTTTATATTTGATCAATAAAGTCCTGTGGGTCTTCATTAATATCTGATCTGGTGAATTTGGGAGGATCCAATTTAAGAAAATCCTGGGTCTGTCATCTAGCTGCCCTCTATACACAACTAAAACCTGTGGTTGGAATAAATTGTCCTTGAACTTGTCTAGCAACTATACGATCCAACAATTGCACTGCACTCCTTAGATCTTGGTCAGTAACATTAATAGGTGGTTTTAAGGATGCGGTTCTTCTCCTCTTTAGTTCTTCTACAGATGGAGGAGTATAAAAAGTTTGTGATACAAACTCAGCTTCAACCTCACTTTGATTAGCTTGTCTAGGTGGTAAATTGCTTGTCCCTTCACCGGCTACCACGTCTACTCGCTTACCTGTATTCTTAATCCTTCTTATAACTAGCATCTTTACTATAATGAGAGAAAAAAATAAGTTTAGTGGTTAAATATGAATTCACCTACAACTTGGGCTCTATTGCACGATCTAAGATGTGAAGAAAACGAAACAACCCCTAAATTACTAGAGCATCTTGTTTATAGATGTGGTGCACAACACACCTATAAGCAAGACTCTACGTAGACACGGCTTTGTAGGCTCCTTAGGATGACCTACTCTAATATAACTTTTGTCATGCCTAAAATCCTATTGGGGTGGACAGACACCCATAGCCGTAAAGGCTAGAGAAAACCAATCCATAACCTTGTACTTATCATGCATGTAAATATGACAACCAAAGGTTCTGACAAATATGATATTATGTATCAATGAGAATATCTACATTGGCAAGCACAAAATTACCTGGCCGTTAGGGCTACCATATAGAAAAGACAAGACACTTCCATGTTTAACTTTACATTAGTCTACAAAGCCTCTAAATGATACATTGACTAAGTTAGGGTTAGTACAAACCCCCGCCCTACTCTTGACTACTGTACAATGTCAAAATATATTGAACAAACTCGAAAAGCCCCGAATCAACCTGGAGCTCACCAATAGTCACTGAATAGCCAATGTTTCTACTAGTGAGGTGTACTAGCTAAAGCACCTATACCTACAGTATGAAATACAGGTCCTTGTGAGGTACGTCATACAAAAATATGTACCGAATATGTAAGGCTGAAGGTAACGACACATGATACAAGAGCCCAGTAGAAATCAGATACCAGTGAATAAATAGTGCTAGAAGACTACCCTTATATTTTTGTAGGATCAGGTACATTACATTCCTTTCTTCATTTTACCTTTCTTACTTTATAATCTTTGTAAGTCATATAATACAAATGACCAGCTGATTAGTGGTAAATAGGCAAATCGAGATTTGCCCATGCTAGGCTTACTCCCCTGAGCTGCCACCCATAAATAAATGTTGGGATCAGCCCATACTAGGCTTATTCCCTTGAGCTGCCAGCTGTATATAAAGGTATCGAGATCCCATGCTAGGCTTATGCCCCTGAGCTGCCACTCATTTTATATATTTGCATTACTTTGTTTGTTTAACATTTGAGATTGTTTGTTTGGTGGTCATAATATTATGTTACCTTAAAATAGTAATTTACCTATAAGAGACATGTAAATGGGTACTTAATGGAACAACAATGAGGTATGGAGCTTTTGGCACACAAATGAAGTGTTTAGGAGCTAAAAATAACACATGGGTCGTATTTGAGTAAACGGAGAACTCCTAAAATTCTCTAGTGATAATAAATGTTCAGGTTTAATATTAAGCATGTATTGAGGTGTTTTAGCATGTTAGAGAGTGGGAACAAGGTCATTGACTACATGGGATATAATACGCTATCATTATGTATCACTTGTTATAGGATAACCTTGGAAGCTTACTTGATGGACCAAATGTCCGATTTCCTGCCAAAGAGTGAAAAATAGTGTATACCTTATATAACTGATCATATAACTCCAAAACAAACCAATCTTGACTTCCTTCCTTTTAGATTACTTATCTACAATAGAAGATATGTTAAACTAATATTAGCAACCAACCGATATGTTTGTTCTACTTAATTTCACCAAAACAGTAACTGGGTAGTAAGCTCTTAATCTATCAATTAAGGATATTATTTTAACCCTTTTATCTTCCAATTACACCCACATACCATACAGTCCTTATAAGGTTCATCAAAACCTCCTTAGCTTTATTACACATTCCAAACAATACGTAAAATAGATTAGGCAGTAAACAAATGCAATAATTAGTTCGGTGGTATACCGCCACACCTTTCTTCTATATTTAATTACAAACTAATCACACCTTTCTCCAACATCAACCTGGCATTCCATAATATATTCACACAAATTAGTCTATAAAATATTCCCAAATCCCTTTTATTGTAACTATCACTTATTCAGCTCATCATCTCTTGAGTTCTCAATAACAACACATCATAATTCTCTCTCAAATTCGTATATAAGGAGAACAAAATGAAGCAGTCACCTTACCTTAATTCTGCAACTTATACTCAAATTTGAAATCCTCAAGAGCTTCAACTTTCACTTTCTTTCAAACTTTAAACCAATGAAGAAAAAAGATCTCTTAATAACAAAGAAAAAGTGAGAAAGTAGTTGTTCTATATTCTTCCATATATTTATAATTAGACACCTATAGCATATTTTCCTAATCGTCCATGAGATAATTATACTAAAACTTTAGTGTTTTCACTTACCTTAGCTTGCAAAGATGAGAGTTTCTTCAAGAACACTAGAAGAAATTTTAGGGCTGCTGTTGTTATCCTTGTTAAGAAAGGGAGAAAACTGAAATTTAAAAGGAAATATTATGGTTAAAATAAGCAAAATGGAAAGCTATATTGATCTTATATTGAGACCTTATTATTGACCTTATTTCTAGCCACAAATTAGTCAAGTAGGTTATGCACCTATTTATAGGTTCAAGCTACTCAAAATTTCAAAGTAGGTGATGCACGTAGTTGCTTAAATTCTTATTTTGGGCTCAATTAACTTGGGCCTTTGGAAGATTTAAGTGTTGGGCCATTTCTCTATTTTCTTCCTCTTTTCTTCAATTTGGACCGAATGAGTACATTAGTTTAGGCCCAAATCTGGTCCATATCCATGGGTCCATTAATTTGGTCCAAAAAGCTTAAGTAGGTAACTCACCTACAAGATTAATTAAGTTAAGCAAGCACCTCAATATTTTATTCCCTTTTCATCTCCTAATTCCTTTAATCTAACTTTCAACTTGTACAAATTTGGTTACTTTAAACTTTATATTTAAATACCAGCTTACAATCCCATGTTTTAATAGTTGTATCGATGTTAACTTTATCGTGTCACATAAAAACGTACGGGTAGTATTTATAATTTCATCTACACCATTAATACTTGAATAACAAATCTCATCCATTACCTATACCACAAGAATATACCAATTTACTTATATACAAGGAAAGTACATGCAATGCACGGGGTGTCACAAAGAACATTCAAAAAATGGTGGTTTGATCCAAAAAGAAGAAAAAAGAAATGTTGTCTTTGTTTGTCTTGACACATATTCCAAGACATAAAAAAGAATACATGGACAAGAAAGCTTTCAAAAGTCTAGTTACCTAAATTGGGGGACAAAGACTTTCAAAAAGCCTATTTCAAGGGAAAGTTAAAGGAAAAGTTAAGGGTGGGAACCAATACAAATTCAAAACCTTTTTCAATATTCCAAATGGAATCCAAGTCTTTATTCCCTCCCAAATCTGATTTTTCATCTTCCAAATTAAAATTTGACCAAACAAAATTTCAAACTGCCACATCACCAAGCTGCCACGCCATCACATTTTACTGTTCACATAACATATTTAAGCTTAAATTTCAGATTTTTTTAGTTTTATTTTATTGTTCCATTAGTTTCATTACTTGATTCTAGAATTAATTAACAACTAGTAATCACCTACTTAGTTATAGATTAATTGTTGAATCTGTTTCTTTTGTGTCTTCGTTATTTGTGTGCTTTTCTCATTTTTAATTCATTGTAACTTTTTGTTTCAAGTTCATAAGTAGAATTTTTATATTTTGTATCTTGAGTCAATCAAACAAGAATCTATTCCGAAATCCAAGTAGAATTGGCATCCCATTGACTACCGGAATATAAGCTACTTTCAATATTCGCTGCTTCAATTGTGATAATCACAAAGGTGAGTGTATATGACTGTTGATGGGAAGATTTTACTATTAATCTTGTTTGTTCATTGTGTAGGTACAATGGTGATATAAGGGGAACATATCTTCGATAGCTAGGGATTATTGTGACTACAATATGGGAGACTATAATTGTAGTGAGGATTTTTATGGCTAAGAAGTTGCGGGAGATTGCGGAGGCTATGAAAATAGCCATGATCAAAACTTTTGCAGATTTGAAAGTCACTATTTTGAGGTAGAAAATGAGGTGAATCTACCTAGTACTTATGGTGACTTTGGAGATGATATAGGACCTCGTTATGCATCTTATGATAAAGTTGGGGCATTTAAGAAGTCTTACAATTCTCACTCCGAACCTAGATTTTGTGTTAGGGATAACCTTTTCATTTGAAAAGTTTATGATAGTACACGTAAGGAGTGTAAAGATTCATATTCTTCTCCTTGTTGTACTTTTTATCAAGGTCGATATAGTGTGAATGATTATACTAGCTATAGTGGAGGTTGTATAACGAGAAGATGTGGGTATACATCTCCAAAAACGTGGGGGTACTCGTATGCTTGACAATGTTGATTTGAGGAGTGTACACTCCGGAGAGGTGACTATTTGTGGGATACCGGGATACCTCGTTGTGTTAAATTATAGGTACTATAGAAACTACATCGTTCCATCCATGGTTGACTACTTAGGGTTATTTTGCGAGCCATTACTTGTTCCATACTTCTTGGATGGGTTCAAGGTTACCGAGAGGGTAAAAGTTGTCTTCTCCCAATATGAATACCATGAGAAGGTGTGGTGCAAAATTCTTAACTTAGTCTATGGTCATGTATACTTAAGTGACGATTGGTTTGCATGACATCAAGTTCCTAATGTGCTAAACTGACCTAATATTATAAGAGACCAATGGGGGGATCTCCTCATGACTTACTTGCTGCCCAAGCCATGAAGAGAAATGTCTACCTACTCTAATTCATATTATAATAAAATACAAAAGATTGAGATGGGTAAGAGAGTGCAAGGTGGCAATCTAAGATTGAAAAAAGGAGAGGTTGTATGGAGCGAAATGATGGGATTACCACCAAACCGTGCTAACATTGGCTGTCCTTCTCTTTCTAAGGACATTTGTGTAGGTATAAACATGGAAAACAGAGGAAAAAAATGCCGAAAGGAAGTTGCTGCTCATGCTTGTGGAGGATCTTCACACCTTGACAAAGAAGAATCTACTCAAGGACTTCAAGGTAAAATAGCTAACTCTTTCACTTTTATGCATGTGAATAATAATTGTGTGGCTAATAGCACATTGAGTGTAAGTTGTAGCTTGCCTATATGTAAGTCTATCATTTCTTTGCCACTTGATGATGATGTACATATTGTGAGTATGGCTATACTAGTTGATCCTATTGGTGACCGAATAGACTCTTCTTGTAAGATCAATTTATGTCCACCTCATGTTGAAGCCTATATGTTGGATGAAAGTATATCGTCTTGAGTAATTGGTGTTGATCAACTGATTTGTGAAAATTTTCCACCACATGAGTATGTGTGGCATATGATTAATAGAACTCAAGTGAGTGAAGTACTTGAAAATATTGGTCACCAAAATGGGAGTGAACCCAAGAGCCATTCTTGGGACAATCTTATGCTTGAAATCTCTTTGAAATATAATATTAATCTTTTAGAGAGTGATGAACGTGTTTGTTCTGAATTTGCTCAGGAAATATATCATGCTCTATTTAGGTATAGTATCTTGTTTGAAGATGATTTAAAGAATCCCAATGACCCTAGTGGTGAAAAATATTGTATAGCTTAGCTTAGAGTCTATAGACTATATGTTAACCCACTATGGTGTGATAACATTCCTCCTAAAGATGGAAATCTCTTCTTGGAAGATGAGAGTACTCTTAAGGGTAAGGAATGTGTAGTCTTGGAAGTTAATCCTTCTTCTACTTTGTGTGACTTTACAGTTAAAAGTACTCATAGTGATGATTAGGAAACTAGTAATAAGTACACGCATGAGGGCACCTTAGTAGAAGTAGACTTGAGTGATACTTTTCTCTACTCTCTATTTTCTTTGGATGCTATGTATGCGATTATAGAGAGTATGCCATTTAGTTTGGGTGGAGACTTCGGGAAAAGGAGGTATTGTCTAGACCCATATCTGTGGCCACTCTTCCCATTTAACCAAGTGCCAAATATGGAAATGGTGATGATGGTGCACCCAACTTTTTGCTTGGTCTCCATGACAAGCAAAGTATCACTGTTGGTAATTCTTGTATCCAAACCTTTTATGCACCATTTATTGAGATTTTAATATCTAATGCAAAAGATCCTTGGTTATATTTCAAATATGTGCTACCTTGGCATGTTGAGATGATTTGTTATGCTAACCCTAACCCTCATGCCATGAGGAGTTTGTATTTATTTGTCCTATCTTTGGTTTTCCAAGGTTTAGATTCTAGGTCGAATCCTTTTCAAAAAGGGAAGGATGATACAGGACAAATGACTATCTTATCTTTTGATGACATCTTTAGAGGCCGACACATAGAGGATCATGATTGGTCATCTCGAGGATACGAGAACATGCATGTAGGATCCGTTTTGAGCATGACTTAAAGCAATCCCGTGTGTTGAAGGTTTCTTGGTTGCTTACATTGATGCTAACCCGAGAAACACAAGCCTTGAAGTATGAACCATACTTGATTTTTGAGAGCATTGAATAGGCATGATAGCGTAAAGGAAGTCTAAACACGAAAATGAACATACAAGGAACAAAAAAGAGCAACTAGAAGAAAGGGAGATGAAGAAAATGTAAAGATAGTAGAAAGACCTTTAATCCTACCAAGTGATTAGCAAAAGATGGTGTATCAAACCATCAATCACATCTCACCAATAGAATCTCAAACCTTCCTCTTAGGTGCACCAAAGGACTCACACTTCCTCAATCACACCTTTCTTGCCAAATGTTCAACACAAATGAAATCCATCAATTGTATTAAACACTCATGTTTTTTTGATGTCTTTTCCAAGACCTACACATAGATGTATTCTCCAAGCCCTACACTAAGGAAAGAAACTACACTAAGAGTAATACTCAATTTTAATTCATTAAAGTCTAATAAAAAGAGCAGCTAATTTGTCTATTTATAGTATTACATAGTAAATGTCAAAAATACCCTTAATGAATAAGGGAATTGGGGCGCCTCTTGAGTGTGATTTTAATGTGTAAAATATCAAGATTTTAATGTGTAAAATGTCATATATACCCTTCACTTGAGGCACCTCTTGAGTGTAAAGGTTCTCCTCCTAGCTTCTTTTTAACAAGGCTTCAAAAATGCTCTAAAAGGCCTTCAATCACTTATCAATTCCGAAGCTTGAACCTTTGATAATGCCGTATACTCTGTTGTGCTCTTTAGGATTGTATTATCCTCTCCATGTTGAAAGGAATTTGTCCTCAAATTCAGATCTTGCAAAAATCAAAGAGAGCAAAACAAGTACACAATCCTCTTGGTAGGAGGGTTAGTATTAGTATCACATTAATATCATCAATCCATGTTTTTTCACACTTGACATACATCCATGGGTCTTTTGTTTCAACACATAAGTTCAAAGAAACACTCCAAGGAGGTACACATTGGAAATACAACCAACTATCCTTCATTATAATCATGAAACTCCTACCACAAACATTAAAAAGGACATGGCTAAGGGAAGCATTAAAAGGTAATGCAACTACAAAGGTCCACAAAAGACATATTGCATTGTAACTCCAAGTGAACCAACAAAAACATGTCCTACCCCTACATAAAACAAATTCATGACTTTCATAGATATCATCATATGCAAAGAGGTAGTATCGGAAGGCATCAAGTGTAAAGGCATCAACCAAGGTACTATCATTTAAACTCATACGAATCTTTCCTTTCAAATGAAACATAAACATGGAATCCACAGGTTGAGATTCAAGTAACTTAAGCACAAGTGTGTCAAAAAAGGATGCACATATATAAGCAATACCCCAAAGAGGCAATGACACATTTGCCTTAGGGTCCTCAATCATGAAACCACCTTCTCTTTCAAGAGAGTAGCCCAGACACATATTCAGACCATAATGGTCAGAAAAGGGATCACAATAAAAAAGATTTCCACAAGTACAATCACAATTTGGGTCTCCTAAACATTTAAGAAAATCAAGGTCAACTCCACTCGATTGATCATTTTGCACACCTTCACTAGTTGTTGGTAACTCACATACCAACGTAGACTCACCTTGGTTTTTGCAAGAGTCAACTAGTGTGTGAATACTCTTGTCACTTGGCAATGAAACATTATTCAAGTTAAAAGTGCTAGCACTATATGAACGCAAATCATTCTTACGAAGAGAATTGATTTTGTCGTCTAAAGGATCAACTAGTTCATGCGTACTCACAAAAAGAGTTTAGTCCTTATGAAACCAAACAACACCAAGAGTATAAAAAAGGAAGATTCATACAGTTCTTCACTATGAAAATCTGAAACTACACCACTTTGGCCACTACTAGCCACATCATAACAATTCAAGTTTTTAGGGGTGTTGAAGATAGCTTTGTTACCTTGTAGATAATGGGAAGTATGCTCTTCACTTGGATTTTTATCATGGAAGACTCTATTCTCCATATTACAAGGTAATATGTCAAGGTTTCCATTTGGACTCACTTCTTCATCACCTATCCCAAAATTGGATCTTTCGGCCAAGGGCTTGAAGGGAACTTCCTTGGGCTTCTCCTCGGGGCTTCTAGGGTATTAAACCTACACATGATCAGAAAAAATACTAGGAAAAATCCTATATTTTGGGTTCGGAAGTAACATAGGTTCTTTGTGGACAAGATCCACAACCAAACATTTCTTTCTGTTTTCTACTTCATTACCCAAGGTTTCCTTTTTCCTTTCCTTCTTTTCTTCACACTCTTCTTGTATATCAATATCAGGCTTCTCTCCATCTTGAAAAATTACCTCATCAACCTTGGATTCTTTCACTATCTCTTCTTTGAGTTGAATGGGGCAATTTTGGTTTAGTGGATCTTGGGGAGGAGAAATTAGATTACACTGGTGATGTATTTTGATTTATGGAATGGGATTTTGTGGAGTGTGGTGTCCTTGGTAAAGTAGATTTGGGATTCGGTGGTTTAAATTTTATGGAGGCATTGGTGGATATAATCTATCAACCCTGACTTTCTTTGTAATCACACCACCCGTCAAGGATACCATTTCACCCCTCATAGAATCCACCTTAATTCTCAAGGCATCATTATCATTCTTTACTTCCCTCCTCAAGGCATTATTATCACTCCTCATTTCTCGGGCAAAGGCCTCAAATCAAGCCATCAAGGCTCCAATAGCATCATTTCCCAAAGGTTGGGAAGTAGTACCTACGGATTCAATGGCAAATGTACCTAAAGAACAAAAAAATAGCAAGAAACACAATTTACAAAACTAGCAAATAAGTTAGTTCAAAAGCTTCACCACCCTCTCACTTAACCTCATCTCACACTTGGCTTCACAAGTGTTGAATAATTAGCAATATATGGTAAGTTACTTGAGTGGTGAATAAGCTTTGGTATGGAATCGATTTTTTTTGATATGACTCAAATAAAAGTGATGTACAGACTTGAACCAACAACCTACCATGAATTCAAAAAGAAAAAAAGGACACAAAAAACTGAAGACACAAAATAAACAAACTCTAGACTAATTACCAACCTAGTAGGTACTTACTAGATTGCTAATTCATGATAGAATTATCCTAAAAGAAACTAGGATCAAAAATTAGAAACTAGGAAATCTATATTTATAGGTGAATTTTGGTTGATCAAAAGTGATGATGTGGCACTACGTAGTTGGTTGTCACTTTTCAAAATTTCACATTTTCCAAAACCTTTGTCTCGGCCAAAAAACACTTTGGGAAGAAGAATTTTCAGATTCTGAGGGGTAAGAAGTAAATTAGAGTTCTTTCAAGTCTCAAATGGAAATGAAAATGCAATGGTCCCCCCCGTACTTACAAGTGTACTTTGTTGTCCCCTTGTCTCTTCCTCCTTTTGGAAGAATGAAATATTCTTTGAATATGATTTTGGACTGACAAATTTTTCACTCTCTTTCTTCCCTTTTTCGGATCAAACAACACCTTTGAATATTCTTCTTCACCAAGATATGAAGATCAAGGATGAACAAGATAACTATTCAAGTGTTGACCAAGTTTGGCCAACAAGCAAATGGACTCCAAATCTGATTTTTTTTGTAGAAGGTTCCTTATGCAAACAAAACTCAACCCACTAAAAATCAACCACAACACACGTCCAAACAGCAAGGTCAATTTCTGATCTTACTCAAAAGCTTTTAAAACACCATGTTCATTGAGGTTTATTGCTCAAACTCAACCAAACTTCAATCTAAAAGTAGATCTAGACTCTGTAGGCATTAGAGAGAAAGGATATAGTTAATGGAACTTCAAAGAAAAATTAAAAACTTGTAGATCTAAGTTCTATATAAGGATCTAACACAAGACAACACTAGACATCATTTTTTTTTGTATTTTCTGATTTTTTGACTTTTTCTTATTGATATTTTCTAAATAAGAACACTAAAAATAAGATTTAGGGATGGTGGAACAATCCTTACCAAGGCTTTGATACCAAATGATAACTTAAAGAAAGGCTAAACACGAAAATGGATACACAAGGAACAAAAAACTACAACTAGAAGAAAGGCAGATAAAAAAGAATGTATAAAATGTAAAGATAGTAGAAAGTCCTTTACTCGTACCAAGTGATTAAAAAAAGATGGTGTATCAAAGCATCAATCACACCTCACTAGTAGGAGCTCATACCTTCCTCTTAGGTGGAACAAAGGACTCACACTTTCTCAATCACACCCTTCTTGCCAAATGTTCAACACAAATGAAATCCACCAATTGTATTATACTCTCAAGTTTTTTTGATGTATTTTACAAGACCTACACTAAGATAATTTCTCTAATCTCTACTCTAAGGAAAAAAACTACACAAAGAGTAATACTCAATTTCAATTCATCAAAGTCTAATGAAAAGATAAGCTAGTTTGTATATTTATACTATTACATAGTAAATGTCAAAAATACCCTTAATGAATAAGTGAATCGGGGAGTATATTGAGTGTGATTTTAATTCATAAAATGTCATATATACCCTTCATTTAAGGTTCCTCTTGAGTGTAAGGGTTCTCCTCCTAGCTTCTCCTGAACAAGTCTTCAAAATCTGCTCCAAAAAGCCTTCAATCACTTGTCAATTCTGAAGCTTGAAACTTTGATAATGCTGTGTTGTCTTTTGTGATCTTTAGGCTTGGATTAAGGAACCATTCATTCAAGTTATAAAGCACCTTGGCTGCCCCTTCATTAAGAATATTTTAGATATTACGCATGGGGTATTTACATGACATGGCATTCCCTCTCATTAAGGGAAAAGTGGTCCTTTTGTATTCATTTATAATATATTATAAATAGGAACCTTTAGTCTTATTTTTATTAGTTTTAAAAATATGAAATATTGAAACATTAAAAATCCTCTCTCTTGAGAGTAGAACACATTTGTGTAGTCTTAGTTAGGGCTTGGAAAAGCTAGTATTGATTTTTGCTTGGAAATGGTGGATCTTGAGGTGAGTTGATTTCTTTGGCGATCACCATAAGAGTGTGATTTTGATTATTAAATTAATTAGGGGTTTATGTGTTTAATACACACTTTAGTTCATAATCTTGTGAAAATCTTGGTCTCACTATATATCCTTTACTTTTGTTGTTGTTATCTTGTGTACTGGACTGTTTTGGGTACTTTATTGAATCCGAAACTTGAGCTATTATTATTCATCTTGTTCATCACGTTTTGTGGATGTTTTGGTGTTATCTACACCATTGTATCTTGTATTCTTCTTGTTGATAGCAAATCTGAGAGTGGTCTCCATCTTGTTCCTCGGATCCTTAAGTTTGTGGACTGATTTAGAGTGTGTAATATGCCTTTCGTGGTTTTTCTTGTATCACAAGGGGCACCCCTTTCTCTTTAGTTCATTAAGGTTAGTTTTGTCATTTGGTATATAATAGTATAAATAGACAATTTCTTCACTCTTTTATTAGATTTGGAATGATATTGAATATTACTCTTAGATTGTAGTCTTAGTCTTCTAGTTGTATCCTAAAATCGAAACTTTGAAGTCTTGAATGCATTTAAAAGTGGTTTTTACTTGTATTGAGAAATTTGGCAAGAAAGGTGTGATTGAGGAAGTGTGAGTCCTTTGGGTCACCTAAGAGAGTGGTTTGAGCTTCCATTAGTGAGGTTGTGATTGGAGATTTGATACATCTCTTTTTGTTAATCACTTAGAGGTAGTAAGGGTCTCTCTTATATCTTTACATTTATACAATTCTTATTCTTCATCTCCTTCTAGTGTATTATTTTTCTCTTTGTGTGCTTGCTGATTTTTGTATTTTATTGTCATTTTTATTGGTTGATAGTCTTAAGTCTATCAATTCATCTTGTTCTTCTATGTTCATCCAATCTTGTTGAAGAAGAATGTTCAAGGAAGGTGTTTGATCCAAAAAGGAGAGGAAAGAGAGTGTAGTTGGTGTTTGTGGAAAAATATTCCTATGCATATTCATTGTCATCCAAAAGAATGAAGAAAACAAAAGATACAACCAAGTACAAATCAAGTACAATCCAAGTACTAAGGGGGGGGGGACCAATCTTTTGAATTCAAATTGGAGCTTCCAAAGAGCTCCAAACTTGTTGTTTTTCCCTCCCAAAGAATTTTTCTCTTCTCTCCTTAAGTATAGGCCGAGACTTGAAGAAAAATTGGGATTGAGAACTTTGAAAACCACATCCAATCAAAGAGTGCCATGTCATTAAGTGTAATTGGCCAAATTGAGTTCCTAACTAGATTTTCTAGTTTCTAATTTTTTCTTCTAGTTTCCTGTATGTTAAATTCCATCACTAATTAAGAAACTAGTAAGTACCTACTAGGTTGGTAATTAGTCTAGAGTTCGTTTATTTCGTGCCTTCAATTTTTGTGTGCCTTTTCTCATTTTTAATTCATAGTATTTTGTTAATTCAAGTCCGTGCATCATTTTATTTGAGTCTTATAAAAAAATCAATTCCGGACCAAGGCCTATTCACCACTCAATTCACTTGCCAAGTATTGCCAAGTTTTCAACACTTGTGAGACCAAGTGTGAGGTGAGATCCGAGTGTGAGTGTGGGGAGGATTTTGAGCTAACGTGTTTGTTTGTTTAGTAGGTTTTCCTCTTTTCTGTTTTTTTGTTTTTTCTAGGTACAATTGTGATGGAATCCGAGGGTACCACATCCCAACCATTGGGTAATAATATTTTGGTAGCCTTGATGGCTCGGATTGATGCCCTTTCCTGAGACTTCAGCGGTGATTTTGACATTATAAAAGGGGACTTAAAATACATGAGGGGTGACGTAAGATCCATTAGGGGTGACATGATTAGAATTATCACAGGGGTTGATAGGATATGTCAACCAAAACCTCCACAAATGCAAATGCCACCTCAAAATCCATAATTCCAAAGACCTTACACTTCACAAAAGCCAATGCCTACTATGCACAAGTTATAATTCAAAAACAATGAGGTTAAACCAAAATATAGAGAGCAACTTAGTGGTGGGATATGCGAAGAAGGTGAAGAAAAGAGGAAAAGAGAAGGGGAACCCAAGGCTAGAATAGATGAGGTTGGAAGGGAAAAGTCACAATTGATTATGGGTTTTGTCCACAAATAATCCTTATTACTCACTAACCCATATACTAGCATTTTTCATAGTAAATTATCTTCTCATGTATAGGTTCAAGACCCTAGATATCCCAAGGAGAAGCCCATGGGAGTTTCCTTTAAGCCCTTGGCCAAAATTCCTCATTTTAGGATAAGTGATGAAGAAGTGAGCCCAAAGGGAAACCTTGACACAATCCCTTGTAATGTGGAGCATGAAGTCTTTCATAATGCAAAAACAAATGAAGAACACCCTTCCCATGATATACAAGGTAACAAACCTATCTTCTACACTCCAAAAAACTTGAATTGTTGTGATGTTGCTAGTAGTGGCAAAAGTGGTGTAGTTTCGAATGTTCTTAGTGAAGAAGTGTATGAATCTTCCTTTAGTGATACTCTTTGTGATGTTAGGTTGCATAAGGACCAAGCTCTTATTGTGTGTATGTAAGCACTAGTTGATCCTTTAGATGACAACATCAGTTATTTTCGTAAGAATGATTTGTGTCCATCTAGTGATAACGCCCAAACTATAGCTCTCATAAGAGTGTAAGCGGTCGCTGTCAAATATAGAACCCAACTGGGTTGGGTATCGAATCCCACAGGGAATACTTGGTCACTAAGTGTTGCAACTATTAGTATAATGTTGGTAGAAAATTCCACGGAAAGGGGGGATTTGTTTTAGGCGTGAAATAATGTTAACAAAATAAAGAATGAAACGATTAATGTAGTAAGATTTAATCACAGAGAATAATAAGTTAGGGTTATGTCCACCTTATGAGTTCTACGTATCTATTTACTATGAGTAAAGAGGAATTTAGACATGCATGCACTTATAGAGATTCGTATTCTAATGGTAAATCCTAGTGTTTCTCAATCATCAAGGATTATTTCACTTTAACTCTCTCGAGCCTAAAGTGTATAACTAATGGTACGAACTCTCCAAGAAATTAATCCAGTTAAGGAATTAACGTTTAAATAGGGGTTGGTAGCCCTATTTCCTTGTCACACTCTCTTTTCCACAAATGTAACTTTTCTCTCGAACAAGTTAATGCTATACTGGCGTAATTCCTATGTTTGTAACCATAAGAATTCACTTAAAACGAAGAGAGTAATGATATAAGTAGCATACACATCAAGAATTCACAAACTCATAGCAATAGATAGTATCTCATAAGGTTTCCATAACCCTAACAGAGAAGTTTAGCTACTCATGAGTACAACGGAAATCAACGAAGACATCATCATCATACCAAAACTATAGCAATCTCACAATGGAGATGAGTTGGCATCCCTATGAGAATGATGTGATTCCCTCTCTAGCCGTTCGTGTAGCATTTTTCTCTGTCCAAACCTTACAGAATCTGTAAACTGAATAAAACTAAAGTGTCGAATGAAAGGAATTGAATGAATGCTCAAAAATTCATCAAATAAGGTTTTTATAACATCCTTGTCCTAGTGCTACTAGGTTACTGCTGCAGCCCTAAGTATTAAGAAGTACTGATTTTGTCCAGGATAGATTCTCCATGCATCACATTCAATCCACAAGCTTCCAAAATCTTCCTTCCTTCTTACGTAAAGTTTTCCTTTGCTGCCCAAAGGTCCACAAAGTGCTGAAATCTTCATCGTTAATACCTGAAAAACATGCTAATCACATAGGTTAGCTCACTTATAGGAAAATGGACTAAAAGTGCAGGAATTATATGTTTTATCCTCAAAACTTAGCTATAACATGGGTAAATTATGGTATTTAGGCGTGTAAATACGCCCAACATCACCACCCCACACTTAAATATTTGTTCATACTCGAACACAATATTACATCCATGCAAACATCTACTTAGGATTTCACAGTAACAGCACAAAATGTTCAACAAGACATGCACGACAATCATTAACAAAGAGTAGTTTACTTGATCACTACTAGAAGAAATTCAACCTCCAACATAGACTCGTGATGATGGTTAATTCGTATACACAAGTTAAGGCACAAAGAATCATACAAAACTACCCAACAATCATCAACCATGTGTGTCTCACACAATACATCACCCATAATCACTCACGGTTTTGCATTTTTCGAAACATGGGTATAAGACTCTCCTTGCTCTCTCTCTCACAAATAATTCATATGTTGCAACTGATGACCATAGGCTTGCCCTTAGTGTAATGCTCTACTAATATCAGAATGCTAAGCTTAGGATCAAATAGGTCTTTACAGGTTGTAATGTAGGCTAAGGGAAAGGTAGGACTATTTTGGCCAGAAATAGTGACTATGTTCCCTAAGCGCTTTAATACACTACGTTATGTCATTAACACTCTCTTTTAAACAACCCCTCTACTTTACTTTTATCTACCACCCCTTTTCACCTATTTTGTTATTCAATTATAAACACAACTATCTTTTTATTTTTCTATTTTTGCTTTTTTTTTCTTTTTTCTTTTTTTTATTTGATTTATTGATTTTTTTTATAAAACACCTCTATGATAGCCACTCTTTTCCACAACCATTTCAAGTACCAAAACACTCTGAGGCATCACTCTCACCTAATTTCCTCTTATCTTGTCACATGACTTTACAATTTAAAGCACTTAGGAATTTGGATCAAATTATGGTCTTGAACAAAAAATGGATTAGGCTACATATGAGGCTGTCAAAGAAAATAGCTAAAGGCTCAAAGGGGGTTAACTAGGATAATGTACAAAGGTAGGTAAAAAGAAGGTAAACAATTACAGGCTGCCAAAGAAATGCCTAAATCATCTCCTAAACTCACACTCTTTATTTCGCTTTACACACACACCAGGCAAGTTCTAACATCAGTCACAACACAAAATATACTACAACCTCACACACACACAAGGCACATGGTCAACTTTATTGGGAGCAGTATAGACTCTTGACCCAACAGATGAATGAATTAAACCATACAATTATCACACAGTGAGTCACACTTGGAGCCTAAACGTCTCAATAGTACTGATTTTAGCACAAACTCTTGTCATAATACCATGCCGCCTATCAGAACAATTTCATGCAAAATCTAAAAAATCTAAAAATCTAAAAATTTAACTACAAAAAAATATAAATAAATGTAGGCAAAGAAGTACAGCATACAAATACCAGCACCCCACACTTAGATGGGACACACTACCCTCAGTGGAAAATAAATAAGGAAAACCTGATTAGTCGGACTTCTCCTCTATGTCTGGGGTCATACCCCCTGCATCGGAATCATCATCAGATTTGTCATCATCAGAGTTCTCCTCCACGTCTGAGTCTGGAATTCGGCGATCGTCATCAGTCGACACGTCATCATTGAGAGGTTCCTCAAAATGCACCCCTACTCCGCACATAGCCACACATGCTCATTCATCGGGTAGTCGTAATCCAACTGCTGGAGCTCTGAATCAGTCGGAATTTGACCCCCACTCATCATGGTAAACCAATTAATGCCATATAGATGGCGAAAGAAACTTTCATCCCGAGCATGTCTTTCTGCAGTGGTCAGGTTGACGCCATGCCCAGTTTCAGGATCTTTAACCTTTGTCAAATCAACCTTCTTCAGGTTGTGCAGAAGCTTATGATCTGCAGGTTCCTCTTCAATGTGCTCCTTCCTCAATATCGCAGTCAAAAAATTTCCAAAGCTGAAATGGGACCTCTTGTGTAGCCTAGCCTTACGCATTGATGATCGTATAACTGCACCAATGTTGATGGGAATATTAGTCATCAGAGCGGACACCAAGCATACTCTATCACGTGTGATCTTTGTGTACTGTGTCCCAGGAATGAGGCAAGAGTTGACTATCCTCAACCATATACGAGCTTCTCTGTTTAGGGAAGCATACGGGAAGGTATTGTGTCGACCAGTATCCTTGTGATGATTCCAATGTGCCATTGATCTAGTTCCGCATAGTGTGTGTCTGATTGCCCTGTACGGAGGTCTATGATAAAGCTCCTTGAGCGGTGATGGATCTACAGATGGAAAACCCAGAAAAGTGTTGAAAAACTCCGCATTCAGTTGCAAGACTTGGCCCCGAATCTTCACTTCACTTTCGGTAGTCTTTGGGGACCAATTGGCATAGAACTCTCGCGTTAGATCAAATTGCATTCTCCCATATCTCGAAAAATGAAATCAAGATTTAGCACTATGATTTTAGCCAAAATGCGAGGTTCTCTCTTCGCTAGACTTTCCTTTTGTATCAAATCCACGTGAACATATTTTTTCACTTTGTTGTTCTTGTACCACTCTTTTCCTTCCTCCTCTAGGACCCACTTTATCCCAAAATTGCGTCGAGGTATTTGCAGCGAGGAGGATTCAGCTTGCTCTTTTCTTTCCCTTTTCTGACCTTTCTGTAAGGTGGACACTTTTTCTTTTCCTTGTCGTCCTTTTGGTGACATTCTACCTGAGATTAAAATAGATTCATGTTAGCTCGTCTCGGAAGATTTAATCGACAAACAAACAATAGTGGCACCACCCCACACTTAATTTGTTGGTACAAACTAATTAAGTGAGTGATGTCGATTACTCAGACTTCATCGACATACATATAGACGATATGTTCCAACAACATGTTTAGCACAGTCATACTTTCATGTCATCTTAACTATCCTTTCCAACTCTATTTCATGTAATCTTGACTATACTTTCATCTTTAGATTAATGCACTTTTTGAACAAGACTACTACATAGAGAACGTATCAAGTTATTGCATAAAAATAATCACAACATCTTATGCTTGTAGTCAATCATGATTGGCATCTCGATGAACAAGTTACTCAAACATTCAAGCTTTCAATTTTGAAGATTATGCAATTAACTTCACCATGTCGATTCCGCAAAAGTATGACAGTGTATCAAAATCAAATACAAGTCGAAACCAAGTCAAGAACATCCACACGTATTCTTTCACTCAACTAGATGTATCATAACAAATCAACCACATTCTAATCATCAACACTTTAAAATCTAAAATACCATTATAAGCGTAGTAGTGTAACAACTACGAAATATAAAAGAAGAACTTACTTGGTGATGGATTCGGAAGATGATCTTGCAAGGTTAGATGAGCAAAAAGAAATGTTTTGAGAGATTTGGGAAGCTTAGGCGGCGCCTAGGTTGAGCAAACAATGTGATTTTGTTCTAAGGTTGAAGTTCTATTTATAGACCAAGGCTTGGGTCGGGTTTGATCCATGAAAAATCAGGTTAGGAGACAAAATTGCATAAGTAGTCGGCACCTAATGCTTTGCCTATGCTTAGCATAGGCGGCACCTTTAGCAAAGCCTAGTTGGTCATAGACAGCGCCTATTCTATGGCCTAGTTGGGCATAGGCGGCACTATGCTATGGCATAGTCGAGCATAGGCGGCGCCTATGCTATAGCCTTGTCGATTCAGAGAGCATAGGCAATGGCATAGGCGGCGCCTATGCTATTTCCTAGTTGGGCATAGGCGGCGCCAAATGCTTTGTCTAGATTTACATAGGCCTTGCCTTGTTCGTTGCCTAGTTGAGGCAGTGAGCATAGGCAATTACATAGGCCTTGCCTTGTTCATTGCCTAGATTTGTATAGGCCTTGCCTTTACCATTTCCTAGTTGAGGCAGTGAGCATTGGCAATTACATAGGCCTTGCCTTGTTCGTTGCCTAGATTTGCATAGGCAATGCCTAACCGATAGCCTTTGATCTTTCATTCCTAACTTACCACCTTTAACATGGCACACTTCCAAATCAAAATTTTTGGGATTAATCCCCTCCTTTGCACGTCTGTCACCTACACTTACTTAAAAACAACAAGAACGATTAGAAAGATGGGTTGCCTCCCACCAAGAGCCTTACTTTTGGTCGTGGCTCGACTCTTCTTTTTGGATTTTTATTTAACAAAACAACCTCCTAGTAAAACAAAACAATTAAAAATGATGGGTTGCCTCCCATGTAGCGCTTGATTTATTGTCGTGGCACGACATAGTTATCTCGATTACCTAGACTTCGTTGAGATAGATGGTGCATCCTTTTCTGAATTGATTAAGACGACGTTGATGCTTAATTGTGGGCATGAAATCTTCTTCGAGATGAATCCTGTGCATACATATCCCAGGAGGGATACCAATTATATCATCAATAATCCAACCAATGGCTCTCTTATACCTCTTCAGAATAGAGATGAGAGCCTCTACTTGTTGCTCACCTAAATCGGCCGCAACAGTCACTGGAAGTGTATTTCCACTTCCCAAGAACGCATACCTTAGATGACTGGGGAGCTCTTTCAATTCTAGCACTGGTGGCTCTGCAATGGAAGTCTTCGCTGTTGGTGAAGATCGATTCTTAAGATCAAGGTCCAGCTTCTTAGGGGCGTGAGAATAGGACCTTATTCCCGTTATAGAACAAACGGTATCTTCATATTCTTCAACCTCCTCACACTCAAAATTTAACATCTCAGCAGATAATGGTTCAACAGTAAGCTGCTTCTCCACAGATAATTCTTTCTCATCCTCATAATAAACATTAGCTACAGAGAACACATCTATATCTCTAGGTGGATTCATCGATTTGCATACATCAAAATGAACCACTTCGTCATTCAGCCGAAATAAAAGCTCATTAGCTCTTAAATCAATAAGCACACTTCCAGTTACGAGGAAAGGACGATCCAAGATTATGGGAACTTCAGAATCCACCTCACAATCCAAAATAACAAAGTCTGCGGGAAAAATAAAGGTAGAAACCTTCACCAGTACATCATATAAGATACTAATAGGTTGTTTTACCGACCTATCTACCATCACGAGCCACATATTAGTTGGTGTAGGATCACCCAACCGCAACTTTCTATAAATTGATAGTGGCATCAAATTGATGCTAGCACCCAAATCGCACAATGCCTTAGCAAAATTCATAGATCCAACCGTGCAAGGAATAGTGAAAGCACCAGGATCTGCCTTCTTCTGAACTAACGATCTTGTAGCGATTGCACTGCAATGATGAACATTATCTTCCAGCTCATAGCTTACTGCCCGCTTCTTTGTCAAAAGGTCCTTCATGAATTTAGCGTACCGAGGCATATGCTCCAGCGCCTCCACCAAAGGCACATTAATAGTCAGCTGCTTCAACATAGTCATGAATTTATTGAACCTTGTATCATCAGCTTTCTTCTTCAGTTTCTGAGGAAAAGGTGGTGGTGGCAGGGGAATAGTTTTCTCCACCACTTCCTTTTTATCTTGCTTCCGATTACCAACCTTTTCAGGAGTATCATCAGTCTTCTTCTTTAGTCTCTGAGGAAAACGTGGTGGTGGAAGGGGAAGAGTTTTCTCATAAACGCTCTCATTTTGATTTTCAGCTTCTACAGAATCATCACAATCTGCATCAATAACATTCTCCTCTGTCTTATCAACTACCTGCTTGCCTTTAGACGGATTTTCCAACAATTTACCACTCCTGGTAGTAATAGCCATACATGATCCAACATTCCTTGGATTTTGCACGGTGTCGCTAGGTAAGGTGCCAACCTTTCTCTGATTGAATGCTGCTGATAATTGACTCATTTGTTGTTCCAGCTATTTTATTACAATGGAATGCGAGTCAACCAATTGATTTATTGAAGACAAATCATTCTTTACCTCAGTTACTCCCGTATTGGTTGCCTCCACTCCTTTCAATAGCTTAGCCATCATATCTTCCATGGACATCTTTCCAGGGCCAGACGCCACAACCTCACGATTTCGAGGAGGAACATACAAACCACTCCTGTCAGTCTTATTCTTCCAACTCCCTTGATCGCGGTCCTTGTATCCGGATTTATCATAATAGTTCCAACCTTGGTTTCCTTGGGCATTACCTCGGAAACCCTCCTGATTATTCAAGTAATTTGCTTCTTCTTCAGAATCGGAATCATTTTTTCCCTGCGACATAATAGCCTTGACTTTTTTGGTCTTCTTTGATAATAAATGCTTGGTAAGAAGATCCATCTGCATTTTCATATGAGCCATATCCTGGTCTCGTTCCTCTTCTCTTCGCCTCTGTTCTGCAGTCATGCCAATAGATATAGTAGAACTTGCTACCTCAGAATCCCTGGTATGCCAAGCTCTACTCTGCTTTGTCATACGATCTAGCATACCACTTTCCTCATTAAAAGTAAGGTCCATGAATGACATACTCGCAGCATTATCAACCACTAGCTTAGACATCAAATTCAAAGCCCTGTATAATATCTCCATAAAGTGGACATTGGTCATATGATGATTTGGGCACCTCATAAGCTTCTTATTGAACCTCTCCCATGTTTCGTGGAGAGCTTCAGTTGGAAGCTGTCAAAAATTGCTGATCTCATCTCTCAATTGTGCTCTCTTGGATGGCGGAAAGAATCTTTCTAGGAAAGCGTCTTTCAATTGCCTCCAATTAGTAATAGAATCAGGAGTTAGCCCATTCAACCATAGAGTTGCCTCCCCAGATAGAGACAATGGA
This sequence comes from Capsicum baccatum var. pendulum, assembly GCA_030864225.1. Classification (NCBI taxonomy): domain Eukaryota; kingdom Viridiplantae; phylum Streptophyta; class Magnoliopsida; order Solanales; family Solanaceae; genus Capsicum; species Capsicum baccatum. The sequence continues at coordinate 155,369,259 of CM061558.1, forward strand.
AATAAGCTCAGCCGAATTGCATTCTGTCCAACGCCTGGATTGTCGAATGACTTGCATGTAGATATAAAATTGATCAGATGCATATTCGGATCATCGCCTGCAAGTCCACCAAATAACCCCTTGAGCTGCAATAGTTGAATCATGGTGCAAGTGATATTGAACTTGGCTCCCGGTTCCAAGGGTGGAGGAATAATAGCCCCTGTGGCACCAGCCCCATCCAAATCATCATCATCATTATCAAAAGAAATCTGCACAGCTTGGCGTTCAGGTCTCAATCTACCTTGACTATCTCTTCTGTTCACAGGTGCCGCCACCTTATCAGCATGCCTTGGGTTTAGTAACTCATCATCACCCAGGTCCTCGTCGTCGGGATTTGTTGCTCGACCTGGGTTATCAATGTTCTGTTGATGCACTTAAGCAGCTGCCAACGCAGCTAATCTAGCCTACTCCAGTTGAGCAACCCTTCTTTCAGTGTCTCATTGTACATCCATTCTGCCAATAAAATGTGGTTCAGGATTGATAGGTAATAACGGTTGACCTAAACTTCGAGTGTTTGGCATGTACTCAATCAAATCTAAATAAAACAAAAACAATAACTAAAAGTAAAATCTGAGAATCTTTGACCAAAGGGTCTATTAACTATCACAAACTTAGTTGACAACCGTATTTCCCGGCAACGGCGCCAAAATTTGATAACGCCCAAACTACAACTCTCGTAAGAGTGTAAGCGGTTGCTGTCAAATATAGAACCCAACTGGGTTGGGTGTTGAATCCCATAGGGAATACTTGGTCACTAAGTGTTGCAACTATTAGTAGACTGTTGGTCGAAAATTCCACGGAAAGGGGGGATTTGTTTTAGGCGTGAAATAATGTTAACAAAATAAAGAATGAAATGATTAATATAGTAAGATTTAATCACAGAGAATAATAAGTTAGGGTTATGTCAACCTTATGAGTTCTACGTATCTATTCACTATGAGTAAAGCAGAATTTAGACATGCATGCACTTATAGAGATTCGTATTCTAATGGTAAATCCTAGTGTTTCTCAACCATCAAGGATTATTTCACTTTAACTCTCTCGAGCCTAAAGTGTATAACTAATGGTACGAACTCTCCAAGAAATTAATCCGGTTAAGGTATTAACGTGTAAATAGGGGTTGGTAGCCCTATTTCCTTGTCACACTCTCTTTTCCAAACATGTAACTTTTCTCTCAAACAAGTTAATGCTATACTGGCGTAATCCCTATGTTTGCAACCATAGGAATTCACTTAAAACAAAGAGAGTAATGATATAAGTAGCATACACATCAAGAATTCACAAACTCATAGCAATAGATAGTATCTCATAAGGTTTCCATAACCCTAACAGAGAAGTTTAGCTACTCACGAGTACAACAGAAATCAACGAAGGCATCACCAGCATACCAAAACTATAGCAATCTCACGATGGAGATGAGTTGGCATCCCTATGAGAATGATTTGATTCCCTCTCTAGCCATTCGTGTAGCATTTTTCTCTGTCCAAACCTTACAGAATCTGTAAACTGAATAAAATTAAAGTGTCGAATGAAAGGAATTGAGTGAATGCTCAAAAATTTAGCAAATAAGGTTTTTATAATATCCTTGTCCTAGTCCTAGTCCTACTAGGTTACTACTACACCCATAAGTATTAAGAAATACTGATTTTGCCTGGGACAGATTCTCCATGCATCACATTCAGTCCACAAGCTTCCAAAAGCGGCCTTCCTTCTTACGTGAAGTTTTCCTTTGCTGCCCAAAGGTCCACAAAGTGCTGAAATCTTCATCGTTAATACCTGAAAAACATGCTAATCACATAGGTTAGCTCACTTACAGGAAAATGGACTAAAAGTGCAGGAATTATATATTTTATCCTCAAAACTTAGCTATAACATGGGTAAATTATGGTGTTTAGGCATGTAAATACGCCCAACATCATCTAGTGATAGCACTTATAATTGAATAAGGTTCCCTTACCAAGTGACAAGAGTATTCACATACTAGTTGGCCATTGTGAAAAACAATTGGGCTTCTCTAGTACAAATCAAGGTAAAATTGGTATACTTTACACTCCCTTAAGTTTAAAGTGTTGTGATATGACTATTAGTAGCCAAGGTGATGTGAATTTGATTTTACGTAGTGTAGAAGTATATTCTTCTTTTCTTGTTAGTTCTATTGTTGTGTATAATGATCAATGTGCTCCTAAGAATAACTCACTACTTGAATATGTGAATGATATGCTTTAAATCTCTCAAGTAGGTGTTGATTCTTGGAATGTTGATCTAGATTGAGTATGGTCCTTTGAACTTGTGTGATGAGAGTCATGATATTAGTCTTGTTCATAGTGACCATGTGTATGTCAAAGTTCTGAGAAATATATTGGGTGATTGTGGGTTTAATTCTCTAGTAAAAGAAATGGCTAACCTCGGCTTAGAACTTTGTCTTTTTATTCCATTTGATCCCGGTATATTATTGGGGTGGGGAATGTTGTGTTTCAGATTGCATTCCTTTTTCCTTGATATCTCCCTTAACCATGTCCTTTTTGATGCTTGTAGTAAGTATATCATGATCATAACAAAGGATTATTGGTTGCATTTCAATTATGTACCCCCTTGGCTTGATAGACTAGTGAAAGGAATGGGTCCTCTTGGTTAAGACCCAGTGTACTATTTTCTTTTGATCTCAGTGTACTTGTGGGGTGTGGGAGGAGTAGTTTTGTTTTGTGCTCATTATCTTTTAATGTTGATGCTATTCAATTCTTTGGCATTCTTTATGCTAAGTTTCTCATGTTTAATACCAAGGATATGTGGGTGTATGTTAAGTGTGAATAACCATGGATTTATGATATGAGTGTGGTACTAATAATAACTCTCCTACCAAGAGGATTATGCGCTATTTTTTCTTTCTTTGTTTTTTCAAGATCTGAATTTAATGATAAATTCCTTTCAAGTTGGATAGTATGATACAAGCCTAAAGAGCACTAGAGAGTACAAGGCATTATCAAAGGTTCAATCTTCAGATTTGAAAAGTGATTGAAGGCCTTTTGGAGTATTTTTTGAAGACTTGTTGAAGAGAAGCTAGGAGGAGAACCTTTACACTAAATCGGCACCTCAAGTGAATGGTATAAAAGACATTTTACACACTAAAGTCACACTCAAGAGGTGCCCCAATTCCCTTATTCATTAAGGGTATTTCATACATTTGCTATGTAATACTATAAATAGAAAAATTAGTTTCTCTTTTCATTAGCCTTTGATAAATTAAAATTGAATATAACTCTTAGTGTAGTTGTAGTTCTTAGTTTCCTTTATCTTAGTGTAGTGTAGCCGAAACTTGAGAGACTAATACATTTGATGGATTTCACTTGTGTTGATCAAAAAAAGGTATGATTGAGGAGTCTGAATTCCTTTGGTCAACCTAAGAGTGGGGTGTTGTCTTCATTGGTGGTTTTTGTCTTGGTGTTTGAAACACACCTTGGTGCTATCTACTACTGATGATCTGATACAAGCCTAAAGTTCTTATGGATTGCAAAGACTTCCAAAGGGCTAAGTTTCAGAATTGTTTAATGGTTGAGGCATTTTGAAGCCTTGTTTAAGAAAATAAAAGGATGAGGACTTGTACACTCAAGAGGCAACTTATGTGAAGGGCATTGAAGACATTTTGCACTCCAAAGTAACACTCAAGCGGTGCCCCAATTCCCTCCCTCATTAAGGGTGTTTTTGACATTTACTATGTAATAGTATAAATAGACATTTTAACTTCCATTCTTATTAGTTTTGAATGACATTGGATCTTACTCATAGTTGCAGTTTTAGTGTTCTAGTTCTAGTGTATAGTCCGAAACTTGGTACCTTGAATGCAATTGAATTGGTTTTTCAATTGTACTAGGTAATTTGGCAAGAAAGGTGAACTTGAGGAAGTGTGAGTCCTTTGGTCCACCTAAGAGGAAGGTTTGAGCTTCTATTGGTGAGATGTGATTGATGGTTTGATACAAAATCTTTTGTTAATCACTTGGTAGGAGTAAATATTCCTAGCTATCTTTACTTTATACATTTCTTCTTCCTCACTTTTCTTCTACGTGTGTTGTTTTTTCCTTTGTGTGGTTCCTGATTTTTGCTTCTAGTGTCAATTTTCGTGTGTCGATAGTCCTTTAGGCTATCAAGATCTATGTCTCATTACTATCCTTTACATTTTATGCACTTTATTCTTCTTTTATATTGAATTCGAAATGTCTACGTGTGTTTTGAGTCTCCTACTTAATTCCCTTTCTTCTATGTGTTGTTAAAATTTGGATTCTAGTGTCGTTTTGCTCTTGTTTCATGGATGGTTTTGTGTTTATAGGTTAGTTCTTGTATCATAAGTGCTAGCACTAGATTGACACAAATCATTCTTACGAAAAAAATTGATTTTGTCATCTAAAGGATCAACTAGTTCTTGCGTACTCACAACAAGAGTTTGGTCCTTATGCAACCTAACAACAATAAGAGTACCACAAAAGGAAGATTCATACACTTCTTTACTAAGTATATCCGGAACTACACCACTTTTGCCACTACTAGCCACATCACAACAATTCAAGTTTCTAGGGATGTGGAAGATAGCTTTATTAACTTGTAGATCATGGGAAATGTGTTCTTCACTTGGTTTTGCATCATGGAAGCCCTCAAGCTCTACTTCACAATGGAATATGTCAAGATATCCTCTTGGATTCATTTATTCTTCACTTATTCCAAGATTGTAACTTTCGTCCAAGGTTTTTATTAACTTATCAACCATCTCTGTGTGTGCAACTCCTTTTAGATTCTTCTTTGAGAATATATGATCTTGAACCTGCACATAAGATGAATCAATGCTAGGCAAAGTGATAGCATTTGGGTTAGTGAATAACAAGGGTCGTTTGAGGACAAGATCTACAAACAAATGTTCTTTTTCTCTTCCAATTTAACTACCCGTGGTTTCCCTTTCCTTTCCCCTCCTTTGTTCACATCCTTTTTGTACCTCACCATTCATTTTCTCTCCATCTTGAGGCTTAGCCTCATTCTCTTTGGGTGCTAACTCTCCCACTTCTCCTAGTTGAATGGATTGAGTTTGGTTTAAGGAAGTTTGGAGAGCGGGAACCAGATTTGGTTAATGGAGGATTTGAATTGGTGGCCTTGGATTTGATAGAATGTTCATCTTTGGTTTTTAGGGGTTTGAACTTGTGGAGGGTTTGGTGGACATACTCTATAAACCCCCTCTTTCATTATAATCACACTCCTTATTGATTCTATTTCCGTTCGTATCTTCTTCATACCATTTCTCAAGTCAAAGTTTAAAGCATCAATTCAAGACAAGATAGCTTTACCAATATTATTTCCCAAGGTTTGGGAAGTGGTATCTTCGGATTACATTACAAACAAGTAAAAACCAGGAAAGGGAAAACCTACAAAATGAACACACAAGTTAGTTCAAAAGCCTCACCACACTCACACTCGGATTTTACCTCACACTTGGTATCATAAGTGTTGATAAGTTGGCAATACTTTGCAAGTGAATAAGTGGTGAATATGAATTGTCCCGAAATTGATTTTTTATGATATGACTCAAATAAAATGATGCACAGACTTGTACCAACAAACTGCTATGAATTAAAAATGAGAAAACCACACAAAAAATGAAGACACGAAACAAACGGACTCTAAACTAATTACCAAACTAGTAGATACATACTAGCTTACTAATTAGGGATAGAATTAACTTATAAGAAACTAGAATAAAAATTAGAAACTAGAAAATCTAACTAGGAACTCAATTTGGATGTTTAGCTATTGATGATGTAGCATTTAACAATTAGATGTTGAGCTTCAAAAATTTTCTAATCCCAAATGTTAAATCTCGGCCTATCACAACTTTGGGAAAGAAGGATTATGATTTGAGGGGGAAATAACCAGTTTTGGAGCCCTTTTAAGCCTCCAATTGAAATTCAAAGACAATGGTCCCCCTCTTTGTACTTGGATTGTACTTGAATTATTCCTTTTGTCTCCTTTTTATTTTGGATGAATATGAATATTCCAAGGAATATTTCTTTACAAACATCAAGTACATTCTCTTTCTTCTCCTTTTTCATATCAAACACACTCTTTGACTATTCTCCCTTAGACAGACTTGATTAAGATGAAAGAACAAGATGAATATTTAAGAGGTGACCAAAGTTTGACCTTCACTCAAATGAACCCTAACCTTCAATTTTTTTATAGATCTATGTTCCTTAGGCCAAAATGAATTCAAATATCAAAAAATCAGAAACAAACCACATCCAAATTTCAAAACCCACATGGATCAAAGCTTAAAAGCTTCAAAACATCATATCCATGGATGTTCTTAGCTCAAACGCAACCAAATATTGTTCCAAGAGTAGATCTAGACTCCTTAGGTGATAGGAATCAAGGATCTAGAACTTGAAACCAAAAAAAACAAAATAAAATTTAGTAGATCTAACTTTCAACACATGGATCTACTACCAACAACAAGCTAACACACAATTTTTTTTGAGATTTTCAGATTTTTAACAATCTTTTTATAATATTTTTTAAATAATGACACTAAAACCAAGATTTAGGGATGTACTAAATACCCTAACAAGGGATTTGATATGAAATGATAGCCTGAAAACCGAGATTAAGGACTAATGACTCAAAAACCAGCTACTAAACAAGGAAAAACAACACACATAGAAGAAGAGAGATGAAAAAGAGATTGCATAAAGTAAAGATAGGTAGAGAGACCCTCACTTCCACCAATTATTAGCAAAATAAAGTGTATCAAACAATCAATCACACCTCACCAATGTAAGATCAAACATCTCTCTTAGGTGAACCAAAGGAATTCACACTCCCTCAATCACACCTTTCTTGCCAAATGTTCAACACAAGTGAATATCCCTTCAAATTCATTCAACACTCCAAATTTTGGTTTCTACACTAAGATAAGTACTATGAACTACAAACTAAAGAGTAATCAAAGAGAACCTAATTTGTCAATTTATACTTATTACATTCAATTGACAAAAATATGCTTAATGAATAGGTAAAGTAGGAGCCTCTTGAGTGTCATTTTGGAGTGTAAAATATCTTTATTTCCACTTCACTTGAGGTGCATCTTGAGTGCATATGTTATTCTTCTATCTTCTCTTGAACAAAGCTTCAAAATGCTCCAAAAAGTCTTCAATTATTTTCCAATTTCGAAGCTTAAACCTTGATATCTTGTGCTCTTGGTTCTCGTTGTGCTTGTAGCATCACTACCTACTAGGTTGATAATTAGTTTAGAGTCCTTTTGTATCATGCCATCATTGTTTGTGTGCTTTTCTTATTTGTACTTTGTTGTAAATTGTTCGTTCAAGTCCGTAAGCTATTTTTATTTTAGATGTCTCAAACAAAAATGGATTTTGGACCAAAGTAGAGTCATCCCTCAGTCACTTGCCAAGTACATACCAAAGTATCAATACTTGTAAAACCAAGTGTGAGGTAATAATCAAGTGTGAGAGTGGTGAGGATTATTAGACTAACTTGTTTGCTCATTTTGTAGGTTTTGCTTATTTCTTTAGGTACTTGAATCATGGAACCCGAGGGTACCACATCTCAAACCTTGGTACATGATGTTAGTGGATTCATATTGGCTCATCATGAGGCCTTGTCTCATGACATAGCTAAGTTGAGATCGGGTACGGGGGATGTGAAGGGTTAGTTAGGATCAATGAAGGGTGATTTGTGGTCAATGAAGGGTGATTTCGGTCAACGAAGGGTGACACAATTAGAATAAAAGCAGGTATTGATAGACTATGTCCACCAAAGCCTCCACAAAACCAAAACAACAGTCCATCAACCCTAGAGCCAAGTAGACCTATATATCCCCCATTGAACCAACTCCAATAAGAAGGACTTGGAACTCAAATGTTACCTCAAAATCCAAAATACCAAGTCCAAACACCTCAAGTCTAAATACTCTACACTACACAAAATACAATGCATCCTCTCCAAGATTTATTAAATCAAAATCAGACCATCTAGTATAAGAAGAGAGAGAGTTAGGATCCTAGGAGAATAAGTCCAAGACTTAATATAGAGAGAAATTTTATGGTGAGATATGAGAGGAATGTGAATAAAATAGGTAAAGGGAAAGGGAAACCACGGGTAGTAAAATAGGAAAGGGAAAGAAAAATATGTGTATGGGATTTTCCCACAAAGGACCTTTGATACCCACTAATCCAAATGTTGGAACTTTCCTAGAATTGATCCTTCTTATGTACACGTTCAAGTTAATATGATATCAAAGAAGGAACAAAAGGAAGTTCCGAACAAAATCACAAGAAATGAGGTAGTGGAACCCTTGGTTGAGAGCTCCAAGCAAGTGGGCTGCCATGGCATACACTAAAGTATCATTGCTTCACTATACACTTCATTAAGCATGAAATTTTTTGAAGTAGCTTCGAGATTACATAGTGTAGAAAAGCATGAATCTTTCCTTGATAGTTCTCTTGTTGCATATATTGGTCAATTTACTCTTAATGATAGTTCACTACTTGTTCATGTAAGTGATGCAATTCTAAAGACTCAAGTTAGTGTTCATTCTTGTAATAACCATGATATTTGACATGAAACTTTGAGCTTCTGTGATGCTAACTATGCTACTATTTTTGTTCATGGTGATCATGTGTTTGGAAAAATTGTGCAAAAAGGTATGTTTATTCGTAGAAGGGGACTTCTAGACCACAATCCCTTAGTCATGAATAATGGCCCTCTCTTAAAGGTAGTCTTAGGTGATTGTGAGTGTGGTAGCCTACTAAAAAGAATGGGTAACTGATACAAGCATGAAGAGCACAAAAAAAGGTACAAGGTATTATCAAAGGGTCAAGTTGCCGATTGAAGACCTTTTGGATCCTTTTTGAACCCTTGTTCAAGTGAAGAAAGGAGAAGGGATCTTACACTCTATAGGAGCATCTCATTATGGGCATGATGTAATTTTTACACATTAAAATGAAACTCCATGGGCGCCTTTCCTAATGCCCTTCATCAAGGGCATTTGAGTCATTATTTTGTAATAGTATAAATAGACACCTTAGCTCTTATTTTCCTTAGATTTTGACATAATGAATTGAGTGAATTTTTATATTGTAATCTTAGTGGTAGATTGTATTCTTCCAATTCTCTTTAAGAGAGGGAAACCCGAAATGGAACATTGAATGCATATGAAAGAGGATTTCACTTGTATTAGATATTTGGCAAAAAAGGTGTGCTTGAGGCAGTGTAAGTCCTTTAGGTGACCAAAGAGAGTGGTTTCAAATTACAGTGGTGATGTGAGTTTGAAGGTTTGATACACCTTCTAGTGCTATTCATTGGTGGAAGTGAGGGTCTCTCTACTATCTTTTTCTTGCTGATTTTTGCTATCTAGTGTCCATTTTCCTGTGTTGGTGGTCCTTTAGGCTATCGGTAACCTCGGCTTAGATTGTCACGCCTCAAATCCTATTGGGACAGATAGTGATGCATCACAACAAGCGAATAACCAAATTTAAGGACTTGATACACAAAAATCAGTAACCACAAGACAAAGAAATTAACACATAAAAAAGAGATGAAGAAGAAGATTGCATAAATGTAAAGGATAGGTAATGAGACCCTCACCAATACTAATGAATAGCACCAAGGTGTGTATCAAACACCAATACACACAACACCAATATTGGATTAAACATCACTCTTAGGTTGACCAAAGGGATCAAGTCCTTAAGCCCAACCTTTCTTTGCCAAAGTGCCAATACAAGATTGACCTTGATTCTAATGTCTTTTCCAATAACTATAACTAATCTAAGAGAAAACTACACTAAGAATAATACTCAATTTCAATTCATCAAAGTCTAAGAAAAATAAAAGATAATAGGTCTATTTATACTATTACATAACAATGACTAAAATAACCTTAATGAGGGCTTGAGAAGAGGGCGCCCCTTGAGTGTTATTTTTGAGTGTAAAAGGTCCTTAGGGCCCTTAATCATAGGTGCCTCTTGAGTGTAACAAACCGTCCTCCTTTATTCTGTTGACCAAGACTTAAAAATACTCCATAAAGTTCTTCAATTGCTTGCCAATCCCAAAGCTTGAACTTTGGACAATGTCTTGTTCTCTTGGTGCTACTTGTGCTTGTGTCATCCTCTCCTTCTTGAAAGAAATTTGTCCTCAAATTCAGATCTTGCAAAACCAAGGAGAGAGAAAAAAACACACAATCCTCTTGGTATGAGGGTTAGTATTCATACCACAATTATATCATTACTCCAAGGTGTTTCACACTTAACAGACATCCATGTATCCTTTGTATTCTCAAGCATACCTTTCTCATGTTCAAGTAGTGAACTATGTTTAAAAACAAGTTGATAATTATTCACAACAAAAGAGTTACTAAGGGAGGAGGTATGTAAACCCAAAACCACTTTACAAGATACTAAATCACAACTTTTTGTGTTCTAGGAATTGTGGAAAATAGCAAAGTCACCTCGGGTTAGGCTTGGACAGTCCACCCTTTTGGAGCTCTCAGTCAAGGTAGTCACTAGTTAATTTCCCATGCTTTCATGTGGAACTCCTTTTGGATCCTTCTTGGGTATCATTTTATCTTGTACCTGTACATAAGAAGAATCAAATCTACGCAAAATGCTAGATTTTTGGTTAGGAAGTGACAAGGCATATTTGTGGGCAAGTCCCACAATCAAATTTGCTTTTTCCTTTTCAAGGTCACATTCCAAGACCTCTCATTCCCTTTCCTTCTTTCTTTTCTCACGTTCTTCTTATAATTCACCATCAATTTCCTCTCCATCTTGAGGCTCTGACTCACTTTCCTTGGGTTCTATCTCTTTCTTTTCTTCTACTTGGTTGGAGAGAATTCGTATTTGTGAAGTTTAGATAGGGGAAATCGGGTTTGGTTGAAGGAGGATTTGAATTGGTGGCCTTGGATTTGGTGAAGTGTAGGATCTTTGATTTTGAGGGGTTTTAATATGTGAACGGCTTCGGGGACATAGTCTATCACATACTCTATCAACCCCCACTTTCATTAGAATCACACCACCCTTCATAGTCACCATTTCACTCCTCAAAGCATCCATATCACCCTTCATGTCTCTCCTCATAGCATCCATATCACCCTTTATATCTTCGGAAAGTGCTTCAAATCAAGAGATCAAGGCTCCCAAAACATCATTACCCAAGGTTTGGGATGTGGTACCCTCAGATTTCATCTCAATTAAACCTAACAAAAGCAAAAAAGAAAACAGCAAGAGTAAAACCTACAAAACGAACAAACACGTTAGTTCAAAAGTTCACCCTCTCACTCTCGGCTTTACTGAGACTTGGTCTTTCAAGTATTGATACCTTGGAAAATATTTGGAAAGTGAATGACGAATGATTCTACTTTGGTCTGGAACTAATTTTTATTTGAGATGACCCAAAGAAAAATAGCTTTCGGACTTGACCCAACAAGATACTACGAATTAAAAATGAGAAAAGCACACAAAAATCAAAGACACGAAACAAAATTGACTCTAAACTAATTACTAACCTAGTAGGTACTTTCTAGTTTGTAAATTAGTGATAGAATTTAACATATAAGAAACTAGAATAAAAAATGAGAAACTAGAAAATCTAATTAGGAACTCAATTTGGCCGTTTAGCTAATGATGATGTGGCATTTAATGATTGAACGTTGAGTTTCAAAAATTTTCAATCCCAAATGTCAACTCTCGACCTAACAAACCTTTCGGTAATAAGGATGATGATTTGAGGGGAAATAACAAGTTTTGGAGCCCTTTTAAGCCTCCAATTGAAATTAAAAAACAATGGCCCCCCTTTGTACTTGGATTGTACTTAAATTATTCTTTTTCTCTCCTCTTTTTTTTTGGATGAATATGAATATTACAAGGAATATTCCTTTACATACACCAAGTACAATTCTTTCTTCTCATTTTTTTGGATCAAACACACTTTTTGAATGTTCTTCCTTAGCAAAACTTGATGAAGATGGAAGAACAAGATGAATATTTAAGAGTTGACCAAAGTTTGACCCCTAACCAAATGAACCCTAATCTCCAATTTACTTTCAGAACTAGGTTCTTTAGGCCAAGGTGAGCTCAAATATCAACAAATAAGTCACAAAACACGTCGCCCACTCAAACCCAAAATGGATCTAGTTTCTTCAAAGCTTCAAAACGCCATAGCTGTGGTGGATCTAGCTCAAAATCGCCCAAATCTTATTCAAAGTGTAGATCTAGACTCCCTAGGTGCTAGAGAACAAAGATCTGGCACATGAAACCAACAAAACACAATAAAATTTTGTAGATATTACCAACAACTTTCCGATCTACACAACAAAGACAAGACAACACCAATTTTTTTTTTTTTAGATTTTCAGATTTTTGACTTTTTTGTGGATTTTTTTTTTTACTCTAGACTCTTTTTTTGGTAAGATTTTCTTAGATCCAAGACTTAGAGTCTCAAGAAATGGATTTCATACCAAATGATACACTAAAACTTTCTAATAACTGAATTTAATGACTTGAGACACAAAAATCAGCAACCACAAGACAAAGAAAAACAACACATAGAAAGGAGATGAAGAAGAAGATTGCATAAATGTAAAGTATAGGTAATGAGACCCTGTCCAACACCAATGAATAGCACCAAGTTGTGTATCAAACACCAAGACACACAACACCAATATTGGAGTAAACCTCAGTCTTAGTTGGACCAAAGGGATCAAGTCCTTAAGCACCATCTTTCATTGCCAAAGTGCCAATACAAGATTGACCTTGATGCTTATGTCTTTTCCAGGACCTATAGCTAATGTAAGAGAAAACTACACTAAGAGTCATAATTTTAATTCATAAAAGTCTAAGGAAAATAGAAGCTAATAGGTTGATTTATACTGTTACATAACAATGACTAAAATTCCCTTAATGTGAGAAGAGGGCACCCCTTGAGTGTTATTATAGAGGGTAAAAGGTCCTTAATGACCTTCATGATAGGTGCCTCTTGAGTGTAAAAACCCCCTCTCCTTTATTCTCTTGACCAAGGCTTCAAAATACTCCAAAAATGTCTTAAATTGCTTGCCAATCCCTAAGCTTGAGCCTTGGACAATATCTTGTTCTATTGGTGCTACTTGTGTTGTATTAGACAGGCACCCGTAGCCATGAAGGCCTGAGAGAAACAATCCAGAACTTTGTAATTCTCATTCATGTAACTATGATAACCAAAGGTTTTTACAAATACAATATAATTTGTTGATGAGAATAACCAAGTAGGGAAGCAGAAAATTATATATACAGAACTTGGCCATTGGGGCCACAACATATAAAAGACAAGACACTAGTCTACAAAGCCTCTAAAAGATACATAGACTTAGTTAGGGTCGGTAAAAACAACCACCCTACTCTTAACTGCTGCACAATACAAAAATATATGGAATATACTCTAAAAGATGCAAATTAAGATGGAGCTTACCAATGGTCACTTAATAGCCTGTGCTCTTACTAGCAAGGTGTATTAGCTGAAGCTCTTGTACCTACAATATGAAATATAGGTCTCTTGTGAGGGACGTATGTACAAAAATATGTACTGAATATATAAGACTGAAGGAAACAACACATGATACAAGAGCTCAATAGAAATTGGATACAAGTGTATAAGTAGTACTAGCAGACCACCTTTATATATACTTGTGGGACTACGTACATTACATTTTTTTTGTTCACTTTTACCTTTCTTAATTCATAATCTTTGTAAGCCATATAATGAAAATGACCAGTTGATCAGTGGTAAATAGATAAATGGGGATTGGCCCATGCTAGGTTTATGCCCTAAGCTGCCACCCATATATGAACCTTAGGATCAGGCCAGGCTAGGCTTTTTCCCCTGAGCTTCCACCCATATATAAAGGTATCGAGATTGGCCCATGCTAGGCTTATGCCTTAGTGCTGCCACTTATTTTACAGATTGCATTACTTAGTTGATTTAGCCTTTGAGATTGTTGCTTTGGTGGTCATAAAATTATTGTTGCTTTGGTGGTCATAACATTATGGTACCTTGAAACTATAATCTATCAATAAGAGACATGTAAATGGGCACTTAATGCAACAAAAATAAGGTAGGGAGCTGTTGGCACACAAATGAAGTGTTTAGGAGCTGAAAATAACACATGGGTCTTATTTGAGTAAATGGAGAACTCTTGAAATTTTCGAGTGAAAATAGACATACATGCTTAATAATAAGCATGTATTAAGTTTTTTTAACACTTTAGAGAGTATGAGCAAGGTAATTCGCTACATCAAATATAATATGCTGCTATTATGTATTACTTGTTATAGGATAACCTTGGAAGCTTGCTTGATGAAATAAATGTAAGATTTCATACCAAAGAGTGCAAATAGAGTATGCCTTACATACCTGGTTATATAACTCCAAAACTAACCCAATTTAGCTTCTCACCTTTTAGATTACTTATCTACAATATAATATATCATAAACTAGTATTAGCAACCAACCAACATATTTGGGCTACTTAACTTTACTAAAATAGTAAACCGGGAAGTAAGCCCTTAATCTATCAATCAAGGGTGTTATTTTAACCCTTTTCTATTCCAATTACACCCACATACCATACATGCTCATATAACATTAACCGAAACCACCTTGGCTTCATTATACCCTCCAAACAATAAATAAAATAGATTGGAAAGTAAACATAGCAACAATTGGTTCGGTGGTGTACCACCACACCTTTTTTTTTCTATATTTCAATTTGAACTAGTCACAACTTTCTCCAATATCAAACTTGGTAGCCCATAACATATACATACAAAATAGTCCACAAAACAGCCCCAAATCCCTTTTATTGTAGTAGTTAATTATTAAACTCATCATCTCTTGTGTTTTTAATAACAACACATCCATAATTCTCTCTCAAATTCATATGTAAGGAGAACCAAATGGAGAAGTCACCTTACCTCAATTCTTTAACTTATTCTTTTAATCTGAACTCCTCAAGTTCTTCAACTTTTACTTTCCTTCACTCTTTAAACCAAAGAAGAAAAAAGATCTCTTAATAACAAAGAAAAGTTAGCTGTTTGCTTACTTTATATTCTGCCATGGACTTAAAATTAAACATGAGTAGCATGTTTTCCTAATCTTCTATGGGAGAATTATGCTAAAACTTAAGTGTTTTCACTGATTCGGGTTTCTTCTAGAACCCTAAAAGAAAATATAGGGTTGTTCCTAGTTTCTTTACAGAAAGTAGTGATACAAGAATAAACTACTAAAATCGAAAATGGACACTAAAGACACAAAAAGCTACAATTACAAGTAAAGGAAAACAACACATAGAAAGGATATGAAGAAGAATATAACATAAATGTAAAGATAGGCAATGAGACCCTTACTATCACCAATAATTTTCACAAAAATGTGTCTCAAACATTCAAAAAAACCTCAACAATGGTAGTTCAAACCTCACTCGTAGGTGGACCAAAGGAATTCACACTCCTCAATCACACCTTTCTTGCCAATTGATCAACATACGTGAAATCCATCAAATGTATTAATCTCTTAAGTTTGGATGTCTTTTCCATGACCTACACTATGGAAAGAAACTACACTAATAGTAATACTCAATTTCAATTGATAGAGGAATGACTTAAAGAGATGTAGACTAAGTGAAACAAGAAAACAAACAAATGCAACAAAGTAAGATAGATATCTTGACATACGAGATTAAAAGAAAAAGGAACCAAACCGTGTATAAAACAATAAGACCCCTAAGATCTACAATAATAACACCAAACTCTTACGGTGACCGCTAAGGGAATTAACTCCGCCTTACAACCACCGTTTCTAAGCAAATATCAATAGTGGATTTTTTAAAGCCCTACACTACTTGGCTTTCCTAAGCCCTACACTACACTCTCAAAGAGAGAAGAAGAAGACTTTCAATCTCTTTCAAATATCCATAATCAACTAAAGGGCAAATGACCTAATAGAAAACTATTTATAGGCTAGCTTATTACATATAAAAATGGCCAAAATACCCTTAATGAAAGGGGTGGTCATGAAGTGTCTTTCCAACATGTGTAATCCCCAAAACACCCTTAATGAAGGGTGCTTCTTCAATACTTCAAAACCTAGGGGTCATTCTTCAACACTTATGGACTCGGGTTGGCATCAAAGGTAAGCCCCCATGCAATATTCCACACATGGGTTTTCTTTATGTCATGCTCAAAACGGGTCCTTCAAGCATGTTTTTGTGTCCTTGAGGTTACCGAGTCTTTAGTCTTTATGTATTGGCCTCCAATGATGTTTTAAAAAACATAGATGACCATTTGGCTTGTATTATCCTCCCCTTCTTGAAAAGGATTCGATCTCGAATCCATACCTTGCAAAACTAAAGAAAGGACAAACAAGCACAACTTTCTCATGGCATGAGGGTTAAGCTTAGTAAAACAAATAACTTCATCATGCCAAGGTGGTATATACTTGAGATATAACCACAAATCCTTTGTCTTAGTCAAGAAAAGATTAGTAAGAATGTTATAAAGGAAATAGCTTTGAGAAGTATCAAGAGATAAAGAAACCACAAAGATCTTAATGGTATCATTAAGTCTAAAAGGTAAGACTAACCTTGTCTTAGGAACCATAAAGCATAATTGTTTCATTACCTCTTCAAGTGGCCTTACCAAATGTGGTGCCACTATTGGTCTCAAAGTCCACCAATCCCACATAGCCTTATCAATCAAACAAGTGGACCAACCAATAAGGCTGCTACCTCAACTTACTGCAAACTAAAAACTAACATGGATATCATCATAGGCAAAGAGGTAGTATAAAAAAGAATTAAGTATAAACATGTGCAAGGGTGAAGACAAAGCATTTATGCACATACATGCTCTTTTCTTCAAAAAAATAGGCAAATTGGCATCCACAAGTTGGTATTCATGCAACTTAAGAACAAGTGTGTCAATCAAGGATGCACATTTAGATGCATTACCCCAAGGAGACAATGACACTTTTGCTCTCGGGTTTTCAAGAATGACAATTTTCTTGTCATGTAGAGCAAGCAACAAGTTAGGTGCACCAACATCAATATTTCCATAGTTGGCACCAGGGCCAAATGGAAAGAGTAGCCATAGGCACGGGTCTAGACAACACTCCTTTTCCCAATAGTCTTCACCTAAACTACAAGATATACTCTCTATAATAGCATATATTTCATCAAAAGCAAATAGTAAGCGGAGAAAGATACCAATCAAGTCAAGTTCAACTAAGGTGTCCTCATGTATATACTCACTACTAGTTTCAAAAACATCACCATGAGTTCTCTCAACAATAAGGTCACACATAGTAGAAGAAGTAATTTCAAAACAATGGACACCTTTCCTTTCTATGGAAGTACCCTCAAGCAGACACATACCACCACCAAAGTCTAAGGAATTATTACTTAAGTCTTTACAAAATACAAGCAATTCATCCACATAGTCATCAAACATGGGTGGGGTGTCATATAAAGGATCACAACTACAATAAAAATTTAAGGAAAAATCACTTATTGGGTTTCTTAAGAATTCAAGCAAGTCAAAATTATGATCACCCAATTGATTATTCCTTTCTATGAGCTCACATTACCTTTCCTTAAGAGTACTCTCATTTTCCAAGAAGAGATTTACATCTTAAGGAGGAATATTGTCACACCATAGTGGGTTGGCATGTAGGCTATTGCTTTCAAGACAAGATATACCTTCAACTTCATTCTCACCACTAGGTTTATTAGGAGTGAACTTATCATCTTCAAACAAGATATTGTCCTTAGAGAGAGAAGGATCTATCCATCAAGATGATATAGAACATACAAATCCATTCTCTAAAAGATCATTATCAAGTTTCAAAGATGTTTCAAGCACATGATTATCCCTATGAGCAAAATCTAGAGTAGAACCTTCTCTAGAGGTCATGCTAAAAGGGTCACTCCTGTTTATTTAATCAATATTTTCAATATCATAACTCACTTTAGATACATTAAACATATGACACACATCCTCAAGTTGTGGAAAAATTTCGTACATGAGTTGATCAACACAATTCCCACAAGATGATATACTATCATTCAACACATTGGCTTGAACATTAGCTGGACATAAATTGATCTTAAAATAAGAGTAAATTTGGTCATCAATAGGATCAACTAGTGTATCCACATTCAAAATATGTACATCATCATCAAGGGGCAAAGAATCAATAAATGATGTATTATAATTCAACACAATGGCTTCAATACTAAGTGAACTTAAATTATTCTTACAAGAAGAGTCAATTCGGTCATCAATAGGATCAACTAGTATATCCACACTCACAATATTTACATCATCAATAAAAGGAAAAGAATCAACAGACTCATAAATATATAAGATACTACTCACACTTAATGGGCTACTAGCCACACAATTATCATTCATATACACAAAAGTATAAAAGTTAGCTATTTTACCTTGAAGTTCTTGAGTAGATTCTTCTTTACCATGGTGTAAAGGTTTCCCACATGCTTCGACAGCAAAATCTCCTTGGCCTTGCTTTCCTTCGCTTGCCATGTTAGTACCTACACAAATGTCCTTAGAAATAAAAGGAAAAACATAGTTAGCATAGTTTGGTGGGTACCTCCTCACTTCACTCCACACAACCTCTCTTTTTTACATTCATGGATTGACACCTTGCATACCCTTACTCCTCTTCATCTTTTGTCTCTCAAAATCATTCAGCTTGGAGTAAGTGATCACATCTCCTTGCGGTTTGGGAAGAATTGAGGTAAAGAGATAATTTCCCCAACGGTCCACTACAACCTTAGGCCAATTTAGCACATTTGGAACTTTATGTTGTGCAAACTAATCGATACCCAAGAATACATGACCTAGTGTTAAGGGGAAGATATCGCATCATACCTTCTCATAGTATTAAAATTGGATGAAAAGAATCCCTATTCGAGGGTGTTGAGGTTGGTTTTCAAGATGGAGAGAAGCTTGATATTGAGATACCAGAAGGGTGTGAAGAAAAAAAGGAAAGAGAAAAGAAAACCATGGGTAGTGAAGTAAAAATAGGAAATAAATGATTGATTGTGGATCTTGTCCACTAATAACCCTTGTTACTTCCTAACCCAAAAGCTAGCATTTTGCTGAGATTTGATTCTTATGTTTGGGTACTAGATGAAATGATATCAAGAAGGATCCAAAAGAAGTTCCATATGAATTTATGTGAAATGAACTAGAGACTCACTTGACGAAGAGCGCCAAAAAAATGGACTGCCTAACCCTTACCCGAGGTGACTTTGCTACTCTCAACACTTCTTTTAACTCAAATGATTTAGTGTCTAGAGAAGTGGTTTTGGGTTTCCAAGTGTATACCTCTTTCCTTAGTAACTCTTTTGTTGTGAGTAATTATCAACTTTCTCTTAAAACTAGTTCACTAGTTGAGCACGAGAATGGTATGTTTGAGAATTTCCAAGTTGGTAATGTTGCTTGTAATGATGATATTGGTATTGAACATGGTCCTTTGAAACTATTTAATGAAATACATGATATTAGTCTTGTTCATAGTGACCTTGTGTATGTCAAAGTTGTAACTAATACCTTAAATTATTGTGAGCAAATCATCCTAATGAAGGGAGTGGGTCATCTCGGGTTAGACCTTTATCTTCTACTTTCATTTGATCCCAAAATTTCTTTGGGGTGTGGGTGGAATAATTTTTGGTCATGTGCATTTATTTTTTATGTTGATGCTATTCATGTCTTTTGTATCCTTTATGCTAAGACTTTTCTGTCTAACATAAATGACCCGTGGATGTGTTTCAAATGTGAACAACCTTGGCTTGTTGGTGCTTGTAATGTTGATCTACATATTGAGTATGGTCCTTTGAGATTGTGTGATAAAAACCATGGCACTAATCTTGTTCATGATGATTGTGTGTTTGTTAAACTTATAAATAAAGGTGTGTTTGATCTTAGGGGAAAAATTTTATGTTCCAACCCCTTTGTCTTGAATGATAGATTTCTCGTAAGGGTAATTTATTGGAGTAATTATGAGCATGATTGTCTAGTAAAATAAATGGGTATAGTTGGCTTATATCCTTTTCTACTTTTTCTATTTGACCCAGTATACTATTGGGGTGGGGAAGGGTTTGTCTCAAATTGCATTATTCTCTACTTGATATCTATCTTGGCCATGTCCTTTGTGATGCTTATAGAAAGTGTTTTATGATCATAGCAAAGGATTATTGGTTGTATTCCAAGAGTGTGACCCCTTGGTGTGTTTTTATAATTGTGGTACTAATGCTAACTTATAAAAGCACAAGGAGCACCAAGAGTACAAGATTTTTTCCAAGGTTCAAGTTTCGGATTGAAGACCCTTTTGAAGCCTTTTCTAGCCTTGTTCATGCAAATGGGAGCTTATGAGAGCATGGTGCCTTTAACCAAGGGAGTGCATTTTCTAAAATGTGAAGAAGAGCTTTGAATACACTCCAAGACAGCCTTGAATACACTCCAAAGGCACCTCAAATTAGGTATATTATTGAGACTACCTTTTTACACTCCAAAGGAGCACCCTTTATTAAGGGTATTTTAGACATTGTCTTGTAATAGTATAAATAGACCTTTACCTTCCATTTTTCATAAGAATTTGATGAATTGAAATTGAGTATTACTCTTTGTGTAGTTTCTTTCCTTAGTGTAAGGATTGGAGAAGCCATCTTAATGTAGGTCTTGGAAAAGATATAAAAAACTTAAGAGTTTAATATAATTGATGGATTTCATTTGTGTTGAACATTTGGCAAGAAAGGTGTGATTGAGGAAGTTTGAGTCCTTTGGTCTACTTAATAGGAAGGTTTGAGCTTCTATTGTTGAGGTGTGATTGATGGTTTGATACACCATCTTTTGTTAATCACATGGTAGGAGTAAACGTCTTTCTACTATCTTTACATTTTATGCATACTTCTTTATCTCCCTTTTTTTTAGTCGCTGTTTTTTGTTCCTTGTGTGTCCATTTTCGGTTTTAGCCTTCTTTTAGGCTATAATTTTGTATCATAGCCATGTTTTGGAGTTGTTCCCACAACACTAAGCCTTAGATCCAAGAAAATCTCCGCAAAAAAAGTCTAGAGTCAAGAAAAAAAAAAGGTATTTCACATTTTTCTTTCTTGGACAGATTTTTGCAAGTTAGATCTACAAAATTCTGTGTTGTTTTTTTTAGTTTTAATTGCTAGATTCTTGTTCCCTAGTACCTAAGGAGTCTAGATCTACGTTTGGAACAATATTTGGTTGTTTTTGAGCTAGATCCACCATTGTTGTGACTTGTTTGAAGCTTTTGGAGGTGAGATCTGATTTGGGTTTGAGGGGTTGATGTGATTGGCGGCTGTTTTTTTTCCTATTTGAGTTCATTTTGGCCAAAGGAAACTAGATCTAAAATAAAAATTGAATTTTGGGTTCATTTGCCTAGTGGTCAAACCATGGTCAACTCTTGAATATTCATATTGTTCTTCCTCAATCTTCGTATCTTGTTGGAGAAGAATATTCAAAAGTTATTGTTTGATCTTGAAAAGGAAGGAAAGAGAGTGTATTAGTTGTTCAAGGCAATTTCCAAGAATCTTCCTAGTCTCGCCAAAAGAAGAAAACAACAAAGACAAAAGGAATCTTCAAGTACAAATACAAGTACAAGGGGGGACCAATTCATTTCTAATCCATTTTAAAGCTTAAAAAGGCTTCAAACTTGAATATTTTTCTGTCCAAACGAATTCTCTTCCTTCCCTAAGTATTTGTGGATGAGACAAGGATTTGAAAATTGAAAAATTAGAAAAATTGACGTTCAATCACAAGCTGCCACATCAAAACTATATAAACAACCAAATTGAGTTCTAAATTTAGATTTCCTAGTTTCTAATTGTTTTTTCTAGTTTAAATTTTGTTGGTTCTATCCCTAATTAGTAAGCTAGTAAGTACCTACTAGTTTGGTAATTAGATTAGAGTTCGTTCGTCTCGTGACTTCAATTTTTGTGTGCTTTTCTTATTTTTGAAATCGTAGTAGTTCGTTGGTTCAAGTCCGTACGTCATTTATATTTGAGTCATATGAAATAAATATCGATTCAGGACCAAAGCTAATTCACCACTCAAGTACCTTTCCAAGTATTACCAACTATTGAACACTTGTGAAGCCAAGTGTGAGGTGAGGTTGAGTGATAGTGTGGTGAGGCTTTTGAACTAACTTGTTTGCTCATTTAGTAGGTTGTGTTGCTTGCTATTTTTTTTGTTCTTTTAGGTACATTTGCCATGGAATCTGAAGGTACTACTTCTCAACCTTTGGGAAGTGATGCTATTGGAGCCTTGATGGCTTGGTTTGAGTCCTTTGCCTGAGAAATAAGAAGTGATAATGATGCCTTGAGGAGGGAAATGAATAATGATAATGATGCCTTGAGAAGTAATATGGATACTATGAGGGGTGAAATGGTATCCTTGATGGGTGGTGTGATTAGAATGAAAGAGAGGGTTGATAGATTGTATCTACCAAAGCCTCCTCAAAATTCAAACCACTAAGTCCCAAATCCACTTTACCAAGGACACCACACTCCACAAAATCCCATGCTACAAATATAAATACATCACCAATGTAATCTAATGCCTCCTCTCCAAGATCCATTAAGCCGAAATCACCCCATTCAACTAAGATAAGAGATGGTGATAGAATCTGAGGGTAATGAGGTCAGTTTTCAAGATGGAGAGAAGTTTGATGTTGAGGTACCAAAAAAATATGAAGAAAAGAAGGAAAAGTAAATCGAAACCGCGGGTAGTGAAGTAGAAAAGAAAAAAATTGCTTAATTGTGGATTTTGTCCACAAAGAACCTTTGTCACTTCCTAACCCACAAGCTAGCATTTTGCCTAGCTTTGATTCTTATTATGTGTAGGTACTAGATGAAATAATAATCAAGAAGGATCCAAAAAGAGTTCCACATAAAAGCATGAGAAATGAACTACAGACTCCTTTGACCAAGGGCGCCAAAAAAGTGGACTACCCAAGCTTTACCCAAGGTGAATTCACTACTCTCTACACTTCCTTGAATTTAAAATGGTATGATCTAGTGTCTTGTGAAGTAGTTACACATACACTTTTTCTTAGTAGATCTTTTGTTATGAACAATGATTAACTTACTCTTAAGTCTACTCATTATCCTTCTGTAAGCTTGAAATATTGTGATGTACCATCTACTGTGTTGGTCTCAGGTTTGCTTGACATAGGGGTGCATGCTTCTCCTTTTAATAGCTATCTTAATTTGTACCATGATCAATGTGCTCCAACTAATAGTCCACTACTTGAATATGTGAATTATGGAATTAAAAGTCTTCAAGTTGGTACTTATTCTTGTAATGTTGATCATGATATGAAACTTGACCCCTTGAGCTTGTGTAATGAAAATTATGCCACTAGTCTTGTTCATGATGATTATTTGTTTGGCAAAGTTGTGAATAAAAGTGTGCTTGTTCCTAGGAGGGAATTTTTAGAGCACAACCCTTTAGTCTTGAATGATATCTTTCTATTAAGGGTGATTTGTTTTGATAATTGTGAACATGATTTTCTAGTAAAAGGAATGGTTAACCTCAACCTAGACCCTTGTTTACTAATTCCCTTTGACTACGGAATACCTTTGAGATGTGGGAGGTGTGGTTTCAGTTCATGGTCATTAACTTTTAATGTTGATTCCATTCACTTCATGTGTATCCTTTATGCCAAGTTTTTCATGCCAAATACCAAGGATGCATGGATGTATGTTAAATGTGAACCACCTTGGAGTGATAATGTAATTTTGGCACTAATTCTAACCCTTCTACCAAGAGGATTATGTGCTTGCTTTCTTCTCTCTTTGGTTTTGCAAAATCAGAATTTGAGGACAAATTCCTTTCAAGTTGAAGAGGATGATACAAGCACAAGGAGCACCAAGAGTACAAGATTTTGTCCAAGATTTAAGTTTCGGATTAAAGACCCTTTTGGAGTATTTTCAAGCCTTGTTCATGCAAATGGGAGCTTATGAGAGCATGATGCCTTCAACCAAGGGAGTGCATTTGCTAAAATGTGAAGAAGAGCTTTGAATACACTCCAAGGCATCCTTGAATGAACTCCAAAGGTTCCTCAATTTAGGGATATTATGTTCTTTTGAGACTTCCTTTTTACACTCCAAAGGAGCACCCTTCATTAAGGGTATTTTAGACATTGTCTTGAAATAGTATAAATAGACCTTTAGCTTCTATTTTCATAAGACTTTGATGAATTGAAATTGAGTATTACTCTTAGTCTAGTTTCTTTTCTTAGTGTAGGGTTTGGAGAAGCCATCTTAGTGTAGGTTTTGGAAAAGACATCAAAAACTTGAGATTTTAATACAATTGATAGATTTCATTTGTGTTGAACATTTGGCAAGAAAGGTGTGATTGAGGAAGTGTGAGTCCTTTTGTCCACCTAATAGGAAGGTTTGAGCTTCTATTGATGAGGTGTGATTGATGGTTTGATACACCATCTTTTTTTAATCACTTGTTAGGAGTAAAGGACTTTCTACTATCTTTATATTTTATGCATTCTTCTTCATCTCCCTTTCTTCTAGTTGCTGTTTTTTGTTCCTTGGGTGTCAATTTCGGTTTTAGCCTTCCTTTGGCTATCATTAACCCTTATATTATTAGGATTGTGTGCTTGTTGTCCCTCTCTTTGTTTTTTGTAGGGGAGAATTTGAGGTCAAATTCTTTTCAAGATTGAGAGGATGATACAAGCATAAAGAGCACAAGGTTTACGAGGTCTTGTAGAAGGTTAAAGTTTCAGATTTTTAAAGGATCAAGTCTCGGATTTTCAAGTGATTGAACACCTTTTGGAACCATTACAAACCCTTTTCCAAGTTGAAGAGAGAAGGAGGAATTTCTACATCACATAGGCGCCTCAACTAAGGGCATTGTGGTCTGTTAAGACCTCCCTTTTACATTCCAAAGGAGCACCCTTCATTAAGGGCATTTTAGTCATTGTTATTTAATAGTATAAATTAACCTTTTTTCTTCCATTTTAATTAGTTTTGAAGAATTGATTGAGTGAAACTCAAATTGTATTTTATTTCCTTAGTGTAGGGCATGGAAAAGCCATTGTAGTGTAGGTCTTGGAAAAGACATTGAAACTAGGGTCATCATTGAGAGTGGAATCACTCTTGTTGACATTTTGGCAACAAAGGTTGGGTGCTTGAGGAGTCGATGCCTTTGTGTCCACCTAAGAATAAAGTGTTATCCATCAATAGTGAGGAGTGTTTTTGTGTTTAATATACACTTCAGTACTAATTATTAGAGTTGCTGTATGTTTCATTTAATGCAATTTTATTTATGTTACTACTTCATCTCCTTTTTCTTTAGTTGTTGATATTTTCTTTTTAGTCTTCAATTTCGGTTATAGATTTCTTTTAGCTAACACCTTATATCACTTTGTACTTAAAAAATGAACAAATAAGATTAGTAGTAAAGCACCTCACCAACACTTGTATGAACTCACCATTGTGATCCTCATAATTGGGCAGCAAATATTAAAAGTTGCATATACTCCAATGGACAATAAGGTTTCAATCTCTACTTTGCGGTCGGAGTGGATTCTTGTTTAATCGACCCAAAGAAATATAAAATCTACTTACGAACTTGAAACAAATAAGCTACAACAAATTAAAACTAGAAAAGCACATAAAGAAAAAAGGATAAAGAAAGAAATAGACTCAAATACTAATTAACAACTAAGTAGAATGATTAATAGTTGTTAATTAGCATTTAGAATAAATAAAAGAAGACTAAGAATCAAAGAAAAGAAACTGGGATATCTAACAATGAGCTTAGAATTAAATTCTGGAGACGTTGGTAAACTTCTCTCAAATGATGGCCTTAGTGATTGACCATCACAATGGTTATTGACTGTTACCTAGTCTGTCGCTACTAACCAGTAGCTTGATAGGTGGTGTTTGGTGATGGAAGGGGTGGTAGTCCGTCAGTCTTGTGACTGACCATCAGGTTGTCCACCAACCTCAACCAATGGGTCTTTTCATCCTATAACATATGAATGATAGGTGTGGAAGGACTTCAACATTTTTGTCCTTATTTTAATGATCTTGTTAGATTCTTAGGAGATTATTTAGGGCTTAAAGGCTTCAACAATGGATCACAACACACTTGAAAGCCTTGAATCTTTTGTGGTCCCCTCACTTGTACTCTACTTTGTCTCTTCCTTTAAAATATTTCCTTCTTATGCTTTTTGATTCTTTCTTTCTTTAGAAGAATTGGAATATTCTTTGGAATAAAAAAGTACCATACCTTTCTCTCACTTGCTTTTTGGATCAAACACCACTTTTTCAATGTTCTTCTTCAACAATATTTGAAGAACTTGAAGAACACCAAGAATATTCAAAAATGACCCTTATGAAAATGAAGTCCAAATTTAATAAAATTAGAAACCCAAGCTCAGTTCAACTCCCTAAAAACAATACCGAAGATTTCAAGATCAAAATACAACCAACAACCATCCAATTTTGAGAATCCGCCTCAAGTTTTCTACAACCTAAGCTTCAACAATGGTGTGATAAGAGAACAAACTTGAAACTTGAACAAAACTACTAGAATCCAAGCACAACAACACAATCTAAAGAGAAGAAGATGAGATGAATTAGAATAAAATAAAACACAATTAGATTCACATGGTCACTATGAACAAGACTAATATCATTGTCTTCACCACACAAGTTCAAAGGACCATATTCATTATCATGATCAACAATACAAGTATCAACACTAACTTGAAAGCTTTTAATCATACCATTCACACGTTCAAGTAGTGAGCTATTATTAGGATCACATTGATCATTATACACCACAAAATAACTACCAAAAAAAGAACCAAGTGCTACTACATTAAGCAATTCCGTGACCACTTCACTAGAAGTCACATCACAACTTACAAGTTCAAGAAAGTTTAGTGTTTGGTAATGTCGCCTTATGGATAATATGAAGTGTTTTTTTTCATCTTGTATTGTATTAGGGCAGCCTTCATTCTCCACATTACAAGGTAATATTTCAAGTTTTCCCTTTGGACTCACTTTTTCATCACCTATCCCAAAATTGGGACTTTCGGCCGAAGATTTGAAGGGAACTTTCTTGGGATTCTCCTTGGGACTTCTAGGATCTTGAACCTTCACATAAGAAGATGAAATACCAGGAAAAATACTAGTATTTGGGTTATTAAGTAATAAGGGTCCTTTGTGGGCAAGACCCACAATCAAATATTTTGTTCCCCTTTCTCCTTCACTACTTGAGACCTCCCTTTCCCTTTCCCTTTTTCCTTTATTTTTCAACTTCTTAGATTTCTCATGGATTTCATTCACACTAGATGGTGGAAGAGGGACAAAAGTGAACTTTTGGCCACCACGCTCAAGTGTGTATCTATTAGACCTTCCACCATGCTTAGTGGATTTATCAAATTGCCATGGGCAACCCAACAATACATGAAATGCTTGCATGGGGAGTGATACAGAAAAAGACTAGGAAACACGAAACAAACACCAAAATAGTCCCCAAGTTTGAAGAACCGATGACCCCTTTGGTGACCACTCTAGGATTCACTACAACAACAATGAAAATACAATAACAATAAGATATTGAAGGTGTAAATACAAAAAAACATCAAAAATATGGCATGATGGACAACAATAACAAGATAGGAACAATACACGGTTTTACTAACAAGATATAGAAATGGTTACAAGAACAGAAACTACTACAAGATTACTATAAAAGTAAAGGGATAGTTAGATAGACTTAATGAAGGTATAACCTTAAGAACCCAAGAGCATATTCCACTCTTGGACCCTTAACACTACATACAACATTTTACTATCTCTTACAAAGACATAAGGTCAGAATACACCTCCCAAGAATCATGTTTCAAAGCCATGAGATCAACAAAAGTGATTCCACACTCTTTTCCTAATTTCGATTTTGGTGCCTTAAGGAGAGAGGACTTGTGTTTCTTTGTGTTTCAAGACTTACAACATCATGAATTATCTAAGTCTAAGATCCCTACAATGTTCTATTTATACTAGGTTATAAATAAAATACAAAATGTCCAAAATACCCTTTTAACAGCTAGGCTCCCTTCAAGTGTATTTAGGGGCTGCCTTGTTTTGTTCCAAGGATACTCTTTACACTCCAAGTGTGAGATTAGGGTCGGTTTGGTGTTTTTTTAGTCCTTCACTCACACACTGCAAGCCCCAGGTTCATTACATTCTCATATGCGTCCATCTTTATGGTCGTACTTTTATTATTCTCCCCTCTTTAAAAAGGATTTTGACCTCGAATCCATGCCTTGCAAAATCAAAGAGAGACAAACAAGCATACTTCCTCATGACATGAGGATTAGGATTAGCTAAAATAAACAATAATCATATGCATTCAAAACGGTCAAAACAGCCCATACCAAAAAAAAGAAACCGAGGACTCTTTGAATTCAAGTCTTGGCCAACAACAAGTCTCAACATGCCAAGGTGGTTCATATTTGACATATCACCAAAAGTCCTTAGTGTTAAACATTATGCAGACATCGACAAATTTACTAAGGACTTGGCTATGATAATCACCCAAAAGAAATACTTCCCCACCCTAAGATGGCACCAGGATCAGATGGGAAGAGTGGCCATAGACACGGGTCTAAACAACACACCCATTTCCCATGGTCTTTACAACAACCACATGGCCTACTCTCTACATTGGCATACATATCATTACAAGTAAAGAGAGAGTAAAGATAGGTTACACTCAATTCTACTTCTCCTATGGTGTCCTCAGAAAAGCCACACAAAGTAGAAGAAGAAGTAATTTCCAAGACCACACATTCCTTACCCTTAAGAGTACTCTCATCTTCTAAGAAGAGATTTCCATCATTAGGAGGAATGTTTTCACACCATAGCTGGTTAGCATATAGGCTATAGCTTCCAAGGCAAGCTATACCATCATTTTCACCACTAGGTCTATTATGAGTATTTAAACTATCTTCAAACAAGACATTGTACCTAAAGAGTGAATGATCTAACCCGTGGACAGATTTGGAAATTTCACTATCTAAGAAAAATTATCAAGTTTCAAAGATATGTAAAGCACATGATTAACCCTATGAGCCAATAAAACATTAGAATCATAATAACAACATAAGCTCACGAGTTCACTTCTTTTTTCTTGACAAACATTTTCAAATTCTTCACTCACTTGAGACTCATTAATCACATCACATATAGTGTCAAATGGTGGGCAAGTTTTACACACAAGTTGGTCAACACAATTTTCATATGACGATGTACTTTCATTCAACATAATACCTTCAACACTAGGTGGACACAAATCGATCTTACTAGAAGAGTAGATTCGGTCATCTATAGGATCAACTAATGTATCCACTCGCACAATACGTACATCTTCTACAAGTGGTAAGGAATCAATATACTCACATTTAGGTAAGCTACTAATCACACTTAGTGGCTTATTAGTCATACGTTCATCATCCATATGTACCAAAGTGTAAGAGATAGCTATTTTACCTTGAAGTTCATGAGTATATTCGTCTTTACCTTGGTGTGAAAGTCCTTCACAAGTTTGGGTAGAAACTTTCTTCGGGAAGATATCACCGCAAGGTGTTTAGACCTTGGGTTTTGGATTTTTTGGATAAGTGTGGATACCAATTGGAGTAACCTTTCAACGTGCCATTTCATGTCTTTAATATTGCCAGTTATTCAGTCAAATGTGGTATCGAGATTAGTGGAATCCATAGTACCTAAAAGAAAATACAACAACGACCAACAAAATAAACAATCTTGTTAGCTTAAAAATGCCTCACCATACTCTCAATTTCAATTTTTACCTCACACTTAGTTTCACAAGTGTTAAAAGCTGGATTGTACTTCATGAGTGATTGAGGGAGGAGTCCACCTTGGTCTGGAATAGATTTTCATTCGAGTTGATTCAAAGAAAAATTTATTATGGACTTGAACCAACAAGATACAATGAATTCAAAAAAGAGAAAAAAGAAAAAAAGAAACGTAGACACGAACAACGGATTTAAGAACTAAGAGACAACCTAGTAGAATTTACTAGCTTGTTAGTTACTACTAGGATCAATTAAACAAAACTAAGAGAAAAGAAAATGAAACTAAGAAATCTAAAATTTTGAGCTCAAAAATATTGCATTAACATTAGCAGTGATGATGTGGCAGCCACGTATTGGTTCGGTTTTATCAAGTGGTTATTCTTAAATGTTCAAGTCTTTGCCAAAAGTTAATTTGGATTGGTGGGATTCATTTTAGGAGGAAAAATATGTCTTGGAGTCTTTTCAATTTTCAATTTTCAAGACTTTATTTTTTCTTGAAATTCTCCTTAAACATGGGTCCTTAAATCATGAAAAAGTGGTTGAGAAGTGATGTAAAGTCTTTTGGTGGTTGTGGGTCTTTCAAGACTAAAAAGTAGATACAGCTTTTTCCTTAACCTTTTAGGATCTAGCACTCACTTTATGTTCTAAAAATATATGAATGAAGGTGAAGAACTTCAAGAACAACAACAACCAAACCAATAACAATAACAACAATCTACAAGAACAACAATAATTCCAACGACCAACTCCAATCCACAACAACAAATGACCAAGTCTCTTTAGTGTTGTGTCTTCGATTTTAACAATAGATGAAGGTTGTGAAGAACTACAAGAACAACAACAAAATTCACCAAGAACTAAAAAAAACACTCCTTTCAACAACAACAACCACACACAGAGTATGGTGTTATCTCTGATTGGTGTTGTGTTTCTTCGTGTTTGATACACACCTTGGTGCTATTCATTGGTGTGAGTGTATGTCTCAATACTATCCCTTTACTTTTATGAATTTCATCTTCATATCCCTTTCTTCTAGTTGCTGTTTTTTGTTTCTTTAGGCCTTAATTTTGTTTAATTAGTTGATTCTGGTATCATTTGGTATCAAGAGCCATGTATTAGAGTTGTTCCCACAACTCTAATCCTTTGATCTAAGAAAATTTACATCAAAAAAAGAGTCTAGAGTTAAGAAAATTAAAAAAATAAGTGTTTCATGTTTTTGTACTTGGATAACATTTTAAAACTTAGATCTACATGTTTTTGTGTTATTTTTTTGGTTTCAAGTGCTAGATTCTTTTTCCCTAGAACCTAGGGAGTCTAGATCTACGTTTAGAACTAGATATGGTTCTTTTTGAGCTAGATCCACTATTTTTATGACTTGTTTAAAGCTTTTGATGTGAGATCTCATGGTGGATACCTTGTGTGTGGCGTTTTGTGGTTGATTTATTATTGTTTGTTCTTGTATTGGAAAAGGGAACGTCGATCTAAATGAAAATTTGAATTTGGGGCTCATTAGACTTGTGATCAAACCATGGTCAACTCTTGAATATTCATCTTGTTCATCCACCATCTTCAAATCTTGTTCAAGAAGAATATTGAATTAGCTTGTTTGATCCAAAAAGGGAGAAGAAAGAGAGTGTACTCATTGTTTGTACAGGAATATTCCCTAGCATATTCTAAGTCTTCCAAAAAGAAAGAGGGGACAAGGGGACAAACAACTACAATTGAAACTACACTTGAAGGGATCAATCCATTTGGAATTCATTTGAAGCACCAAAAAGTCTTCAAAGCTTAACTTTCCCTCTAAAACAGAAATTTATAGTCCCTAAAGGAGTGTTTGGCCGAAACAAGAGATACGGGATTAGAAATTTTTGAAAAGTGACGTCCAACCACAAGCTGCCACATCATCACTTTTAAGAACAACCAAATTGACTTCTAAATTAGATTTTTTAGTTTCTAATTATTTATTCTATTTTCTTGTGTGTTAAACTCTATCACTAATTTGTAAGCTAGTAACTATCTACTAGGTTGATAGTTTTGAGTCCGTTTGTTTGTTTCTTCAATTTTTGTGTGCTTTTTTCTCATTTTTAATTCGTAGAAGTTTGTTGATTCAAGTCTGTGCATTGTTTTGTTTGAGTCATATAAAAAAAAATCGATTCTGGCCCAAATCATATTTACCACTCGATTCACTTGCCAAGTATTGCCATGTATTCAACACTTATGAGACCTAGTATGAGGTGAGATCCGAGTGTATGAGTGGTGAGGATTTTTGAACGAACGTGTTTGTTTGTTTTGTAGTTTTTTCTCTTTGTTGTTTTTTCTCGCTTTTGTTAGGTACAATTGATATGGAATATGAGGGTGCCACATCCCAACCCTTGGGTAATGATGTTTTATGAGCCTTGATGGCTTAGATTGATGCCCTTTCCCGATAATTGAGGGGTGATTTTGACATTATAAAAGGATAATTGAGATCTATGAGGGGTGAATTAATATCCATGAGGGTTGACATAATTAGAATTAAAGTGGGGGTTAATAGACTATGTCCACCAAAAACTCCACAAACTCAAATGCCACCTCAAAATCAACAAGTCCAAAGATCCTACACATTACAAAAGTCAGTGCCTCATCTCCACAAGTTAGAATCTGAAGAGAAAGAGGTAAAGACTAAAAATGGAGAGAAACTTAGTGGAGGGATACGAGAACAAGGTGAAGATAATAGGAATAGAGAAGGCGAACTCGAGGATAGAATAGATGAAGTTTGAAGGGAAAAGTCATAATTTATTGTGGGTCTTGTCCACAAGGAATCCTTATTACTCACTAAACTAAATTCTAATATTTTTCCTAGTATTATATCTTCTCGTGTGCTGGTTAAAGACCCTAGAAGTCCCAAGGAGAATCCCAAGAAAGTTCCCTTTAAGCCCTTGGCTGAAAGTCCCGATTATCAGATAAGTGATGAAGAAATGAGCCAAAAGGTAAAACTTGACATAATCCCTTGTAATGTGGATCATGAAGGCTAACATAATGCAAACAAAAGTGAAGAACACACTTCCCATGGTCAACAATGTAACAAAGCTTTATTCTACACTTCTAGAAACTTGAATTGTTTTGATGTGGCTAGTAGTGGCCAAAGTGGTGTAGTTTTGGATTTGCTTAATGAAGAAGTGTATAAATCTTTCTTTTGTGATACTCTTGGTGATTTTAGGTTGCATAAGGACCAAACTCTTGTTGTGAGTATTCAAACACTAGTTGATCCTTTACATGACAAAATCAATTCTTCTCGTAAGAATGATTTGTGTCCGCCTATTGCTAGGACTTAAAACTTTAATAAGGTTCCCTTAACAAGTGACAAAAGTATTCACACACTAGTTGTCAATTGTGAAAAATAAGTGCGCTGCTCTAGTACAAATCAAGGTAAAATTGGTACACTCTACACCCCCTTAAGTTTAAAATGTTGTGATATGTCTATTAGTAGCCAATGTGATGTAAATTTAGGTTTACATAGTGTAGATGTATGTGATTCTTTTCATGTTAGTCCTCTTGTGGTGTTTAATGAAGAATGTGTTCCTAAGAATAACTCACTACTTGAATATGTGAACGATATGTTTGAAATCTATCCAGTAGGTGTTGATGTTTGTAATGTTGATCTAGATAATGAGTATGATCCTTTGAACTTGTGTGATAAAAGTAATGATATGATTTTTGTTCTTAGTGACCATGTGTATGTAAAAGTTGCGAGAAATGCCATGGGTGATTGTGGGTTTTATTCTCTAGTAAAAAGAATGGCTAACCTCGTCTTAGATCCTTGTCTATTTCTACCATTTGATCCTAGTATATTATTGGGGTGGGGGAGGTTGTGTTTCAGATTGCATTCCTTTTTCCTTGATGTTTCTTCTAAACATGTCCTTGTGATGCTTGTAGTAAGTATTTCATGATCATAACAAAGTATTGTGGGTTGTATTTCAAATATGTACCCCCTTTTCTTGAATGATTAGTGAAAGAAATGGCTTCTCTCGGTTTAGACCATAGTATACTATTTCCATTTGATCCCGGTGTACTTATGGGGTGTGGTCGGTGTAATTTTGGTTTATGCTCAATATCTTTTAACGTTGATGCTATTCACTTCTTTGGTATCCTATGTGCTAAGCTTCTCATGTTGAATACCAAGGATATGTGGGTGGATGTTAAGTGTGAACAACCATGGATTGATGATATGAGTGTTGTACTAATACTAAACCTACTACCAATAGGATTGTGTGCTTGTTTTCCTCTCTCTTTGGTTTTGCAAGATCTGAATTTGATTACAAATTCCTTTCAAGATGGAGAGAATAATACAAGCCTAAAGAGCATACGGAATTATCAAAGTTTCAAGATTCGGAATTGACAGATGAGCGAAGGACTTTAGGAGAATTTTTGAAGCCTTGTTCAAGAGAAGCTCGTAGGATAACCTTAAAACTCAAGAGGCACCTAAAATTAAGGTTGTATAAGACATTTTACACACTAAATTCAGACTCAATAGGTACCCCAATTCCCTTATTCATTAAGGGTATTTTTGACATTTGCTATGTAATAGTATAGATAGACAAAATAGCTTCTCTTTTCACTGGACTTTCATGAATTGATTGAGTATTACTCAAGTTGTATTTTTCTTTCCTTAGTGTATGTCTTGGAAAATCCATCTTAGTGTAGGTCTTGAGAAAGACATCGAAACTAGGGATTAATACATTTGATGGATTTCACTTGTGTTGATCAATTGACAAGAAAGGTGTGATTGAGGAGTGTGAATTCCTTTGGTCCACCTAAGAGTGTGGTGCTACCTGTCATTGATGTTGTGTGTCTTGGTTTTTGATACACACATTAGTGCTATTGATTGGAGCAAGTGTAGGTCTCACTACTATCCCTTTACTTTTATGCATTCCATCTTTATCTCCCTTTCTTCTAGTTTCTGTTTTTTGTTTCTTTAGGCCTTAATTTCATTTTAGTAGTTGATTCTTGTATCAACACCTCACCTTTCAAAGATCCCAATTCACCTTTCATTGATGTCATTTCTATTTGAACCATGTCCACCTTTAAGACAAGAGCCTCAAATTCAGCCACGATTGTTCCAAGAATGTTGTTATCGAAGGTTGGGAGTGTGAACCTTCAAGTTCCATGGTCAACTGTACCTAAAAAAACAAGTAAAACCAATAAAATGAAAAAATACGCTAGTTTAAAAATCTTCACCATTGTCACTCTAGACTCTTACCTCACATTTTGTGTCACAAGTTTTGATACTTTGGCATGTACTTGGCAAATGAGTGAGGAATGATTCTACTTTGGCCCAGAATAGATTTTCTTTTGATATGACTCAAAGAAAATTTTCTTATGGACTTGAACCAATAATTTACAATGAATTACAAACGAGAAAAACATACAAACAACGATGACACGAAACAAAGGACTCTAAACTAATTATAAACCTAGTAGGTAGTTACTAGTTTGCTAATTAGTGATAGAATAAACACAAAAGAAATAATAAATTGAAATTTACAAATCTAATTTAGAAGTCAATTTGGTTGTTCATAAAAGTGATGATGTGGAAGCTTGTGATTGGACCTTACTTTTCAAAATTTTCAATTCCCAAATTCTTGTCTCGGCCAAACAACACTTGAGAGAAGAAGAAATTCGGTTTTAGGGGCAAAGTTGAAGGTTTGGAGCCTTTTTGAGTTTCAGTTGGACTCAAAAATTAAATGGTCCCCTCAATTGTACTTTCAATTGTACGTGCTTGTCCTCTTGTCCCCTCTTCCTTTTGGGAAGACATAGAATATGCTAGGTAATATTCTTGTACAAACAATTAGAACACTCTCTTTCTTACCACTTTTTGGATCAAAGAAGCTACTTGAATATTCTTCGTCAACATGATTTGAAAATGATGGATGAACAAGATGAATATTCAAGAGTTGACTATGGTTTGACCACTAGGCAAATGAACTCCAAATTAACTTTTTCTTTTAGATGTAGGTTCCCTTTGCCGAGACAAGTACAACCAAAACAAAATCAGCCCCATAACGTCCAATTATCATAAAACCCATACTGATCTCACCTCCAAATCTTCAAACAAGGAACAACAATGGTGGATCTAGCTCAAACACAACCAAATCTTATTGTAAAGTTAGGTCTAGACTCTTTAAGTACTAGAGAACCAAAATCAAACACTAGAAACTATCAAAACAACGTAAAAATTAGTATATCTAAGTTGTGAAATTCCAATCTACTATCAAACACACAAGACTCAACACTTTTTATGTATTTTTGGACTTTAGACTCTTTTTATGTGGAGATATCTGATGCATGGAATACATGACAAAAGCTACTGATAACCTGAGTTTACATACAGAACATACATATCTGATGCATGAGTACATTGCTGAACTGATTCATGAATGCATGACTTAATATGCAACAGTAATGGATACCAAGGTTATAACTATAACTGGATCATGGAACTGAGTAAATCTAAGGAATACTGTCACCTTAAGCTCAGAATACTAATAAACCTGAGATCACTTACTGAAATTGTATGAACGGGACCATAAGATCATGAATGAGTCTGATACATGATATATGAACTGAACATCATGAACTGAACTAGTTTATTGAATACATATCATATGACTGAGATTTGGAATGAGAGGGTCAAGTTATGAGTACCCATTACTCCCAACTGGATTTGTTACATGAAAAGAAACTTAAATATTTAGGACATAAAAGCCCGAGGGTTATAGTGAATCTTCCTCTAAGGACATTATGACCCTCAAAGAATGCTGAATTGGCTGAGATATTGAGTAAAACTGAGATGATGCATAGGGCACCTACAAATTGATTTGTGACTGAATATCTAGGATCTAAAACTGAGGTATGATATATGAACTAGGATCAATTTGTGACTACTGGTATGCTCTATCTTAGAACAGTTATACTCACGAAACTTCAGATAGTATGAATCGGCAGAAAGATGGGAAACCATACGAACTTATCCACCTGACTACTAAAATAAATTCTTGGTTTTTTGGACTAACTCATACTAAAAAATTATACTCAACTGGAGCATTTCTTGACACTCTTGCTATAAATTTCTACTTACTTTAGGGAGTAAAGAGATCTTGACATAGTCTGAATAAGACATTTGAATGATAATTCACCACAAGGCTAAACTTTTGTAATATGGGTACTAATAGCTATACCTACTGAAGTGTGAGCTATACTGAGTTCTACCACTATGTTCAAGCCTACTCAAATCTCTAAAATGCAATTATCCACTTACACATCAACATAATATTCAAGCCTATCTTCATAACTATAGCCTCGTGTAAAACTAGCATGCAACATCTTTTGTTAACATGAAAAATTTACTCTCTTCTTTCTAAGAAACTGATCATCACTACACCATTAAATAATGAGAGTTCACTGAAGGTTGAAACATGAGGACCTGAAGCATGAATGGATACTATACTGAAGTTGACACTATGCTTAGAATTGAGAAATAGTATATCAACCTCATGGATTTATCAAGAGATCTAGACTGAGGATATACACATCATAAATCTGAATCTAACTGATCATTAGGAGTATAACATAAGTCGTGGAAACTAAGCACACTATAAGGCATGAGTACATGAGTTGTGAGCTACATAACTTGTGTTTGGAGTTTCTATATTCATGGAACATGATTTGTAACACTGAGGAAACTGAAACTCTTTAGACTTGAAACTATCAACGTATATAATTTTTGATAATGTGCACGAATAGGAACTATGATCATAGAGCTGACATGTAAGGAATGAGTAAATTTCATGATAACTGAAGTGCAAAACTTTGTACTGAGGTAAGGATGGGTTGGGCATCAACCTCTCCTAGTGCTTCTCTACATATACTGACATTACTATTAAAATCAAAAAGTCTAACTTGGTTACTTGATCTACCATCTCCCCCTTAGCTTAAAGTCGTTATTCTGATTTTATGAACCACTTAATAAACTCTAAATCAAGCTGAGACCACTTTACTCTAGAGAGTGAGATATGACAATACATATAAAGACTAAACTCATTTTGAAGGACTACTCCTAATAATGTAAGGTCCACTACTAGTACTTCCTTCTAATACATTATTCTTAAATTTCTATTGCCCCAACAATCATCATATAGCAAACTCATTACTGACTAACTTAGAAATCTCAACTTCTCTATCTACTAGATCAATCTAGAAATTCAAACTTAAATCAACTAAAATTGATGTACTACCTCTTCATTCAAGAAACTAAAATGAAACAACTCTATTACTGAAATTAACTGAAGGGATTTTTATAAAATATTGTAACTGAGAAATTCCTATATACTTATCTAGATGAAATAGATATACCTACTGATGTAATCACTAAGAAAAGTTGTGGTAAGATTTCTAGTCTAACTTAAAGTTGACTTCTACGCAAAGATTTACAAAAGACATAGAATCTCCTGGATCTAATAAGGCATGAATATGTAAATAGAAGATCTGTAACATACCAGTGATCGCATCAGGAGAATTTTCCAAATCTTGTCTGGATTAAAGTGCATAAAGTTTTTTTGGGCATTGCCCACTGGTGGCACTGGAAGTAGCATCTTGCTGGTTCGGGTGATTGGACTGAGTTGAAGGATGGTGGTACTGACCCTATTGGCGTAGATCCCTTCCCCTCTAAACCATTATTCTATACACCCGCATCCTCTGGCCTACCATACAATATCCAAAATATATATCTCTGCCAGCTCTACACGTACCTAGGTGATGTCTACCATATTCTTCAAAAAGTAGATGGGTAAAACCACTGCTCACACTACTCTGGGTGTTGGAGCCTGGTATCCCATCTGACTGTCATTTCTAAACTTTGGTATCGGCACACTAGCAGAGGATGAGGTTGGAACTAATGATTTTGGATGAAACTGGAAATAGTTACCGCCTTCTGACTTAGGCTGATTGAAATTAAAACTACCTATTCTAGCTCTCTTGTTCTCTCTTTTTTTCTTAAGCTTTTACTCCTCAATTTTTTGAGCATGGACCATTAGACTAGTATGTCCATCTCCTTAGTCAACATCATAGTTCTGTACTCCTTAACCACACTATCTAATACCCCAGACATGAACTTACTCATTTTGGACCTACTGTCTGCTACTACACGGGGGGCATACTTGGCTAACTGAGTAAGCTTTAGAAAATACTCTTTCACACTCATACTGCCTTGCTTGGGATTGATGAACTCTAATACCATGACTTCTCTCAGGTCTAAGGGTAAGAATTTATCTCGAAAATAAGTAGCAAACTCTTCCCATTATCTCAGCTCTGCATCTGTGCCCTTTTCTACCTTTCACTACTTAAACTACATATGAGCTATATCTTGTAGCTGATAGGTAGCTAACTCAGCACTCTCACTGGAAGTCACTCCTATAATATCTGTGACTTTCTGAACATGATCGACGAACTTCTGTGGATTTTTTAACTTAGATCCTGAGAATAAGGGAGGGTTTATTCGGGTAAAGTCCTGAATACTGTCTGCAGTAGTATTGGCCAATGGCTTGGCCTAATCAACACTTGGCTATTCATTCTAAGCTATTACAAAATTGTCTAGAGTACGGAATGCAACTCTGAATTCTTTATGGGAGACATGCTCATCCAAGGGATCTACCTGAACGGGCTGAGGTGTTGACTGATTTCTAGTTCTTCTTCCATTAGTCTTTTTAGGAGGCATGTTCTATAAATGGAAGGAAAAAAAGGATTAGACTGAGAATTTAACTTGAGCTCATGCTGACTTGCACGATGTAAATACAAAAAGAAGGGAAATTTTTCCTAAAACATCTCATAGCCTCCTATCCATAAGTGATACAAACATAAAGAGTACAAGGTTTACAAGGTCTAGTAGAAGGTTCAAGCTTCGGATTGTCAGAGAATTAAGTATCGAATTTTCAAGTGCTTCTAGACTTTTTGAACCATTACAAAGCCTTTTCCAAATTGAAGAGAGAAGGAGGTATTTCTACATCACATAGACTCCTCAACTAAGGAAATTGTGGTCTTTTAAGACCTCCCTTTAACACTCTAAAAGATCACCCTTCATTAAGGGTATTTTAGTCATTGTCATGTAATAGTATAAATAGACCTTTTTACTTCGATTTTCATTAGACTTTGATGAATTGAAAAAGAGTATTAATCTTACTATAGTCTTATCGTTTGATTGTACTTTTATCCTTCTCCTTAAGAGAGAAAAACAAAACTTTGAACCTTGAATGCAGTTGAAATTGGTTTTCACTTGTATTGGTTTAATTGGCATGAAAGGTGTGTTTGAGAAAGTGCGAGTCCTTTGGGTCACCTAAGTGAGTGGTTTGAACATTCATTTGTGAGTTTTTATTGGTGATTTGATATATCTCCTTTTTTTAATCATCTAGTGGAAGTAAGGGTTACTCTACTATCTTTACATTTATGCAACTCGTCTCCTTCATCTCCTTTCTAAGTGTTGTTTTGTCTTTGTGTGCTTGCTGATTTTTAGCTTCTATTGTCAATTTTATGTTTTAGCCTTCCTTTAGGCTATCATTTGGTATCAAATCCTTGTATAGGGTTGTTCCAACATCCCTAAATCTTGGTTTTAGTTTTCTTATTAAGAAAATCTCATAATAAAAGATCCAAATCAAAAAACCTTTAAAAAAAAAGGGTGTCTAGTGTTTTC
This sequence comes from Capsicum baccatum var. pendulum, assembly GCA_030864225.1. Lineage (NCBI taxonomy): Eukaryota > Viridiplantae > Streptophyta > Magnoliopsida > Solanales > Solanaceae > Capsicum > Capsicum baccatum. The sequence continues at coordinate 155,409,991 of CM061558.1, forward strand.
TTATGGTAGATCTGAAATTTAATCCCTAGATCTACATATTTTACTTTGTTTTTGGAGTTTCTTGTGTTATATTCTTGTTCTCTAACACCTAGGAAGTCTAGATCTATACTTGGAAAAAGATTTGGTTGAGTTTGAGCTAAGAACCTTCATGGATATGGTGTTTTTTTGAAGCTTTTAAGCTAGATCAGAAATTGGGCTTGTGATTTGGATGAGTTTTGTGGCTGATCTTTACATATTGGAGCTCAAGTTGGCCTAAGGAACCTAGATCTACAAAAAACATCCATCGTTGGATTTCATTTGGTTAGAGGTCAAACTTTGGCCAACTCTTAAATAATAATCTTGTTCTTCTGTGTTCAAGTCTTGCTAAGAAAGAATATTCAAAGACTGTGTTTGATCTAAAAAAAGTAGAAAAAAGAGAGTGTACTTGGTGTTTGAGAAATAATTTTCCTTATCATATTCATTGTCATTGAAAAGAAAGAAGAGACAAAGGGAATAATCAAGTATAACTGAAAGTACAAGGGGGGACCAATCTATTTTGAATTCATTTAAAGCTCCAAAAGGGCTCCAAACCTTCAATTTGTCCCTCCCAAATGAAAATTCTTCTTCTCCAAGGGTGTTCTAGGACGAGACTTGAAAATTTTTGGTGAAAATTTTGAAAACTCAACGTCCAATTATTGAATACCACATTTTCATAGCTCAACGGCCAAATTAAGTTCTTAGTTAGATTTTCTAGTTTCTAATTGTTTTTTTTTATAGTTTCAATTTTTTTTATTCTATCACTAATTATCAAACTATTAAGTACCTGCTAGGTTGATAATTAGTTTAGAGTCTGTTTGTTTCATGTCTATGATTTTTCTATGCTTTTCTTATTTTTAAGTCGTAGTAGTGTTTTGTTCAAGTCCATGCATCATTTTATTTGAGTCTTATAAAAAAAATCAATTCTGGACCAAGGCATATTTACCACATAACTCACTTACCAAGTATTTCCATGTATTCAACACTTATGAGACTAAGTGTGAGGTGTGATCCGAGTGTGAATGTGTGAGGTTATTTGAACTAACTTATTTGTTCATTTTGTAGGTTTTTGCCTTGGCTGTTTTTTGCTCTTTTTTAGGTACCTTTACAATGGAAGGAACAACATCATCCACTCCGGATAGTTATAGTATTTATACTAACTCAGATCCTTTTGAAAATTTTGATCGGCACCTTGAAAGTATACACCAATTGATGATTGAAGCATGCCATTTAAACGAATCACCACTAACCAATATACTAGCATTTTGCCTAGTATCAATTCTCCTTGTGTGCAAGTTCAAGATATTATGCTTCCACCGGAGGTTTCAAGGAGAGTTCCACAAGAAAACATGGTTGTTGATCAAATGGATCTCTTGGCTAAGAATTCCAACTTTGGGAAAAATGACAAAGAAGTGATGTAAGGAAGAATTCTTGACAAACTCCCTTGTAATAAGAGATTCCTAAAGGAACAAATGGGCTGCCATGATCAAAACCTAGGTGAAGGCCATACCTCATGTGAGCTAAAAGCTAACAATGCTATCTCCTACACTTCTATAAACTTAGAATACCGTGATGTGGCTAGTAGTATCCAAATGGATGTAGTTGATGGCTTGCTTGTAGGAGAATTACATGAGTCTTCCCTTTGTAATACTCTTGGTATTTTTAGATTGCATGAAGACCAAATGCTTGATGTTAGTTTGCAAGCACTAGTTGATCATAAAGATGACAAAATTGATTCTTTTTGTAAGAATGATTTGTATCTATATAGTGCTAGCACTTATAACTTGAATAAGGTTCCATTACCAAGTTATAAGAGTATTCACACACTAGTTGAACCTTGTGAAAATCAAGGTAAGTCTACATTGGAATGTGAGTTGCCAACAACTACTGAGAATGTGAATGATGATCAACCTACTCATGAATGTAGTCCACTGCTTAAGCATATGTGTGGTGTATTTGATAAGTCTCAAGTTAGTAATGATATTGATGGAGTTGATCATGTGTATGGAGAGATTGTGGATAATGAAATGTATGTAGTTAAGGGAGGCCTACTAAGTCATAGTCCTTATCCTTGTGTGCTAGTCATCCCTTAAGAACAAATACTTTAGGTGAGTGTGATACTCTAATAAATAGAATGAGTAGCTTCAGATTAGTCCCTTGGCCACTACACCTATTTGATCTCGGTGTACTAGTGAGGTGGGGAAGGGACTGTTTTGTCTTGTGCTTAGTTTCCTTCTTGTTTACCTTAGCCATATCCTTTATGATACATATACAAATTGTTTCACAGACAAAACAAGGGATTTCTTCTTGTATGTAAAATATTTACCCCCTTAGCATGATAATCTAGTGCAAGGGATGCTTAACTACAGCCTAGACCCTTGTTTACTATTTCCCTTTGACCCCGGAATACTCTTGAGAGGTAAAAGTTATAGTTTTGGGTTATGTTCACTTATTTTTTATATTGATGCTATTCATTTCGTTGGTATCCTTTCTGCTAAGCTTTTTTTGTTAAATACCAAGGATATGTGGGTGTATTTTAAGAGTGAGCACAATGGGTTGATGATATGAGTGTGGTACTAATACTAACCCTCCTACCAAGAGGATTGTGTGCAAGGTTTGCTATCTCTTTGGTTTTGCAATATCTAAATTTGAGTATAAATTCATTTCAAGATGGAGAGGATGATACAGCATAAAGAGCACAACATTTACAAGGTCTTGTATAAGGTTCAAGCTTCGAATTGTCAAAGGATCATGTCTCGGATTTTCAAGTGCTTGAAGACCTTTTGGAACCATCACAAAAACTTGTCCAAATTGAAGAGAGAAGGAGGGATTTGTACATTAGGTAGGCGCCTCAACTAAGGGCATTGTGGTCTTTTAAGATCTCCCTTAAACACTCTAAAAGATCACCCTTCATTAAGGGTATTTTGTTCATTGTTATGTAATAGTATAAATAGACCTTTTTGCTTCTATTTTCATTAAACTTTAATGAATTGAACAAAATTATTACTCTTAGTGAAGTCTTAGTGTTAGATTGTAATCTTCTCCTTCTCCTTAAGAGAGAAAAATAGATATTTGAACCTTGAATGCAATTGTAATTGGTTTTCACTTGTATTGGGTTATTTGGCAAGTAAATTGTTCTTGAGGAAGTATGAGTCCTTTGGGTCACCTAAGAGAGTGGTTTGAACTTTCATTTGTGAGGTGTGATTGGAGATTTGATATATTTCCGTTTGTTAATCATCTAGTGGAAGTAAGGGTCACTCTACTATCTTTAGATTCATGCAATTCTTCTCCTTCATCTCCTTTCTAAGTGTTGTTTTCTCTTTGTGTGCTGATTTATTTTTAGCTTCTATTGTCAATTTCGTGTTTTAGCCTTCCTTTAGGCTATCAATAGTGTGGCGCGCTACACACCCATGCACAAGACTCTACTAGATGCAACTTTTAGTCTCCCTAGGACTCTGTTGAACCTTAAGCTCTGATACCAAGTTTGTAACGCCCTGAGAGAACACTCTGTGATTGCTAAAACAATGTTATAACCGAAATTCAAGACTAAAGAAGCAAAAATCAGCAACTACAGAAAGAGGAGATGAATTAAAAATAATAAAAAAATTTCATTAAATGAAATATAGTAATAAAACATACACCAACTCTAGTTATTAGTACCGAAGTGTATATTAAACACTTAAACACAGATCACCATTGATGGATAACACTTCATTCTTAGGTGGACACAAAGGGATCAACTCCTCAAGCACCTAAACTTTCTTGCCAAAATCTCAACAAGGGTGATTCCACAGTCAATGATGACCCTAGTTTCAATGTCTTTTCCAAGACGTACAACACTACAATGGATTTTCCAAGCCCTACACTAAGGAAAGAAAATACAATATGAGGTTCACTAAATCAATTCTTCAAAACTAATGAAAAATGAAAGCTAAAGATCTATTTATACTATTACAAGAAAATATCTAAAATACCCTTAATGAAGGGTGCTCCATTGGAGTGTAAAAAAGGGAGTCTAAAAAGACCATAATATCCCTAAGTTGATATGCTTTTGGTGTGTATTCAAGGCTGCCTTTGAGTGTATTCAAATCTATTCTACATGTTTTAGGAAATACACTCCATTCATTTAGGCATCAAGCTCTCATAAGGTCCCATTCGCATGAACAAGGATTGAAAAGGCTCTAAAAGGTCTTCAATCTAAAACTTGAACTTTTGACAATACCTTGTGCTCTTTTGTTCTCTTCATGCTTGTATCATCCTCTCCATCTTAAAATGAATTTGTCGTCAAATTCACATCTAGCAACACCAAAGAGAGAAGAAAACAAGCACACAATCCTCATGGTAAAAGGGTTAGCGTTAGTACCACAAGCTATGTAATCATGCAAAGGGGGTACAACTAAAAGAGTACACCCTTACCATGAGAATTGTGTACTAATGCTAACCCTCTTATCATGAGGATTGCGTGCTTGTATTCTTCTCTCTTTTGTGTTGCTAGATGTGAATTTGAGGACAAATTACTTTTAAGATGGAGATGATGATACAAGCATGAATAGAACAAAAGAGTACAAGGTATTTTCAAAGGTCCAAGTTTCGGATTGAAGACCTTTTAAAGCCTTTCCAAGCCTTGTTCATGCAAATGGGAGCTTATGAGAGCATCATGCCTTCAACCAAGGGAGTGTATTTGCTAAAACGTGAAGAAGAACTTTGAATACACTCCAAGGCAGCCTTAAATACACTCCAAACGCGCCTCAAATTATGGATATTATGGTCTTTTAAGACTCCTTTTTTTACACTCCAAAGGAGCACCCTTGATTAAGGGTATTTTAGACATTTTCTTGTACTAGTATAAATAGATCTTTAGCATCCATTTTTCATTAGTTTTGAAGAATTGATTGAGTGAAACTCAAATTGTATTTTCTTTCTTTAGTGTAGGGCTTGGAAAATCCATTGTAGTGTAGGTTTTGGAAAAGACATTAAAACTATGGTCATCATTGAGTATGGAATCACTCTTATTGACATTTTGGAAAGAAAGGTTGGGTGCTTGAGGAGTTGATCCCTTTGTGTCAACCAAAGAATAAAGTGTTATCCATCAATGGTAAGGTGTGTTTAAGTGTTTAATATACACTTAGGTGCTAATGATTAGAGTTGGTGTATGTTTCATTACTATTTTTCATTTAATGAAATTTTCTTCTTGTTTCTACTTCATCTCCCCTTTATTTAGTTGATGATTTTTGCTTATTTAGTCTTGAATTTCAGTTATAGCTTTGTTTTAGCTATCACAGGGTGTGCTCTTGGGGAATTACAAGATTGATATCAAAGCCTATGATTCAACAGAGTCGTATGGAGTCTGAAAGCTGCATCTAGTAGAGTCTTGTGTTTGGGTGTGTAGAGTGCCACACTTATGGACAAGAGGTTATGAGATGTTTTAGCAAAAATTTCCCTTCTTCCAGTAATTACATTGTGCGAGTGAGAATGAGATCAAGATAAATTCTCAGTGTAATCCTTTTTATCCTTCCAGTTACAGAACATACCTCCTAAAAAGACTAATGGAAGAAGAACTGAAAATCAGTAATCACCTCAGCCCGTTCAGGCAGATCCCTTGGATGAGCATGTCTTCTATGCAGAATTCAGAGCAGCATTCACTACTCTAGCTAATTTTGTACCAGCTCAAAAAGAATGGCTATCTGATGTTCAGTCCAACCCATTGGCCAATACTACTGCATCTAGGATTTGGGACTTCACCCGAATAAACCCTCCCATATTCTCAGGATCTAAGTCAGAAGAGGATCAACAGGAGTTCCTGGATCAAGTTCAGAAAGCCACAAATATTATGAGAGTAACTTCTATTGAGCGTGTTGATATAGATTCCTATCATCTGCAAGATATAGCTCATACATGGTTTAAGTAGTGGAAGGTAGACAAGGGCAAAAATGCAGAGCCCAGAGAATGGGAAGAGTTTGCTACTACTTTTCTAGATAGATTCTTTCCCTTAGAGCTGAGAGAATCCAAGGTGTCATAGTTCATCAATCTCAGGCAAGGCAGTATGAGTGTGAAAGATTATTCCCTTAAGTTTACTAAGTTAGCCAAGTATGCTCTACATATAGTAGCAGACAGTAGGTCCAGAATAAGAAAGTTTGTGTCTGGGGTATCAGATAGTGTGGTCAAGGAGTGTATAACTGTGATGTTTATTAAGGAGATGGACACATCCAGGATTATGGTCCATGCTCAATGAATTGAGGAGCAGAATCTTAAGAAGGAGAGAGATAATAAGAGAGCTAGAATATGCATTTTCAATTTCAATCAGCCTAAGTTAGAGAATGGTAACCGTTTGCCGTTTCATCCAAAATGTTTAGTTCTAGATCCATCCTCAACTAGTGCACTAGTTCTAAAGTTAAGGAATAACAGTCGAGATAGGACGCTAGGCTCCAAAACCTAGGGTAATGTGAGGAGTGGTTGTACCCATCCACTTTTTGAAGAATATGGTAAACATCACCTTGGTATGTATAGAGTTGGTAGGGATGTATGTTTTGGATATGGTATTCCAGGCCACAGGATGCGGGATTGTAGAGTAATAGCTCAAAATGGAAGAGATTTGCACCAACAGGGTCAGAACTACCGTCCTTTAGCTCAGTCCAATCGCTCAAACTAGCAGGGTGCCACTTCCAGTACCTCCAGTGGGCAACGCCCAAATAAAATTTATGCACTTTAGTCCAAATAATATTAGGAAAGTTCTCCTGATGCAGTCACTGGTATGTTACAGATCTTCTATTTACATATTCATTCCTTATAAGATCCAGGAGCTTCTATGTATTTTGTAACTCCTTGGATAACAATCAATTTTAAGTGTGACTAGAAATCTTAATAGATTCTTCCTTAGTTCTTACCTCAGTAGGTAAATCTATTCCACCCAGAAAAGTATATAGGAATTAATTGATTACAGTATTTTAGGAAAATCTATTCAGTTAATTTCAATAATAGAGTTATTCCATTTAAGTTTCTTGATAAAACAATCCTTGAAAGTAAGTACTAGCAGTGGACCTTACATTATTAGGAGAAGTCCTTAAGAATGAGTTTAGTATTTATGAGCATTGTCATATCTCAGACTCTAGAGTAAAGTGGTCTTAGCTCGATTTAGAGTTTATTTAGGGGTTGATAGACTTAGAATAACGGCTTTAAGCTTAGGGGGAGATGGTAGAATAAGAAACCAAGTCAGACTTTCAGATTTTAGTAGTAATGTTAGTATATGTAGAGAAGCAGTAGGAGAGGTTGATTCCCAATCCATCCTTAACTCAGTACAAAGTTTTTCACTTCAACTATCTTGATATAAACTCATGCCTTACATGTTATCTCTATGATCATAGTTTCTATTTGTGCACATTATCAAAAATTATCTACGTTTATAGTTTCTAGTATAAGGAGTTCCAGTTTCCTCAGTATTATGAATCATTTTCCATGTATATAGAAAATCCAAACTCAGGTCATGCTGATCATGACTCATGTACTCATGCCTTACAATGTGCTCAGTTTCCACCACTTATGCTATAATCCTAATAATCAGTTAAATTCAGATTTATGTCATGTGTATCCCTATTCTAGATCTCTTGATAAGTTCATGAGGTTGAGATTCTATTCCTCAGGCCTCAGTTAAGTGTCAAGTTCAGTATTGCATCTATTCATGCATCAGGTCCTCATATTTTAACATTCAGTGAACTCTCCTTATTAAATGGTGTAGTGATGAGCAGTTACTTAGAAGAAAGAGACTAAATGTTTCATGTTAAGAAAAGATGTTGCATGTTAGTTTTACATGAGGCTGTAGTTATGAAGATAGGCTTGAATGTCATGTTGATGTGTAAGTGCCTAAATGCATTTAGAGATCTGAGTAGGCTTGAACATAGTGGGAAAATTCAGTCCAGCTCAGACCTTAGTAGGTAGAGTTATTAGTGCCCATATTACAAAATTTTAGCCTTGTGGTGAATTCTCATTCAAATGTCTAATTCATACCATGTAAAGATCTCCTAGCTCCCTAAAGTCATTACAAATTTATAGAAAGAGTGTCAAGAAATGCTCCAGTTGAGTATAAGTTTTCAGTATGAGTTAGTCCGTAAATCTAAGAATTCAGTTTAGTAGTCAGGTGGATAAGTGCATATGGTTTATCTTTCTGCCCAGTCGTACAATTCGATATTTCGTGAGTATGACTGTTTCAAGATAGAGCATCCTAGTAGTTATGAATTAAGCCCAGTTCGAGTATCATGCCTCAGTTTTAGATCCTAGATATTCAGTCACGAATCAATTCATAGGTTCCTTATTCATCGTCTCAGTTTTCCTTTGTATCTCATCCAAGTCAACATTCTTCGAGGGACATAATGTCCCAAGTGGGTGATGCACTAAAACCCCTGGGCTTTAATGTCCTAAATCTTTTAGTTGATCTTCAGATAACAAATCCAGTTTGGAGTAATGGGTACTCATAAGTTGACCCTCTCATTCAAAATCTCAGCCATATGATATATATTCAATAAATTAGTTCAGTTCATGATATTCAGCTCATATATCATGTATCAGACTCAGTCATAATCTCATGTTCATGTTCATACACATTTAATAAGTGATATGAGGTTCATTAGTATTCACAGCTTAAGGTGATAGCCTTCCTTAGATTTACTCAGTTCCATGATCCAGTTACAGTTATAAACATGGTATCCATTACCGTTGCATATTAAGTCATGCATTCATGAATCAGTTCATCCATGTACTCATGCATCAGATATGCATGTTCTGTATGAAAACTCATCTTATCAGTAGCTTTAGTCATGTATTCCATGCATCAAATATCTCTACAAAAAAAGAGTCTAAAGTCCAAAAATACAAAAAAAGTGTTGAGTCTTATGTGTTTGACAGTAGATCGGAATTTCACAACTTAGATATACTAATTTTTACTTAGTTTTGATAGTTTCTAGTGTTAGATTCTTGTTCTCTATCACCTAAAGAGTTTAGATCTAACTTTAAAACAAGATTTGGCTGTGTTTGAGCTAGATCCACCATTGTTATGCCTTGTTTGAAGCTTATGGAGGTGAGATCCGTGTGGGTTTTATGATAATTGGACGTTTTGTGGCTGATTTTGTTTTGGTTGTGTTTGTCTTGGAAAAGGGAACCTAGATCTAAAGAAAAATTGAATTTGGGGTTCATTTGCCTAGTTTTCAAACCTTGGTCGACTTTTGAATAATCATCTTATTCATCCATCATCTTTAAATCATGTTGAAGAAGAATATTAAAGTAGCTTGTTTGATTCAAAAAGAGGGAAGAAAAAGAGTGTACGAATTGTTTGTACATGAATATTCCCTAGCATATTCTAAGTCTTTAGAAAAGGAAGAGTGGACAAGGGGACAAGCAAGTTTAATTGAAAGTACACTTGAGGGGACCAATTGAGTTTTGAATCCATTTGAAGCTCAAAAAGTCTCCAAACCTTCAACTTTCCCCCTAAAACTGAATTTCTTCTTCAGTTAAGTGTTCTTTGGCCAAGACAAGAATTTGGGAATTGAAAATTTTGAAAAGTGACGTCCAATCACAAGCTACCACATCATCACTTATATGAACAACCAAATTGAGTTCTAAATTAGATTTGTAAATTTCAATTTATTGTTTCTAGTTTCTTTTGTGTTGATTCTATCACTAATTAGCAATCTAGTAACTACCTACTAGGTTAATAATTAGTTTATAGTCCTTTGTTTCGTGTCATTGTTGTTTGTGTGCTTTTTTTGTTTGTAATTCATTGTAAATTATTGGTTCAAGTCCATAAGCAAATTTTCTTTGAGTCATATCAAACAAAAATCTATTCTTGGCCAAGGTAGAATCATTCCTCAATGATTTTCCAAGTACATGACAAAGTACAAACACTTGTGAGACCACGTGTGAGGTAAGAATCTAGAGTGATAGTGGTGAGGCTTTTTAAACTAACATGTTTGTTCGTTGTGCAGTTTTTACTTGTTCCTTTAGGTACACTTGAACATGGAACCCGAAGGTTCACACTCCCAAAACTTGGATAATAGTATTCTTGGAACAATCGTGGCCAGATTTGAGGATCTTAGCTGAAAGGTGGACATGGTGCAAACCAAAAATGACATAAATGAAAAGTTAATTAGGATCTTTGAAAGGTGAGGTTTTGATACAAGAATCAACTACTAAAATGAAATTAAGGCTTAAAGAAAAAAAAAAGAGCAACTACAAGAAAGGGAGATGAAGGTGAAATGCATATAAGTAAAGGGATAGTAGTGAGACATACACTCACACCAATGAATAGCACCAAGGTGTGTATTAAACACTATGACAAGAAACACCAATGAGAGATAACACTACACTCTTAGGTGGACCAAAGGAATTCACACTCCTCAATCACACCTTTCTTTCCAATTAATCAACACAAGTGTAACCCATCAAATGTATTAATTGCTAGTTTTGATGTCTATCCCAAGACCTACACTAAGATGGATTTTGCAAGCTCTACACTATGGAAATAAAAATACAACTTGATTAATACTCAATCAATTCATCAAAGTCCCATGAAAAGAGAAGTTAATTTGTTTATTTATACTATTACATAGTAAATGTCAAAAATACCCTTAATAAATAAGGGAATTGGGGTTCCTATTGAGTGTGAATTTAGTGTGTAAAATGACTTCTATACCCTTCACTTGAGGCGCCTCTTGAGTGTAAAGGTTCTCCTCCTAGCTTCTCTTGAAAAAGGCTTCAAAAATGCTCTAAAAGGCCTTTAATGACTTGTCAATTCCGAAGCTTGAACCTTTGATAATGCCTTGTGCTCTTTAGGCTTGTATCATCCTCTCCATTTTGAAAGGAATTTGTCCTCATATTCAGATCTTTCAAAACCAATGATAGAGCAAAACAAGCACACAATCCTCTTGTTAGGAGGGTTAGAATTAGTACCACACTCATATGATCAATCCGTGGTTGTTCACACTTAACATACACCCACATATCCTTGGTATTAAACATGGGAAGCTTAGTATAAAGGATACCAAAGAAATGAATTCCACCAACGTTAAAAGATAATGAGAATGAACCAAAAATACACCTCCCATACCCCACAAGTGCACTGGGTTCAAATATAAATAGTAGACTAGGGTCTAAACTGAGAGGAGACATTCCTTTCACTAGTCTATCAAGCCAAGGGTGTACATATCTGAAATACAACAAATAATCCTTTTTTATGGTCATGAAATAATTACTACAAGCATCACAAAGGACATGGATAAGGGAGACATCAAGGAAAAAGGAATGCAATCTGAAACACAACCTTCTCCACCCCAATAATATATCGGGATCAAATAGAAAAAATAGACAAGGATCTAAGCCGAGGTTAGCCATTCCTTTTACTAGAGAATCCAACCCATAATCACCCAAGGAATTTCTCACAACTTTGATATACACATGGTCACTAAGAACAAGACTACTATCATGACTTTCATCACACAAGTTCAAAGGACCACACTCATTATCTAGATCAACATTAAAAACATCAACACCCACTGGATAGATTTTAAGAATATCGTTCACATGTTTAAGTAGTGAGTTATTCTTAGGAGAACATTAACCATTATACACAACAAGAGAACTACCAAGAAAATAAGCACATACTTATATACTATGTAAACCTAAATTCACATTACCTTGGCTACTAATAGCCACATCACAACATTTTAAACTTAAGGGAGTGTAGAATGTACCAATTTCACCTTGATTTGTACTAGAGAAGCCCACTTGTTTTTCACAATATCCATCTAGTATGTGAATACTCTTTTTAATTGGTAAGGGAACCTTATTCAAGTTATAAGTGCTAGCACTAGGTGGACCCAAATCATTATTACGAAAAGAATTGATTTTGTCATCTAAAGGATCAACTAGTGTTTGCATACTCACAACAAGTGCTTGGTAATTATACAACCTAAAATCACCAAGAGTATCACAAAAGGAAGATTCATACACTTATTTACTAAGAAAATCAAAAACTACACTACCTTGGCCACTACTAGCCACATCACAACAATTCAAGTTTCTATAAGTGTAGAAGATAGCATTGTTACATTGTAGATCATGGGAAGTGTGTTCTTCACTTGCGTTTGCATTATGTCAGCCTTCATGCTACACATTACAAGGGATTATGTAAAGGTTTCTCTTTGGTCTCACTTCTTCATCACTTATCCCATAATTGGGACTTTCTACCAAGGGCGTAAAGGGAACTTCCTTGGGCTTCTCCTTGGGACTTCTAGCATCTTGAACCTGCAAATGAGAAGATAAAATACTAGGAAAAATACTAGTTATTTTGTTAGTGAGTAATAGGGATTCTTTGTGGACAAGACCCACAATCAATTGCAACTTTTTCCTACCAACTTCATCTATTCTACCCTCGGGTTCCCCTTCTCCTTTTCTTTTTTCATCACCTTCTTCTTGAATCCCACCACTAAGTTTGTCTCTATTTTGAGGCTTGACCTTATTCTCATTAGATTATAACTTGTGGATAGGAGGCATTGGATTTTGTGAAGTTTAGGATCTTTGGACTTGTGGATTTTGAGTTGGCATTTGAGTTGTAAAGGTTTTGGTGGATATAGTCTATCAACCCCTGCGTTAATTCTAATCATGTCACCCTCATGGATCTTACGTCACCCCTCATAGATCTCAAGTATCCTTTTATAATGTTAAAATCACCCCTCAATTCTAGGGAAAGGGAATCAATTTTAGCCATCAAGACTCCCAAAACATCATTACCCAATGGTTGGAATGTGGTACCCTCGGATTCCATCTCAATTGTACCTCAAAAAAGCAAAAAAAACCAACAAAACAATCAAACATGTTAGTTCAAAAATCCTCACCACTCTCACACACGAATCTCACCTCACACTTGGTCTAACAAGTGTTGAATATTTGGCAATTGAATTAAGTGGTTAATATGCTTTGGCTCGGAATCGATTTTTGTTTGATATGACTCAAATTAAATGATTCACAGACTTGAACCAGCAAACTTCTATGAATCAAAAATGAGAAAAAAGCACACAAAAATCAAAGACACAAACAAACGGACTCAAAACTAATTATCAACCTAGTAGGTAGTTACTATCTTACAAATTAGTGATGGATTTTAACACACAAGAAACTAGAATCAAAAATTAGAAACTAAGAAATCTAATTTAGAACTCAATTTAGTTGTTCTTAAAAGTGATGACATGGCAGCTTGTGGTTAGATGTCACTTTTCAAAAATTTCTAATCCCAAATCTCTTGTTTCGGCCAAACACTCCTTTAGAGAAGATAAATTTAGGTTTTCAAGGGAAAATGAAGGTTTGAACCTCTTTGGAGCTTCAAATGAATTCAAAATGGATTGATCCCCTCAGGTGTACATTCAATTGTACTTGTTTGTCCCCTTGTCCCCTCTTCCTTTTTAGAAGACTTAGAATATGCTAGGGAATATTCTTGTACAAACACTTAGTACACTCTCTTTATTCTTCCTTTATGGATCAAACAAGCTACTTTAATATTCTTCTTGAACAAGATTTGAAGATGGTGGATGGACAGGATGAATATTCAAGAGTTGACCACGGTTTGGCTACTAGGCAAATGAACACCAAATTCAATATTTCTTTTAGATCTTGGTTCATTTTGCCAATATAAGCACAAACAACAATAAATCAGCCACAAAAAGCCACACACAAGGCATTCACCAAGGGATCCCACCTCAAAAGATTCAAACAAGTCACAACAATGGTGGATCTTGCTAAAAAACATCCAAATCTTGTTCTAAATGTAGATCTAGACTCCTTACGTGCTAGGGAACAAGAATCTGGAACTTAAACCAAAACAAAAAACACAAAAACATGTAGATCTAAGATTTAAAATGCTATCCAAGTACAAAAACGTGAAACACCTATTTTTTTTCTTGACTCTAGACTTTTTTTTGTGGAGATTTTCTTAGATCGAAGGCTTAGAGTTTTTGGAACAACTCTAATACATTACTCTTGATACCAAATGATAAAAGAATCGAATGCTAAAATGAAATTAAGGCCTAAAGAAACAAAAAAAAGCAACTAGAAGAAAGGGAGATGAAGATGAAATGGATAAAAGTAAAGGGATAGTAGTGAGACATACACTCACACCAATTAATAGCACCAAGATGTGTATCAAACACAAAGACACAAAATACCAAAGAGAGATAACGCCAAACTCATAGGTAGACCAAAGGAATTAACACTCCTCAATCACACCTTTCTTGCCAATTGATCAACACAAGTGAAATCCATCAAATGTATTACTCCCTAGTTTTGATGTCTTTTTCAATACCTACAGTAAGATGAATTTTCCAAGACCTACACTAAGGAAATAAAAATACAACTTGAGTAATACTCAATCAATTCATCAAATTCCCATGAAAAGAGAAGCAAATTTGTCTATTTACACTATTACATAGTAAATGTCAATAATAACCTTAATGAACCATGGAATTGGGGTGTCTCTTGATTATGACTTTAATGTGTAAAATGTCTTCTATATCCTTTACTTGGGACGTCTTTTGAGTGTAAAGGTTCTCCTCCTAGATTCTCTTTTACAAGGCTTCAAAAATTCTCCAAAATGCCTTTAATCAGTTGTCAATTCTGAAGTTTGAACCTCTGATAATGCCCTGTACTCTTTTGTGCTCTTTAGGGTTGTATCAGGTGTCCACTATGAGTAGAAGGATTGATTGTGTTACGATTCGAGGGAACTCATGACCTTCTACTCCTAATCCTTATCATGTGTTTTCTAGTGTTCAAGATAACCACTCATCCATGACTATCATCCCCGAGACCCTCCACCAAATGCTTTACCTCCACTACCCCCACAAAGCCAATACTAAACTACCCAAACCCAAAATGTCAAAATACTATTGCATCCTCAAATTAACCAAGTCCAACAAGAAGGGCTTGGAACCCGAAGTCCACCATCAAACGGAACCTTCAAGTGCAAAATCAAAGACCTTATCCTATATAAATCCAAACTCCTCAAAACCAAATATCAAATAACCAAAGACCTTACCCTTCTCCCCAAAGACCCAAACCTCAAAACTACCTTATTGCCATTGAAGACTATGATAAATGGAAGCAAGAAGGTTATGATATTCCAAATTATGACTATTAGTTTGAGGAATAAATAACGATAAGACATGATCAAAGAGGGCATTATGGAAGAAACCGAGGGCAAAAAGAAAGGCAAGGAAATCGTGAGGTGGGCATTAATTTAATGAAGGTTGGTATTCCAATTTTCAAAGCTGAGAGTGATCCAGAAATTTATCTTTTTGGGAATCTTCTTGTGAAAAGCTTTTACAAGTGAATGACTTTTTCAAAGAGAAGAAAAGTTTCTATTCTGTTGCTTACTTTGAAGGATATGCCAACACTTTGTGGGATTACACAAAGTGGTTTGGTAATGTGTTGATTAGTGACCAACCACTCCACTGGGAGATTTTGAAGAGATTAATAAAAGAGAGAGATATGTACCGGAGTATTATAGACATGAGCTCCTTGCCAATCCTTACAACTTAAGGCAAGGTAGAAAGAGTTTCATGGAATATTATGATGAATTCCAATAACTTGTTTTGAAGATTGACCATAGAGGTGAACAAGTGCTTCATGATGTTATTCACTTCAAGGTTGGATTGAACAAGGACATATTCTTTCATTTGACTCTTCATAAGTTTGAAACCATTGATGGTATCTTTCCAGTGGCCATGGACATTGAAAAAGAGAACAAATATAAGTCAACCTACAAGCTCAAAAGACAATAAGCCTCAGTTTGAACAAGAAACAAGAGGTAACTCAATTTTTTTCTAGTTGGAACAAGGACTAATTCCCTTCATCTCAAGCTCCATAAACCATGACCAAGGTTTCCTAATACCACCCTCCAAGAAATGAAGGTAAATCTACTTCTATTTTTTATTCTAAAGGTCTACAATGCTTCAAATGTCAAGGTTGGGGTCATAGGATAAGTAAGTGCCGTACCTGATGTAATGTGATTCTAAGATAGAGGAAGTTATACTATATTGGAGATAAAGTGGAGTTTGAAACCGAGGGGAGTGATGATAACTCTTAAGATAGAGTATGTGTAGAACTAGAAACTCAATGGAAGGGAGGTGAGGAAGTTGTCTTGCCTTGTGAGAGTGAATGTGATGTTCCTAAATATGTGGTTAGAAGAACTATGTTTGATAAAACCTTGGATGATTCAAGCCAAAGAGAAAGTCTCATTCACACCAAGTTCCTTGTTAAAGGAGGAGTATGTTCATTAATTATAGATAGTAGGAATTTTGTTAACATTGCTAGTGTCACAATAGTTGACTACTTGAAACAACCCATTACCCCTCACCCAAATTAGTGAAAGCTATAATGGTTGAATACTTATGGTGAATTGAAGGTGAAATGAGAAAGCTTAATTCGGTTCCAAGTGGGAAATTACAAGGATGAAGTTTTATGTGATGTACTCCCCATCCAGAATATCATGTATTGTTATATAGGCCTTGGCAATTTGATAAATCCACTAGGCATAATGGAAGGTCTAATAGATACACACTTGAGCATAGTGGCCGAAAATCCATGAGAAATCTAAGGAATTGAAGAATAAAGGAAAAATAGAAAGGGAAAGGGAGGTCTCAGGTAGTGAAGGGGAAAGGGGAACAAAACATTTGATTGTGAGTCTTTCCCATAAAGGACCTTTATTACTTAATAACCCAAATACTACCTTTTTTCCTGGCATTTCATCTTTTTATGTGCAGGTTCAAGACCCTAGAAGTCCCAAGGAGAATCCCAAGAAAGTTTCCTTCAAACCTTCGGCCGAAAGTCCCAATTTTGGGATAAGTTATAAAGAAGTGACTCCAAAGGGAATTGAAATAATACCTTGTAATGTGGATAATGAAGGATGATCTTATTCAAAAAAAGATGAAAAACACACTTCCTATTATCCAAAACGTGACATTACCACACTCTACACTTTCTTGAACATGAAAAGTTGTGATGTGATTTATAGTTAAGTGGTCTTAGAATTGCTTAATATAGTAGTACATGCTTCGTTTTTGATACTTCTCTTGTGGTGTATAATGATCGATTTTGTCCTTATAATATCTAACTACTTCAACATGTGAATGGTATGATTAAAAACTTTCAAGTTAGTATTGATTCTTATATTGTTGATCTTGATAATGAATATGGTCCTTTGAACTTGTGTGGTGAAGGCCATGATATTAGTCTTGTTCATAGCAAGCATGTGTATTTCCAAGTAGTGCGTAATGCCTTGGGTGATTGTGGGTTTGGTTTTCTAGTAAAAGGGATGAGTAACCAATGCTTAGATAATTGTCTATCTCTTCCATTTGATCCTGGTGCACTATTGGGGTGGGAAAGGAATGATTTTTGGTTGCACTCTTCTTTCTTTGATGTTTATATTAATCAAGTCCTTTGTGATTCTTCTAGTTAGTGTTTCATAATTACAACAAAGGATTACAGGCTATATTCCAAGAGTGTACCCCCTTGGCATGTTTATATAATTGTGGTACTAATCCTAGCCCTCCTATCATAAGGATTGTGTGCTTGTTGTCCCTGTCTTTGGTTTTGCAAGGTTTGAAGAATTTGAGGTCGAATTCCTTTCAAGATGGAGAGGGTTATTCAAACCTATAGAGCACAAGAATTATAAGGACTTGCAAAAGGTTCATGTTTTTGATTTTTACAAGTGAATGAAGATCTTTTGGAGCCTTTTTGAAGCCTTGTCCAAGTGAAGAGAGGAAGAAGGTTCTTGCACTCAAGAGGTGACACTCCTTAAGGCTATTGAGAACTTCTTACTTTCCAGATTAACACTCAAGAGGTTCCCCAACTTAATCTCTCACTAAGGGAAATTTAGTCATTGTTATATAATAGTATAAATAGACATTTTAGCTTTATATTTCATTATCTTTGATGAATTGTTGAGAGAACTCATATTGTAGTCTTTATTCCTCCTCCTTAAGAGTGGAATCCAAAATTAGGGTCTTTTTTGAGAATGGAATCACTCTTACTGACATTTTGGCAAGAAAGGTGGATGTTTGAGGACATTGATCCCTTTGTGTCTACCTTAGAGTGGAGTGTTATCCATCATTGGTGTTATGTGTCTTGGTATTTTATACATAGCTTGGTGATATTCGTTAGTGTTGGAGTATGTCTTATTACTATCCTTATACTTAAATGCAATTTTCTCTTCTTTTGGTGTTGAATCCGATTGTATGTTAGTTTATTCTACTTCATCTCATCTTCTTCTCTTTATATTGTGTGGTTGTTCTTGGATTCTAGTTGTTTTATTCATGTTTTATGTTTGTTCTCATATCACACCATTGTTGGATCTTAGGTTGTAGAAAACTTGAGGTGGGTTTTCAAAATTAGATGGTTGTTGGTTGGATTTTGAGCTTGAAATTATTGGTATTATGTTTGGGGAGTTGAACTGAGCTTGGGTTTCAAATTTTATTAAATTCGGGGTTCATTTTCATAAGGCTCATTTTTGAATGTTCTTGGTGTTCAACAAGTTCTTCAAATATAGTTGAAGAAGAACATTCATAAAGTAGTGTTTGATCCAAAAAGTAAGTGAGAGAAAGGTGTGGGATTTGTTTATTCCAAAAATATTCCAAGTCTTCTAATGAAAGAAACAATCAAAAAGCATAAAAAGGGAATATTATAAATGAAGAGACAAAGTAGACAAAAAAAGAGGGGACCACAAAATATTCAAGGCTTTCAAGAGTGTTTTGATCTAAGAAGCTCACAAGATCATTAAAAGAAGGGGAAAAACGTTGAAGGTCCTCTACACCTATCCTCCCTATGTTAGAGGAAAAAAAGACCCATTGGTTGAGGATGGTGGACAAACCGATGGTAAGTCACAATACTGATGGACTACCACCCCTTCCATCACTAAACACCACCTATCCAACAAGCTACTGGTTATTAGCGACAGACTAAGTGACGGTCAATCACCATTGTAATGGTCAATCACTAAGGCCATCACTTGAGAGAACCTTACCAACATCTCCAGAATTTAATTCTAAGCTCATTTTTAGACATACTAGTTTCTCTTCTTTGATTCTTAGACTTCTTTTATTGATTATAAATGCTAATTAATAACTAGTAATCATCCTACTTAGTTGTGAATTAGTATTTGAGTCTATTTCTTTCTTCATCCTTTTTACTTTGTGTGTTTTTCTAGTTTTAATTCGTTGTAGCTTATTTGTTTCAAGTTAGTAAGTATATTTTTTATTTCTTTGAGTCAATTAAACAATATTCAACTTCGACTGCAAAGAAATTTGACACCTTATTGTCTATTGGAGTATATGCAACTTTCAATATTCGCTGCCCAATTATGAGTTCATAGAAGTGTTGGTGAGATACTTTAATAATAATCTTATTTGTTCATTTTGTAGGTATAAGGAAATAGGTAAAAGAAAGCAATAACAAAAATTCAAGACTAAAGAAGTAAAAATCAGCAACTAAAGAAAGATGAGATGAAGTAGAAACATGAAGAAAATTGCATTAAATGAAAGATAGTAATGAAACATACACCAACTCTAATGATTGGCACCTATATGTATATTAAACAGTTAAATACACCTCATCATTGATGGATAACAATTCATTCTTAGTCGGAAACAAAGAGATAGACTCCTCACGCACCCAACCTTTCTTGCCAAAATATCAACAAGAGTGATTCCACACTCAGTGATGACCCTAGTTTCAATGTCTTTTCCAAGACCTATACTACAATGGCTTTTCCAAACCCTACACTAGGGAAAAAATAAAATTTGAGTTTCACTCAATCAATTCTTCAAAACTAATGAAAATGGAAGCTAAAAGGTTTATTTATACTATTACATAAAAATGACTAAAATGCCCTTAATGAAGGGTGCTCCTTTGGATTGTGAAAGGGAGGTCTTAAAAGACCACAATGCACTTAGTTGAAGTGCCTATGTGATATATAAATCCCTCCTTCTATCTTTGATTTGGACAAGATTTTGTAATGGTTTCAAAAGGTCTTCAAGCACTTGCAAATTCGAGACTTGATCCTTTGACAATCCAAGGCTTGAACCTTCTACAAGACCTTGTAAACCTTGTGCTCTTTATGCTTGTATCATCCTCTCCATATTGAAAGGAATTTAACCTCAAATTCAAACCTTACAAAACCAAAGAGAGGGACAACAAGTACACAATCCTTATAATAAGAGGGTTAGCATTAGTGCCACAATTATAAAAACACACCAAGGGGGCATACTCTTCGAATACAACCAATGATACTTTTCTATTACCATAAAACACTTACTACAAGCATCACAATGGATATGGATAAGATAGACATCAAGTAGAGAGGAATGCTATCCGATAAAAACCCCCTTCCCCACCCCAATAGTATACCGGGGTCAAATGGAAGAAGTAGACAAGGATCTAAACCAGCTATACCCATTCCTTTTACTAGACAAGCATGCTCATAATTACCCCAAGCAATTACCCTTATAAGAAATCTACCATTCATGACAAAGGTGTTGGAACCTAAAATTTCTCCCCTAAGATCAAACACACCTTTATTCACAAGTTTACCAAACACAAAATCGTCTTGAACAAGATTAGTTCCATCGTTTTTATCACACAAACTCAAAGAACCATACTCAATATGTATATCAACATTACAAGCACCAACAAGCCAAGGTTGTTAACATTATAAATACATCCGCGGGTCCTTTGTGTTTGACCAAAAAGTCTTAGCATAAAGGATGCTGAAGATATGAATAGCATCAACATAAAAAATAAATGTACATGACCAGAAATTATTCCACCCACACCCCAAAGGAATTCCGGGATCAAATGGAAGTAGAAGAAAAAGGTCTAAGCCGAGATGACCCACTCCCTTCATTAGGCTAATTTGTTCACAATCATTCAAGGTACTACATATAACTTTGACATACACAAGGCCACTATGAAAAAGACTAATATCATGGATTTATTTACACAATTTCAAAGGACCATGTTTAATACCAGATCATCATTACAAGCATCATCACTAACTTAAAAATTCTGAAACATACCATTCTGGTGCACAAGTAGTGAAGTAGTTTTAAGAGAAAGTTGATCATTATTCACAACAGAAGAGTTACTAAGGAAAGAGGTATACACTTGCAAACCCAATACCACTTTGGTAGACACTAAATCACAACATTTTGAGTTAAAATAAGTGTTGAGAGTAGTAAAGTCACCTCGGGTAAGGCTTGGGCAGTCCATTTTTTTGGAGCTCTTAGTCAAGGGAGTCTCTAGTTCATTTCTCATGCATTCATGTGGAACACCTTTTGGATCCTTCTTGATTATCATTTCATAGAGTAGCTGCACATAAGAAGGATCAAAGATAGGCAAAATGCTAGCTTTTGGGTTAGAAAGTAACAAGGGTTCTTTGTGGACAAGATCCACAATCAAGCATTTTTTCCCCTTTCTAATTCATTACCCACGGTTTCCTTTTCCCTTTACTTCTTTTCTTCACACTCTTCTTGTATCTCAATATCAAGATTCTCTCTATCTTGAAAACCAACCTCATCACCCTCAGATTCTATCACCATTTCTTCTCTTAGTTATATGGGGTGATTTCGGTTTAGTGGATCTTAGGGAGGAGGCATTGGATTACATTGGTGATGTATTTGGATTTGTGGCTTGGGATTTTATATAGTGTGGTGTCCTTGGAAAAGTAGATTTTGGACTTGGTGGTTTGAATTTTGTGAAGGCTTTGGTGGACATAATCTATTAGCCCTCGCTTTCATTCTAATCACACCACCCATCAAGGATGCCATTTTACTCATCATAGCATCCATATCACCCTTTATGTCTCTCCTTATAGCATTCATATTACCCTTTATATCTCGGGCAAAGGTCTTAATACGAGCCATCAAGGATCTCAAACTATCACTACCCAAGGGTTGAGATGTGGTACCCTCGGATTAAATCTCAAATTCACCTAACAAAAGCCAAAAAACAGCAAAGGAAAACCTACTAAATGAAAAAACACGGTAGTTCAAAAGCCTCACCACACTCACACTCGGATCTTACCTCACATTTAGTCTAACAAGTATTGAAAACTTGGAAAAACTTGGCAAGTGAATTGAGTGGTTAATATGTCTTGGTATGAAATCAATTTTTTTATAAGACCCAAATAAAATGGTTCATGGACTTGAACTAACAAACTACTACCACTTAAAAACAAGAAAGCACATAAAAAGCGAAGACACGAACAAAATGGACTCAAGACTAATTATCAACCAAGTAGGTACTTACTAGTTTGATAATTAGTGATACAATTAACACAAAATAAACTATAAAAAATAAATTGAAACTTAGAAATCTAATTTAGAACTCAATTTGGTTTTTTATATAGTAATTACATGGCAGCTTGTGATTGGACGTCACTTTTTTAATTTTTTCAATTCTCAAATTCTTTTCTCGACCAAACGACACTTAGGTAAGGAACATAATTTGTTTGGAGGTAAAAATATTCATGTTTGAAGCCTTTTCAATCTTCAAAATAGACTAGAAATGAATCGGTCCCCCCTTGTACTTGTAATTGTACTTGAAGAATCCTTTTGTCTTTGTTGTTTTATTCTTTTGGCAAGACTAGGATGCTTCTTAAAAATTGCCTTGAACAACTAGTACACTATGTTTCCAGCCTTTTCAAGATCAAAGAATAACTTTAGAATATTCTTCTCCAACAAGATATGAAGATTGAGGAAGAACAATATGAATATTCAAGAGTTGACCAAGGTTTGACCACTAGGCAAATGAACCCCGAATTCAATTTTCCTTTGAGATATAGGTTCTTGTTGTCAAAAAAAGCACAACCAACACAAAATCAGAAACAAATAACATCACCAACACAAACCCAAAATGGATCTCACCTCCAAAAGCTTCAAACAAGTCACAACAATGGTGGATCTAGCTAAAAAAATCAACCAAATCTTGTTCCAAATGTAGATCTAGACTCCCTATGTGCTTCGGACAAGAATATAGCACTTGAAACCAACAAAATAACACAAAAACATGTATATCTAAGATTTTAAAATCTGCCAAAACACAAAAATATGTTAACAATTTTTTTTGTAAGATTTTCGACATTCTACACTCTTTTTTGTTGAAATTTTCTTAGATCCAAGACTTAGAGTTGTGGAAAAAACTCTAAGACATGGTTCTTGATACCAAATGATAGCTAAAATAAATTCAAGAATAAAAAATAAAAAATCACCAACTAAAGAAAGAGGATATGAAGTAGAAACATGAAGAAAATTGTATTAAATGAAAGATAGTAATGAAACATACATCAACTCTAATGATTAGCACCTAAGTGTATATTAAATGATTAAACACACCTCACAATTGATGGATAACACTTAACTCTTAGGTGGACACAAAGGTATCAACTCCTCAAGCACCCAACCTTTCTTGCCAAAATGTCAACAAGAGTGATTCCACACTCAGTGATGACCCTAGTTTTAATGTCTTTTCCAAGACCTACACTATAATGGATTTTCCAATACCTACACTAAGGAAATAGAATACAATTAGAGTTTCACTCAATAAATTCTTCAAAACTAATGAAAATGAAAGCTAAAAGGTCTATTTATAGTAGTACATAACAATGACTTAAATGCCCTTAATGAAGGGTGCTCCTTTGGACTGTAAAAGGGAGGTATTAGAAGACCACAATTCCCTTAGTTGAGGTGCCTATGTGATTTATAAATCCCTCCTTCTCTCTTTAATTTGGACAAGGTTTTGTAATGGTTCCAAAAGGTCTTCAAGTACTTGCAAGTCCGAGACTTGATCATTTGAAAATCCAAAGCTTGAACCTTCTACAAGACCTTGTAAACATTGATATTTATGCTTGTATCATAAAGGGAACATGTCTTTGGTAGCCTCGGATAATTGTGACTACAACATAAGAGACTATGATTGTGGTGAAGATAGTTCTATCTACAAAGAAGATGGAGATTATGGAGGCTATGAATATAGCCATAATCAAGAGATGGATGAATATGCGAGCTATTATTTTGAAGAAGATTTTAAGATAAATGATGATCCTAGTACATATAGTGAATATGGAGATGATAAAGAGCCTTATGAGGGTTCTTATGAGGAAAATGGGGATTATGAGGAGTATTATACTTCCCACTTTGAGTATCAAGACATTGTAAAGTATAACCTTCTCTCTTATCACCTTCTAAGAGTCTTGGTGAGAATACACATGGGGAGTAAGAACAATTATATTCGTCATCTTGTAGTACTTCTTATCAAAGCCAAAGTTGTGTGAATGGTTATAATAGTTATAATAGTTTTTCTCCCATGAGTAGAAAATAGTATACATCTCTAAAGTTTAAGGGTTCTACATCTCAAGCTTCTTATCCTAGTGCTCGAATGTGTGGAAACGAGAACCAATGTATGAATGGAAGGTATAGTAGGATTCAATGTCTTCCTACTCTATCTAATTTCAAAGGAGAATGTGATCCGAAAGTTTACCTTGATTGGGAATAGCAATGTGAAGGAATCATCAAGGATTTTTCTATGAACGAAGCCGTACAATATACAAATACCCATTAGTACATTTAAGGTCCGACCTTAGAATGGTGAAAGATTATAAGGAAACCCACTCAAACTTGGGGTGCCTTGAAAGATATTTTGAGGCTAATTTATGTGCCAAAGGGTTATATGAAGCTTTACAATAGTTATACAAGAAGAAAACAATGTTCAATATGGGTCAATATTTTTAGAGTTCAAAGGTGTGGTATTATCATTGAAGATCGTTTTCATACAAACTACATAAATCCTCTTATTTTTTATTATCTGGGGATACATAGAGTGTCCAAGCATTTCCCATACTTTTTGGAAGGCTATTGTCTCTAAGAGCGTGAAGGTTTCCTTTATATGATATTGGTACTATGAGGAGGTATGGTGTGACATATTCCCATTAGAATGTGGACACTTACGCTTGGGTGACATTTTCACAACAAATGATTCCAAATATGAGAAAATAGCCTTATGTTTGCAAAGGACCAATGAGGAAATCATTACTTTCCACCTACCCTTCTAAAATCTCAAGGAAATATAGATACTTACACCAAGTCAAATAAAAATAAAAGAAAGAAGAATGAGAGGAGTAAGGGAGTGCAAGGTGGAAACCTAAGAGAGAGAAAACAAGAGGATGAGAAGAGCAAAGTGAGAGGGTTGCCACCAAATTGAGATAACATTTTTTGTCTTTATTTTAATAAGGACATTTTTATAGGTACCAACATAGAAAGTGGAGGAGAATAAGTATCAAAAAAGAAGATTCCCTTTGAAGGCTTGACGAGGGAAATTGTATATCCTTCCAAAGATTTTGGAGGACCTTCACAACAATTTAAAGAATGATGTGCTCAATAAATTTAAGGTAACATAGCTATCTATTACACTTTTAAGCATGAGGATGATGATTGTGAGGCTTCCCATTGAGTGTGAGTAGTAGCTTATCTTTATGTTAGTCTATTAATTCTTTTCCTTTTGATGATGATGTATGTGTTGTGACTATGGATGCACTAGTTGATCCTTTGGATGACCTAATTGACTCTTCTTGTAAGATTAATTTGTGTCCACCTACTATTGAAGCCATTTTGTTGAATGGTAGGACATTATCTTGTAAAAATTATTTTAATTGTCTTGTGTGCAAAACTATTCCACTACTTGAGGGTATGTGTAGTGTGATTAATGGACCTCAATTAAGTGAAGAAATTAAGAATGTTTATCAAGAGTATAGGATTAACCCTTTAAGCTTAACCTTTGATAAAAAGTGCTAATGCTTTAGTTGGCTCATAGGGGCAATCATATGCTTGAAACATCTTTGGAACTTGATAGTTGCCTTTTAGAGAGTGGACTTGCATATTATAAATCCTATTTATAGATAGAACCTTCTCTCTTTAAGAATAATATCTTGTTTAAAGATGATGAAATCACTCCTAGTGGAGTAGATCACATTATTGATATTGATCATCTTAAGGGTTGTATTCCATATGACAAACCACTATGGTGTGACAAAATTCCTCCTCAAGATGGAAATCTATTTTTTGGAGATGAAAGTATTCTTAAGGAAAGGAATAATAATTGGGTGATGATAACTTTGATTTTCTTGAGTACTTAAGACACCCAATAATTAATTGTTCCTGAGAAGATGATTGTGGATGTGATCCTTGGTATTACACCAAACCCTTGTTTGATACCTATGAGGATGTACTGCTTACTTCTTGTGAAGGCCTAAGTAATCATCCGTTTGATGTTAGTGGAATCATGTGTCTACTTGAGAGTTCTTCCATGGATAGAAAAGTACCCATTTCTTGGAAATTTCATCCTCTTCTACGTTGTGTGACATTATTGTTCAGAGTACTCATGATGATTATTTTGAAAAAAGTAGTGAGTTCATACATGAGGACACCTTAGTTGAAGTTGACTTGAGTGATACCTTTCTTTGCTCTCTATGTATTTTTGATGATATGTATGCTATTGTTGAGAGTGTATCTTTTAGCTTGTATAAAGCTTGTGGGGAAAAAAGTTTTGTCTAGACCCATGTCTATTGCCATTCTTTCCTTTTAACCCCGGTGCAAATTATGGATATGATTATTTAGGAACACCGAATTTATTTGTTGGTCTACATGACAAGCAAAGTTTGAATGAAGGTGTTGGTATCCTTCCCTTTGATGGAAATTCTTTCTTGGGGATTTTAAATCCATATTAGGGACAAACATTATGTAAGGGAAAGAACTCTATCCAATATGAAGGGTTTTTAAAGAAGGGGAGCCCTGAAAGGCTCTAAGAGAGTTCACCATTGTGTGTTTCCATTTTTGACCAAAGTTTTACCACTTGTAGGTCAAGAAGAGAATCTTCTCGTTTAACTACTTTGGATAAACTCCATTTGTGTACCTTACTGTAAAATATGTGTAGAGATGATGACCTCCTTCTCAAAGGCAGTATCATTCTCAAGGCCACCCTTGGTCATTAAGGGTAGTGTATTCTTTTTGTCTTCTTTTGTAATAAACTATAAGTAGTACATTTTAGGTCTTTAATCTTTAGTTTATGAATGATGAAATATTAAAACATTGAAAGTCCTCCCTTTAAGTATAGAACAACTTAGTTTAGTCTTAGTTAGGGCTTGGAATAGCCATTGTAGTTTAGGGCTTGGAAAAGCTAGTATTGACCTTTGCTTGAAAATGGTAGATCTTGAGGTGCGTTGATTCCCTTGGTGGTCACCGTAAGAGTGTGGTGTTGATTGTTACATTCATTATGGGTTAGTGTTGAAATACACTTGGTTCTTAATCTTTTAATAATGTATGTCTCACTATCAATCCTTTTCATTCTTGCAAACTTGTTGCATTGTTCTTGTTCTCTACTCTCGGTTTGTGTTTGTTCTTTCTGGCCAAAATTGTTGCCTTCTTGTTCTTAATTTTATGTGTTATTAAGCTAGTTTGGGTTGGCTGAAATAGGTGTAAAATACCTTGTCATCTTCTCATTCTAGTGTTGCATTGTGAATTTGACAGAGGTCTCCAATCTGTCCAAGGATAGTAGTGATTTGTGGACAATTTTTTAGTGTGTTTGTGGACTATAGTGAGTCAGTTCATGAGTTCCTTGGTTTTCTTGTATCATCCCCCATGAGGGATGTTAACACAAAATAATGTACTAGATATGTGAGGATGAATGTAACAACACATGATATAAGAGCTCAACCAAAATCAAATACAAGTGTATAAGTAGTACTAGTAGACCACCTTTATATATACTTGTGGGACTACGTAAATTACATTCTTTTCTTCATTTTTACCTTTCTTTCTTCGTAATCTCTGTAAGCCATATAATGTAAATGATCAGCTGATTAGTGGTAAATAGATAAATTGATATCAACCCATGCTAGGCTTACGCCCCTGACCTGCCACCCACATATGAACATTGGGATAGGCCCATGCTAGGCTTATGCCATAAGCTACCACCCATATATAAAAGAATCGAGATCTTCCCATGCTAGGCTTATGCCCCTGAGCTTTCACTCATTTTATAGACTTGCGTTATTTAAATTATTTAGCCTTTGATATTGTTACATTGGTGGTCATAACATTATGGTACCTTGAAACAATAATCTACCAATAAGAGATATGTAAATGGTCACTTAATGCAACAACAATAAGGTGGGGAGCTATTGGAACTCAAATAAAATATTTAGAATCTGAAAATAACACATGGGTCTTATTTGAGTATTCTGAGAACTCTTGAAATTTTCTAGTGAAAATAGACATACATTCTGAATAATAAGCATGCATTAAGGTGTTTTAACACGATAGAGAGTAGGAACAAGGTCATTTACTACATGATATATAATACACTGCTATTATGTATTAATTTTTATAGGATAACCTTAGAAGCTTACGTGATGGAACAAATGTCTAATTTCATGCCAAAGAGTACGAAATAGAGTATACCTTACATACCTGGTTATATAAATCCGAAACTAACCCAACTTGACTTCCCTTCTTTTAGATTACTTATCTATAATATAATATATGGTAAACTAATATTAACAGCCAACCGACACATTTGGGCTATTTAACTTCACCAAAATAGTAATCGGGCAGTAAGCCCTTAATCGATCAATCAACGGTGTTACATAAAGGGTTCCAAGAGGTTTCACTTTTTGAAGCTTTAAGAAGAAGAAGGGACCCATGAAACATTAGAGGGGAAACCTTAGAGTGTAAATACTCACTAAGGGTATTTTAGTCTTTTTGTGCCTTTTCTTTACACTCAATCGGAGCCCTTTTTCATTAAGGGTATTTTTGTCTTTTACTTAATAATCTATAAATAGACTCTTTTGGTTTATTTTATCATTAGTTGATTATGGATATTTAATTGATTTCTTCTTCTCTCTTTGAGAGTGTAGTGTTGGGATTGAAAAAGCTAAATAGTGCAGGGCTTGGAAAAACCATTATTGATCTTTGCTTAGAAATAGTGGTTTTAAGGAAGCGTTGATTCCCTTAGAAGTTACCATAAGAGTTTGGTGTTTTTATTGAGGGTCTTAGGGATTTTATCGTTTGATACAAGGTTTGGTTCATATTTCTTGTAATCCTGTATGTCAAGCTATCTATCTTACATTATGGCATTTGTTTGTTATCTTATTTCTCTTAGTCTTCCCCTTTTTAGGCCTATTCTTATATCATATGGTATCAAGAGCCACATTTACAATTGTTCCTACAATTCTTAGTCATGGATTGTTATTACCTTGAGGAAATCAACACAAAACGAGAAGTCAAAATCCAAAAAACAAAAAAAAAATATTGTTCATGTTTTTAGGGTTTTTCAATTTTTAAGACTTGATTTTTGTGTTCTTGTTTATTTCTAGTGTGACATTCTTGCTCCTAACACTAGAAGAAGTGTAGAAAATCAAAAATCACACAAAAAAGTGGTTAATCCCATTTTTATGTTTGGTAGATTTTTGAAGCTTAGATCTACTTAGATTTTGTGTGTTTTGTGAATTTCTAGTGCTAGATCCTTCTTCCCTAACACTAATAGAGTTTAGACCTAAGATTGAGAAAGATCTATGTTGTTTTGAGTTATCCACCCTTGTTGAACTTGAGCTTGAAGGTATTTGAGGTGAGTCTCATTTTGGGCTATTGTGGTTGTGGCGTTTCTAAGATGGTTTTGTGGTATTTGCATTTGGCTTGGAAAAGTGACCTTGGATCCTAAATAAAATTTAAATTTGGCATTCATTTTCTTAGTGGTCAAACATTGGTCAACTCTTGAATATTCTTATTATTCTTCATCACCGTCCTATCTGGTTGAAGAAGAATATTCAAAAGTGGGTATTTAATCTTAAAAAGGGAGGAAAGAGAGTGTAGTACTTGTTCAAGGAAATTTCCAAGCACTTTCTTAGTCATTCAAAAGAAAGAAAACAACAAAAGGGATGGAATAATCAAGTACAAGAGCAAGTACAATTGAAAGTAAAAGGGAGGGGGGGGGGACCAATTCAATTCAAACTTATTTGGATCTTGAAAAAGGTCCCAAACCTTGCATTTTCCCCCAAAACTGATCCTCCTCTTTTTGGATTGAATATTGGCTGAAACACAAAGTGAAGAACAAAAAAAATTACAAAATTATCATTCAATCATAAGCTGCCACATCACTACCCATGGACAACCATATTTTGAGCTCTAATTAAGATTTCCTAGTTTCTATTCTTATTTCCTTTGTTACATTTTGTTCATTCTATCACTAATTAGTAAACTAGTGACTATCTTCTAGGTTGAGAATTAGTTTTGAGTCCTTTCTTTGTGTTTTCATTCTTTGTGTGCTTTTCCCATTTTGATTCATTGAAATTCTTTTTTTCAAGTTTGTAAGTAGATTTTTCTATTTTGTGTCTTGAGTCGACCAAATGAGAATCTATTCGGGCCTCTAAGTAGTGATTGACACCTTATTGACTAATGGAGTATAAGATACTTTCAATATTCACTGCTCCAATTGTGAAGATCACAAAGGTTAGTGTATAAAAGTGTTGGTGAGGAGGTTTTACTACTAATCTTATTTGTTCATTTTGTAGGTACAACATGATATAAGGGGAACAAATCTTGGTAGCCTCAGATTATTTTGACTACAACATTGGAGACTATGATTGTAGTGAGGGATTTTATGGCTACAATCATGTTGGGATTAAGGGGGCTATTTCTATAGCCATGATCAAGACATTGGTAGATTTGAGAGTTATTGTTTTGAGGGAGAAAATAAGGAGAATGAAGTACCTAGTGCTTATGGTAAAAATGGAGATGATGTAGGACCTTATGATTATTCTTATGATAAAGTTAGGGCATGTGAGGAGTCTTACACTTCCCACTCCGAACCTAGAATTGGTGTTAGGTATAACCCCTTTCTTCGCCAAGCTTATGAGAGCCATGGTGAGAGTGCACGTGTGGATCATGAAGATTCATACTCTTCACCTTATAGTACATCTTATCAAGGTTGAAGTGGTATGAATGGGTATACTAGCTATAGTATAGGTTGTCACATGAGAAAAAGAGAGAACACATTTTCAAGGCGGAGAGTACTCATGTTCCATGGGTTGTTCTAAACTCTATAATATTGTTCCTAGAAAAAATGTTCAATCTAGAAAGGTAAGCATTTATGGGGTACCGGGCTGCCTCCTTGTGCTAGATGTTTGGCGCCATAAGAACTATATCATGCCACCCATGGTTGACTATTTAGGGCTATTTCGAGAACCTTTACTTTTTCCATATTACTTAGATGGTTATAAGGTTACCGGGAGAGTGAAGATGGTCTTCACCCAATTTAAATACTATGAGAAGGTGTGCTGCGATATCTTCCACTTGACACCAAGTCATGTATGCTTGGGTTCCGATTGGCTTGTAATATAGAGTTCCAAATATGCTACATTGGCCTAAAGTTGTAGTAGACTATTGGGGAAATTATCTTTTTACATCAATTCTTCCCAAACCGCAAGGAGATATGATCACCTACCTAAAGACGAATAATTATGAGAGACAAAATATTGAGAGAAGTAATTATGTGCGAGGTGGTAGTCTGAGAGTGTAAAAAGGAAAGGTTCTGAGGAGTAAAGAGAGGGGGTTGCCACGAAAACAAGATAACTTTGTTTGTCCTTCTATTTCTAAGGACATTTGTGTAGGTACCAGCATGGCAAGGGGAGAAGAAAAAGTGTTAAAGGAGATGATTTCCTTTGAATACATGGATAGGGAAATCCTAGAGGTTGACAAAGCTTGTTGAGGACCTTCACACCAAGATAAAGAATAATGTACTCAAGAACTTCAAGGTAAAATAGCTTACTCTTACACTTTTCTGCATGTGAATGATGATTGTTTGAATAGTGGGCCATTGAGTTTGAATAGTAGCTTACCTATGTGTTAGCCTATTGATTCTTTACGTATTGTTGATGATGTACGGATTGAGTGTGGATACACTAGTTGATCCTATTGATGACCAAATTGCCTCTTCTTGTAAGAGTAATTTATGTCATTAAATGATAGTACATCATCTAATAATTTTTTGCCACTTAATGATGATGTACATATTATGTGTGTGGATACACCAGTTGATCCAACTGATGACAAAATTCAATCTTATTGTGATATCAATTTATGTTCACCTAGT
Organism: Capsicum baccatum var. pendulum; assembly: GCA_030864225.1. Lineage (NCBI taxonomy): Eukaryota > Viridiplantae > Streptophyta > Magnoliopsida > Solanales > Solanaceae > Capsicum > Capsicum baccatum. The sequence goes on from CM061558.1 coordinate 155,442,229, forward strand.
GTTAAAGCCATTGTATTAAAAGAAAGTATACCATCTTGTGAAAATTGTGTTGATCAACTTATGTACGGAATTTTTCCACCACTCGAGGATGTGTGTGATGTGTTTAATAGGTCTCAAGTGAGTGATGATGTTGGAAATATTGATCTAATGAATAGGAGTGACCTCTATAGCATGACTTCTAGTGAATGTTCTACTCCAGGTTTTGCTCATAGGGATGATTGTGTGTTTGATACTTCTTTTGAACTTGATGATTGTCCTTTAGAGAGTGAACTTGCATGTTCTAAATATTCCCTGAGGGTAGATCCTCCTCTCTTTAGGTATAAAATCTTGTTCAAAGATGGTCGTATCACTTTTAATAAACCTAATAGTGAGAATGATGTTGAAGGTATAGCTTGTCTTGAAGGCTATAGCCTATACACTAACCCACTATGGTATGCCAACATTTCTCCTAAATATGGAAGTCTCTTCTTAAAAGATGAGAGTACTCTTAAGGGTAAGGAAAATGTAGTCTTGGAAAGGAATGATCAATTAGGTGATGATAGCTTTGATTTGCTTGACCATTTAAGAAACCCAATAGATGATTGTTCCTTGAAAATTGATTGTGGTTATGATCCTTTGTATGATATGTCACCCATGTTTGATAAATATAAGGATGAATTGCTCGCTTTTTGTGAAGATTTAAGTTATAATCCATTTGATTTATGTTGTGGTATGTGTCTACTTGAGGGTTCTTCCATAAAAAGAGAAATTGTCCATTGCTTGGAAATTAGTTCTTTTTCTACTTTGTGTGACCTTATTATTAAGAGTACTCATGGTGATGATTTTGAAACAAGTAGCAAGTACATACATGAGGACACCTTAGTTGAAGTTGACTTGAGGTACCTTTCTCTACTCCCTATTTGCTTTTAATGATATTTATGATATTGTAGAGAGCATATCTTTTAGTTTGGGTGAAGCTTGAGCGAAAAAAGTGTGTTTTCTAGACCCATGTGTATGGCCATACTTTCCATTTGACCCCCAGTGCCAAATATGGATATGATCATGTTGTGATACAAGCCAAATGGCCATATATGCTTTTGAAGACATCATTGGAGGCTAATGCATAAAGACTCAAAACTTGGTCACCTTAAGGACACAAGAACATACATGGAGGACTCGTTTTGAGCTTGACATAAAGCAAACCCATGTCTGGAAGTTTTCGTTGGGGCTTACCATTGATGCCAACTCGAGTCCACAAGTGTTGAAGCATGACCCCTTGGTTTTGGAACATTGAAGAAGCACCCTTCATCAAGGGTATTTTGGGGATTACACATGTTAGAAAGACACTCTATGACCCCCCCTTTGTTTATGGGTATTTTGGCCATTTTTTTATGTAATAAGCTAGCCTATAAATAGTCTCCTATTAGGTCATTTCTTCTTTAGTTGATTATTGATATTTGAAAGACTTTTTGTTCTCTCTTTAAGAGTGTAGTTTAGGGCTTGGAAAAGACAAGTAGTGTAGGGCTTAGAAAAGCCATTATTGATCATTACTTAGAAACGGTGGTTGTAATGCCAAGCTGATTCCCTTAGCAATCACCATAAGAGTTTGGTGTTATTATTGTGGGTGTTAGGGGTCTCATCATTTGTTACATGATTTGGTTCCTTTTTCTTGTAATCTCGTATGTCAAACTATCTATCTTACTTTATTTCATTTATTTGTTATCTTATTTCTCTTAGTCTTCATCTCTTTAGGTTATTCCTCTATCATTTGGTACCAGAGCCATGTATTAGAGTTGTTCCCACAACTCTAAATCTTGGATCTAAAAAATCAATAAAAAAATGAAATGTCAAATCTGAAAATTTCAAACAAAAGGTTGTTATCCCATTTTTATCCCTAGGCCAAAATTTTTGGTCCTAGATTTTTGTGTCTTTTATTGTTTCTAGTGTTAGATTCTAGTTCCCTAATACTATTAGAGTCTAGAAATTAAAAAATCACAAACAAAAGAAGTGTTAAAAATAAAAAATTCCAAAAAAGTACTATTTTCATTTTTGACCCTAGGTCAAAAATTGAGTTTTTGATTTTGTATTTTGGTTGCATTTTTTAATGCTAGATTTGTGTTCTCAAAGACAATAGGAGTTTATATCTTGAATTTAAGCTATTTCTAGGTTGTTTTGAGTCATTCACCATTTTTGAACTTGATGTTGAAGAAACTTAAAAGGTGGATCTCGAAATTAGAAGCATTTTTGTGTGATTTGTGGCTTAAAAATATGATATTGGTGTTCAGGAGTTCAAAGTGTTTTTGAATATTCAAAAATGATTCAATTTGGAGTTCATTTGGGTTAGGTTCCATTTTTGAATGTTCTTGGTGCTTTTCATGTTCTTCGTATGTCATTGAAGGACATTAAAAAAGTGGTGGTTTGATCCAAAAAGAAGAAGAAAGAGAGAGTGGTCCTTATTTGTACAAAGGATATTCCAAGAATATTCCAAGTCTTCCAAAGGAAGAAAGAGTCCAAAAGCATCGAAAAAGGAATATTCTCAAAGAAGAGGCCAAGGGAAAGTACAAGGGGGACCACAACAAATTCAAACTCTTTTGAGCTTGAATAGGGGTTCATTCTTTGTGTTTTCTTTAGCAAAACCAATTACCATACTATCAAGAAGAAGATTGTTGAATTTTAAATTGTAAACAAGTCAACTCCAAATCATTGACAAATTTTGACCAAGGTTGCCACTTCATCAAAGTGCCACATCATCAACTTCCAAAATACCTTGAAGCTCAAATTTAGGTTCTAATTTTCTTTTCTTTGATCTTTTAGTTTCATTTCTTGATTCTAGAACTAATTAACAACTAGTAATCAGTTACTTAGTTGTGAATTAGCTGTCTGAGTCCGGTTTCTTCGTGTTTTCATTCTTTGTGTGCTTTTCTCCTTTTGATTCACTAAATTTCTTTGTTTCAAGTTCGTAAGTAGATTTTATTTTGTGTCTTTAGTCGATCAAACAAGAATCTATTTTAGCCGCTAAGTAGTGATTGACACCTTATTGACTATCGAAGTATAATACACTTTTAATATTCAATGCTCCAACTTTGAGGATCACAAGGTGAGTATATGCGAGTGTTGGTAAAGAGTTTTTACTACTAATCTTGTTTGTTGATTTTGTAGGTACAAGGTGATATAATGGAACATATCTTGGTAGCCTCGGACTATTATGACTACAACATGGGAGACTATGATTGTAGTGAGGGATTTTATAGCTATGATGATGTTGGATATTATGGGGGCTATGAATATAGCCTTGATCAGGATATGGGCAGAATTGAGAGTTATGGTTTTGAGGGAGAAAATGAGGTGAAAGAAGTTCCTAGTACTTATGGTGACTATGGAGATGATATAGGGCCTTGTGATGGTTCTTATGAAGAAGTTAGTGGATGTGAAGAGTCTTACACTTCCCACTCCGAACCTAGAATTAGTGTAATGTATAATCCTTTTCTTCGCAAATGTTATGAGATCCATGGTGAGAGTGCACATGTGGAGCATGAAGATTCATATTATTCACCTTGCAGTACATCTTATCATGGTCAAAGTGATGTGAATCGGTATACTAGCTATAATGTAGGTTGTCCCATGAGAAGAACAGAGAATACATCTCCAAGGCCGAGGGGTACTCATGTTCCCATAGGTTATACCAAACTCTACAATGTTGATCCTAAGAGAAGTGTTCACTCCAGAAAGGTTAGCATTTATGGGGTACCGGCCTGCCACCTTGTGCTAGATGACTGGTGCCATAAGAACTCAATCATGCCACTCATGGTTGACTATTTGGGGTTATTTTGATAACCTTTACTTGTTCCATATTCCTTGGATGGGTATAAGGTTAACGATAGAGTGAGTATTGTCTTCACCCAATTTATCTATAATGAGGAGGTGTGGTGCCATATCTTCACCTTAGGTTAGGTCATATATGCTTGGGTGCTGATTGATTTTCATAACATAGAGTTCCAAATATGCCAAATTGGCCTAAGGTTGTAGTGAACCGTTGAGGAAATCATCTCTTTTTTCCCAATTCTTCCCAAACCACAAGGAGATGTGATCACGTACTCCAAACCAAATGATTATGAGAGACAGAAGATTGAGAGGAGTAAGGGTGTGTAAGGTGGAAATCCAAAAGTGGAAAAAGTAGTGGTTGTGTGGAGTGAAGTGAGGGGGTTGCCACCAAACCGTTCTAACTATGTTTGTCCTTCTATTTCTAAGGACACTTGTATAGGTACTAAAATGGCAAGCAGAGGAACACATGACAAAGAAAAATTTGTTTCCGAAGCATGTGGGAAACGTTGACACCACGGCAAAGAAGTATCTACTCAAGAACTTTAAGGTAAAATAGATAACTCTTACACTTTTGTGCATGTGAATGATAGTTGTGTTGATAGTATCTCATTAAGTCTGAGTAGCAGCTTATCTATTTGTGAGTCTATTGATTCTTCACCTCTTGTTGATGATGTACTTGTTGTGAGTATGGATACACTAGTTGATCCTATTGATGACCGAATTGACTCTTCTTGTAAGATCAATTTAAGTCCACCTAGTATTGAAGCCATTTTATTGAATGATAATACATTATCAATTGATTCTTTACCCCTTGTTAATCATGTACATGTGGATACGCTAGTTGATCCTATTGATGACCGAATTGACTCTTCTTGTAAGATGAATTTATGTCTTGAAGCTAATGTGTTGAATGATAGTACATTATCTTGTGGGAATTGTATTGATCAACTTATGTGCGAAATTTATTCACCACTTGAGAATGTGTGTGATGTATTTAATGGATCTCAAGTAAGTGATGATATTGAAAATGTTGATCAAATAAATAGGAGAGACCCCTTTAGCATAACCTCTAGTGAATGTTCTACTCTCAGTTTTACTCATAGGGATAATCATGTGCTTGAAACATCTTTGATACTTGATAATGATCTTTTATAGAATGGATTTTCATGTTCTACATTCTCTTCATAGATAGATCCTTCTGTCGCTAAGGATAATATCTTGTTTGAAGATGATGAGTTCACTCCTAATGAACCTAGTGGTGAGAATGAAGTTGAAGGTATAACATGTCTTGAAAGCTATCTATATGCTAGCCCACTATGGTGAGACAACATTCCTCTTAAATATGGAAATAACTTTTTAGAAGATGAGAGTACTCTTAAGGGAAGGGAATGTGAGGTCTTGGAAAGGAATGATCAATTGGGTGATGATAATTTTGACTTGCTTGAATTGTTAAGAAACCCAATAAGTGATTGTTCATAGAAAATTGATTTTGGTTTTTATCCTTTATATGACACCCCACCCATGTTTGATGACTATGAGGATGAATTACTTGCTTCTTGTGAAGATTTAAACAATAATTTCTTGGACTTTGGTGGTGGTATGTGTGTACTTAAGGGTACTTCCATAGAAAGAGATGGTGTCCATTATTTGGAAATTCTTCTTCTACTATGTGTGACCTTATTGTATAGAGTACTCATGGTGATGATATTGAAACTAGTAGTGAGTACATACATGAAGACACCTTAGTTGAAGTTTACTTAAGTGTTACCTTTCCCCACTCAATATTTGCTTTTAATGGTATATATGCTATTATAGAGAGTATATCTTGAAGTTTGGGTGAAGCTTATGGGGAAAGGGAGTGTTGTATAGACCTGTGTCTATGGCTACTCTTTCCATTTGACCCTGGTCCCAAATATGGAAATGGTGATATTGGTGCACCCAACTTGTTGCTTGGACTACATGACAAGCAAATTGTCATTCTTGAAAACCCGAGAGCAAAAGTGTCATTGTTTCCTTGGGGTAATGCTTCTAAATGTGCATCCTTGCATGACACAGTTGTTCTTAAGTTGCATGAATTCCAATATGTGGATGCCAATTTGTCTATTTGTTTGAAGGAAAGAGTATGTATGTGCTTAAATGATTTTTCTTAACCTGTGTACGTCTTTATACTTGATTCTTTCCTATACTACCTCTTTGCCTATGATGACATCCATGCTAGTTTTGAGTTTGCATTAAGTAGAGGTAGGAGTCATATTGGTTGGTCCACTTGTTTGATTGATAAGGCTATGACTTTGAGACCAATAGTGGCGCCACGTTTGATGAGGCCACTTGAAGAGATAATGAAACAATTGTGCTTTATTGTTCCTAAGACAAGGGTAGCCTTACCTTTTGTACTTAGTAATACCATTAAGACCATTGTAGCTTCTTTATCTCTTGATACTTTTCATAGCTATCTTCTTTGTAACATTCTTACTAAGTTTTTGATGAATAAGACAAAGGATTCGTTGTTATATCTCAAGTATATACCACCTTGGCATGATGAATTTAATTTTTGTACTAAGCCTAACCCTCATTATATGAGGAAATTGTTCTTGTTTGTCCTTTCTTTAGTTTTGCAAGGTATGGATTTGAGGTCTAATACTTTTGATGAAGGGGAGGATAATAAAATCCAAATAGCCATCTATGCTTTTGAAGAAATCATTAGTGGCCAATGCATAATGACTCAAGACTTGGTCACCTCGAGGATACAAGAACATGCATGGAGGACCTGTTTAGAGCATGACATAAAGCAAACCTGTGTGTGGAAGATTATGTAGGGACTAGCCTTTGATGCCAACCCGAGTCCACAAGTGTGGAAGCTTGATCCCTTGGTTTTGGAGAATTAAGGAAGCACTCTTCTTAAAAGGTATTTTGGGGATTACACTTGTTGGAAAGACACTCCACGACCACCCCTTTCATTAAGGGTATTTTAGCCATTTTTCTATGTAGTAAGCTAGCCTATAAATAGTTTTCTATTAGGTCATTTGCTCTTTAGTTGATTATTGATATTTGAAAGACTTCTTCTTCTCTCTTTGAGAGTGTAGTTTACGGTTTGGAAAAGCCAAGTAGTGTAGGGCTTGGAAAAATCATTATTGATCTTTGCTTAGAAACAGTGGTTGTAAGGCAGAGTTGATTCCTTTAGAGGTCACCGTAAGAGTTTGGTGTTTTTATTGCGGGTCTTTGAGGTCTTATTATTTGATACACGGTTTTGGTTCCTTTTTCTTATAATCTTGTATGTCAAGCTATCTATCTGATATTATTGCATTTGTTTGTTATCTTGTTTCTCTTAGGCTTTATCTCTTTTGGTCATTCCTCTTTCAGGTTGGCACACCCAACTTGTTGCTTGGTCTACATGACAAGCAAAGTGATATTCTTGAAAACCCGAGCGAAAAGGTGTCATTGTTTCCTTGGGGTAATGTTACTAAATATTCATCCTTGCTTGACACACTTGTGCTTAAGTGGCATGATTCCCAACTTGTGGATGCCAAGTTGATACTTTACTTGAAAGGAAGAGGTCATATGTGCTAAAGTGCCTTAAATTTATCCTTTTGTTCTTTATATGTTATAGCTTTTGGGCCAAATTGTATTCTTATAGATGATAGCACCTTGGATAATTCCTTTACACTCGATTCCTTCCTATACTACCTCTTTGACTATGATGACATCCATACTAGTTTTGGATTTGTATTATGTAGTTGTAGGGAATTTGTTTGTTGGTCCACTTGTTTGAATGACAATGCTATGTGGGTTTCGTGTACTTTAAGACCAATAGTGGCACCACTTTTGATGAGGACACTTGAAGAGGTAATGAAACAATTGTTTATTATGGTTCCTAAGATAAAGGTAGTCTTAGCTTTTGTCTATAGTGATACCATTAAGACCTTTGTAGTTTGTTTATCTCTTGATACTTGTCATAGTGATATCCTTTGTGACATTTTTACTAAGCTTTTAATGACTAAAACAAATGATTCATGGTTATATTTCAAATGTATACCACCTTGGCATGATTGATAGCCTAAAGACTAAAAAACACATGAAAATTACACTAAGATGCAAAAATCAGCAAGAACACAAAGAGAAAAACAACACACTAGAAGGAGATGAAGAAGAAGAATTTCATGAATGTAAAGATAGTAGATATACCCTTACTTCCACTATGTGATTAAAAAAATGAGATGTATCAAATCTCCAATAACACCTCACTAGTGGAAGATCAAAACACTCTATTAGGTGACCTAAAGGACTCACACTTCCTCAAGCACACCTTTCTTGCCAAATAACAGAATACAAGTGAATAACCAATTCCAAATATATGCAAGGTCCAAGTTTTGGATTCTAGAGCTAAACTAGAAGACTAAAAGATACAATCTAAGAGTAATATCCAATATCATCAAAATCCAATGAAAAGAGTGAAGAAATTGTCTATTTATACTATTATATGCCAAATGATAAAACTACCCTTAATGAACTAAAGAGAAAGGGGCGCCCCTTGGGTGTTGGATTTTAAAGTGAAAGTCCATCTTACCCCTTGTAGAATATAGACTCTTCAAGTCCTTTCTTCACAACTCAAATCATTCCCTCTCTTGGACGAATCTACAAGATCCTCACAAACATTCAAATGCATGAACAAGGCTTAAAGTTATTGAAGTTCCTTGGCTTCACTCCTTGTAAAAGGTCTTGAGGGCTTGATACTTACATCATACTCTCCATATTGAAGAGAGTTATTCCCCAAACTTGCTGATTGATCAACATCAAGAATGGCCATGGGTGAAGGTCACAAACATTGAACGTATTGTGAACTTGGTAATCCAAAGGTAAATCAATTTGGTAAGCATTGTCGTTGATCCTTTTGAGCACTTGGAAAGGTCCATCACCCATTGGCACGAGCTTACCCTTTCTTTGATTTGGAAACCTATCTTTCCTAAGGTGTACCCACACCCAATCTCCGGGTTCAAGCACAAGTCTCTTTGTTCCTTTGTTTACCCTTTTTGCAACTTCTTTTACCATTTCAAGCTTGATGCACACCTTTTCATGCGTCTTCTTCATTTCCTCGTATCTTTTGCATCCATCCAAGATTATCATAAGATCAATAGACAAAGGGGTGAGATCCAAGTATGTAAGGGGAGTCATGCCATAAACATATTCAAAGGGAGTTATTCCCATTCTTAATTGTATTACCCGATTGTATCCAAATTCCACCAAGGGAGATGATCTTCCCATGAAGACATTTTACCTTTAACCATAGAACGTAGCATAGAACTTAAGTTTTTATTCACTACCTCCATTTGGCCATTGATTTGTGGGTGGCAAGAGGTGGAGAAAAGAAACTTCGTACCAAGCCTACCCAACATGGACTTCTAAAAGAGACTTAGGAACTTTGAGTCCTTATCACTCACAATAGTCCTTGAGATCCTACGAAACTTTACAACATGTTCAACAAATAGTGAATCTACACTAGGAGCAACCTCGGTTTTAGCACAAGTAATGAAATGAGCCATTTTGGAAAATCTATCAGTAACAACAAAAATACTATCTAGACATTTTCTAGTCCTTAGAAGCCACAAAACAAAGTCCATTAATATGTCTAACAAAGGTCTAACGTGAGCGGGAAGTGGGGTGTACAATCCTTGAGGTAGGAGGTGAGATTTCACACTCCGGAAATCCATAAATTGGCCACAAACCTTTGCAACATCCTTGCACATTTTTTCCTAACATAATTGCTCTCCTAAAATACTGAGGGTCTTGTCAACCCCAAAATGGCCCACCCCATGAGGCCACCTTCATGTGCCTCACTCACAAAAAATCCCCTCTATGAACTAGAAGGAATACATAATCTCATCTCTTTGAACAAATAACCATCGAAACGAGAGTAAGAGGAGTTGCCATTCTCATAAAGCCATAGGTCCCTTCCCCACTCTTCACATTCCCTATAAATAGGAGCAAAGATAGGATCCTCGGGATACAACATCCACAATCTCTGAAATCCCATCAATCGTGAAGACAAAGTAGCAACAAGCACTTGCTTTCTATACAACGCATCGGCTACTATGTTTTTCTTCCCCTTTATGTAATGGATTATATAAGGGAAAGTCTCGAAGAATTTAATCAACTTACCCTAATTCCCATTCAACTTGTCTAGGATCTTAAGGTGTTTCAACGATTCATCATCCGTTCGTATCATAAACTCCTTAGGCCATAAATAATGTTGCCAATTAACCAATGCTCTAACAAGGGCATACAACTCCAAATCATAAGTCGAATAGTTAAGAGTTTCCTCTTTGAGCTTTTCACTAAAATAAGCAACGGCCTTGAATTCTTGCATCAAAACAGCCCCAATACAAAATTTACTTGAAACACATTTAACCTCAAATGTTTTATCAAAATTGGGCAATTGCAACAAAGGATCCGAAATGAGCAAAGCTTACAAGGCATCAAAAGCCTTAGCTTGGTCATCACCATACTTAAAGGGTTAGTCATGTCTAATAACCTCGGTCAAGGGGGCTGCTATGAAGCTACAAACCTTGACAAACCTCCAATAAAAGTCACCAACCCATGAAAACTTCAGATTTCTCCAATAGTCTTAGGGGTCGGCCAACTTTATATAGAGTCTATCTTGAATTCGTCCACTTCCACACCCCTTGAGGTCGCAAAAAAACCCAAGAGGACCACTTTATCAAAACCAAAAGAACACTTCTCCATGTTGGCATACAACTTCTCCTTTACGAGCACATCAAACACACATCTCTAACGCATCACATGACAATCAATAAATTTACAATATACTAGTACATCATCAAAGTAAACAAGCACAAACTTTCTGATATAAGGCTTCATCATATGATTCATTAGCCTCATAAAGGTGCTAGGAGCATTGCTAAGGCCAAAGGGCATGAACATCCACTCATATAGACCAAATTTAGTCTTGAATGTGGTCTTCCACTCATCACCGGGTTGCATACGAATTTGGTGCTAGCCACTCCTAAGATCGACTTTAGAAAACAAACTAGCACCATGGAGCTCATCTAACATATCATCTAGCCTAGGGATAGGATGACGATACCTTAGAGTGATTTGGTTGATGGCTCTACAGTCGACGCACATGCTCCAAGTTCTATCTTTCTTTGGTACCAAAATCATCGGGACAGCACTTGGACTCATACTTTCTTTGATGCAACCTTTGTTGAGAAGCTCCTCAACTTGCCTCTTAAGTTCCTTAGTGTCCGTGGGATTGCTCCTATAAGCTGGTTAGTTTGGAAGTTGTGAACCCGGTACAAAATCAATATGGTTCTTAATTCCCCGAATTAGGGTCGATCCTTGCAGCTCTGCTTGTGGGAATACATCATCAAACTCCTGCAAAACAAGTGAAATAGAAGGGGAAAGAGAAGAAGAAAAAAAAACAAAAAGAAAAAGAACAAAAGTTAGTATTAAGAGAATGAGCTAGGATGAGCATAGGAGTGTCCGTCTCTTGATCCTTGAACAAATCCTTCCTCCTAGCCAACATAACCATGGTACCTTGACCTTTTCGAACCTTAGGATTAGCAAGTTCTCCTTTAGAAGAAGCAGAACCAGAAACCTCCCCTTTTTTCCTCTTTTTGGGTTCTAAGCTTTTGCTTCCCTTCTCTTTCAACTCTCTTAACCTTTGATTTAATTCATTCACTTGAGAGGGTGAAAGTAGGTGTAATGTGATCTTCTTCCCACCATGCCCAAGTGAATAAGAGTTCAACCTTCCATCATGCTTGGTAGATTTGTCGTATTGCCACGCTCGACCAAGTAACAAATGACACACTTGCATTGGAATGACATCACAACAAATCTGATCTTCGTAATTTTTGATATAAGAATCTAAAAAAAAACTTGAACAAAAATGTAATAACACAGTAAGAAATCAAAAATCAGCAACAAGAGAAGAGTAGAAGAAGAAGAGAACACACAAATTCAAACCAAAAGAAGAGAAAATTGCATAAATGTAAAGGATAGATAGTCAGACATACAGCTTACACAAATGAATAGCACCAAGGTGTATATCAAACACCAAGACACACAACACCATTGAAGGATAACACTGCACTCTTAGGTGGACACAAAGGTATCAACTCCTCAAGCACCCACCTTTCTTGCCAAAATGTCAACTCAAGTGAATCCACCCACAAACTAACCCTAGTTTCAATGACTTTTCCAAGACCTACACTACAATGGCTTTTCCAAGACCTACACTAAGGAAACAAAATACAATTTGAGTTTCACTCAATCAATACTTCAAAATTTAGGAAAATAGAAGCCTAATTGTCTATTTATAGTTATTACAAATAAAGATTAAAGTACCCTTAAAGAAGGGTGCTTCTTTGGAGTGTAAAAGAGAAGTCTCAAAAGACCATAATACCCTTATGTTGAGGTGCATTTAGAGTTTATAAAAGGATGCCTTGGAGTATATTCAAGGTCCCTCTTCACATATTAGCAAGTACAATTCCTTGGATGAATACCACATAATCTCACAAGCCTCCATCTTCATAAATGGAACCTTGTGTGGTTGGCCTTGATGAATGGCGCCTTCTTCATGCTCTCAAAATCACGGATGGTTCTTTCATCAAGGCTTATTGTCCTAGATTTAGCATCAAGGAAAACATCCAAGAAACTTTCCACATACGGGATTGCCTTATGTCTTGCTCCAAACGGGCCTTCCTTGCTTATTCTTGTTCCCTCTAAGTGACCAAGTCATGAGCCTTTAGGTGTTGGCCTCTAAAGAAATCATCAAAAGCTGAGGCAGCCATTTGATATGTATTATCCTCCCCTTCTTGAAAAGGATTCGAGCTCAAATCCAAACCTTGCAAAACCAAAGAGAGGACAAACAAATACAAAATCCCAGCGGCATGAGGGTTTGGATTAGCACAACAAATCATCTTAACATGCCAAGGTTGCACATATTTGCAATATAACCAATAATACTTTAAATTAAATATTAAAAGTTCAATGGAAGATGTACAAAGAATTTGGTTATGGGATTCACCAAAAGTTATAATTTTCTTGACTTGTAGACCAAGCAACAGGTTGGGTGCATCAACATCATCAATTCAATATTCGGCATCGGGGTCAAACGAAAAGAGTGGCCATAGACACAGGTCTAGAAAACACTCCTATTTCCCATATGCTTCATCCAAACTACACGACATACTCTCTACAAAAACATACATGTCATCAAAAGCAAGTAGAGAGTAAAGAAAGGTATCACTCAAGTCAACTTATACTAAGGTGTCTTCATGAATTTACTCACCACTAGTTTCAACATCATCGCCATAAGTACTCTCAACAATAAGGTCACATAGTAGAAGAAGTAATTTCAAAACAATGGACACTTTTTCCACTTATGTAAGGTCTCTCAAGTAGACACATACCACCACAAAAATCAAAGGGATTATTGTTTAAGTCTTTATAAGAAGAAAGCAATTCATCCCCATAATTATCAAACAAAGGTGGGGTGTCATATAAAGGATCACATTCGTAATCATTTTTCAAGGAAAAACTGCCTATTAGGTTTCTTAAATATTCAAGCAAATCAAAGCATACATCACCCAATTTGTTATTCCTTTCCAACACTACACATTCCTTACCCTTAAGAGTACTCTCATCTTTCAAGAAGAGATTTCCATCTTTAGGAGGAATGTCGTCACATCATAGTGGGTTAGCATATAAGCTATAGCCTCCAAAGTAAGCTATACCATCCTTTTCACCACTAGGCTCACTAGGAGTGTTTATATCATCTTTAAACAAGACATTATCCCTAAAGAGAGAATGGTCTAATACCCAGGTAGATTAAGAACACGTGAGTTCTTCACTCTCTAAAAGATCAATATCAAGTTTTAAAGCAGTTTCAAGCACAATATTGTACCGAGAATAGCTCTCGGGTTCACTCATATTTTGTTGACCAACATTACCAAATTCTTCCCTCACTTGAGTTCTATTAATTACAACACACATAACCTCATTTGGTGGGAAATTGTCACACACGAGTTGATCAACACAAGTTTCACAAGACAAGGTACGTTCATTCGACACATTGGATTCAACACTAGGTGGACACAAATCAATCTTACAAGAAGATTCAATTTGATCATCAATAGGATCAACTAGTGTATCAACTCTCACAATATGTACATCACCAACAATAGGAAAATAATCAATAGATGATGTACTTTTATTCATCACTTTGGCTTCAACACTAGGTGAACTTAAATTGATCTTACAAAAAGAGTCAATTCGGTAATCAATAGTATCAACTAGTGTATCCGTACTCACAATATGTACATCACCATAAATAGGCAAAGAAACAATAGATTCACAAATAGATAAGCTACCACTCACGCTCAATGGGCTACTAGCCACATAATCATCATTCACATGTACAAAAGTGTAAAAGATTGCTATTTTACCTTTATGTTCTTGAGGACATTCTTCTTTGCCTTGGTTCGGGTCATAGCAGACCACTTTCTCCTTTGAGAATCAAACATAACAAGGGGGTTTGTCAAGTCTTCTCCCTTCTTTCACCTCTTCATCTCTTTTCCCCAAATTGGGATTTAGTGCACTAAGCATTTGTTGTATATCTTTAATGAACCTATCACAATGGTCATTGATGCGATCAAACTTAGTATTAAAATTATTGGCGGCCATGGTACATAAAAGAATGAAACAAATATACAAAACAAACATACAAATTAGTTCAAATATCCTTACCAACTCTCTCAGTCTCAGATTCTTACCTCACACTTGGTCTCATAAGTGTTGAAACTTTGGCATGTACTAGGCAAGAGAGTGTAAGATGATTCTACTTTGGCTCGAAATGTATTTTAGTTTGATATGACTCAAAGAAAATTGCTTACGGACTAGAATCAACAAGTTACAATGAATTACAAATGATTAAACCATAAAAGAAATATAGACACGAAATAAATAACTCTAGACTAATTATCAAGATAGTAGGTTATTACTAGTTTTGTAATTAGTGGTAGAATCAACAAAAAGAAACTATAAACAACAAATAGAAACTTAGAAATCTAATTTAGAACTCAATTTGGTCTTTCACAAAAGTGATGACATGGCAGTTTGTGATTGGGCATCACTTTTTCAAATTTTTTTTCCAACTTCAAAATCTCTTGTTTCTTCCAAACACTCCTTTAGGGAAGAGGGATTTCGGTTTTAGAGGAAAAAATGAAGGTTTTGAAGCCTTTTTGGAGCTTCAAATGAATTCAAAATGAGTTGGTCCCCCCCCCCCATACTTTCAATTATACTTGATTATTCCCTTTGTCTCTTCTTTCTTTTGGATGATAATGAATATGCCAAGGAATAATCTTTTACAAAGAACAAGTACAATCTCTTTATTCCCTATTTTTGGATCAAACAAGCTCTTTGAATATTCTTCTTCCCTAAGATATGAAGATGATGAAAGAATAAGATGAATAATCAAGAGTTGACCAAGTTTGGCCAACAAGCAAATAAACCCTAATTTTAAATTTTCTTTTGGATCTATGTTCCTTAGGCCAAGGCAAGCTCAATCTACAAAAAATCAGTGACAAATCATGTCACCAACACAAACCCAAAACGTCACCACCTCCAAAAAGCTTAAAACAAGCCACGACAATGGTGGATCTAGCTAAAAAAAACAACCAAATCTTGTTCTAAACTTAGATCTAGACCCTTTAAGTGCTAGAGAACAAGAATTTAACAATAGAAACTATCTGAACAAGCTAAAAATTAGAAGATATAAGTTGTGAAATTCGGTTCTACTACCAACAACACAACAACATACAATTTTTTTGAGTCTATAAGATTTTTGACTCTTTTTTTGTGGATATTTTGACTCTAGACTCTTCTTTTCGTAAAGATTTTCTTTGATCCAAGACTTAGAGTTGTGCAAACAACACTAATACATGGATCTGATACCAAATGATATAAGAATCTAATCTAAAACTAGAACAAAAACGTAAAAACAAATTAAGAAACCAAAAATAAGCAACTAGAGAAGAGTAGATGATGAAGAGAACACACAGGTTCAAACCAAAAGAAGAGAAAATTGCATAAATATAAAGGAAATATAGTGAGACATACACCTACATCAATTAATAGCACCAAGGTGTGTATCAAACACTAAGACACACAACATCAATGAAGTATAAGACCACATTGTTAGGTGGACACAAAGGGATCAACTCCTCAAGCACCTAACCTTTCTTGCCAAAATGTCAACAAGAGTAATTTCACACTTAATGATGATCCTAGTTTCAATGTCTTTTCTAAGACCTACACTACAATGGACTTTCCAGGCCCTACACTAAGGAATGAAACTACAATTTTAGTTTCACTCAATCAATACTTTAATACTTAGGAAAATAAAAGCCTAATTGTCTATTTATACTTATTACAAACAAACACTAAAGTACCCTTAATAAAGGGTGCTCCTTTGAAGTGTAAAAGAGGATTCTCAAAAGACCATAATACCCCAAAGTTGAGGTGCATTTAAAGTGTATCCAAGGCTTCCTTTCTGTATTTCAAGGTCCCTCTTCACATATTAGCAAGTACACTTCCTTGGATGAATGCCACATACTCTCACGAGGTTCCATCTTCATAAATAGCACCGTGTGGTTGGACTTGATAAATGGCGCCTTCTTCATGCTCTCAAAATCACGGATGGTTCTTTCATCAAGGATTATGGTCCTTGAGTTAGCTTCAAGGAAAGCATCTAAGAAACCTTCCACACATAGGATTGCTTTATGTCTTGCTCAAAATAGGCCTTCCTTGCATATTCTTGTTCCCTCTGAGTGACCTAGTCTTGAGTCTTTAGGTGTTGGCCTCCAAAGAAATCATCAAAAACTAAGGCAGGCATTTGACATGTATTATCCTCCCTTCTTGAAAAGGATTTGACCTCGAATCCAATCCTTGCATAACTAAAGAGAGGACAAACAAATACAAACTCCCCATGGCATGAGGGATTAGATTAGCACAACAAATCATCTCAACATATCAAGGTTGCATATATTTGAAAAATAAACAACAATTCTTTAAATTAAATATTAAAAGTTCCATGGCAGATGCATAAAGGATTTGGTTATGGGATTCATCAAAAGTTATATTTTGCTTAACTTGTATACCAAGCAACAAGTTGGGTGCATCAATATCATCAATTCTATATTTGGCATTGGGGTCGAAAAGAGTGGCCAAAGACACAGGTCTAGATAACACTCCCATTTCCAATATGCTTTGCCCAAACAACACGACATACTCTCTATAATAACATACATGTCATCAAAAGCAAGTAGAGTAAAGAAATGTATCACTCGAGTCAAGTCAACATATACAAAGGTGTATTCATGTATTTACTCACCACTAGTTTCAACATCATCGCCATAAGTACTCACAATAATAAGGTCACACACAGTACAAGAAGTAATTTTAAAGAAATGGACACTTTTTACACTTATGGAAGGTCTCTCAAGTAGACACTTACCACCACAAAAATCAAAGGGATTATGCCTTAAGTCTTTACAAGAAGCACACAATACATCCCCATAATTATCAAACAAAGGTGGTATGTTACGTAAAGGATCACATTCACAATCATTTTTCCAGGAAAAACAGCCTATTAGGTTTCTTAAATATTCAAGTAAATCAAAGCATACATCACCCAATTGTTTATTCCTTTCCAACACTACACATTCCTTAACCTTAAGAGTACTCTCATCTTTCAAGAAGAGATTTTCATCTTTAGGAGAAATGTCGTCACATCATAGTGGGTTAACATATAAGCTATAGCCTCCAAAGTAAGCTATACCATCCTTTTCACCACTAGTCTCACTAGGAGTGCTTATATCATCTTAAATAAGACATTATTCCTAAAGAGAGCATGATCTAATCCCTAGGTAGATTAAGAACACTTGATTTCTTCACTCTCTAAAAGATCAATATCAAGTTTTAAAGCGGTTTTAAGCATAAGATTGTACCCAGAATAGCTCTCGGGTTCACTCATATTTTGTTGACCAACATTACCAAATTCTTCCCTCACTTGAGTTCTATTAATTACATCACACATAACCTTATTTGGTGGGAAATTTTCACACATGAGTTGATCAACACAAGTTTCACAAGACAAGGTACGTTCATTCGACACATTGGCTTCAACACTAGGTGGACACAAATCAATCTTACAAGAAGATTCAATTTGGTCATCAATAGGATCAACTATTGCATCCACTCTGACAACATGTACCTCACCAACAATAGGAAAATAATCAATAGATGATGTACTTTTATTCATCACTTTGGCTACAATACTAGGTGGACTTATATTGATCTTACAAAAAGAGTCAATTCAGTCATCAACAGGATCAACTAGTGTATCCACACTCATAATATGTAAATCACCATCAATAGGCAAAGAAATAATAGACTCTCAAATAGATAATCTACCACTCACTCTCAATGGGCTACTATCCATATAATCATCATTCACATGTACAAAAGTGTAAGAGTTTGCTATTTTACCTTTATGTTCTTGAGCACATTTCTCTTTGCGTTGGTTTGAATCATAGCAGCCCACTTTATGCTTTGAGAATCTCGCATCACAAGGGGGTTTGTTAAGTTTTCTCCCTTCTTTCACCTCTTCATCTCTTTTCCCAAAATTGGGATTTAGTGCACTAAGCATTTGCCGTATATCTTTAATGAACCTATCACAATGGTCATTGATGCGACCAAAAGTGGGATTAAAATTATTGGTAGCCATGGTACATAAAAGTAAGAAACAAACCTAAAAACAAACAAACAAGTTAGTCAAAATATCCTTACCAAATCTCTCAATGTCGGATATTTACCTCACACTTGGTCTCATATATGTTGAAACTTTGGCATGTACTAGGTAGGAGAGTGAGAGATGATTCTACTTTGGCCTGAAATGTATTTTAGTTTGATATGACTCAAAGAAAATTTCTTATGGACTTGAACAGTCAAGTTACAATGAATTACAAATGATAAAACCACAAAAAAAATGTAGACACAAAATAAATAACTCTAGACAAATTATCAAGCTAGTAGGTTATTACTACTTTTGTAATTAGTGGTAGAATCAACAAAAAACCAACAATAAAAAACAAATCGAAACTTAGAAATCTAATTTAGAACTCAATTTGGTCTTTCACAAAGCTGATGATGTGGCAGTTTGTACTTTCAATTATACTTGATTATTCCTTTTGTCTCTTCTTTCTTTTGGATGACAATAAATATGCCAAGGAATATTCTTTTACAAACAACAAGTACAATCTTTTTGTTCCCTCTTTTTGGATCAAACAAGCTCTTTGAATATTCTTATTCCCCAATATATGAAGATGATGGAAGA
The DNA here is from genome assembly GCA_030864225.1 of Capsicum baccatum var. pendulum. Classification (NCBI taxonomy): domain Eukaryota; kingdom Viridiplantae; phylum Streptophyta; class Magnoliopsida; order Solanales; family Solanaceae; genus Capsicum; species Capsicum baccatum. The sequence goes on from CM061558.1 coordinate 155,461,442, forward strand.
ACAAGATGAATATTCAAGAGTTGACCAAGTTTGACCAACAAGCAAACCCTAATTTCAACTTTTCTTTTGGATCTAGGTTCCTTAGGCCAAGGAAAGCTCAATCTACAAAAAAAATCAGCCATAAATCACGTCACCAAAACAAACCCACAACATCACTACCTGCAAAAAGCTTTAAACAAGTCACAACAATGGTGGATCTAGCTAAAAAACAACCAAATGTTGTTCAAAACTTAGATCTAGAACCTTTAAGTGCTACAGAACAAGAATATAACACTAGTAACTATCAAAACAATCTAAAAATTAGTAGATCTAAGTTGTGAAATTCGGTTCTACTACCAAAAACACGACAACACACAATATTTTTGAGTTTTTTTAGATTTTTTACTCTTTTTTTGTAGATTTTTTGACTCTAGACTCTTTTTTTATGAAGATTTTCTTAGATCCAAGACTTAGAGTTGTGGTAACAACACTAATATGTGGCTATGATTTCAAATGTCACAAGAATCTAACCTAAAACTAGAACAAAAAATGTGAAAACAAACTAAGAAACCAAAAATAAGCAACTAGAGAAAAGTAGATAAAGAAGAGAACATACAGATTCAAACCAAAAAAAGAGAAAATTGCATAAATATAAAGGAAATATAGTGAGACATACACCTACACCAATTAGTAGCACCAAGGTGTGTATCAAACACCAAGACACACAACATCAATAAAGGATAAGACCACACTCTTAGGTGGATACAAAGGGATCAACTCCTCACGCACCTAACCTTTCTTGCCAAAATGTCAACAAGAGTAATTCCACACTTAATGATGACCCTAGTTTCAATGTCTTTTCTAAGACCTACACTACAATGTATTTTAAAAGACCTATACTAAGGAAAGAAAATAAAATTTGATTTTCAGTCAATCAATACTTCAAAACTTAGGAAAATAGAAGCCTAATTATCTATTCATAGTTATTACAAACAAAGACTAAAATACCCTTAATGAAGGGTGCTCCTTTGAAATGTAAAAGAGGAGTCTCAAAAGGCCATAATACCCCTAAGTTGAGGTGAATTTGGAGTTTATATAAGGATTCCTTGGAGTATATTCAAGGTCCCTCTTCATATATTAGCAAGTACACTTCCTTGGATGAATGCCACATACTCTCATGAGCCTTCATATTCATAAATGGCATCGTGTGTGCTTGGACTTGATGAATGAAACCTCTTTCAATATCTCAAAATTAAGGATGTTTCATTTATCAAGGCTTATGGTCCTTGGGTTAGCATCAAGGCAAACATCCAAGCAACCTTCCACACACGAAAATGCTTTATGTCTTGCTCAAAATGGGCCTTCCTTGCATATTCTTGTTCCCTCAGAGTGACCAAGTCTGGAGCTTTCAGTTGTTGGCCTCCAAAGAAGTCATCTAAAGATAAGGGGGCTATTTGACTTTTATTAGCTTCCTACCTTGAACTTGATCATGCATTTTCATGTAACTTTTAACTCACCACATTCATTGATCCATTGTAGTTTGTAGGAGTTAGCATGGGGGGTGGTTGGGAGTTTTAAGAAATCCACCATTGAAGAACTAGAAATATATGTGCAAATTTCTACCATCAATCACCATAGTACACACCCCTCCCTTAATAAGCACTTAGTGTGAAACCAATTCACTCTTTGGCTTGGATCTTCAAGTTCTTTACTTACCATATCCCTCCTTGCTATATAATTAGGAATTTTACACTCCATCTTGTGGCCAAGTGTTTTCTTTCGCAAAATCATTACAAGTGACCTCGGGTTCACCATCATAAGGCTCTCCATCTTGTAATCCAACCTCATCAACCTCAGTTTCAAGATCAACTTCCATACCTATGTAATACAACCTACCTTTCCTTAGGATCACATTTCTATGAGTTACACACTCAGTTACCCAATTACCCTATCTTTGATACTTGAAATATTAAAAAACCTTTCAGATGAGAAGTAGGAAGTTTGTTACCTTCGGTTCTTGTGGGATATGTTGGAACTTATTTGACCTCAGATTACTTGAAAAAGGTAAATGGTTCCATTTCTTTACATAAACCTAAAGCTCCTTGATTTGCACCTTTGGAATGGACCCAACCCGAATTGGGTGCTTGATATCTTGGCTTGTACCTTTCTTTGTACTCTTTTTTCAATTTCTAAGGCCGCTTGAAAGACTTTAACCACGTTTTCAAACTTAATAAGTGTCGTTCGAGAAGAGATGTCTTTATTCAAACCTAACTTGAAATGAATGATATCATGCATGACTTATTCACCTCTATGATTAAGTTTCAAGATGAGTTGTTGGAACTCATTATAATAGGCCATGACACTCTTTCTTCTTTGCCTTAAATTGTAAAGTTTGAAAAAAAGCTCATGTCTATAGTGTTTCGCCACATACCTTGCTCTCATTACTCTTTTCAAGTCTTCCCAAGGGGGTGGTTGTCCACCAATCTAGACATTGTTAAACCTCTTAGTGTAATCCAACCAAGTGTTTGCATATCATTCAAAGTGTGTAATGGCATAATAACTTTTCTTCTCCTCGGTTAAGTCATTCAATTGGAACAACTTTTGACAAGATGATTCCTAAGTAAAGTACCCTCGGGATCATTTTATCCCATGAATATCGGAATACCAACCTTGATTGAATTAATACCAATGCCTAGAATTCTTCGTTGATCACTATGCCCATGCCTTGCATTTTTCCCTCGAAATCTACCATCAGGTCCCCTTTGTTTCATATCTTCCCCTATCTCCCTCATCAAACCAATAATCATCATAAGGAACCTCATATCCTTCTTGATCCCCTCTACCATAATCCTCAATTTGGATGGGTGGGTTTTAGATTCGAGGTCTTTGGGGAGGTAGGTATGGTCTTTGATTATTTGGTACTTGAGTTTGTGGTATTGGATGTGGTGGATGATTATGTCTTTGGTCCATAAGATTTGTCATTTGGTAAGTAGTATTTTGTGGAGGTATTTGGTTATATAGAGGAGTTGGTCTTTGGTCAATTGGATTTGGTACTTGTATGTTTGGATTTAGTGGTGGAGTTTGAATTCCAAGTCCCTCTTGTTGTACTCGGTCTATTGAGTGATGTAGTGGCCTTTGTAGGGTCCAGTTAGGAGAGGTTTAGGATTGGGTTAGTCATTTTTTTGTGGATCTATTAGAGGGTGAAGCATTTGATGTAGGGTATCGGGGGTAAAAGTCATGGATGAGTTGTTAGCTTGAACACTAGAGGACATATGGTAGGGATTAGGAGTAGAAGGTCGTGAATTCTTCCTACTTTAAACACAATCAAGCCTTCCACTAAAAGTGGAAATTTCACCCTTCTTACAAACTATTTCACTCTGCATAGCATCCAACTTACTCATCAAGGCATCATTGTTATCCTCTATTTTTCATGTAAAGGCCTCAAACCGAGCCATCAAGGCTCCAACAGAATTATTTCCCAAAGGTTGGGAAGTATTACCTTCGAATTCCATGGCAAATATACCTAAAAAGGGTAAAAAAACAGCAAGCAAAAAAACCTACAAAACAAGAAAACAAGTTAGTTCAAAAGTGTCACTTCACTAACACTCACCCTCACATCACACTTGGCCTCACAAGTGTTAGGGAATCTAAAGTGATGCATGAACTTGAACCAACAAAATACTATGAATTTAAAATAAGACAAGCACATAAAAACTGAAGAAACAAAATAAACGAACTCTAGACTAATTACCAACCTAGTAGGTACTTACTAGTTTACTAATTAGTGATAAAATTATCCCAAAAGAAACTAGAATAAAAAATTAGAAACTAGGAAATCTAATTTTAGAGATGAATTTGGTTGATCTCAAGTGATGACATGGCACTACGTGGTTGGTTGTCACTTTTCAAATTTTTAATTTTCCCAAAACCTTGTTTCGGCCAAGTGACACTTTGGGGAAGAAGATTTTCCGAATTTAAAACGGGTAAGAAGGCAATTTAGAATCCCTTCAGGACTCAAATAAAAAGGAAATGAAATTGTCCCCCCTCCTTGTACTTGCGAGTGTACTTTGTTTACTCCTTGTCCCCTCATCCTTTTGGAAGACTGGAATATTCTTTGAAAATGTTTTTGGAATAACAAATTTTCACTCACTTTATTCCCTATTTTAGATCAAATAACACCTTTGAATATTCTTCTTAACTAAGATATGAAGATCATGGATGAACAAGATGAATATTCAAGTGTTGACCAAGTTTGACCAACAAACAAATGAACTCCAAATCTGTTTTTTTTTTCCAGATCTTGGTGTTTTTGGCCAAAACAAATTCAACCCACTATAAATCAGCCAGAAAAAACGTCCAAATTACAAGTGTAATAATTGGATCTAGCTTAACAGCTTCAAAACTCCATAGCCATGGTGGATCTTAGCTCAAACTCAACAAAACTTAACTTTAAAAGTAGATCTAGACTCACTAGGCACTAGAGAGCAAGGATCTAGCACTGGAAACCTTCAAAACACAACAAACACTTGTGGATCTAGATTGTAAATTTTGGATCTACAACAAACACACAAGACAACACTTTTTATTTTTGTATTTTTCAATTTTTGACTCTTTTTTGTTGAGATTTTCTTAATAAGAACACTAAAACCAAGATTTAAGGATGTTGGACCAACCCTAAACAAGGCTCTGATACCAAATAATATCGTAAACACTATCAAACACAGAAAAATCACACTAAGAAGAAAAAAATTAGAAAGCACACAAAGAGAAAAACAACACACTAAAAGGAGATGAAGAAGAAGAATTGAATAAATGTAAAGATAGTAGAGAGACCCTTACTTCAAATATGCGATTAACAAAAGGATATGTCTCAAATATCCAATCACACCTCACTAATGGAAGCTCAAACCAGTCTCTTAGGTGACCCAAAGGACTCACACGTCCTCAAGCACACCTTTCTTGCCAAATAACACATTACAAGTGAAAAACTAATTCCAGATGTATTCAAGGTCCAAGTTTCAGATTCTAGAGCTAAACTAGAAGAGTAAAAGTTACAATCTAATATTAATATCCAATGTTATCAAAATCAAATGAAAAGAGTGAAGAAATTATAAATTTATACTATTACATGCCAAATGTCAAAACTACCCTTAATGAACTAAAGAGAAATGGCCGCCCCTTGGGTGTTGGATTTTAAAGTGAAAGTCCATCTTAAACCTTGTTGAATGTAGAATCTTCAAGTACCTTCTTCACAAATCAAAGAATTCCCTCTCTGGGCCAAATCTACAACACCTTCACTAACATTCAAGTGCATAAACAAGGCTTGAAGTTGTTGAAGTTCCTTGGCTTAGCTCCTTGTAAAAGGTCTTGCGTGCTTGATACTATGATCAATGATGATGTTATTTATTGTACTAACCCTAACCCTCATTCCATGAGCATATTGTGCTTGTTTGTTCTTTCTTCAGTTTTTCAAGGTGTGGATTTAAGGTCGAATCCTTTTCAATATGGGGAGGATTATACAAGCCAAAGGTCCATCATGGCATTTGATGACATCATTTTAGTCCCATACATGAAGATTCAAGCTTTGGTCATATTGAGGGCACAAGGATATGCATAGAGGACTCATTTTGAGCTTATAATAGAGCAAAACCATTTTTGGAAGATTGCTTGGTAGTTGTGTTGATGCCTACCAAAGGGTTCCAAGAGGTTTCACATTTTGGATCTTGAAGAAGGAGGGACCCATAGAGCATTGGAGGGGCGGCCTTAGAGTGTAAAAACTCATTAAGGGTGTTTTAGTCTTTTTGTCCCTTTTCTTTACACTCCATCAGAGTCCTTTTTCATTAAGGATATTTTGGTCTTTTATGTATTAAGCTATAAATAGACTCTTTAGGCTTATTTTCTCATTCATTGATTATAAATATTTGATAGACTTCTTCTTCTCTATTTGAGAGTGTAGTGTAGGGCTTGAGAAGTATAGGGCTTGGAAAAACTATTATTGATCATTTCTTAGAAATGGTGGTTGTAAGGCAGAGTTGACTCCCTTAGCGGTCACCGTTAGTTTGGTTTTGTTATTGCGGGTCTTAGGGGTCTTATCGATTGATACATGGTTTGGTTACTATTTGTTGTATTTGTTTGTTATCTTGTTTCTCTTAGTAGTCATCTCCTTAAGCCTATTCTTATATCATTTGGAACCCGTGATCTTATCTTATGGTAAAGATTCTATTGTTTGCTTGGCTCAGAGGGATAATCATGTGCGTGAAACATCTTTGAAACTTAATAGTAAACTTACAGATAGTAAGCTTACTTGTTCCAAATCTATCCATAGGATAGATCCTTCTGTCTTTAGGTATAATGTTTTGTTTGAAGATAGTTTAATCACTCTTAATGGACCTAGTGGTGAAAATGATGTTGACGTCATAGCTTGTCTTGGAGGATATAGCCTATATGCCGACCCATTATGGTGTGACAACATTCCTTCTAAGGGTGGAAGTGTCTTTCTGAAAGATGAGAGTACTCTTAAGGGTAAGAATTGTGTAGTATTAGAATGTAATTCTTCTTCTACTTTGCATGACATTATTTTTGAATGTACTCATGGTCGTGATTGGGAAACTATTAGTGAGTACACTCATGAGGAAACCTTAGTAAAAGTTAATTCGATTGATACCTTTCTCTACCGTCTATTTGCCTTTGATGATATGTATGCCAATGTAGAGAGTATGTTGTGTAGTTTGGGTAAAGATTAAGGGAAAGAGGAGTCTTGTTTAGACCCATGTTTATGGCCACTCTTTCAATTTGACCACAGTGCGAATTGTGGATATGATGATATCGGCACTCCCATCTTATTTCTTGGTCTACATGATAAGCAAGTTTTGAATGAGGATGTTGGTATCCTTCCCTAAAATGTAATGTCTTTCTTGGGGATTAATAATCCACTTGAGGGACCAATATTCTGCAGGGGAAAGAACTCCTACCAAGAGGGAGGGTCTTTAAATAATGGGAGCCATGAAAGGTTCCAAGAGAGTTCACCATTATGTGTTTCCATTCTTGACCAAGGTTTTATCACTTGTAGGTCAAGAAAAGAGTCTGATCTTGAAACTAATTTTGATAAACTTTATTTGTGCCATACCCTCTTTCTATAAGTTTGTAGAGATGATGTTTTCCATAGCTGACTCTTATGTATATTTTCCATAGGTTTATAATCCTTAGCGTGAAGGATTCTTGGTTATATTTAATGTATGTACCGCCTTGGCATGATGATGTTATTTATTATGCTAATTCTAACCCTAATTTCCTGAGGATATTGTGTGTGTTTGTCCTTTCTTTGATCTTGCAAGGTTTGGATTTGAGGTCGAATCCTTATCAAGAAGGGGAGGATGATACAAGACAAATGACCATCATAGTTCTTGACGACATCATTCGAAGTAAATACATAAAGAGTCAAGCTTTGGTCGCATTGAGGGCGTAGGAACATACATGGATGGGCCAATTTGAGCACACCATAGGGAAATGTTAGCCTATAGACTACTAAACACACAAAATTGACAATAGCATGAAAAAACCAGAAAGTAATCAAAGGGAAAATCTACACACTAGAAGGAGATGAAGAAGAAGAATTGCGTAAATGTAATGATAGTAGAGAGACCCTTACTTCCACTATGTGATTAACAAAAGAAGACGTATCAAATATTCAATCACACCTCACTAATGGAAGATCAAACCACCCAAAGGATTCACACTTCCTCAAGCACACCTTTCATGCTAAATAACCCATTACAAGTGAAAAATCAACTCCAAATGTACTAAAGTCCAAATTTTCGATTCAAGATACCAACTAGACACTAAAAACAACAAGTTAAGAGTAATTTTCGATATCATCAAAAATCTAATTAAAAGATAAGTAAAATGGTCTATTTATACTATTACATTCAACTGTCAAAAATACCCTTAATGAGGGCTTAAAGGAGGTGCCTCTTGAGTGTCATTTTGGAGTGCAAAATGTCTTCATTAACTTTCACTTGAGGCGCCTCTTGAGTGTATAAATTCCCCTCATTCCTTATCTTGACCAAGGATTCCAAATACTCCCAAAAAGTCATAAATTGCTTGCTAATTCCAACACCTTGAGCCTTAGTTAATTCCTTGTACTCTTGGTCCTCCTTTTGCTTGTATCATCCTCTCCATCTTGAAGGCATTTTTCCTCAAATTCAGATCTTGCAAAAAACAAAGAGAGAGCAAAACAGCCACACAATTCTCTGGGTAGGAGGGTTAGTATTAGTACCACACTCATATCAGTAACCCGTGGCTTCTCATTCTTGACATACACCCACATATCCTTAGTAATTTACATAAAAAAGCATAGCATAAAGGACACCAAAGACATGAATAGCATCAATACAAAAAATGAGTGTGCATTACCAGCAACTATAACCTTCCCATCTTAAGAGTATCCCGGGATCAAATGTGAGAAAAGGATAAGGGTTTAAGCCAAGATGGCCCACTCCTTTCACTAAGTTACCAAGCTCACAATAATTCAAGGCATTACCGACCACTACGAAAAACACAAAGACCCTATGAACATGGATAATATCATGGATATCATTACACAAGATCAACAGACCATGTTCAATAACAAGACCATCATTACTAGAATTAACACTAACTTGAATGTTTTAAATCATAATAGTGTCATATTCAAGTGGTAAGCTAATCTTAGGTGCACATGGTTTATTATACATATCAAGAGAGATAAAAAGGGAAGAAAAATACAAACCTACATCAAGAAATTCTGAATGCTCTATAGAAAGAATCACATGAAAACAATTTAAGCTCAAGGAAATATAGGGAATAGCCTTTTTACCTCGGTTTGGACTGGGATAGTCCACTTTTTTTAATCTCTCGGCTAAGGGTTCTTTGAGGCCACTTTCATGTGAGATTTCTTGTTGATACTTCTTTGATAATTCATGATCTTTAACCTGCAAATAACAAATATCAAGTCTAGGTAAAATGCTAGCCTTTGAGTTAGTAAGTATCAAGGGACCTTTGTAGGCTAGTCCTACAAATAAAGTTGTCTTCCCTTTTCCCCTCTCACAATCCAAAACCTCCCCTCCCTTTTCTCTCTTTATTTTCTCCTTTAACTTTTTGGTTTTCTATTGTATTTCATTCACACTAGATGGTGGAAGAGAGAGAAGAGTGAACATTTAGCTACCAGACACAAAGGTGTACCTATTAGATCTTCCATCATGTATAGTGTGCCTATCAAATTGCCAAGTCCTTCACAACAATATGTGACATGAATGCATAGGTATTACATCACATAAAAATTTATCATGATAACTCCCTATCTTGAATATAATCACACATTTTCGTTTAACCTTCAGTTCACCACACTTTTTTAACCATTCAAGCTTGAATGGATTCTGGTGAGGGATAGTGGATAATTTCAAGTGTCCAACCAAGGTAACACTATAAATATTCACATAACTCCCACTATGTATGATCATTGAACTCAAACTTCCTTTAATAAGGTACTTAGTATGAAAGAGGTTCTATCTTTGATCATCCAAGACCTTACTAAACAAAGTTCTCCTAACAACATAACTAGGCACATCACATTCTCCTTCACAAGGCAATACATCTTCTTCGCTACCCTCACCTTTAACAATGGGTTCTATGCACTCTTCATCTTGAGAGTTGCCATCATTCTCCTCAGTTTTCAACTCCATTTCTTCACCAAGATAATACAACTTCCCCTTTCTTAGAATCACATTATGTCGATTAGGCTACTCACTTTCCCTATGACCCCAACCTTGACACTTGAAGCATTGTAAATACTTAGATGAGGGAGGAAGATTATTCAACTTCACCTCCAACTTTGGAGGTTGGTGTGACACTTGCTTGTTTGAGATTTGAGAAGAAGAAGAAGATGTAGAAGATTTATTATTGTCCCAACTCAAAGTCAAAGGACTTACCTCTTTTTTTCTGGTCAAACCCAAACCTTGTTAGACTCTAAGCTTATAAACCGACCTTTCTTTGTTATCCTTTTCAATCTCCATGGCATATTAGAAGTCTTCAACCACTGTTCCGAACTTATGAATAGTCAAATGGGAGGATATGTCCTTATTCAACCCAAACTTGAAGCAGATAACATCATGTTGCACTTGTTCACCTCTATGGTCATGTTTCAAGATAAGTTACTGAAATTCGTCATAATAATCCATGATAATCTTGCTTCCTTGCTTTAGATTGTAAAGATTGGCAACAATCTCATGCCTATAATGCTCCGGTACATGTCTTTCTCTCATAACTCTCTTCAATATCTCCCAAGGAGATGGTTGGCCATCAATCAACACATCGTCAAATATTTTGTAGTAATCCCATCTAGTGTTTGCATATCCTTCAAAGTGAGAAATAGTATAACAATTTTTCTTTTCTTCGGTAAGGTCATTCACTTGAAAAATCTTTTCACAAGTGGATTCCCAAGCCATTTACACTTCTGGATCACTCTTACCTTTCAAAATTAGAATGCCAACCTTGATTGAATTAATGCCAATATATCAAATTCTTGGATGTTCAATATGGCTTTGTCTTACGAAATGCCCTCAAAATCTTCCATAATTCCCTCTTTGATCATGTATTGCCCTCATTACTTCTTTAAACCAATAGTCATCATTAGGAAAATCATAACCTTCTTTTTCCCCTCTACCATAATCCTCAATTTAGATGGGTGGATTTTGGATTTGAGGTCTTTGGAGAAGTGGGTTTGGTCTTTAATCATGTGGTACTAGAATTTATGGTTGGAGGTGGTGGATGGTAAGGTCTTTGGTCCATGGGATTTGGTATTTGATAAGTGGTATTTTGTGGAGGTATTTGGTTTGAATTTTGTGGTGGATTTTGAGTTCCAAGTCCCTATTGTTGGACTTGATTCATTTGGTTATGTACTGGCCTTGGTAGGCTCCGGTTAGGAAAGGTTTTAGGTTAGTTTAGTGGCTGGTTTTGTGGAACTCTAGGAGGGTTAAGCACTTGGGGGAGGGTTTTTGGTGTTATAGTCATGGAAGAGTTATTGGCTTGGAAACTAGAGGAGACATAGTAGGGATTAGGAGTAGAAGGTCGTGAGTTCTTCCTACTTTCAACACAATCAAGTTTTCCACTAAAAGTGGAAATTTCACCCTTCATAGTGACCATTTCATTCCTCAAGGTATCATTATCGCTCTTCAAGTATCTTCTCATAGTATCCATTTCACCCTTCATATCCCGGGCAAAGGCCTCAAAGTGAGCCTTTAAGGCTCCCATAATTAATGTCCCAAGGGTTGGGATAAAGAACCCTCGGCTTCCATTGTCAAATGTACCTATCAAAAAGCAAAAAACCAGAAACCAAAATAACCTACAAAATGAGCAAACAAGTTATTTCAAAAGCCTCACTTCATTTTCACTCAACCTCACCTCACACTTTGCCTCGCAAGTGTTGGAGAATCGACAATACTAGGAAAGTTACTTGAGAGGTGAGAAGCTTTGGTCCAAACTCAATCTTTGTTTCTAATGACTCAAATAATGTGATGCACAGACTTTAACCAACAAAATACAAAGACTTAGAAATGAAAAAAGCACACAAAAAAACCGAAGACACGAAATAAACGAACTCTAGACTAGTTACCAACCTAGTAGGTACTTACTAGTTTGCTAATTAGTGGTAGAATTTACATAAAATAAACTACAATTAAAAATTAGAAACTAGCAAAATCTAGTTTTAGAGGAATTTCGGTTGATCACAAGTGATGATGTGTCACTACGTGGTTGATTATCACTTTTCAAAATTTCAATTTTTTCCCAAAACCTCGTTTCGGCCAAATAACACCTTGGAGAAGAAGTGTTTTTTGATTTTGAGGGGTAAGTAAGAAATTTAGGTTCCTTTCAAGTCTCAAATGGAAATGGAAATGCAATGGTCCCCCCCATACTTGCAAGTGTACTTTGTTGTTCCCTTGTCCTCTCCTCTTTTTGGAAGAATGAAATATTTCTCTGAATATGGTTTTGGACTAACAACTTTATCACTCTCTTTATTCCCTCTTTTGGATCAAACAACACCTTCGAATATTCTTCTTCACTAAGATATGAAGATCATGGATGAACAAGATGAATATTCAAGTGTTGACCAAGTTTGACCCACAAGAAAATGAACTTCAAATCTGATTTTTTTAAGATCTAGGTTCCTTAGGGAAAAAAAACTCAACCCACTAAAATCATACACAAAACACACCTAAATCACTATGCCAAATTTGGACCTACCTCAAAAAGCTTCAAAACTTGATGGCCATGGTGGATTTTAGATCAAACTCAACCTAACTTCAGTTTAAAAGTAGATCTAGACTCCCTAGGTAATAGAGACAAAGGATCTAGTACAAGAAACCAACAAAAAACAATAAAAACTTTTAGATATAACTTGGAAATTTTGGATCTATAACAAACACACAAGACAACACTTTGTTTTTGTATTTTCTGATTTTTTACTCTTTTTTGTTTAGATTTTCTTAATAAGAACACTAAAACCAAGATTTAGGAATGTTGGAACAACACTAAACATTGATTTGATACCAAATGATAGCCTATAGACTACCAAACACACGAAATTGACACTAGAATGCAAAAATCAGAAAATAAACAAAGGAAAAATCAACACACTAGAAGGAGATGAAGAAGAAGAATTTCATAAACATAAAGATAGTAGAGAGACACTTACTTCCACTATGTGATTAACAAAATAATATGTATCAAATCTTCAATCATACCTCACTAATGAAAGCTCAAACCACTCTCTTAGGTGACCAAAAGGACTCAAACTTCCTCAAGCAGACCTTTCTTGCCAAATAACCCAATACTAGTGAAAAAACAATTCCAAATGTATTAAGGTCAAAATTTCAGATTCAAGCTACCAACTAGAAACTAAAAACTACAAGTTAAGAGTAATGTTCAATATCATCAAAAGTATTATGAAAATAGAATTAAAATGGTATATTTATACTATTACATTCAATTGACAAAAAAGCCCTTAATGAGGGCTTAAAGGAGGCGCCTCTTGAGTGTCATTTTGGAGTGTAAAATATGTTAACTAACCTTCACTTGAGGTGCCTATTGAGAGTATAAGTTTCACTCCTTATTTCTCTTTACCAAGGCTTCAAAATACTCCAAAAAAGTCTTTAATTGCTTGCTAATTCCAAAGCTTTGACCCTTAGATAATACCGTTTACTCTTGGTGCTCCTTCAGCTTGTATCGGGAAATCCCGTGTGTAGAATGTTACTTGGGACTACGTTTAGAGAAAACAAGTGTTGAAGTGTAAAGAGGATGTTTAAACACTCCAATAAGCCCCTCTATTACACTTCATAGGCACCCCTCATTAAGGGCATTATGATCATTTTTATCTTGTTTTGTAATAGAATGCAAATAAAACATGTTAGGTTTATTTCACTTAGTTTTTGGATGATGAACATGTGAAAGACTTTCTTTTTTTTTTTGTAAGAGTGTAACACCTTTCGAGTAGGTATTGGAAAAGCCAAGTAGTTATTGTAGGGCTTGGAAAAGCCAATATTATTCTTTTGATTAAAAATGGTGGCTCATCAGGTGAGTTGAATCCCTTAGCGGTCACTGTAAGAAAATGGGTGTTTGATGTTGCAACTTTGAGGGTCTTTACGTTTGATATGAATTTTGGTTCTCTTTGCCTTGTAAGATCTTATGTCTTATTAACTATCCTTTACTTTATTGAATTATTTGTGTATTTGTATCATTTTGTTCTTGTCTTGGTGTCTTTGTATTGTTGCTGCCCATTTGTTGTTCATTGTGCTCTAAGGTTTTCTTGAGTTTGTGGAATATTTTTAGCTTGTGTAGATCATTTTTTATCACTTTATAAGGCCATGTTTCTAGTCATTTTCCTTCATTTCTATGTCACAAAAAAGATAATATTCCATAAATTCTCTCTACTTTCTCTAAATCAACAAGGAGCACCTATATTTTTCATTCTAGGGTTCTTAAAAAAACCTCCATCCTTTGCAGGACAAGGTAAGTGAAAACAATTATGGTTTAGCTTAATTATCTCATTGAATATTTGAAAAAGATGTTATATGTTCTTAGTTATTTATTAATGGACAAATATAGAACAAGCTACTTTCTCCCTTTTTCTTTGTTATTAAGAGATCTCTTTTCTTCTTTGGTTTAAAGTGTGAAGGAAAGTTGAAGTTTTTGAGTAGTTCAAATTTAAAGGATAAGTTTCAAAATTGGGGTTAGGTGTCTGCCCCATTTTGTTCTCCTTATATATGAATTTTGGAAAAAATTATGGATGTGTTGTTATAAGAACTCAAGAGATAGAGTGTTCAATAATTGATTGCTTTAACAATAGGGATTTGGGTTGCTTTGTGGACTGTTTTGTATGTATATGTTGGGGGCTACCAAGTTGATATTGGAGAAAGGTATAATTAGTTTTTATTGAAATATAGAAGAAGGGACTGGTGGTACACCACCGAACTAATGGTTTCATATGTCTACTGCGTATTCTATTTCATGTATTATTTGGAGGGTGTAATGAACCCAAAGTTGTGTTGGGGGATATTTTAAGAATATGTAAGGTATGTAATTGTAATTGGAGAATATAAGGGTTAAAATTAAACCCTTGATTGATAAATTAAGGGCTTACTAGCTGGCGACTTTTTGGTGAAGTTATATAGCCCAAATGTGTTGGTTGGTTGCTAATATTAGTTTACCATATATTTTATTATACATAATTAATCCAAAAGGAGTAAATTAAAGTTTGGTTAGTGACGGAGTTGTATGGCCAGGTATGTAAGGGATACTCTATTTTGCATTATTTGGCATGAAATCAGACATTTATTCCATCAATTCAGCTTCTAAGGTTATAATATAACAAATGATGCATAATAAAAGCGTATTATATCCCATATCTCCAATGACCTTGTTCCCACTCTCTATCTTGTCAAAGCACCTTAATACACTCTTATTATTAAGCCTACACATCTATTTTCACAAGAAAATTTCAGGCGTTCTCCGTTTACTGAAATAATACTCATGTGTTATATTCAGCTCCTAAACACTTCATTTGTACGCAAACAACTCCATACCTTATTTTTGTTTCATTAAGTTCCCATTTACATGTCTTTTATTGGTATATTATTGTTTCAAGGTACCATATGTTATAATCACCAAAGTAACAATCTCAAATGCTAAATAAACTAAGTAACACAAATCTGTATTAAACAGGTGGCAGCTCAAGTGCATAATCCTAGCATGGGCCGATCTTGGTACTTTATAAATGGGTGGTATCTCAGTTTCGTAATCCTAGCATAGGCCGATCCCATTTTTTATTTATGGGTGGAAGTTCAGGGGCATAAGCCTAGCATGGGCCGATCCTGATTTGTCTATTTACCACTAATCAGTTGGTCATTTGTATCATATGACTTATAATGATTATCAAGTAAGAAAGGTAAAATGAAATAAATAATGTAATGTATCTTACTCTACAAATATATATATATATATATATAAAGGTGGTCTACGTGCAATATTTGTACACTTATATCTGATTTTCATTGAGCTCCCATATTATGTGTGTTTATTTTTAGCTTTACATATTTAGTACATACTTTTGCATTGATTCTTCTTATGGAGGAACTATTTTTCATGTTGTAGGCATAGGTGCTTTAGCAAATACATCTTCTCAGTAGGAGCACAGGATATCCAGCGGCTATTGGTTAGCTCTAGATTGATTCAGGGTTTTCGAGTCTGTTTTATCTATTTTAGTATTGTACAGTAGTCAAGAGTAAGCCAGGGGTTTTTCCTAACCTTAACCAAATGTCTTTGTATATTTTAGAGACTTTGTAGAACAATGTAAAATTAAGCATGATAGTATCTTATCTTTTTAAAGTTATGGCCCCAACGACTAAGTCTGGTATATAATAGTTTTGGGCATTTTATTTATTTATCATCAATGCATTATATCCATGTATGGTAAAACCTTTGGTTATTATAGGTACATACATGAGGATTACAAGGTTATGGATTAGTTCTCTCGGGCCTTCACGGCTATGGGTACTTGTCATCCCCAATTGGATTTGAGACGTGACAAAAGTGGTATCACAATAGGTCATCCTAGGGAGTCTACAAAACTGTGTCTACGTAGAATCTTATGTATGTGTGTTGTGCACCACATCTAAAAATAGGAGGCTATGGGACATTTAGGGGTTGTCTTTTTTTCTTAATTGTTAGATCACGCAATAGATCCCATGTTGTAGGTTAGATTTAACCATTGAATCTATTGTTTCTCTTATTATAGTCAAGATACCGGTTACAAAAAGGAGTAAGAATACAAGTAAGAAAATAGATGTGGCTTCATGAGAACGGACCAACAAGTCACCACCTATGTAAGTTAATCAAAGTGAGGCTCAACCTGAGTTTGTATCATAAACCTTTCTACTCCTCCATCTCCAGAAGAGCTAAGAAGGGGAAGAACAACATCCTCAGAACCACCTAATAATGCTACTGACCAAGATCTAAGGAATGAATTATAATTATTGGCTCGTATAGTTGTTGGACAAGCTCAAGGACAATTTATTCCAATTAAAGGTTCTAGTGGTGCAGATAGGGTAGCATCCTATAGACACAAGGTTTCCTTAAGCTCTATCCTACTACATTCACCAGATCACTTATTAATGTAGACCTACAGCACTTTATTAATAAAATACAAAGGGATCTAGATGTCATGCATGTATCGGGTAAAGAATCAATTGAGCTAGCAGCAAATAGATTCAAAGGGGAGGCTATATTTTTGTATAAAGACTGGAAATAATCTAGAGGTATCGATTCACCTTCAGCTACTTGGAAAGAGTTTAAAGAGGAATTTCTTGATCATTACCTTGCATTTCAGATCCGAGAGACTTATGCAGATCAGTTCCAAAATCTTTAACAAGGGAATATGAGTGTGAGAGAGTACAACCTCTGGTTTAATTCTTTGTCTAGGTATGCTCCTAACGTAGTAGCTATTATGGTTGGTATAGTTCATCAATATGTGGGTAGAATGGATCTATATCTGGTTAGAGATTGTACTATTATTGCATTGAACAAAGACATAGACATTGCAAGGATACAAGCTTTTGCATAAAAATAGATGTTCAGAGGCAAAGAATAAGAACACAAGAATTTGAAAGAGGGTATTCCAAGAAGGATAGATCTACGGGGCAGTTTATTGCATCCTAAGGAGAGTTTTGGCCTCAATTTCTTAATTGACCGCCTAGGCCATTATTTTCTTATTCTGCAGCTAGTGCTCCACCACAGTTTCAAGGGTCTAAAAGTAACCAATTTCGCAAAGAAGTGAGAGTTAGAGTTCATGAACAGAGAGGCATAAGAGCAAGGGAGTATAAGCCAATTAATACCTCCTCGGTAGCCATATAAATAATATGGAAATCTTAATTTAGGTGCATGTTAGTTCAGGACAAATTCTTGTTTTTGGTGTGGTACGTTGGGTCATATGATGAGACAATTCCCACAAAGAGCCATAGCTGGTATGACATAACCTACTGGATTAGCCGTTGCATCATCATCATAGATACCTTATTCAGGTAAGGGTGAACAACCTATGGGTCAACTTAGAGGTTCTAAAGGAGCATCTAGCTCTAGTGTAGTTCAGAATTATACATATGATCTAGCGAATCGATAAAATTTAGAGGCTTCTCCAGATATGGTTATAGGTACGTTATCCATATTTTCACATAATGTGTATTCATTAATTGATTTGGGTTCTGCATTATCATATGTCGCTCCATTGGTTGCTAGAAAGTTCAAAAGAACATCGAAAGTACTAGTTAAGCAATTGAAATTATATAATAATTATTCATGGTCGTGATATAATGGCTGACCTGGTTGAGTTAGAAATGGTAAATTTTGATGCTATAATAGTTATGGATTGGTTGGCTTCTTTTTATGCCACGGTAGATTTCCAAACTAAAAGGGTGTATTTCTATTTTTCAACGGAGGCAGACCTTGAATGAAGAGGTAACATTAGTTCACCAAGAGTAAATTTATTTCTTATTTCAAGACAAAAAGGATGGTTTCCTAGGGTTACTTATACCATCTAGTTAGATTCAATGATACAGATATTGAGCCAATAACTCTTCAAACTATTCCAATGGTAAATGAATTTCTCGATGTATTTTCTGAAGATCTTCCAGGTTTGCCTCCAAAATGAGAAGTAGGGTTTGATATTGATGTGATTCTCGGTACTCAACCAATCTCAACTTTTCTATATAGAATGGCCCCGATAAAATTAAGGGAGTTTAAAGAGCAATTGAAAGACTTTCTAGAAAAAGGATTCATAAGGCCCAGTATGTCCCCTTAGGATGCACCAGTATTATTTGTGCATAAGAAAGATGGCTCGTTGAGAATGAGTATTGATTACTGACAATTGAATAAGGTAACTATCAAGAACAAATATGCCCTTCTAAGAATTGATGACTTATTTGATCAATTACAAGGTGCCAAGTGTTTCTCCAAGATTGATTTAAGTCCAGGTTACCACCAAGTGAGGGTCAAAGAGAAAGATATACCCAAGATAAATTTTTGAACACAGTACAGTCATTATGAGTTTCTAGTCATGTCCTTTGGACTAACTAATGCACCGGCAGATTTTATGGATTTGATGAATAGGGTGCTCAATCCTTCTTATATGTGCTCGTGATAGTTTTTAGAGATGATATTCTAGTTTATTCAAGATCAAAGGAGGCCCATGCCATTCACTTACGATAGGTGTTACAAATTTTTTGTGATCGTAAGGTCTATGCAAAGTTCTTTAAATATGAGTTTTGGTTAAAATATATGGCATTCTTAGGTCACATTGTATTTGGTGAAGGAATAAAGGTTGATGCTCAAAAGATTAAAGTTGTGAAGAACTATCCAAGTCAAATAATACCTACAGAGGTTCGTACCTTCCTTGGGTTGTTAGGTTATTATAGGAGGTTTGTTGAAGGATTTTCTTTAATTTCGACACCGTTAACAAAGCTAACACACAAAACATCTAATTTTAATGGAATGATGCATGTCAAAGGAGTTTTCAATATCTAAAGAACAAGTTGACTTCTAGTGATACAAGTATGACCTCGTAGATGGACATTTTTGAACATGTTGAATGTAATTGAGAAAGTGCACACATTTAAGTGTGAAGGAGACTCTAAAGCCATCCGTACTGTGCACTACATAGGCTCCTACTGCTCACTTGGTCACTAAACGGTCCTTTTGTTATTTTACCTTTTATTTGTGATGTAATATAAACAAAAATTTAGGGTTTTTGGAACTTGGTTGATTATTGTTGAGACTTACAACATTGTATCACTTTAGTTCTCTCTTGAGAAGCTCCAATCGTAACTAGGGCTAGGAAAGTGAAGTTTCAATTGTGTTTGCATTATTGGCTTGATACGTTGGCGTTGAGAAGAGATAAAGTCCCTCTTGTTTCAACGTAACATTTAGGTGTTTCTCGTGTGTACTATTAAGGATCAAAGAGTCCACCAAATTCTTAGATTTTTAAGATTATACCCTTACTGGTAAAACTATCTATCTTTTATCTTGTTATAAGTTTTGGTTTCCTTGTTGTTGTTAATTAACCCATCTGTAATTGTTGTTGAAATATTATTGTTCCTAATTTCCTTGTTGCTAATATAGTTTGGGTGTTGGCTGATTGGTGTGTTAAATACCTTGTATTCTCTCTTTTGTTGTTCTACACAGTGAATCCGAGAATGGTCACGAAAGGATTCTCGGTTCTCTTGAGTGTGTGGACTATTTTGGTGTGTGGTTTTGTGTCTTCCTTGGTTATCCTTGAATTATTTGGTATCAAATAATTGCTTGATATTGTTCCTACAAGATCAATCTTGGGCTTGCTTGTTAGAAAATTCAAAAAAAAAATAAGAAAAAGAAGTGTCCTTGTGTTTAGTGTTCTTGGTTGAGAACTTGAAGATCTTGTTGTTATCTTGGCCGAATTGTGTTGTCTAGATCTAGTAGTATTTTTCTTGGTTAGAGTTTTCTAGTGTTGGTTTCTTTCACACCAACACTACAAGTATCTATATCTAAAGTTTGAGCTTAAAACATTGGCATTGTTGTTGTGAACTTTAAAGTGGTCGTGTGTTTTGGACTTGTTGTTGCGGATTTGGTTGAGACGTTGGTTGTGTTGTTGTTCTTGAAGAAGTTATTGTTGTTATCTTGTTGTTATTCACCTCATTTCATATCATCACCACTAAAAAGTGTAAAATAGATCCGAAAAGGTGTAAGATAAAGTTGTAAAGTTTGTTGGTGAAGAGACTTGAACACCTCACTTCATACACTTGACAACCACTTTTCAACTACTTTTCCTAAAATCAAGGGCCTTGTTTTGTGGAACACTACAAGTCAAGTCTCACCTTTTTGAGCTTGAATTTGAAAAAGGGTCAAGACTTGAATTTTTTCTACATTACCAATTGTCTTCCATTCCAAATTGTGCAAGGACTAAACTTCAAGTTGGTGACTAGAAATTGTGTTGGACCGAGACCAATTGCATGATGCCATGTTATCCTAATTACTGTTCACCATCAATATTAAGCTCAAATTTGGATTTTTTTCTAGTTTCTAATTTTTGATTCTTGGTTTCATTAGTTGATCCTAGAACTAATAAACAATCTAGTAAACTCTTACCAGATTGTCAATTAGTCCTTTGAATCCATTGTTCATGTCTACATTTCTTTTGTGCTATTGTCCTTTTTAAATATTAGTACTTCTTGGTCCATGTTCGGACATTACTTCCTTGATTGGTCAAACAAAGAATCAATTCCAACTAAGGAGTAGACTTACTCTTCTACTTACCACAAGTTACAAGCTAACTTGCAAACATTTGTGATAGCAAGTTTGAGACCGCAACGTGTGTGAGAGAATGGTGAGGTTGTTTTGAAGTAACGTGTGCTTTGTAGGATTTGTGTTGTATTGTGTGTGTGACCTGGTGGATAGATTTGATGTCTTGTTGGAGCGTAACTTAAAGGGTTATTCTTGGTACAACCACAATGGAACCCGAGGCTTTAAATATTCAAACAATGGAAAATAATGCCACCAATCTCATTTTGGCTCACCTTGAAACTATGTCCCGAGATATGGCTAGGTTGAATATGGGTCTTGAGTAGTTAGATGCAGATGTGGCATCAATGAGTGGGATATTAGAACGTGCGGAAACCCAAAGGAGTGGTCATCTACCGCCCAAAACACTTCCCCAACCATTACTCCTGAGGCATTGCACAATGTCCCATCCATCGAGACAACCATCCAATGTCACAAACCAAACCCCATTTTACTCCCAAACCCTAAACCATGAGAGACCAATCCACCCTCCACTTTACTAAGTCCAATAAGAAGGACTTGGAACCCAAATTCCTCCCTAAAACCCGAGCCCTCCAACTCAAAATTCACTTGACCAAAGACCTCACTATCCACCAAATCCAATCCCACTGCCACAAGGTCCACTTAACCCAAATAATCCTATCCCACATGAGGGGTATGGACCATATGAATAAGCTTACATAAGAGGGGAAGTGATAAGGGGAAGCATGGTGATCCAAGGGAAGTTTATGTCCGAGAAGGTAGAGTTGTTCATTTGCTACAAGAACAAACAAGAACACACAAAACATACACTCAAAATAGTCCACAAGTTCAATAGAACCGAGGATCTTTGAGTGACCTCTCTCAAATTCAAGATCTACAACAAGAACATAATGTAATGAGGTGATAAACACCTATTTTCAGCGGACAACAAACTAGATTAACAACACAAGAATGAAGAATATGAATAACACTAACAATATTATTAAAAACAACAAACATAAGACAACAAGAAACAAAGGGGTAGATAGATAGACTACACAAAGATGTAATATTAAGAACCCAAGAGCCTATTCCACTCTTGGGCCCTTAACACCACACACAATGATTCACCTATATCTTAATTTGAAAAAATAGGGACCTCGATATCTTAAGCATCCAACATTTTCAAGCTTGAATCCAACATGAGTGATTTCACACTCAAGTTGAAAATCCCTAGTTACAATGTTTTGGACAAGAGACCTTTCTCACATGAGATAGAGTTTCAAATGTTAGAACTTCCAATATTCATCAAAACTAAGTAGCAAATGAATTAACATATTCTATTTATAGTAGATTTCAAAAATAATGTGAAATATCCAAAAGAGCCCCTAGTCAAATGCTTCACTTTAGGCGCCCTTGGAAGTGTAGAATGTGGACTGTTTTTGGATCCTATTTAGGCACTCCTTTGCACTTCATTTGAACACTCCAACTATCAAATTCAATACATCTCACATATGTTGACCTTCGTGGTTGTACTCGTATTATCCTCCCCTTCTTGAAAAGGATTCGACCTCGAATCCATATCTTAAAAAATAAGAAAAAAAACAACCAAACATCCTCATGGCATGATGGTTAGGGTTATCAAAATAAACAATTAGCATTATCATACCATGTTGGTATACACTTGAAATACAACCAAGGATCCTCTGTGTTAATTATGAAAAGCCTTTGTACAACATCATAAAGGAAATGGCTTGGATGCTATGCCTCTCATACGATGTATGTCTAACAACACCATGAATATCATCATATGCATATAGGTACTGAATAAAGGCACCAAAGACATAATTCTCATCCAATATATATTCACAAGTAGGAACACACAAAGAGAGAAAGGGATTATGCAAGCATGTAGGGCCTCTCTTTTTCCAACCACTTCCTGAGGGAAGGCATTCCATCAAGGGAATCATATCAATTGGGAGAATAGGGAAAATACCATGCAAAAATACAATCCAAGACAAGAAGTTTGCCCAAGAACTCTGTTTCCCTCTACAAATGATGTTAAGCAGGCTCCCAAGAGTCCCACAAGATTCTTCAATTTGCCCAACCCCATGAAGGTGACAAGAAGCCATTAACATACTTGGACCCTTCCACAAATTAAAATAAAACTTGTCATCCACAAGTTTTGGTTCATATAACTTAAGTACAAGTGTGTTAAACATGGATGCACGAATATGAACAACACTCTAAAGAGTCTATGACACATTTGCCCCAGGGTCCTTGAGTAGACACAAACCACCATTAAAATTAAAGGGATCACAGTTCAAGTCACCATATTTGTCAAGTACGGGTGGGGTGTCATGCAAAGGAGTACAAGAAAAATCAAATTTGAAGAAATAATCACAATTCGAGTTTCCCAAGTAATAAATCAAACCATGGTCATCTTCACTCGATTGACTATTCATTTCCAAGACTATAGATTCCCTACCCTTAAGATCACTCTCATCTTCTAAGAAGATATTTCCATCTTGAGGAGGAATGTTGCCACACCATAGTAGGTTAACATATAGGCTATATCTTCCAAGACAAGCCTTGCTGTCAACTTCACTTCCACTACTAGGTTTATTAGAAGTGATAAGACTATCTCCAAATAAGATATTGTACCTAAAGAGTGAATGATCTAGCCTATATACAGCTTTGGAACTTTCAATATCTAAGGAATCATTATCAAGTTTAAAAGATATATCAAGCACATGATTAACCCTATGAGATAAGAAAATATTAGAATCTTTACAAAAACATAGGCTCACGGGTTCACTTCCTTTTCCTTCATCAAAATCTTCAATTTCTTCACTCACTTGAGATTCATTAATCACATCATACATATTCTCAAGTGGCGGGAAAGTCTTACACACATGTTGGTCAACACAATTTTCACACGACGATGTACTTTCATACAACACAATAGCTTCAATACTAGGTGGACACAAATTGATCTTACTAGAAAAGTCGATTCTATCATCTATAGAATCAACTAGTGTATCCACTTGCATAACATGTAAATCATCCACAAATGGTAAGGAATCAATATGCTCATATATAGGAATGCTTCTACTCACACTTAATAGCTCATTAGTCACACATTCATCATTCACATGTACCAAAGTGTAAGATTTAGCTATTTTACCTTGACGTTCATGCGTATGTTCATCACTACCTCAGTGTGAAAGTACTTCACATGTTTGAGCAGAAACTTCCTTCGAAAAGCTCTCATCATAAGGTGTTTGAACCTTATGTTTTGGATTTGTTGGGATAAGTGTGGATTCCAATTTCCGTAGTCTTTAAATGTGCCAGTTAATGCCTTCAATATTTCCAGTGATGCGGCCAAACATGGCATTGAGATGGGTGGAATCCATGGTATCTAAAATAAAAGAAAACAACGAAGAAAAAAAAAAATAAACATGTTATCTCAAAAATGCCTCACCATACTCTAACTCTTGATTTTTATCTCACACTTGGTTTCACAAGTGTTGAAAGCCGGCTAGTACTTCACGAGTGACTGAGGGTCGAGTCTACTCTTGCCCGGAATAGATTTTTGTTTGAGTTGACTTAAAGAAAATTTGTTTATGGATTTGAACTAACAAGATAAAATGAATTTACAAAAGAGAAAAGTACACAACAAATGCTTAACACGAATGAACAAACACAAATACTAACTAACAATCTAGTAGAAGAGTACTAGGTTGCCAATTATTATTGGTACCAATGATATTGAAACTAAGGAATGGCAAAAGGAAACTAAGAAATCTAAAATTTGAGATTAAATATATTGCATGAACTGTAAAATGTGATGATGTGGCAGCCACGTATTAATCTCGGTGCCACATAACTTTTGCTGTCCAGTTTCAAGTCTTGGTCAATTTTTCAATGTGGACTTTGGTGGAATTTTTTTAAAGAGGTCTTCGATCCCTTTTCTATTTCAATTTTTTAAGACTTGACTTTCTTGTACTTCTCCTTAAAACATGGATAGGTCTTTTGTTGGTTGTAGTGTCTTTCAAGACTAACAAATAATACACCCTTTTCCTTCATCCTTTTGAATTTAGCATTCACTTTATCTTCAAAAATATATAAAGGTGGTGACGAACATCAAGAAAAAAAACAACAACACTAAGAACTACAACAAAAATCTTTAAGAACACCAACAAGTTTCATACGACCACTTCTAAATTACATAATAACAATATCTCTAACACTTGGCCAAGACAACTACAACTTTAACAAAATGG
Source organism: Capsicum baccatum var. pendulum (assembly GCA_030864225.1). NCBI lineage: Eukaryota > Viridiplantae > Streptophyta > Magnoliopsida > Solanales > Solanaceae > Capsicum > Capsicum baccatum. The sequence continues at coordinate 155,486,560 of CM061558.1, forward strand.
TTCTCAAAACCACCAATTAACAACAATATCACGTGGTCAACCATCGAACATCAACAAAACACATGCGGCAAAAACACTCCACTAGAACAATGTTCAACAACAAAAGGCCAACCTTATGTTCACAACAACAACATCAAAATACAAGATCAAATCAAGATATAGAATCAATGCGTTAGTGAGGAACAAAAATAACACTTAGAGACAACAAAGACAAGTAAAAAATCTAGGCTAACACATAACAAAAACACAGTTTTTGGCCAAGAACACAAAATGAACAGATTGCTCTCTTTTCTGGAATTTTCAGTTTTCAACTTTTTATTTTATTTTTCAACTCTCAAGCCCAAGATTGATCTTCTTAGAACAACATTACAGATGTCTCTGATACCAAATGATACAAGAACAACAAGAACACATAAAACACACACTCAAAACAGTCAACAAGTTCAAGAGAACTGAAGACCTTTGAGTGACCCCTCTTGGATTCAAGATCTACAACCAAAACACAATGTAATAAGGTGATTAACACCTATTTTTAGTGGACAACAAACTAGATTAATAAAACAAGAATGAATAATAAGAACAATAACAATATTATTAAGAACAATAAACACATGACTAAAAGAAACAAAGGGATAGATAGATAGACAACACAAAGATGTAATCTTAAGAACCCAAGAGCTTATTTCACTCTTGGACCCTAAACACAACACACAATGATTCACCAATCTCTTATGTTGAAAAAAGAGGGACCTAGATCTCTCAAGAATTCAACGTTTCCTAGATTGAATCCAACACGAGTGATTCCACACTCAACTTGAAAATCCATAGTTACAATGTTTTGGCCAAGAGGCCTTTCTCATAAGAGAGAGAGTTTCAAATTTAACAACTTTCAATATTCATCAAAACTAAGTAGTAAATGACCTAAATTATTCTATTTATAGTAGGTTACAAAAATAGTGTGAAGTGTCCAAAAGACACCTTAGTCAAATGCTTCACTTTAGGTGCCCTTGGAGTGTAGAATGTGGAGTATTTTTGGATCCTATTTAGGCCCTCCTTTGCACTTTATTTGAACACTCCAATTTTTGGGTTTAATACATCTCACATATGTCCACCTTCATGGTCATACTCGTATCATCATTGGAACCAAAAGGAAAACAAAATCAAGATGTAGGGTTTAATACCACTAAGATGGGGCTTCCAATATTCAAGGGTGAGAGTGATCCTAAAGATTTTCTTGCATGAGAATCTGCATGTGAGAGGGTCTTCCAAGTCAATGATCTTACGTAGGAGAAGAAGAGTTGCTATGAGATTTCTCACTTTGAGGGTTATACTAATACATGGTGAAAGTATGTTAAGAGTTTTGGCAATATTTTGGTTGAGGGGTAGCCCCCTCCTTTATTTTGGTTAAGGTAACTAATGATGCAAAGGTAACTACCCAAAAGATATTATCAAGAGCTCCTTTCCAAGTTATATAAATTGAGGCAAGGAAATAAGAGTGTTGTTGATTACTACGATTAGTTCCAATAATATATCTTGAAACTTGATCATAGCGGGAAGCAAGTGATTAATGACATCATTCAATAAAAGGTGGGGTTGAATAGTGATATTACCTTGTAGTTGACATTTCACAATTTTGACAACCTTGATGCCATCTTCCAAAATGCATTGGAAATTGAGAGAGAATTATGGGAGAAATCAGGGTCCAAGTTCAAAGCCCAATCTCCCTCGAGTTGGCACAATAACAAGAATGACTAATCCAAGGTGTATCAACCCAAGGCCAAGTCTACCCAAGCATAGAAAAAGGCTCACCAATGTACCCTCTGAGAAAAGAAGGTAAACTGTATTCCTCTTCTAATTCTAAGGGCTTTTTATGTTTTAAATATCAAGGTTGGGGATACAAGGCTAATTAGTGTCCAAATAGGAAAAAATTGATCATAAGGGATAGGAAATTATACTTTTTTGGGAGGATGTGGGACTTGTACAAATGGAGATTGATGATCAATCTCAAGATAAAGAGAAGGTAGAACTTAAGAAGCCAAAAAGAGGAGAGGGGTAAGATGCTTGTCCATGTGAGGGTGAGCTCAATGTTTCATGTTTTGTAGTAAGAAGGGCCATTATTAGTAAGGCTTTGGTTGATCCTAGTCAAAAGGAAAACATATTTTACACCAGATGCCTTATTAAGGGAGTTGTGTGTTCTATGATCATTGATGGAGGTAATTATGCTAATATTGCTAGTAGTACCTTGGTTGATGTCTTGAGGTTTCCCACTATCCATCATTAAAGTACATATAACCTTCAATGGTTGAATGAGTGTGGGGAGTTAAGGGTAAACAACAAGTGGTGATGTAGTTTATGGTAGGCAACTACTTTGATGAGGTGTTGTGTGATGTTATTCCTATGCAAGCATGCCACCTATTTTTAGGGTGAACATGGAAATATGATAGAGCTACCATGCATAATGGATGGACCAATAGCTACACTTTGTATCTCCATGGTCGAAGGTATACACTCCAACCTCTCTCACAAAAGATAAGTGGCCAAAGTTAATCAACAAGTGAAGTAGTTAGAGGGAAAGAGAATGAAGGAGAGGAAGAGAAAAAGTAATAGTGGTAGTAGACGAGAAAGGGAGGGATCCAAAGAGAAAATTGAAAAATGGTCCTTACTTTTAGGACTTACCCTCGGGGAGCCTTTATTTGTCATTAACGTAGGTACTAGCATTTTACATAGTACCATTTTTCTTGTGTGCTGGTTCATGATCATGTTATTCCTTGGGGGAATACCAAGCAAATTACTCACCAACACATGCTTGATGATTTCAAGGATCCCTTGTATAAGAATCTAAGCTTCAGGAAAGAAGATAAGGAGCTGATTCTATAGAGAAGCCGTGAGTTTGAGGTCAAACTCCTCTAAAGATGGATATGATGATACAAGTACGAACTCATAGATGGAAAGTTTTGATCATGTTGAATGCAACCAAGAAATTTCACCCGTTTAAGTGTAAAGAAGACACCAAAGTCGTCTATATTGTGCACTCCATAGGTGCCTATTGCTCTCTTGGTCATTAAAGGGCCCTTTTGTCTTTTTACCATTTATTTATGATGTAATATTAATATAAAATCTTAGGGTTTTGGGACTTATTTGATTATTGTTGAGATTCAACATTGAAACACTTTAGTTTTCTCTTGAGAAGCTCCAACCATAACTAGGTCTAGGCAAGTGAAGATTCACTTGTATTTGCATTGTTGGCTTGATACATTGGTGTTTAGAGGAGGTAAAGTCACTCTTGTGTCAACATAGAGTTAGGTTTTTTCCATGAGTAGTGTTAAGGAGGGTCCAAGAGTCCACAAAATTCTTTGGCTCTTAAGATTATACCCTCACTTGTCCAACTATCTTGTATCTTATTATAAGTTTTGGTTTTATTGTCCTTATTAATGAACCCATGAGTCATTGTTGTTGTAATATTGTTGTTCCTCATTTATTTGTTGCTAATATAGTTTGGGTGTTGTCTGATTGAAGTGTTGATCACCTTGTATTTTCTCCTTTCTTGTTCTAAATATTGAATCTGAGCGTGGTGTCACCAAAGGGTTCTCGATTCTCTTGATCTTATGAACTATTTTGGTGTGTGGTTTTCTATCTTCCTTGGATATCCTTGTATCATATACACCGATATTGTTACTTTCAAAAGGCACAGAAGGATATGTAGTGTATTGTGATACTTCAAGAATTGGTTGAGGATGTGTTGATGTAGCATGGTAAAATGATAGCATATACCTCAAGACAATTGCGGCCACATGAGAAAAATTATCCAACACATGATCTTGAGATGTCAGCAATTATATTTACCTTAAAGATATGGCACCACGGCGTTTGGGATTCATGTTGACATATATACTGACCATAAGAGTTTGTAATATATCTTCAGCCAAAAAGATCTAAACTTGAGGCAACGAAGGTGGCTTAACTATTAACTATGATGTTGATATCCTATATCATCCGGGGAAAGAAAATGTGGTAGAAGATATGTTAATTCATAAGGATATGGAGCCATTGATAGAAAGACAAGGGATAACTATATATCTATATCAACTAGCCAATTTGGGGGTTCACCTTCTTGAAATTTCAGATAAGGGGCTTATTGTGCATAATGTGGCAGAATCTTCATTAGTTTCCAAAGTAAAAGATAAGAAATATGAAAATCCCATTCTATTATAGATTAAGGAGAATGTACAATGTGGTATGACAAAGGCATTTGAGCTTACACAAGAGGGAGTACTTCAGTGCCAAAATAGATTATCTGTGTCGAATATAGATAGGCTAAGAAAGAGGATTATGATAGTGGTACATCATTAAAGGTTTTTCATCCATCCGGGATCAACTAAAATGTATCATTATTTTAATGAAATATATTGGTGGGGTGATATGAAAAAGAACATCGTAGAATTTGTATTTGAATGTCCAAATTATCAAAGAGTTAAAGTAGAGAACTAAAAGCCCAGGGTTAGATGCAATCTATAGATATTCCAATCTAGAAGTGGGACATGATCAACATGGATTTCATCACTAGTTTTCCTTTTACATCTCAAAATTTTGATTCCATATGGGCGATAGTTGATAGGCTTACTAAATCAGCATACCATCTACTGGTTAGGACCTTGAAGGGTATGCGAAATTATATATCAAAGTGATATTCGATTACACGGAGTACCAATATCTATTATATAATATAAGGGAGCTCAATTTACTGCAAATTTTTAGAAGTTATTTCAGAGAAATTTGGAAACACAAGTTAACTTATGTACAACTTTCCACCCTCAAACAGATGGACAAGCAGAATGCACCATTAAAACACATAAAGATATGATACGATCTTGTGTATTGGACCATAAAGGTAGTTGGTACTATCATATATGTCTTATCTAGTTTTCCTATAACAATAGCTATCATTCGAATATAAAAATGGCACCATATGAAGCTTTGTATGGAAGAAAGTGTAGATCACCAATTGGATGGTTTGAAGTGGGTAAAACATTCTTATTTGGGCCATATATTGTTTATCAAGCTATCAAAAAAGGTTAAGTAATCCAAAGAAAGTAAGAAATATCCCAAAGTCGACACAAGTCATATGCAGATATTAGAAGAAGGGGGCTAGAATTTTCTATAGGTGATCGGGTATTCTTTAAGGTGACACCAATGAAGGGGATTATGAGATTTTGTAAGAAAGGAAAACTATGTACATATTATATAGGACCATCTAGGATTTATCGAAGGTTTGACCAAGTCTCATATGAGTTAAAACTACTCCAACAGATTTCAACAGTCCATCAAGTATTCCACTTCTCAATACTTTAAAAGTGCATCGGAGATCAATCTCATATTACTCCTATGAAGATGTACAAGTTATGGAAGAAATTACCTATGAAGAAATTCCTATTTTTATTAGATATTGACAAGTCAAGAGGGTAAAAAATAAGGAAATAGCATTTGTGAAAATACTTTGGAGAAAAAATAGATCACATGGGAAGCAGAAGAAACGATGAAATCTAAGTACCCACATTTGATAGAATCCAAAGAAAAAGTCCCAGATGCTGAATTGGAGAGATAACAACTATGTATAATATATAAGTACTATGTGATAACAGGAATATTAAATTTAGGCTTGAACTTGTTTTGGTTGGATAATTATGATAACATTTGTGGAAGAATGTTCCTGGGGGGGGAAGGATTGTAACATTCCATATTTTTCTTGCAATTTTTCTAATTATACGGAACTTGTTATAGCCTTGTGGTATAGGTAACAAATGAGATTTATTATACACGTACTAATGTTATAGATGGAACTATAGATGCTGCTCTTATGTTTTAATGTGATGCCACCAAGTTAACATCGATACAACTATTTAAACTTGGGATCATAAGCTAGTATTTGAACCTTAGTTTAAAGTGACAAAGTATATACAAGTTTTAAGTTAGATCCAAGGGATTAAGAACTGAAAGTGGAGTATTTTATTGAGGTGCTTTCTTGACTTAATTAAGCTAGTTGGTAAGTCACCTACTTGAGATATATGGACAAAGTTAATATTCCCAAGGTTGTGGATCAGATTTGATCCTATGTTAAGGTACTCATTTGGGCCTAAATTATATAAAAGAAGGAAAATAAAAAAAGGCCCAATGCTCAAATCTGCCAAGGCCCAATTTAATTGAGCCCAACTAGAATTAAGTAAGTAGGTGAATCACCTACTTTCAAATTTTGAGCAACTTGAACCCTTAAGTAGGTGCATGACCTACTTGGAGCAATTTGACAAATTTTAAGGTCCAAAATGTAGTTAAGGAGGAATCCAAAATAGGGTCTTTATAAGGACAAGATGTTAGTCATTTTCCTTCATTTCTAAGTAACAAAAAAGATAATATTTCACAAATTCTGTCCACTCTCTCTAACACAATAAGGAGCAGCCCCTATTTTTCTTTCCATGGTTATCAAAGAAACCTCCAGCCTTTGCATGCCAACGTAAGTGAAAAAACTTATGGTTTAGCATAATTATCTCATGGAAGATTAGAAAAATATGCTATAAGTGCTTAATTATTAATTGATGGCATAATATTGAACAAGCTACTTGCTCACTTTTTCTTTGTTATTAAGAGATTTTTTTCTTCTTTGGTTTAAAGTGTGAAGGAAAGTAAAGTTGAAGTTCTTGAGGAGTTTAAATTTAAAGGATAAGTTGCAGAATTGAGGTAAGGTGTCTTCCCTATTTATTCTCATTTTATATGAATTGGGAAAGAATTATGGGTGTGTTGTGATTGAGAACTCAAGAGATGAAGAGATCAATAATTGATTGCTATAACAAAAGGGATTTGGGGCTATTTTGTGGACTATTTTGTGTGTATATGTTAGGGGCTGCTAGGTTGATGTAGAGGAAAGGCGTAATTAGTTTGTATTGAAATATATAAGAAGGGTGTGGTGGTACACCATCGAATTAATGGTTGAATGCGTCTGCTGCCCATTCTATTTCGTGTATTATTTGCGGGTTTAATGAATCCAAAGTTATGTCGGGGGATCTTATAAGAATATGTATTGTATGTGGACGTAATTGGAGAAGAAAAGGATTAAAATAACACCCTTGATTGATAAATTAAGGGCATACTGCCCGGCTACTATTTTGGTGAAGTTAAATAGCCCAAATGTGTTAGTTGGCTGCTAATATTAGTTTGTTATATATTTTATTATGATTAAGTAGTCCAAAAGAAGGGAAGTCAAGTTGGGTTAGTATCGGAGTTGTACGACCAGGTTTGTAAGGCATACTCTATTTTACACTATTTGGCATAAAATTTGACATTTATTCCATTAAGTAAGCTTGCAAGGTTATCCTATAACAAGTGATACATAATAGCAGCATATTATATCCCATGTAGCCAATGACCTTGTTCCCACTCTCTAATATGTTAATGACACGTATATAAAGGTTCTCTACAAGAACTATTTGTAAACTTATATCTGATTTCTGTTGAGCTACAATATGATAGCTTAAAGGATTATCAATACATAAAATTGCCGTTAGAAACAATAATCAGCAACCACACAAAGGGAAAACAACATACACAGAAAAATAGATGAAGAAGAAGATTGCATAAAATGTAAAGATAGTAGAAATACCCTTTCTCCTACCAAGTGAATATCACAAGAAGGTTTTCCACCAATAAAAGCTCAAACCTTCCTCTTTGGTGGATCAAAGGACTCACACTTCCTCAAGTTCACCTTTCTTGCCAAATTTCCTAATACAAGTGAAAACTAATTTCAAATACATTCAAGGAGCTAATTTAGGATCCTAAACTAGAAATAGAAGGCTAAAACTACAATCTATAAGTAATATTCAATGTCATTCAAAAGCTCATGATAATAGAAGCTAAAATGTCTATTTATACTATTACATAAAAGAAGACTCTAATGCCCTAACAAAACTCCAAAAGAGGCGCCCCTTCAGTGTAACTTAAGGGTGCAAGAATTCCACAATACCCCTCCTTTTAAGGGCCCATGAGATATAAGAAAGTAGTTCTTTCAAAGCTTTTCTTCACATGTCAACAAGTACCCTCCTTTGGTCAGATGCATCACACTCTCACACGCCTTTAATTGGATAAACAATGATTAAAGTCATTGTAATTTCTTTGCTTTGCTACATGTGAAAAGCCTCGAAAGACTTGTATCATCCTCTCCATCTTGAAGAAATTTTGTCCTCAAACTTCCTACTTCATCAACATATAGAATGTCCACAGGTGAAAGATCACAAATATTGAAGGTAGAATTTACTTGATAATCCGAGGGTAGATTAATTTAGTAGGCATTGTCATTGATCCTATTAAGCAATTTGACGGGTCCATCTCGCCAAGGTATAAGCTTGGATTTCCTTTGATTCGAAAAGTGCTCCTTCTTTAAGTGTACCCATACCCAATGTTCGGGTTCAAGCACAAGCCTTCTTCTACTTTGTTCATCTTTTTTTCAACCCCTTGGTTCTTCTTTTCGAGTTTTATCCACACCTTTTCATGCATTTTCTTCATTCACTCGGTTCTTTTATTTCTATCTAAGATATTCACAAGTTCACTAGGCAAAGGAGTTAAATCCAAAGGGGTAAGGGGATTCATACCATAGATACACTCAAAGGATAATAGTAATTCCTCCTATTCTCGATTTGATGGTTATTTGTTCAAAGGGACCAGCCTATTGTATACAAATTCCACCGAAGGTAGGTGGTCCTACCATGAATTCATTTTACCTTTAACCATAGCCTATAGTATAGAACCTAAGGTCCTATTTACTACTTCTGTTTGGCCATCGGTTTGTGGGTGGAAATAGGTTGAGAAATGCAACTTCATACGAAGCCTACCCCATATGGACTTCTAAAAAAGACATAGGAACTTTGAGTCCCTATCACTTACTATAGCCTTTGGGATCCTGTGAAGCTTCATAATATGTTTAACAAATAAACAATCTACACTAGGGGCACCCTCAGTTTTTGCATAAGGAATGAAGTGAGTCATTTTGGAGAATCTATCAACGACAACAAAAATACTATCTTGACCCTTTCTAGTCCTTAGCAGACCCAAAACAAAGTCCATGGATATATCTAGCCAAGGTATAAGGGGAGTGGGAAGTGGGGTGTACAATCCTTATGGAAGGAGGCGAGATTTCGCACTCCAACAATCCATATATTGGCCACAAACCTTAGCAACATCTTTGCACATTTTTGGCCAATAGAATTGCTCCTCTAAGATACCGAGGGTTTTATCAACCTCAAAATGTCCCATGAGGCCACCATTATGTGACTCTCTCACAAACAAATCCCTCCACAAACTAGAAAGAACACACAATCTCCTCCCTTTGAACAAATAACCATCAAACCGAGAATAGAAGGAATTGCCATTATCCTTGAGCTATCGGTCCCTTCCCTATTCTTCACATTCCCTATAAATAGGAACAAATTTGGGATACTCATGATAAAACTTCTGCAAGCTCTCAAATCCCATCAACTTAGAAGATAAAGTAGCAACAAGCACATGCTTTCTGGACAATGCCTCAGCTACCATATTTTTCTTTCCCCGTTTGTAATGGATTACATAAGGGAAAGTCTCGATGAATTCAATATAATTAGCATGACACCTATTAAACTTGTCTTGGCTCTTATGGTTTTTCAAAAATTCATGATATTTTCATATCAAAAACTCCTTAGGCCATAAATAATATTGCCCACTACCCAAGGCTCTAACAAGGGTGTACAACTCCAAATCATAAGTTGAATAATAAAGAGTTACCCTTTTGAGATTTTCACTAAAATAAGCAATGGGATTTCCTTCTTTTATCAAAACATCCCCAATACCAACTTTACTTGCATTGCATTGAACCTCAAATGTTTTATCAAAATCAGGAAATTGCAACAAGGGAGCCAAAATAAGCAAAGCTTTCAAGGCCAAAAAAGCCTTAGCTTGATGTTCACCGCACTTAAAGGGTTGGTCCTTTCTAATAAATTCAGTTAAGGAGGCTTCTATGGATCTAAAACCCTTGACAAACCTCCTATAAAAGCTTGCCAATCCATGAAAACTTTAGATTTCTCCAACAGTCTTAGGGGTCGGCCAAGTTCGTACAAAGTCTATCTTAGATTCATCAACTTCAACACCCCTTGAACTCAAAACAAAACGCAAAAAGACCACTTTATAAACTCCAAAAGAGTACTTTTCCATGTTGGCATACAACTTCTCCCTTAGGAGACTTCAAACACTCATCTCAAATGATTCACATGTTTATCAATGGACTTACTATATACCAACACATCATCAAAGTAAATAACCACCAAATTTCTAATATAAGGCTTCACCACATGATTCATTAGCCTCTTAAAGGTTCTAGGAGCATTTCTAAGGCCAAAAGGCATGACCAGCCACTCATATAGATCAAATTTGGTTTTGAATGTGGTCTTTCATTCATTATCAGGTTTCATATGAATCTGGTGGTAGCAACTCCTAAGATCGACTTTAGAAAACACACAAGCACCATGTATCTCATCTAAAATATCATCTAGACTATGGATAGGATGACGATACCTTATAGGTATTTTCTTGATAGCTCTACAATCAACTCACATACACTAAGTTCCATCATTCTTTAGTGCCAAAAGCACTGGGACAACATACGGGCTTAAGATTTATTTGATTTAAATTTTTTTAAGAAGCTCCTCAACTTGTGTCTCAAGATCCTTAGTGTCCGTGGGATTGCTCATATAAGCCGACTTGTTTGGAAGTTGTGAACCCGGCACCAAATCAATTTGATGCTCAATTCCCCATATTGGGGGAAACCCTTGCGGTAATTATTATGGGAATACATCATCAAACTCCTATAAAACAAGTTAAATAGATGGGGGAAGAGAACAAAAAGAATAAGATAAAGAAGAAGAACAAAGGTTAGTATTAAGAGCATGATTTAGGAGGAGCATAGGAGTGTCTATATCCTGATCCTTGAACAAGTCCTTCCTCCTAGTGAACATAAACATGGGTCCTTGACCCTTTTGATGCTTAGAACCCGAATATCTACCCTTAGAAGTGATAGAGTCTGAAATACGATTTGGAGTTCATTTGCTCGTTGGTAAAACTTGGTCAACACTTGAATATTCATGTTGTTCATCCGTTATATTCTTATCTTAGTGAAGAAGAATATTCAAATGTGTTGTTTGATCCAAAAGAGTGAATAAAGAGAGTAGAAAAGTTGTTAGTACAAAAGCATATTCAAATAATATACCAGTCTTCCAAAAGAAGGAGGGGACAAAGGTACAACAAAGTACACTTGCAAGAACAAGGGGGGACCAATCCTTTTCCATTTTAGTTGAAGGCTTGACAGAGAACTAAATTTATCCTTACACCCTCAAATCCGAAACTCTCCTTCCCAAAGGGTAGTGTTTGGCCGAGACAAGGTTTTGGGAAAATTGAAATTGAAATTTCAAAAAGTGACAACCAACCACGTAGTGTCATATCATCACTTGTGATCAACCAAAATTCATCTCTAAATTTTGATTTTCCTATTTTATAATTTTTTTTCTAGTTTCTTTTATGCTAATTCTATCACTAATTAGCATACTAGTAAGTACCTACTAGGTTAGATAATTATTCTAGAGTTCCTTATTTTCGTGTCTTCGGATTTTGTGTGCTTTTCTCTTTTTAAAATCGTAGTATTTTGTTTGTTCAATTTTGTGCATCACTTTATTTGAGTCATTTCAAACAAAGATCGACGTCGGACCAAAACTTCTCATGTATCAAGTAACTTGCCAAGTATTGCTGATTTCCCAATACTTATGAGGCCATGTGTGAGGTGAGGTTGAGTGTGAGTGAAGTGAGGCTATTTAACTAATTTTTTTTCTCATTTGGTAGGTTGTTTTGCTTTATTTATTTTCCTCTTTTTAGATACATTTGTCATGCAACCCGAAGGTACGACTTCCCAACTTTTGGGAAATAATGTTATTGGAGCCTTGATGGCTCGGCTTGAAGCCTTAGGCCAAAAAATAGATGATAATAATGATTCCATTAAGAGTAAATTGGATGAAGTACGGAGTGAATTGTTGACTATGTAGGGTGACATCTAAAATTTTAATTGAAGACTTGAGTGTGTTGAAAGTAGGAGGAAGTCGCGACCTTCTACTCCTAATCCCTACCATGTGTCTTCTATTATTCAAGCTACGAACTCATCCATGAATATAACCCCCGAGTCCCCTACATCACATGCTTCACCCTCCAACAAATCCACAAAAACATCCATTAACCCATTCCCAAACCATTCCTATCCGGAACCTACAAAGGCCACAACATTACCAAATAGACTAAGTACAACAAGAGGGACTTGAAATTCAAAATCCCCCACCAAATCCAAACCTACAAGTTCAAAATCCCATGAACCAAATATCTTACCCTCCACCACATCCAAGACCACAATTCCAGGTTCTAAATAACCAAAGGCCTCATAACCCTCCACAAAACCATAAAACCAAAACTACCTATTCCAAATTGAAGACTATAGTATAGGGGAGCAAGAATGTTATGATGTTCCCAATAATTACTATTGATTTGCAGAAAACTGAGTGCAAGACATGATAAAAGAGGGAATTATGGAAGATTCCGAGGGCATAAGGCAAGACAAGGTCACATTCAACATCCAAGAATCAGAGACATTGCCATTAATTCAATCATGGTTGGCATTCCAATTTTCAATGGAGAGAGTGATCCTAAAGTGTACTTACCTAGGGAATCCACCTATAAAAATATTTTTCAAGTGAATGACCTTTCTGAAGAAAAGAAAAGTTTCTATGATACTGATCACTTTGAAGAATATGCAAACACTTGGTGGGATTACATCAAAAGATTTGATGCTGTGTTTATTGATGGCTAACCACCTCCTTGGGTAATGTTAAAGAGAGTTATGAGAGAAAGATATGTACGGAGCATTATAGGCATGAACTACTTTCCAAGCTTTACAATATAATATAAGCAAGCAAGAGTGCCATGGCCTATTATGATGTATTTCAGCAACTTATCTTGAAACTTGACCATAGAGGTGAACAAGTGCAACATGATGTTATCCGCTTCAAGGTTGGCTTGAACAAGGACATATCCTCCCGTTTTACACATCACAAGTTTGGAACTGTGGTTGAAGTCTTCCAAGCTGCCATGGAGATTTAAAAAGATAAAAAGGAAAGGTTAGCTTATAAGCTTAGAGTCCAACAAGGTTCGGGTTTGATAAGAAACAAAGAGTTAAGTCCTTTGACTTTGGGTTGGAACAAGAAAAAATCTTCTACATCTTCTTCTTCTTTTTCTCAAATCTCAAATAAGAAAGTGTCATACCAACCTCCAAAGTTGGAGGTGAAGCTGAATACTCTTCCTCCCTCATTTAAAGGTTTTCAAAGTTTTAAGTGTCATGATTGAAGGCATAGAGCAAGTAAATGCCCAAATAGGAGAAATATGATTTTAAGAAAGGGGAAGATGTAATACCTAGGAGAGGAGGTGGGAATTGAATTTGAGCATGATGATGAGGTTGAACCTCAAGATACAGAGTTACTAGTTGATGTTTAGAATGAAGAATGTGAAGAAGAACAAGCTTGGCCACCTTCATTTCACTATGTAACATCATATGATACTACCTCTTAGTTTATTTGGGAGTTGAGATAGTTATGAAACATGGGGTATAGCTATGGTTTTGTTACTGAGACTTGTAGTGTCACACCTATTGGTGGCATGGTATACACATAATTATACTCTCTCATTATTGTATCTTAAATTATTAGTTGAACATATTGACTGAGCTTGATATACTTTGTTAGTGAGTCTCTCTCATTAATGAGTTTATTTAATTGTTGATCATAAAAAGACTACTGTTAACTCACGTAAATTATTTTTCCTAACATGTATATTTATTTTTTTCTGATTATTCTTTTTGGGTACCCTATTAGGAGAAAATGGTGTACTTGATATTTGTTGATTGATTGGGGAAAACTGGGGTATTTGGGATGATAGTTCTCACCATCACTTTGGATTAGCATCGTTTATGAAGGATTCTTGTTGAGTGCACGTATTTCGTACTCACCTTTTTTTCCTTTTCCTTTTTATTTTGTGCATTCCGTACAGGTATTAGTTTGAGTAGTGGATCCTAGATTATGTTTCTTTACTGTTGATGCCACGAAGATTGAGGTAGTAATTGACGCTTCACAGAGCTTACTCGGATCTCTCTTTACTTATCTTATGCTTTATCTTCATTTAAGATACTTTAGTTTATTGATATCATTCTGTATTTAAAGGTTTGTAGTAGTGACAACCCGACCTGGGATGTACCTTTAAGATTTCATCTTTGAATATTTTGAGATTATTCTATTCCCCGTCTCCTGCTTCTAATTTACTTTAAGTATTGAGTTTGGTTTGGGATAGGCCTACCTATATCGGAGTTCCATGACGTACTTTTTTTTATCGTGATCGTATACCACTTAAATACTACTTTAATAATATACATACATATATACATTTAATAAAAACTACTTAAAATAATATACGTACATATATACATTTAATATATACTACTTAAAAGAATGTATAGAATTTTTTTTTTTTACATATATACATTCAATATATATTGCTTTAAAGAATATATATATATAAAAAATATGATACGTATATACATTCAACATATACTACTTAAAAGAAAAATATTATAATATATTTAACAATATATAGTCATATCTACATAGAAGTTTTAGATAATATATAAAAATATTACATACAATAAATTCAACAGCCTACATTACTAGATAAATATACATACAATATATTCAATATCATATACTATTGAAAAGAGGAAACAATATATAAAAAACTATACATACAATATCTTCAACAATATATACTGCTTAATAAAATATACATATAATATATAACAACATATACTACTTAACAAAATATACATACAATATTTTCACAACATATACTACTTAAAGTTCAAAGAATAAAAAAAAAAATACATAAAATATATTTAACAACATATATTACATAACAGAATAATAATAGAATATATTCAAGTATTAAAATATATTGCTTAAAAATTAAACTTATATAGAATTTCTATATGTCAATACTTTTTTAAGTAACATTTGCTAACATGATTTTCAATATAAGTTTTATGTTTATATAAACATTGATAATAATGTATTAAAAGTATTAATTTGAGGTGGATGTCTTAGTGTTGTTATCCTAGCTTATTTAGCATTGTTTTGAGGATTACTTGTGTGCTTAATGAGTCAATAATGATATGAATGAAAATCTAAGTATTTAAGTACTTTATTATAATGTTTAAGGAATTTTTCAAATAAGTTTGTACTCAAATTGATCATTTAGAGTTAAATGAGAAAACTAGCGTTACTAGTTTGAGCTATGTGTTTGACTAGTTGATTTCGATGGATTCTAGTGAGTATAATGAGTTCCTAAGGTTATTATTGTGTAATTATGTGTGTAACAACTTTTTATAGTGTATAATTTCAAGTGAATCAAGGCAATATGCAAAACCAAGTGAAAGATCAAAAGGAGCAAAACTAGTATTCTTAGCTTAAGTTTCTAGTTCATCGTTTAGGATGTTGTGTTGTTTTGAGCTCTAATTTGTTGTTTTAATGCTATAGGATGCTTGTTAAATTTATTATGATGATATATTAATGATATAAAAGATTCAAATCAAGTGAAAACAACACAAAAAGGCTTGAAATGGATCAACGAAAGCATGAGACACAACTTGACGTGAATTGGACACCTCAGATGTCAAGGGCGCATCGCGGACCAAAAAAAAGGCCCTAGGGAGAATTCCATCCATAGTGAGCTTCCTAATGGACCCAAAATAGTGTGTCTCCATGATAAGTATGCGTGGCGGAGCTATACACGAAAAATTAACCTCGCGACGCGGCCTACTGCAAAAATCAGCAGTTTGGTTCTTTTATAAATAAGACACTTGAACATATGGCTAAAAACCTTGGACGGATTTGAAAATTAGAGAAGGGATGAAAAACACTTTAATTATAGTTTTTATTCTCTTAATTTAGCTTTTAAATAGATTTTATCATGTATTTAATAATCTTGATTACGACTATGTCAATTAGTGGCTAAATTCCCCCTTTCCGGGGTTAGGGCCAAGAACATGTTTACTTTATCTTTGAATTTATTTGGTTTTAATTTATTATAATATTTGGTTTTTTATTTATCCTTTTTAAGACTATTTTAAGAATTAGCTACCCTTAGGATATATTCATTGTCGACTTTATGTGCCCGGGTGGGGGAATAAGAAGAGAGAACGTGGGGATAGATAGAACAAGGTTCTTATTCTAATATAAAATAAGGAATTTGAATTAGCGACTAGGATAGGAATATACCTAGAATCATTTTTTGGTTTACATATAGGATGATAACTTCATGCATCTAATTGGATTATTACATCTTCGCTCAACGATGTAGTTTTAATGTCCAAGCTAGGTAAATTATTAGCGGTCGGGAGACCATGATCCTATGATAAACCCTACGAACCAACAACCAATATAATTAATCTAACTATTGAAGTTCAATGGTGTAGTATGATTTTTCTTAAGCCTTAACCCTGGGTCTTTATCCATTGATTGTCCAAAGTCATTACTTTTCTGCATTAGTTACTTTACTTTTAGTTTTAAATTCTAAAACTCTCTTGGTTACATTATCTCAATAGTTGAACTAGAATAGGATAGTTGTCAATACAAGTCCCCGTGCGATCAATATTCAGCTTTATTTAAGGACAATGTATTACTTGGTGAGACCACATACACTTGCGTGTGCGCTAGGACACAATAAATTTTTAGCGCCATTGTCGGGGACTTGTAATTAAGTAACTATCTTATTTTTAATTTAGATATATTGAGTTGTACATATTTTATTTGATTTTCCTTTTTATTTTCTTTTACTTTCTGTTATTACACATCTTGACATGACAACTAAGGATAGATGATTTTTAATGGATGACGATTCTTGTTATTTTTATGGAGGACCCCACCAAGAGGATTTTTATCTCGATTTTTATGAAAGCATTTGTAGGAGACCTGCTTGTTTTCGACCATTGTAGAAGACCATAAGTTTTTGTGTGGTTTGTGGCAATATATATCATTTTGCAGATATGTGTGGTGCTAATCCTGATTCAGTCATATTTGAGGGCAATTCTCAAAAGATAATTAAGGAGATAGATGTAGAGCTGACTCCCTAAACAGTTGCAGACAAAGTTGTTGATAATTATAGGAAGTTTGAGTACTCAAAAACTATAGTTGTTAGGTAAGATAAGGAGATACCACCACAATCGTGTCCACAACTTCTCACAAAGAAAAATATGAGGAGGATACTAGAAAATTTATTGAACAGATACAAAATCATAGCCATTCAGTTGTCATCTTTCTCTTAAGACGAAAATTGAGAAGGTGAATAAGAGTGAGGGTGTTGTGGATTGTGTAAATTTAAAGTGAGATTGGTTTGGTCTCACTCAAAGCACTTTTCTATATTATGTTTAGATGATGTCTTGTCTATGGAATCATCAAACATATTGGGAGAGTGTGAAGAGGAGCAACAAGAATCCTATATTTTTGATTTTGCACTGGATAAGCAACATAAAAACACACTTCAATTCAAGTTCGAATGGTTTATCATGCACCATTCATTACTTGATTCCTTAATCTTTGCACCACCACCCTATGAGTGAAGCAAAAAGATGGATATGAAGTTGGGTATGAAATCCATATCCTCAAGGTGGATGAAAAAGTTGACTGAGTTGTGCCGCAATGCTAAGTCGGGGGCTTCTTGGGAGCAACCCAAGTAAAGTATGTTTTATTTTCACTATTGTTAATTTATACTTCACTAGTTTTTTTTTAAGTAACATATTGATGGGAAGTCTAAATACCAAAAAATCTGAGCTAAGAAGCATGTTGAAGACTGAATGCGGGGTATTCGGACCCCGTTAATGTGTAAAGATGCGACTAGTTAGGTCTAGAGGCCCTAGGGAGTATTTTTATCTCTACTTTAAAGGCTACTTTGGGAACAAAGTAGACTTTTAAGTGGGGCGGAGAAATTTCCATTTTTAGGATAATTTTAAATTTTTTTGTTAAGAATAAATGTACGATGTTCTTGTTGGTGCTATATTTGACTGCATGATGCAAGTGTTTTGGTTGTAAAGAGCATGTTGATTGTGCAACTGACTACTTTTTAGAATCCTAAGCTCATGATTATGACTCTTGTACTTGTCAGCTTAATTTGAATTCACTACAACATTAGGTATCTATAGCTATGAATTCTCAGCTATATATTGGAAAATCATGGTTAATACCTAATAACAGACACACAAATAGAAATTTTGTGGCTATTTACAATTTCACAAAATTTGTTAGATACAAAAATAAACTAATAAAGCTATTTCTTCATTTATTTGCTATAGTTACTAACTATCATGGAAATAATTATTCAAATACCTACAACTTTATTGCTATGAAGAAAAATATAGCTAATTGTATGTTTTTGCTATGCATTTAATGTTATCGTAGTAATAATAATTCTTTTAGCCACAAGAAATTAGTTGAAGGAAAATATTACAGCTAAATAGATATTTTTTCTATGAGTTATAATAATTTGTGGCAAAAATTACCCAAATAGCTACAAGTCAATTGCTAGAGTAAAATATTGTGGATGATTACAAGTTTTTGCCATGCATTTGTTCTTATGGTAGCTCTAGTAACCTTTTTTGAGTTACACCAAATTACTTGAAGCAGAATTTTATAGCTAAATAGATGTTTTGACTTCAAGTTATAATAATTTGTGGCAATAGTTATCCGAATAGCTATAAGTTTTTTTATATGCAAAAATTTTATAACTAATGGCAAGTTTTGTTGCGCATTTAATGCACCATTACAATAACGATCCTTTTTAATCAGAACAAATATTTATTTGAAGCAAACAGTTATAGCTAAATTGATATTTTATTTCAAATTATAATAATTTGTGACAGTTTTGAATTTGATAGTTCTAATTATAATATCGCCTATATTTAAATAGGCGATATGCTATCGCATATCCTTTCCAATGGCCATGTGCGATTGCTTAGACACATACTACTTTTAAAGGCCATAACTTCTTAATCAAGTGTCAGATTTTAGAAAAATTGGTATCGTTGGAAAGTTAACTCGAAGACCTATCATTTGACACATAGTAGGCTCTCCAATTCGACATATACAAAGAGTTATAGCCGATGAAATCTGACATAAATTACGTCCACTAAAACTTAATCGATCGAAATAGTTTTAACTCGTCCTTGAGTTGAAGGACCTGTATGGTCTAAATTCATGCTCAAATGGATTCACATACTACATAAACATTCAAACATGTCATAGGATTTAAGGCTCTGGGATTATCAATGCATTAGAGTCATGGTTTTTATTCTAGCCCGAAATGCGGGGTGTTACATTATCTTCTTCTTGGGATCATTCATCCTCGAATGATGGATAGAATGTCGAAGTCTTAAGGGTATGGGATAACGCGGACATGATATGTTCCCTAAGAAAGAATACACTGATCAAAAACATGACTATAAGATTAGAACTACCGATGTTTTAAATTCTTTTGCTGGACATGCATATCCGAGGCATGGAATACACAACTAAAGCTACTCATAGGCTGAATTTTCATAATAAATCATACATATCTGATGCATGGATCTGTGACCAAGTTGTTCTCATGAATGCAGGACTGAATACAGTGATAAGCTGAACTTTTCTATTGAACATGCATTTCTAATGCATGCATATCTGACTGAAATAACGTATGAATGTATGGCTAAATATGCAATAATAACTGATGTGAATCTTCTAATAAGAATTTATGCATGCAACTAAATGGGGTATCTCTCCCTTGGTACCCTATGTCTGTCTATGAATGCTCAATTCACTAAGATACTCGAAAAATTGAGGCAATGCATAGGGTACTTACGAATTGAATCATAACCAAACATCTGGAATCTGAATTTAATGCATGATGCATGAAATGGGCTATACTCATAACTACTGGTATATTCTATCTTGGAATAGTAGCATGTTTGAGATTTCGAGTAGCATTAATAAGTGCAAAGATGAGAAAATAAGTCATGTGAATCTGACTGCTAAACTAACTTATTGGCTATACAGAATGAATTATACTACACCCTCATACTTAACTGGAGTATCTCTTCAGCACAATTCTCCAAAGAAATTCTAGCAGTAATAGGGAGCCATGAATCTTAGGTATGGATTACACAAGACATCCAACAGAGGAATCACCACATTAACCTTACTCTGCATTTTGGAACATAGGCATATAACTCCTGAATTAGGAAAGAATTACCAGTCCTTTGGCATTACAACTTCTTACTTTCAAGCATAGCATACTTCTCGAATATCACTTAGCTATAATATTCTCCTTCAATATCATATTCATTCAACTCAGTTTAAAATTCTCATATGAGCATTGAAAAATCTTTCTACTAATGTCGAAAGTAACTTAATCCCTTCGCCGCGATCAAGCCTAACTTAAAGTCACAAAAATACAATATGCCAGACCACACTATTATTCTAAACCATATGATGCAATCTTTAATATCTCCTTTAAAGATCACAGCTTAAGTATAACATGCCTTACCACTTCAATGACTACTCTGAACTCTTACTATAAAGTCTCTAGCGCATATAATGATCCTTTACAACAATCTCAACATGTCATTCAAGCCTATCTTTATAACTATATATGAACTTCTAAGCAAACACTCATAAAGGCATACATCACATATTATCTAAACCACTATCAATATCACTCCCATGAGCTACCCCAAGAACATACACATACAAAATTCCCCTAACCATCACATAAATAAAAACTTGGCCCCAGATCTTACTTCATACTTATGGCCTTATCTAAACAAGCGTCTATGATCTTCCATCAACAAGGAATAATTACTCACCACCACTATCATTGCATAAGGAGAAGTCACAAAAAGGTTAGAACATCAGATCTGGAGGTATGGAATGATACTATATGAAGCTTGATACTCATTTGAGGCCTGAGGAATAGCAAAACAACAATAGGGACTCACCAAAGCACTCTGAATTTAGGGTATTCATGGATATAAGCTGAATCTCGCCAATCATTTGGCGTAAAACATGAGTTATTGAAATAGAGCACATTATATAGCATGAGTACATAACTCTCTATCATATGTATGAACGTGAACTGATCATGGAACTAAATCGTAAAACATGAGTAGGTATTAGGATCACTGAGAAATACTGAGATAGGAATGGGTTGAGATTTACCCTTACTTTTTGCTGTTCTATATCATCATGACATCACTACAAGAATCTGAGAGTCTTACTTGGTTATTCATTTAGTCATCTCCCCCTTAGCTTTAAGCCATCATCTTAAGTTTTTGGGAGATACCTTGCTAGACTTTAAACTTAACTGCACTCACTGCACTCTGGGTTCTAAAATATGACAATACACAAAATTAATAAAACTTAACCCAAAAGACCACATAAGAGAGTGGAATGCCTACTGCTAATACTACCTCCCGAGTCACACTCTATCATTATGTAACCCCAATAATCATCATCTATTACTCGAACACTTACTAACTTTGAATCTTCATGAGTATCCTCAAAGTTGAAGTGCACACCCTCTAGTGCCTCTACTCTTATTTCTATTAGCAAGAATTTCAAGGACTCAAGCTTAGATTATAACACATAACATGGGTATCACACAGTCTTCAATGAGCCACTCTATTTATATCGTAGTATACCAACATAGGAAATTCAAAATAATTTTCCTCTACCATGTGAATCAAGTTCATATCAAAAGGCTCAACGCTATCAATCAAAGGTCCTTAACTTGGCTATTTAGAACACCATATACCATCTAGCTAGTCTTTTTCCACCTAGAAACTCAACGCTACCAGTAGCCACACACAACATGTAATAGCCTTAGAAAAATACTACAGCTTTATACCACCTTGGGTATACTTTTACATCACATATACAACACCATACTTCAATATGAATCAAATAAACTTAGACACTTGCATACACTGTTCAAGCCTATAGATCACTTCCATATAACTAGTATCATTAACCAAGAAATCATCACATCCACCCGCATGGCCATCAATTGTTTCAAACTTAATGTCTAGTGCTAAACATGATTTACAACCAACCTTACATACAATCCTCACTTAGAAACTATGAAATAAACATCAAGAAACACTAGTACACTAGAAATTCATAACCACAATAATCGATCATGAACTTATGATTTTCCTTGTCATTTTGAACACATCAAGCTTAAAAATCTAATCCAACGAAACACGTATCATCAATCTCTTGCCACTATTTACCACCACACCATTTAAATTCAAGTCTATAGTCTAGCATCAATCATTTACAACCAATGAAGAGTGAAACATAACATAAATATACTAATCCTTCAAATTGGAATATTCTACCCAATTACTTCAAAAATATACTACATACTTTCTCATAAGTAGTATTAGTTTACAACTACCAATGAGAAGAGGGTTAAGGGGTAAGGTCACATAATAGACGTGATCAACCTTAAGCTTATATTATAACCATACAATCTTATCTACTTATATGACTTTCTCACATCACACTTACTTACCCCAATGGGCATTTCAACTATCTTCAGATAACCTGTATGAAAATGAGTCTATACTTACAACCTACTGGCTAATCTAACTATTTTCATTCAAAGCCTATAAGGGGTTTATATAACCACCTTAAGTATCCACTCTGGGCTCTTTCTCTATTTCGAAAGGAAGAAAACAAATAACATTCTGAGTCAACACTTCCTTTATGGACTACCACACAATTCATAAATGGTACCACCACATTAGTCTACCACCACAAAAGGGTAAATCATTCTCAATCAATGGTTATTCAACTATAAATATTTAATCTCAAAAGTTACCCTCACTCAGACCTCTAACCTTATGACTTTATATCAAAAACTTTTTGGTCTAATTTTACTAGCAATAGGTCATGACATTGAAACTCTAACTTATACTACCACTCAGGTGGAAATACAGTTCCAAGAAACACAAGAGCAACAAGATGAACAACAAGTTTCTAGTGAATCGAAGTAGGCCTCACACGGCTTTACTATACTTTTGTTTTCAACAATATAATGATATCAAGATTACAAGAGATAGAAGCTTGATACACAATATTCAATGACTCAAGAATACACATCTTACTCTTGTATTAATTGAATGCCTCATAAGAATGAGGACACAATTTTACACTAGGGAACTCTTCTCCTGTCTTTTGTGGGGCTTCTAAAATTTCTGCTAGATAATTGGAGAATATCTAGAAACACCAGAGTGAGGAAGAAATTTGGATAACTTTTCTTTTCTTATGTGTGACACCATAGAACGAATTAGAGTATGAAGGAGGAACATTCTGACTCTATATCATGAACTAGATCATGAAGAAAGAGAGACATTTCTAAATGCCTTATAGCCTCCTTCTTATAAGTATGACGCGCTACATACCCATAAATAAGACTCTACCCGATGTGATTTTACAGATACCCTAGGACCATGAATCGTGCTTTGATACCAAGTTTGTCATAACCCAAATCGGGACCCTAGCCGTGATGAGCATTACCAAACTTGAAGGCTTGAAACACCCTCTGTCTATCTGGTAATCATACACATAATTCATATGATCAAAGTAATATAGAATAGACACAATAATACGAAAACATGGTTAATAATTTAAAATAGTTAAAGGCCTAAAAACATGCCCAACAATATTTAATAAACATCTACAACAGTCTACGAAATCTTTACTAACATACTATCTGAATAACTAGGACAAGGCCCCCAAAAAACAAAAAACCATACTGAAATAAATACCTAAATGACTAGGACTTCCGAAGCAAAAAAGGCTCACCAACTGAACCCTGAGACAACCCTGTCTGTAGACTCTACTAAGGATCTAGACCCCTAGGCTGTGCCTCAGTACCTGGAAGAAGGGGGGTCAACATAATTGTACTGGCACGCAAAGCAATCCAAAATAGAGTAATTGAACATATATATGTATATAATATGTGAGAGAAAATTTTCATCAAACATTATGCATAAAACAGTTTCTGAAAAACACATGGGCACCTTATGAAAATATATAACCTATCTGTAAATCTCAAACTTTGATATGTGTATTAGTTTTGAGTTAGGTGGTATCCCCTACAAGTCTGATATTCCACGGACGATATGGAATTCGCCATTGACTCGGCGAAAAATCCTCTAACTCGAGTATGCTGCAAGGGTTGGAGTTCCTGAATCTGATATGCCACACAACACATAAGTCAGCATATAATAATATACCCATGTCGGCAAACCACAATTTTAGGCAATGAGTTGCCTGAACTCAAGCCCTCTTCAGTGAACCACCTAACATCTCTGTATGCCCATTTTAACCTTTTTTGTACATGCAACATTCTGAATGTCTAAACTCATGATAGTCTAAAATGCCTATTAGTCTGAGTCTGATATAGCATTGGTCTAAATTGGTATCGTCATACCAAGACTTGCAAGTCATGATTTTTGAGCCATAATACATTAAGATAAATCTTTCATTTAAATCATAATTTAGACCACCAAAAACATAAAACTGATATAAAAGATTTGGAGTTTAAAAAATAAAGTCAAAATCATGCAAAAACTTCATCAACATATGGTGGTCTAGTGCCTTTAGCAAATCCATACACTCTTTCATTACATGCATTATGAAAATTAAACATTCATGCTAGATTTCCTCTTTAGTAATTTAAAACTATCTTTAAATCATAACAAGAGTTCAATCATTTTATATAGTGCTTTTCAAGGATGCATTGCAAAATATTCATATGCTATGAGAAATCTAAAAAATTAATAATAAGAGGGAATTCACCAAAAATCATGCTCTCAACAAGAATTCATTCTTAAATACATGGTTTCATACATTCATATTCTCAAATCACTTTGGGGAAGGTCAAAAGACTAAAATAATGATGTTAAAATATTTAATACATGAATATATACATAGATTCAAAAAAAAACCATTCTAAAACATGATTTTTCTATGCCCATGAGAATTCAGGAAAACCGCGCGTACCTCTATCTCTGAAAATAATAGGTGCTTCTTAAAGCCTGTGGATTCGGGATTTCAAATCTCTAATCAATTTTGAAAACCCACGGTTAAATTTTAATTTATTTAAGTTTTTAGTTTGAAACCCTTGGGAGTGTTCTTGAGAATTTTTAGATGAATGTGGATGTATTTTGGAGAATTAGGGACTGAATTTCATGTTTATGGCTGAATAAGGGTGGGAAAAGGACCATTTTGACCCAAAAATAGTGGTAAGTCACTTGAAACCATAAGATATGCGCCACATATGATATCACATATATTTACATAGGCGCTGTATATGATATTGCCTATATTTACACAGGCGCTGCATATGATATCACCTATATTTACATAGGCGCCGCATATGATATCGCCTATATTTACATAGGCACTGCATATGCTTTCCAGTGGCCATGTGCGATAGGTTAGGCGGCGCATACTACTTTGAAAGGCCATAAATTCTCGCTCGGGTGTCGAAATTTAGTAAAATTGGTATTGTTGGAAAGTTAGCTCAAACACCTATCATTTAACACATAGTAGGATTTCTAATTTGATATATACTGAGAGTTATGATCAATGGAAGCTGACACAATTTACAACGTCCATTAAAACTTAATCGATTGAAATAGTTTCAACTCGTCCTTGAGTTGAAGGACCTCTATGGTCTAAATTCATGCTCAAATGGATTCACATACTACATAAACATACTAAATTGGTATAGGATTTAAGGCTATGGGATTATCAACGCATCAGAGTCATGATTTTTATTCTACCCCAAAATGCGGGGTGTTATAGAGTGTTTTGTATATTTTCTTTTTGTATGTTAGGAGGTGATCTATATGGGATGTTAGGAATAACTTGTCCTGACTATCTCTAGTGACCAGTCACATAGTTGCAACTAGCAAGTACAATTTAGATATACATATTCATGCATTTGTTATTCCTCAACTGAATTGAATAATTTCCTAAACCAAGTCGTTTAGTGATGGCTTGCATTTGTTGCACACACTAATCGAGGGGAGGACTATGGTAGGTATAGAAAAATAAAGTGCATGAAAAGGGGGGAAATGAGAAATTATATAGCTGAGGTCCCTACGAGAGATGCAACATTTAGGATACACGCAAAGTTTTTTATACACTAGTCGTAATTTAATTTCTACGTCTATTATTTTCTAATCATTGTAAGTACGTATGCAATGTGGAAAAAATATCAAAATATGTAGTTTCTATTTGATATTTGTTACTTGTAGTCAAAGGAGTGTTCAGGATCAAAACTTCATCAGTCCAATTTTTAAGGTTCAGAACTCATTTGAGCGTTGAAATTATAGGTTCAGAATTTAAGCTTCTTAGAATAGGAGTAGGAATCAGAATAGTTTATAGAATCCCTTTTTTGGTTATTGAGCTTCTTAGCAATGTTTAGCATCTCTAAGATACATATTGTTCTATATTTAGCATTTAGTACGTGTTTTTTGTTTCTTGTTTGGCTTAGAAAATGGGGTAGTACGCTATTGGTTCTCTAATTGTTGTGTAGATTTTAAATGGCTAATATTTGCATGTATGGGAGGGTTGAAAGTTAAAAATTATAGCTAAGATGAGTTTTAACTAGAATAAAACCTTTAGGTCTAATCTACATGTTAGATTTTCCCCCCTCCATTCTCCTCAAACCCTATCACCATAGTTAAAAACTACAAGTTTATTATCCATCTAGCTTCAACATGTATGCTATTAACTCTTGGAGATTTCTCCGTTACCAAAAAAGTACTATTGTTAAGCTGCTAAGCACTTTTATTTAGCCTACCAAAGCCTTATCTAAGTTTTGTATGTGCAAGTTGGATGTCAAAAACCTTCCCTAAAAGTAACTTTCAAATTGAAATCAATCATACCTAACAATTTTTGTTATGTTTCTTATAAAAAAAACCCTTTATCTAGAGAAAAAAAGAAGAATTACATTGTGGAGTGTAAAACAAATCTAAAGAAGAATTACACTGCGGTGTATAAAACAAAACTACTGCTCTTGCAAAGAACTATCTTGGGAGAATGGAAAACTCAAAAAATTAATTTGTGTATCTATTTGCGTAATCTAGGGTTTGTATACAAGTTATTTTCAATCATTGATCTTGTAGTATACTCTGTATGAAAAGAATATATATAACATGATGTAGTTCTCTTTCTTTAGCGCACAAGTGTTTGTGAGTTGGTCAAATTTGTTATGAAGATGGCACTCCTTTTTGATCTGATTTACTGGATAAGTAGTTGCAATCAGTTTTGGAATGCTCACCTTGCTTGCGGTATTTGTACGTGCAAACTTTGTCTTAAAGATGCAGAGTCCAGTGTGTTATCTCTTTCCCATAATAACAATTTCAACATTTTTGTTCTTTTGAGACATTCTAATATATGTTGGCTCTCAACATATCTTGGGAAGTGCTTTCTAGATATGAGAGATTATTTACTAGAAGTATGTTATTGGGATATCCATTGGATCACCTCTTGAATTTTTACTTTACCGTCCTCTTTGATGATTACGATCACTATCTATCCACATGTTAGCTTATTTTTCTTGCAATTTTATTGTGTTTGTTGTAGGATAGTGTTATGTAGTGCGGATGTTGTGAGATACAATTATGTATTTGGAGTTTATTTTGACAAATTATAGATGTCAATTTGATTGGAATGAATTATTTATAATTTTTATTATGTCTCTAATTTTCAGTAATGTGCTTGAATATTTGAAAATTTTCAAATATATGTGTTAAAGCCATGAATTTATCATCATTACTAATAAATCAAATTTTTTATTACCAAATTGTAATATAATTTAAAAAATTAGCTTCAATTATTATCTCACTTATAGCTATTAAAATTTGAATTCATAGCTAAGCTTGGCTTTTAAAAAGATAGCTATAATAATTTTTTTGTGGAAAGTATTTCAATTCACAACTATGATTTTTTTTAATTTGTAGCTAAATATGCATATTGCTACGGGACAAAACTATAGTAATAGACACAAATTTTAAATTTGTATGGAAAACAATGTTGCTATAAATGCACCACCTTGTGTCTATAGAATGAAGATAACTACAAAGTTTATTTATCGTGGTAAAAGAATAAAATTATTTGCGAGAAGTGTAATTTCGTAGAAAGAACTTTTCACCATAACAGCTACAACACAAAATATTCCGTAGCTATAAGTATTTGTCCTCAGCCATTGACCATTTAAAGTCTATAGCTAACTTTTAGTTACGTCGCTTCTTGCTGCAAATGCTACGAAAAAAATTGCTGGCTAAAGTGATTGCCCACAGAACTTTTCATGTTTAGCTATGAAATTTTCTATAGCTATACATGCATTTTCTTGTAGTTATTCATGTGGTTATTTGGTTAAGAGTCTATGATGATCCTGCTTGAGTTAAGCACGTGCCATGTGCGTGTGGGGTGTTTGTATATTCTTTGTTGTATGTGATGTCTAGAACTTGCCTAGTGTGTTTGCAAAGAAAAATAAAGAATGTGGATTTAGGAGATGATATAGGTATTTTGTTGATAGCCAAGTTTATGCCTTCTTCTGACCCTCCCTTGCGCATTATCCTAGTTAACCCCATTGAGCCTTTATCTTACTCTTTGGAAGCCTTATATGTAGCCTAATCCCCTTCTTTGATTTACCATAATTTGATTCAAAAGCTCCTAAACACTTTAGGGTAAATTAATTAAGTTAAGAATTTGAAAATTTAACTAGGAGAAAGGTGAAATTGAAGCCCCAAAGTGAAAGATATTGGTGTTGGAAATTGTTATATGTTGTGATTGGGTGTTGAGTAATGAAAACAATAAAAAAATTTCAAATTTAATAAGTTGTAAATAGAAAATACTCCCACCATAGTGTTTGTGAATGAGCTTAATGAGATCGGGCAAAACAAAAGATGTGGGGAGATAGATATGGTGTAAATTGGGTTGTTAGAGATTGGTCTTAATTATATAATGTTATGTATTAAAGCACTTAGGTAAGATAGTCACTATTCTTGGCCAAAATAGTTCCTACCCTTCCTAGCCTACATTACAACCATTAAAGACCTATTTGATCCTAAGCTTAACATTCTGATATTTCGGAGTACTACACTAAGGGCAAACCTATGGTTCATTATGTGTAACTTGTGAATTACTTGTGAGAGTGAGCTTAATTTTATTCTTGTACCCGATTGGTTAGAAGTAGCATTTGTGTGAGTGATTATAGTTAACTCTCTTTTTGTGAGGGAACATGTTTAATGAATGTTGGGTTAATTATATGATTTCTTTGATTTAAAAAGGTACATGATTTTCCTAACTAGGTGAGTCAATTCTTGAGGCTAGGATTTTTAGAGTAGTATTCTGGAACTATTAATTGTGTATGTAACATGATTAGCGGAGAAACTTGCATTTTGTATAGTCACTGTAGTACTATGTTGAGTGTCTTGCTTGTAGTAGAAGTGTAGAGTCACCTTAGCTTATATGCTTAGAGTAAAGTGTTGTTCGAGGACGAACAAGGCTTAAGTGTGGGGTGATGATCTGAGGTGGATTTATGCGCCTTAGTGTTGTTATCCTAGCTTATGTAACCTTATTTTGAGGACTACTTGTGTCCTTAATGAGTGAATAATGATATAATAAAGAATCTAAGTGTTTAGGTACTTAGTTATAATGTTTAAGATATATTTCAAACAAGTTTGTACTCAAATTGATTATTTAGAGTTTAAATGAGAAAACCAGCGTTACTAGCTTGAGCTAGGTGTGTGCCTAGATGATCTTGATGGATTCTAGCTAGTATAATGAGTTCCTATGGTTATTATT
Organism: Capsicum baccatum var. pendulum; assembly: GCA_030864225.1. Lineage (NCBI taxonomy): Eukaryota > Viridiplantae > Streptophyta > Magnoliopsida > Solanales > Solanaceae > Capsicum > Capsicum baccatum. The sequence goes on from CM061558.1 coordinate 155,516,625, forward strand.
TTATAATTATGTGTGTAAAAACTTGTTTATAGTGTTTAAGTTCCAATGAATCAATCCAAGAGGCAAAACCAAGTGAAAGATCAAATGGGGCAAAACTAGTATTCTTATCTTATGTTTCTAGTTTGTCGTCATGGATGTTGTGTTGTTTTAAGCTCTAATTTATTGTGTTTAGTTTTATATTATTATTGTTTGTTGATTATGATGATATATTAAGGATATACAAGCTTTAAATAAAGTGGAAACAACACAAAAAGGCTTGAAATAGATTAACGAAAGCAGAAGACACAACTTGATTGAATTGAACACCTTGGATGTCAAGGTGCATAGCTGACCAAAGTAATGGCCCTAGGGTGAATTCCATACATAGAGAGATTCCTAAGGGACCTAAAATACTGTGTCTCCATGATAAGGGTGCGTGGCAGAGCTAGACATGGAAATTAACCCTGCAACACGGACTAGTGCAAAAATCAACAGTTTTGTCCTTCTATAAATATGACACTTGAACATAAGGCTAAACACCTTGGACGGTTTTTGAAATTGGAGAGGAGCTTTATAAAACTTCAATTAGGGGTTTTATTCTTGAACGTTAGCTTTTTAGTGGATTTTATCATGTATTTAATAATCTTGACTAAGACTATGTCCATTAGTGGCTAAACGCCCCTTTCCAGGGTTAGGGACAAGAACATGTTTACTTTCACTTTGAATTACTTTGGTTTTGATTGATTATTATATTTTGTTGTTTATTTATCCCTAATAAAATTATTTTAAGGATTAGCTACCCTTAGGATAATCCACTGTCGGCTTTGTGAGCCCGAGATGGGGGATAAAAAGATAGAACGTGGGGATGCATAGAACAAAGTTCTTATTCTTTTATAAAATAAGGAATTTAATTTAGCTACTAGGATAGGTATATACCTAGAAACCTTGTTTGGTTCATATGTAGGATGATAGCTTCATGTATCTAATTGGATTATTACATCCCCGCTCAATAATGTTGTTGTAGTGTGTAAGTTAGGTAGACGATTAGAGGTAGGCAGACCATGATCATGTGATAAACCATATGAATCATCAACCATGATAAGTAGTCTAACTTATGAAGTTCAATGGCGTAGTATGATTGTTCGTAAGCCTTAGGGTCTCTATCCATTGATTGTCCAAAGTCATTACTTTTTCATATTAGTTACTTTACTTTTAGTTTACAAGTCTAAAACTCTCTAGGTTCTTGATCTTAATTTAAACTAGAATAGGATAATTGTCAACACAAGTCACTGTGGAATCGATATTCATCTTTATTTAAGTCCACTGTATTACTTCGTGAGACCACGTACACTTGCATGTGCGCTTAGGTGCAATAAGAATTTATTTCATACAAGATATCCAGTTTAGATTTACAAAATACGTAAAAATAAAATGAACATTATAACTGATTTATTGCAAAGTATTTCAAAGCACACAAGTTACAAGGTTGTAGTTACATTTCACTAAATTCACAATCTTAAATTTGGAAAATGAAAGTTCAATAGATTAATTGTAAACTCTACAAATGTTTCATCTTTTTCTCCTATTCACCCATGTTAACATTAGTGAAAATCAATTGAGGATTATCAAAATCAATGAAACCAGAGGTATAGATTAGAATTGAATGTGCTAAATACTCTCTTGAAGTCATTATTTCTTCAATATCTTGTTCGATTTTTAGATCCATGAACATCCTTGATTTCTTCATTCTGCTCTAATATAGTCTCTAAGGCAAATTGAAAAATTCATGGCATTGCTTTCCAATGATTTTTAGTTGTCTCTAATATATTGTTGTCCTTGACTTAAAGTTTTCTCTAATGCAATGGTTATCATTTGAATATTTACCATATATCTAGCTAATGTTGTAAGTATAGTATATTGTCTTTTATTATTATTTCATCATTTTAGCATGTTGATTCAACTTGAAAGTGTCCTCTGTAGGCTATCTCTGGTAATAATTACTATCATCCTGATTTATAATCAATAATTAATTTCATCCCAATTTATGGATCTTTGCATTAAAGTCAACAATCTAGACTAAATAGATAAATTAAAAATACCTTAGCAGGCATACCCTGTGCTAATCTTTTGGAAATGATGGTTCATCAAAAAGATAGGGAGTGGTAGAAATATGTGTCAGTAAAGCATTGTAAAGGGAAGCAACATAATGAAAGTATAATTTTTTTGATGAAATTATTCACATCTAACATATCCCCTAACAAAAAAGGTTCTTCATCAACTTTTACTTCTATCAAACTATAAATAAGAAAAGTAAATTCACACATTGTGTTATATTTCATACATTAATTTACTATACATAAACTATGTAATTAGCGAAAAGCAAAAAAAATTAAATTTTAAATTTTCTTCCAGCAATAACAATTTTATAACCTAGTTTAGACTTATATTGGATAAGCAATAAGGTATGTCAGCTTTATAAGTGTAATGACCCTCCAGGTTATTTTCTTTGTTTCTATTTATTTTTGATATTTTCTTACTTCCCATAGTGGCTATAAGTGATTTATGATTTTTCAAAATCGTAGGTTTGGTTTTCGGGTAGTTTTTTTTGATTTAGAGATTTAGAGTGAGCTCCTGATGTTCAAAGTTGTTCCTGCTCTCCCTCTGTTACTGGACAGATATTTATTTGTTATTTTAGAGATAGCATTATATGTGTGTGTGTGTGTATATATATATATTATGCTTACCTTGCACTCTTGTTCTTTTTGTATCTCTAGTACTAACTTTACCAGGTTTTGGGGTTATTTTTCTATATTGGTCTTTTTATTGGATTTATGTTTGGTACCTTTCTTCTTTTTTCTTGATAGTCCATTGCTCGTTGTTATAGAATAAGGGTTGTCTTACTTCTTGGTAGATTTTTATGTTACCATGATGACTTAAGAAATTTCTTTGTGACAAATTAGCATTAGATTGTTAGTTTACCAGTGTTGTTGGTACAAGATCAAAGTTCCTAAACAAGTTTGGCAGATCGGTAGAATATGTCTGTATACTATTTTTGGGAGTCTACAGGTAATTCTTCAAAAATTTCTATTCTTTAATTATTTGTCAAATGTCCATACTTCTATACACCACTAAGTTTTACTTGACTTCACTCTTTCCCAGATGTATAGTATAAGGTTGTTAGTAGAGGTAGATGGGACTTCTGCGTGTGTTACAAAGTTACCCAACATTTGGGTTAGGGTTTTAAAGTTTGATAACGAGGATCTTTAGTGTTGGCTAGAGGATCTAGGTCTATCTAAGGCTCCAATAGAGTTTTTGACCACCTCGACTTTTCAAGATGTCATATTAGAAAATCCAAGTCATTTTATGGATACTTTACAATCATTGTTGGTGCCTGGTACATTGAGTCATTGTCAAGCCAGAGTAGGGTTTTTTGGTGTGTGTAGTTGGGACCGTTATCAGTTTTAGAGTATGAGATCGGATTTCTTAAGTGGGATAGACATATCCCCATGTTATTTAATACTAGGCTTGGATAGTGCATGGATTTATCAAAGGGTTGACTATATCAGTTTTCTTGGCACTAAAGCATTTGATAGTAGCTAGGTCTACTTATTTTACACATTGTTTATCATGCAAAAACTATAGAAATGGCATGTCATGAGACATATAGAGGCGGTAAGAGGTTATGTCTACAGTTAAGTAATAGTGGTACTTCTTCTTAAGGTAGGGGTCCTTCTAGCAAAGATCAGTATTACTTGTATCTTATCGGTCCATTCAGGTAGAGCCTTAGATTATAGGTGACTCTCAGACAGGTCGTGGTGGTCACAGTGTGTAGAGTTCTCGTCTGGTACTATAGGGTTCTCAATCTAGGTCTTTAATTAATTGAAACTATTTTAAGTCAGTAAATACATTCCATCAGAGATTTCCAAGGGTATATTAAGATTATAGGGAGATTGGTCATTGGTCTATAAGGTGCGTAGACATGAGTTAGTCATCCACTTAGGGTCAGAAAGTATTTCTCACAAGGTTAGAGCTTTAAAGGTTTGTTATGATTGTAGAGAGATTATTTATTGATCCAAAGAATGTCACCAATATGAAATCATTGAGTAGTTAATGCAACTAGATCAGTCTCTTAGGGATATGATACCTTCATTTAGAGGCAATTCACTTAGTCTTTTTATTGGTTATTTAGATGCTTAGTCTAGGTTTGGATACATTCAAATTCATACATGTTCAGTCAGGTCAGGGTCTATGGATTCAAATTCCATCGTTATAGGTATGCTCCTGACTTACTATTTTTGGTTTCTATTTGAACTGAGTTGGGGCTCTCCTACCAACACTGTTTATATGTCTTGATGTTACTATGTTGATTTTCGTAAGCTTTTGTGTAGATTTATGTATGTACGACTACCCTCGTAGGTATTTTCTTTTAGTAGTGGATTGACTGAATCGGTACTGTAATTTTCTTAAGGTTTAGTGCTTGGAAAAGTTTCCTTTTCTTTGGCATATTGGCCTTGGTGTGATCTTAGAGTGGTACTGGTTGTTTTTCATTTTGTGCCACCTATACTTTATATTGGTGTTACTATTGTTGTTTTGATGTTGCTTGATTCCTACTTGATAGACAACTATATTAGCGTTATCTAATTAGTACCACTTTCTTGTGATTTTTTTCTATTTGGCTTAGAACCTTGATTGGTTGATTTTATCTTTTGTCAACAAGGTCCGTTGATTATTAAAAGGGTTATGGAAAGGGAGGTTTGGCCTTCCATGATTTTTTATGATTCTACTATTGGCGATCCTTTTCTACAGGTCGTTCCTAAGATTGATAAGTCTAAGGTTTGTTATTTTAATTTTTCTATTTCATCACTCTATAGTAGTCTTGATCTTGATCTTGATGTTATGTTGGGTACTTATTCTTTTAGCAATGTGGTTAATAGTCCATTTAAGTTAAGTTTGGTTTAAATAGTTGAATTCAAAAATTTCTCTTATCGGTATTTGTTCAACCTTTTGTGACTTCGTGGATTACTTCTACTTGGTGGTATGTTCTTGGGTATTAATTGTTTGTAACAAAAGGGAGTGTCTTTCAAGAGCAAGTATTTGTTGCCATAGATTAAGTATTGGTTTGACCAGATGTAGGCTAAGATCATATCTTTTGAGTTACTCAAGATTTGGATAGCAGTAGTACTTTTTGTATCCTTGGTAAGTTTTTTGTCATGACTTGGTGTGTTGTGCTTCTCAGCAAATGTGGATTTGATTGCCCGTATCTTCAGATAGTAGTTTTCCTTTATTATGATTATGATATTTGATAATATTTGAATTTTAGCCTTCACAAAAACTATTAGGTATATGCTTAGTGATTTCTGATAGAGAGATTATTTTTGATATTTGACCTTAGTGAATACTTATTGGCTCTAGTTTTGGATTTTAACTCTTTCGAATGATAACGCAAGAGTTGTGAAGGATATTAGGTGTGTGGATGCGTACTCATCAGCAAGATTAGTTTTGATAGTCAAGGCCAAGTGGTTTAGCTCTGGTGTTAAAATTATTAATATAGATTGCATAACTTGGTTACAACCCTATTTTGCATTTTGATTTAATTAAGTATTTATTGGCAGGCAAACTAGGCCTATTCACTGCCTATCAGTATATTTTCTTTATTTAGGGTGATGGTATTATATAGATGTTCAAAAGATGGACTGTTTGCATATAGTGTTTATTTCTCTTGTTCTTGGCCTTGGTTCTCAGTTTTCATCAGACTTTAGCAGTCTACTCAACGAGAGAAGTGTAATCGAGATGGGCTTAGAGTGGTTTCACCCACAGTTAGTAGAAATACTGGAGAAGATCATTTATTTTTTAGAGGGTGTGCTTTAAACTCATGAATATTTGTTCAAGGGTTATCTGGACCAGTTAGTAGCCTTGACAGAGATCACAAACGTTTATCACAACTATTTGTGTACCAAATAGAACCTTATATGTCCCTATTCATCTGCTAGTCTATATGGATTTTCTTGTGGGTTAGCTTTAATCTTCAATGTTAGTGTAGTATTATTATGTGGCAAACTCGAATGGTGTTGGAAAGATTCTGTGTAGCATAGAGTAGACAACATGTTTGGAAAGACAAGGGAATATTATATCTTAAATTTGGACTTGGCTATATGGTTCATGATTTTTATTGTCATTAGCCTAATTGAGTTTTCACTTAGTTGTGCTTGCAGTGTGGTGTCAGATATTGTGGTTTGGATTTGCATGCCTCAATCGTACTCAATTCAGTGGGAGTCTAGTTGGTTATTGAGGATGGATTTTTAGTTATTTGAAAATGGAAGTAATGATGTGGTTGGAAAAAATGATACCTTTGATGTAATCCCTTAGAATTATTATATGAACCATAGATGTTGTTTGAGCAACCTTATAGGGTATGTGGGCCTAATACCTCATCCTGTTGAGCTTTCGAGTTCTTTCAATCCATTGACTTTTGAGGATTAAAGTCCATTTAGTAGGTGGATATCGTAATGACTCTCTAGGTCATTTTCTCTATTTCCACTTGTTTTCAATAGTTTATGCTATCGCATAGTAGTTAAAAGTCATTTATGAATTGTCGAGACTGTTGGCTTGATTTGTGGGCATTTCATTTGAGGCTTAAGCCTATTTTCCTATTTGGAGCTTTTAAAGTTTAAAAATTGGTCTTGGCAAAAAACTCATAGTAATCAACCTCAAATGAAGATTTTGATAGTGCCATTAGCTCTGGAATATGGATTTTAGGTTGGGGGACTTGGTCCAGGTCTCGAGGCTTCCGAACTCCTTTAGGCTATTGGTTAGAAGTTGGTTAAAATACAATTATGGTTGTGGGTTTCATATTTTTTTGAAACTACCACAGTTGGAAATTTTGATGGTTTCATTGATCCTAAAATATCAATTTTGGTGTGGTAATTGATGTCGCCCAAATTACATCTCGCAAAAAGTATAATTGTTTAATCAAATATATAACACAACAAAGTTGGGGTTGAACCCATATGGTATATGAAGAAACCTGATCAAGTTTTTTCATAAGTAATTGGCCAAGTAAGTAAAAGAGGAGGGTTTTGTGAAACATAAAAATAATAGTAATGAGTGATGATTTGTTCGATTGGTAATCAATATGTGAAAGGCACTAGGACTATGTTTCCCAATAACATCATAAATCCATAGGTTCTCCCTACTATAGTGATCTCTTAGGATATTTGGCATGCAAAATTATTAGGTTATGTACCTTTTACCGACTAGATTACACACCTCTTAGATGACATTCAACAAGCACAAAGGTTCTTGTGTCATAGATTTTGCATTGAATATTGTCTTTCCTATTTACCAAGGATAATTAAATAAAGATAACTTCAAGTATTATTGTTGATTCACTGTTCCTATCAAAATTCTCATGCTAAAGTCTAGGGTGGGGATATAATATGTTCTAGCATGTAGAATCATTAGAAAGCAACCGAAGCTAAAGAAACAACAATACATGCCCAACTACATTTTGAGAATAACTTTGTACTTCAAACACTATGTCGTTATTCCGTCATAGTTCCCACAACCGTAGTTGTGGTGTTTAGCTACTCATAATTTAAAGCACACAAGAAGAATAAATATATGAAGACATAATTATGAAATTACAATAGTAATAACAAAACTCCAAAGTTTCAACTTTAATTAATATCCTAAAATAAATGTTCGGGAAAAATACCTAGAAGGTGTCTAAGAATCCCACAATTTAATGTTGTAAAAATATAGCATAATTTTTAAACTATTAAAAATAACCCTATAAGTGTATTTATAGATGAAACTAAATCCTATACTAATAAAATCAGGAAATTTGACCAATGTCATCAGACGATAGGAAGGTATGATCGTGGTTACAATCCATGATCATCGTTTGGTGCTTCTTGTTTGGTTCATCATTTTTCATCTTTAGAATTCATTGGTATGGTTCTCAGTATGGATCTGTGGTGTCAAACCATGAGCACACTATGCTGCCTTCTGATAATACTTGCAAATCTAAACTTTCTAGTCCACGCTCTCATGCTAGGGTCAATATTTCAATGTACGATCATGGGATGCTTCCGCTTGATTTTATTTCCCTAACTTCTATAAGCCTGTTTCGTCATCCTTTCTACGATTAGATGTATGATTGTATGATCGATGTACAATTGTGGAAATTTTTTATCTGAGCAACACCTAAGACTCATCATATGGATCACGTTACGAATGCCTTGGTATGACCATGGTTTTATCCTATAGTCGTGTCTTTGATTGTTTGATGCCCTTGTTATCCAATAATCAACACTTTCTTTCTCAGAGACTTTTTATCCCGCAAACATTGTAAAACCCAGCATATCTATAGAAAAATACCCTCGTAGAATCTTAAGTGTCGTAAATTCATGGTACATCAACACCCTAAACTTAGAACATTTGTATGTCCTTAGGAAAACCAAACACATTAGACTCACTAAGATGCTTAACCTAGAGAAAAATCCCTACAGTAGTCACTTTTACAAAAAATATTTTAACCTATGCAACCCACAAAAATAACTTCCACACCCTCCTATTTCATAAAGATTAATCAATGCATTGTGTAATAAAACCAATCACTCTAACATAGTGGGATCAGGACATGGCATTACATTGTGAAGAATCAACCTAACACATAGACCAATACACTACCAGAACAAGCAAAAACTAGACTACAACCCCTACACCCTCACATCAAGGAAGTACCCTAATCACTTAGTATATATGATGGATTAATTAACTAGAATTGAATAAAATCTCTCACTCTCACAAAAAAGTCAAGTCATGTGCGTTTTATACCATAGGCTTGTCCATAGTTGATTTAGGATCACTGTAGGTCCTTTCTAGGTTTGTAATGTAGGGTTGAGGAATAGGTATGAGACATTTGGGTACAATGACTTAATCCTCCTTGACATCGTACTACTTTTGGCTCCACTTTCGTACTTTCTTGCATTATTCTCCCTTTTTCATATTTGCATTTATTTTTGGACCTCGGGTGAGGTTTTACTTTCATAACAACTCACTATATATATATATATATATATATATATATTTTCCTCTTCTATTGATCATACTGCACCTGACTCCTTCTTCTTTTCACTACTAACCTTAATACCCACTTTCTTACCCCTACATAATAGCCACCCCTCAAATTACACGATTTTCCTGAGTTGAGGTACACAATTTCTAGGGAGGGACTAGGTCAAAGAAGGTTCATAGTAAGAAATTAGGAAGGTGAATCAGGAAATTCAAAGAAAATGTCTATCCAGACTCAAAAATTAGGTTTAAGGGATACACGAGCATTGGTTAGGTCACTTAGGCTATAGTGGACTTTTTCAATCATATCCTATAATCCTTCCCTAACCTCCTATCCTACAAATTTTAGCGAGACTAACAGAAATATTTCTAGATCGCACAGACACACTTACTAGGTAGAAACCTTACTTACTCATGTCTCAGGTATTTCGTCTAAATTACTAACTACTCAATTAATGAAATGTCAGTCAGGTTATCCTATTTACAATACTAATGTCATATCATATCCTAACACTGGTTACAACAAGTTACATGGAACATAAGATTACTTAATAAATATTGGAAGGGGTATCATTTTTAAAACATTATAAACAGGTTCACATGATTTATTAAATATGATTGCACAAGGTTTTCTCAACATACTCTAAGTTACACAGAAAGCAACAAAACAACATAAAAATACTAAAAAATCCTGGATGTGCCAGATCTAACAATGATAGCGCAACTGAGGAAAAAATACAAAATTCTTAGAAATCATGTAGAGGGAAACAAAAACCCTCGACAGTGGTACACCCCCACCCCAGCTTGGAAATAATACAATATCCCCATTTAATGAAATCATATAAATTTAAAATTAGGGTAAGATTAATACCTGTGGCACCCTAGGCACCTATTGATCTCTAATTACTTATGGCTGCAGGTGGGTTACTAATGGTCTCCATAGCTTTGGTGGCCTTGGATATGGCCACGAAACTCATAGTAAGTTGGAACCAGTGGTGTAAAATGCACTTATATTACTCATATTTGGGGAAATATTACTACCCCCTTTATCTTAGGTGGATTTATGCACCTTAGAGTCATTATCTACATGTGTTTAGCCTAGTTTTGAGGACTTGTTGTGGGTTTAATGAGTTGATAATGATATAATTAAGCATTTGTAAGTTAAATTATATGTTTATAGTTTTTATGGTGTGATAAAAATAAGTTTATAATCAAATTGGTCACATAGAGTTTAGAGGAGAAATTTAGTGTACAAGCTTGAGCTATATATGGTTCTAGTGTATCTTGATAAACTCTATTATGTTGTATGCACTAATTCATCTTGTTTGATGTTATAGGAAAACATGAATGATGTTAAAATCTATTTTTTGAAGCCAAAAAAGTAACGAAATTAAGTGGGAATGACAGCCATAAAGTGCAGAAGTCAAAGGCGAAGGGAAGGAGTTAACAGCTATGAAAAATGACATTTTTGAGTATTAGGGCGTACCATGCCCTTGGAGCATCAAGATAAGGGAATTAAATTACCCAAGAAATAAATTAAATATGTAAAAAAGTATTTTAATGTGAGTTAAGAGAGTTACATGCCTCTAAATACAGAGCAACACAAGTGTGACTCTATAGGCACAAAATGGCCAAAAGTGATTTTTCAACTTCTTAAGTGAGGGGTAATGTTTTCAATGCATATATATAATGTTGGGATAACTAAGGAATACCTAAAGAGATATAAAAGGAGAAATTAGTCACAATTTCATGCCATCTTCATACCAATACATGAATTGGAGAGAAGACAAGAAAATAAGGGGCTCAAACTAGGGTTCTTTATTCTCAAACTTTACTTTCTTTTATTCTTACTCTATCAAATCATCTATGGTTATTATTGTAAGACTATGAGTGCATAAACACCCTCATTATAGGGTTGAGACTACAAGTGTTATTGTGTAATTAGGGTTTAAAGTTGTTTTATATGTTTATCAAGTATGTGATTGTTCTTACATTCTTTCTATACGATTCTAAAGAGTCATGAGCTTTGGGATAGATCTAAGTCCCAAAATGAATTGACCATAGTAGTAGAGTGATGGATTTAAGAATGTAAAAAGTATAGATAATGTCTTTATTCATTATATATTAATTATTAAAGGATTATTAGCAGTAAGTATAATGATATACCTAAATGCCCTGCTTGGTCGACAAAATGGAAAGATCTATAAATGCATTCAAATTAGGTTATCAAATCCTCACTCTATGATGTAGTTGTGAGGTAAATTTGGATAGTGATTCAAGGCTCGAAATGCCATGATCATATAATCAACCTCGTAAATCAATAATTATATAATCAAATAAGATGATGAAATTAATACTCTACAAAATTGTTGGCAAATCCATAATCATAGACCGATTCATTCACTGATTGTGTAAAATCTTCTCTCCTCTTGTTTAATTATTCATTAGTTATTTTATTATTATTATTAGTTATTTGATTGTTAAATACATCTTTGAAATATAACCCTTGAATAAATATTTAGTATTAGTCTAATTTAATAAATAGTTAATCTACAAGTCCCTACTGGTACGATATTTGGACTTAAAAATCCTATGTTACTTGCACAAGCGCGTATACTTGCATGTGTTCTTGGACGCAATCAGTTTTTGGTGCCATTTTTGGAGACTTGAAAATTGGCAACTGTCTTAGTTTCAGTTTTGTTATTTTATTTTATAAGTGCTAACAACTTAGTCTTGGCTTCTGAATTTGTTGGTACAAGTTTGAAACATGAGTACGTTGGCAAGGGAAAGGATTTTGTTGACCCATATCCTAAACTTGAGCAATGCTTACATCAGTTGAGGAGAGAAGTTGTATTTACTTATAAGATGTCTCAAATTCATTAGGAAGAATGTATTCTTGATCCAATGACTTAATTCAATCATCCTACAAGACAGTACGTAAAGTGGCAATACCACTCACAACCAATGATACCTCCATCATCTGCAAAGCAATACCTAGAGGTAGATTCAAGCTCAAACAATATGGTGCAGTTGTTGTACTCTTGTGGGAAATTCAACAGCCTATCGCACGTAGATGCTCAAGTTCATATGTAGAACATCTTAGAGATCAATGATACTTTTATCCTAACTAGAGTCTCCATTAACTACTTGAGGATCACTCTCTTTCACTTCTAACTTTTGGGGAAGCAATTAAATGGTTAAAGGAAGAACCTTCAAACTCCATTAATTCATAAGATGATTTTCTAAAGAAATTCATCATCTGATATTATCTAATGACTGTGACGATATGCAATAAAATTTTGAGTTTTAAGCTGAAGCTAAAAAAAAATTATATCATGCTTAGAAGCGAGCTAATCTTTTCTTAGCGAATGCCCACACCTTTAACAGATGAATGAGGTACTGGCTCATACTTTTGTTAAAGATCTTGACCATACAACAAAAATTTAGTTAGATTTAGCTATAAGTGGTCAAGATTTAGAAAAACTTATGATGATTTGTACATAATGTTGAACCAAATTGAAAAAAGAAATACTGAATGGTACGGAGATGTGTCCAGAAATATAGTAAAGAAACCCACTGGAATGATAGAAGTGGATAGTCTCATAGCTTTGGAAGCTCAATTATCAGCCTTGAAAAACCAAATAATGACACAGTTCAGCAAGATAGGTGTGATCTAACGTTAGTCCCAAGTAAAAATAGTGTAATAGACCCTAGATTGGTGTGAGATTTATGGTATTATGCGCCACTCTATGGGATTATGTGAACCAAATTCTGAGTCGGTTAACTTCGTGGGTAACACAAAAATAAAAAATCTCAACTATAGTAATGCCTACAATCAAAATTGGCTGGATTTACCTAATTACTTATGGGGCAATAATTAAGCACAGACTCAGTAGTGTTAGAAGCAGAAGAACTCTCAGGCTAATATCGATGAGACATTTAAAAAGATTTTGGACAACTAAGAACAAATAGCTGTATAGATTAAAAATCAGCAAATTGCTCAAAAGAATCTAGAGGCATAGTTGGTGTAGTTAGCTCAAGCCCAAAATACAAGACCTCAAGGGGGTTTGCTAAGTGACATAGAGAATCCTAAGTAGGTGATGACAATCTCCTTGAGGAGTGGTACATACCTCATTAATAGAACTCTAAAAAAACTAGGAGGTACAAGCAGAATTAGTCCCAAAATAGGTAGAGGTGAAATAAGTTGCAACCAGAGATAATGAAAATTTAGGGAAGTACGAGTGCCTAAAAATAAAGGAAACTGAGCGAATACAAGAAAATCCACCACTACCATTCCCTTAAAGTCTTAAAAGGCTAAGGAGGATGTATGTCTTATAAATTTCTTTGACATACTCAGAGAACTTCATATTAACCTCCTATTCTTAGATTAGGGAAGCTGAGGCCATAAACTGGGGTGCTCTAAATAGCGGATAGAACTAGAGTGTTGCCCGAATGAATCATTATGGACGTGATCATTAAGGCTGGAGTGTTTATTATCCCTGTTGGTTTTATTATTCTTGACTATGATGCCGATGAAAGGGTGATAATCATATTGGGATGCCCATTCTTTGTGATAGAAACAACACTAATTTATGTTAGAGAGGGAACTCTAACAATCAAATAGGATGATAGGAGGTGGTCTTCAATGTATACAAACCTATCAATCCACCATTACAATATAAAAATTTATGCATGTTCATAGCCATAGAAGTTGATGAGCGTGGGGTTGAGGAGTGCAAGATCCAATGACCTCTTTGTACTATCTAATAAAGTTGCCCAAACCAAAACTTAAGCTTGATGGTCGAAAAATTTAGGAGCCTGAAAAGGCTTGTTTGTGTTGATAATATACATGTCTTGAGATTAAGCAGTCAAGAGGCCAAAAAATATTAAGTAGGTAGCCTCCGAGTAGGAGGAAGAGGACAAAGGAATATGGATGAAGAGTAGTGATGTGGTTCATGCCCCGACACTAAATCAGATGCTTTTTGAGAGGCAATTCAAGTTAATGTAGGTATTTTATTTTCTTGCTTTCCTTTTATATCATGTAGTTTTTATTTTTTTGTGAGTCATAGGGTGATGGGAAGTTTGAGCACCAAAACTATAAGATAAGGAGCATGGAAAAGATTGGGTGTGGGGCCCACTATACCTCATTGATGATTAAAGATTCTCCTAGCTAGGGCTAGAGGCCTTATGGATTATTTCTTTCTCTACTCCCAGTTATACTTTGGGGAACAAGTGTTTTATTAAGTGTGGGTTGGGGAATCTTCCCATTGGTTAGGGTGAGGTATTACTATAAGATTTTTGTTTTATTTATCTTCTCAGGTTTTGGCTAAATTTGAAAAATTACAAAAGAAAAAAGTATTTTTTCTTTGTTTATTTTTATAGTTTGTTGGTTTTGGTTTCATAGGAGCACACTCTACCCACCCCTTGATTTTTATTTTTGATTCTTTTTCGAGGGGCGCCCTTTGAACCTAGTATCTCTTTTTTTTTAGGAGTAAATTTTAAAATTTTTGTATTAAGAATAAATGAGGTATTCTTACTATTTTATATGTTTGATTACATGATGTAAGTGGTTTTTAATGTAAAAGGCATGTTGAATTGAGTTGAATGACTATATTTGAGACACATAGGCTTATTTGTAAGACTTTTTTTTGATGTTGACTTAATTCTGAATTTATGCTATTAATTAGTTTGGAGTTTATAGTAACCTTACATGATTTGACAATGTTATACGTGTGATGTGAGGTATTTTGTGGTATTCTTTGTTTCATATTGATTTCTAGAACTTGTCTGGTGTGTGTAAATTAAAAATAAAGAATGTTGGGTTTAGGTGATGATATGGGAACTTCTTTGATAGCCATGTTTTAGACCCTTTTTATCTACCCTTGTGCATAATCTTAGTTAGACTTGTTGAGCCTTTAGCCTATTCTTTAGTATCCTCATTTGTATCCTATTCCTCTTCTTTGATTAATCATAATTTGATCCAAAGCTCCTAAGTGATTTAGTTTTAAAATGTATAGGTTAGTGAGCAAAAAACTTCAGAAGGAAAGAGGTGAAAGCGAAGCCTCTATAAATAGTAGCTATTGGTGTGTGGAATAGTATGTGTGTTGAGGTTGGAAGTTATGTGATGAAAATAGAAAAACTGATCAAAGTTGAATCATGTGCCGATAGAGTATAATCCCTCCCTACTATATGAAAACTAGCTTTAATAGAAGGGGTAAAATAAAAGTTAAGTGGGAAGATAGAAGGGGTGAAAGTTTGGGTGTCTTTAAAAAATTTTAATGTAGAATTTGATCTATTAAATTGCTTAGGAAAGATAGTCACTATTACTGGTCAAAATACTTTCTACCCATCTCTTAGCCTTCATTCCAACCCTCCAAGTCCTATTTGTTCTTGATATTTGATAGTCTAATATTAGTGGTATACTATACTAATGGCAAGCATATGGTTGATCTTATGTGGCATGAGAATTGTTTGTGAAAGTGAGCAAAAGTTTTATTCTTATACCAATTCTGATGATTAATAGCTTTCTATGAGTGAATAAAGACAACTCTCTTATGGTGAGGGCACATGTTTAATAATAGTTAGGTGACATGTACGATCTCTTTATTTAAGTAATTTTAATTAGTTCCAAAACTTGGGAGGATCAATTCGTACGGTTATGATGTTTTGAAGTAGTGTTCATGAGCTTTCAAATGTACATGACATCCTGATTGTGAAAATTACTATTCGTGTAGTCATTATTGTGCTCTCTTTTGTGCCTTTCCTGTAGCAGTAGTAATGATGGATCCTTCCCTAAATGTTGCTTAAGGTAAAGAGTTATACTAGGATGAACAAGGCTTTAAGTGTGGGGTAGTTATCTTAGGTGGATTTATGCACCTAAGAGTCACTATCTACATATGTTTAGCCTAGTTTTGAGGACTTCTTGTGTGTTTAATGAGTTTATAAGGATATAATTTAGAATATATATTTTAAAGTAATATTTTATAGTGTTTAATAGGTGATCAAAGCAATTTAAGATTCAAATTTGTCATATAGAGTTTTGATGAGAAAACAAGTGTACTATCTTGAGATATGTGTTGTTTTAGTGTATCTCAGTGGACTCTGTTGTGTTGTGTGAACTAATTAGTCTCATTTTATTTTATCGGAGACCATGTATAATTTTAATATCAATATTATGAATCTAAAAAATTCCAAAATTAAGTGAGAAAGGAAGCCATAAAGAGCAGAATGCAAAGGCAAACAAAAGGAGTTAACGCCTATAAGAAATGACGTTTATGAGCATTAGGGCGTGAAACAACCTTTGAGATATATTATAAGGGTGTGAAATTCCCCAAGACTAAAAATAAATGTTTCTAAAACAGTGTGAATCCTCTTTAAGGGTGTGCCATACCCCTAAACACGAAGCAAAACAAGCGTGACACGCCTATGGGCACAAAACGACCAAAAGTGATTTTTAAGCGTCTTAAGTGAGGGGTAATATTATCAATGCATATATTTCGTGTTGAGATACTCATGGACGACCCAAAACACTATAAAATTAGAACTTAGTCATAATTTTATGCCATATTTAGAACAATACACGAATTGGAGAGAAGACAAATGAGGAAGGGGTTCAAAATAGGGTTTTTATTCTCAAACTTTACTTTCGTGTAGTTTTACTCTATGAAATTATCTATAGCAATTCTTTGTAAGAATATGAGTGGATTAAAACTATAATTCTGGGGTTGAGTCTAAAAACATGATTGTTTTATTATTGTTTGAATTTGGTTTATATTTTTATAAAGTTTGTGATTGTTCTTACATCTTTGCTATACGATTCTAAAGTGTCACAAACTTCAAGATACATATAAGTACCAAAATTAATTAACCATAGGAGTGGAGATATGGAAATAAGAATTTAAGAAGTGTGGATCATGTCCTTAAACATTGGATATTAATTTTTAAAGTATGATTAGCTGTTAGGATAAAGATACACCTAAATGGCCAACTTGGTTGACAAAATGGGAGGATAGTTTAATGCATCCAAGTTAAAGACTCACATCCCCACTAAATGATGTAGCTGTGAGATTCATTTGGGTATATGACTTAGAGGATGACATTACCAAGTTATAATATACATCTCGTGAACCAATAATCATAATAAACACCACCACATACTAGAAATTATTTTATGCATGATTCAAAAATAAAATTCTCAATTCTGGAAGCTCTCCTTATATTGTGTACAGGCCAAAGTTCGTACTGCTTTTATGTCATATTTAGTTCATTGATTCAAATCTCAAACTCTCTTGGTTACAATTACGTAATGAACCTCCAGATTATTTTCCATATTTTTGCTCATTTTCATCGTTTAGAGCTTTCTTATATCTACCCCAAGTCATTTATGACTTGATTGAATGATAGTTGTATTATCTGATAGTTCATTTGGTTTTAAAAGCCAATTCTATAGTTTAAGTCTTTGTTGTTTAAAATTTTCTACTATGCAAAAATTTCAATTAAACAAACTCGTATACTAATTCTAACAGATCCAACAGCTTTAGAACATCGATTTTAGGCTAGGTAGACCCTTGGTTTGGGTCCCGAGGCTTTTGAACTTATTTTGGGATATTGTTCAAAAGTTAGGAAAATGACACATAAGTATGGGACCCATTTTTCATTAAAATGACCTTGGATGGAAATTTTGACGGTGCCATTGATCTAAAACATCAAATTTGATAGGGTAGCATAGTTCATTTATGTATTTGAGATTTCAGATAAATCTCGAGGGTCAACATAGACATAGAAAATTATAAGTCTCCAACTGATGCATTTCACCTTGTGTGATAGCAAAAGTGGCACTTTGGGCGCTTTAGCGAAGAGCGCTTTGGCGGCCTTCTAATGTTTAAGTAGCTTTGGCAAACTCAACAAGTGTCATTTTAGAGACATGTAGTCCTCTAAAGCACAAGTCGATTTAGAGACAACTGACCGCTTAATCATCCTTCCCCATTAGCGCAGGTACCGCATTAGCGAAACCTAGGTTCTATAGTTGTGATAGCTAAAGTAGCCTAGGGCCCCATTTTAGTGGAACCTAGTACTTATTAAATCACCACTTAGCTGCTTTCTCCTATTTTTGACCTATTTTCATAAGAGTAGATGATCTATCATGGTTTCATGGAATATTTAATTTTTAAATTGGTGAAATATGCGTTGACATAGGTCATTTCATCAGATATGATATGTGTTTTTTATAAATTGCAGGTAAATTTGGTTGGAAGTTGTGTTTGAATGAAATAAAGGAGAAAAAGCTCTGAAAAGTTGAAGTACTAGTTAGGATAGATGCCGTTAAGTTACCTTACGACTCGTGGCCAAACTCAGTGAGTTTAATAGTAGCAGAAGCAGGGTGAAGGAGTAAAGTAAATATTGACCGACCACGGCTCATAAGGATTGACTACGAGATGTGGTGTGCCACCGTACTAAGAACAGTGGACAAAGCTCCTGAATATTGATGTAAAACATTCCACTAATAGTTAGTAAAGACCATGAGTAGTAAGGACTAGCTACAACTCGTGGTGAGGAGTCATCCGGACAATAGGCTTAGAAATTACTAAAGAGAAAATTCACTAGAGTGATTACGACTAGCAACATACGACTTGTAAGGACACATGATGGGTCGTGATCACTGAAGATAGAAAAGAGCTAAGATAGTCAAAAAGAGTCATGACCAGTCCTAACGACTCATTGCAAGAGGCATGACCATTGCCGAAATAGTTTTCCTTATTTAATTTGGGTTGGTTTCCTTTGTTATTTTGACACTCTATAAATACCCTTGGGTACTTTTGTAATATTTTATGTACTTTTGATATTTTTTCACGTACTTTGATACTTTATACTTTGTTTTTCGGTTTTTAGTTTCGTAATCAATTGAAAATTTTGGATTCTATTCTTTTTATTCTTGTTTAATTAATTCAATGTTTTCTTCTTTGAATTCCTTAGATTGTTCCATAACTATGGGAAACTAAATACTTAACTAGGGTTATGGGAAACCTTGTGAATTAACGACATAGGGGAAGGGGTTATGGGAAACTTTATGACTTAACAACGTAGGGGAAGTGGGAGATTCATCTATATTGCTGTGACTGCATTTAATCTTCTTTAGATTAATTATCTCCTAAGATACTGTGGAAGTTAGAGAATTGTCTGCATTTGAACTCATCCTCACAAGGGAGTTTGAGATTGGGAGAATGGGGTTATGATAGTGAGTAGAGGCTATCAACCCTCATTTAATTAACTTGAGACTTAAAAGGTGATAGTTATACTGGGGTCAAGGACAAGGGATATCAAGGAAATGCCTTGAGACTCAAAAGGTAAAGGGTGAGATTTATCAATGCATTCATTAAATGGTTGATAATTCATAGCTTATCATACTATGCATGCATAGAAGTGTGATAGGTGAATTGGCCTCGAGAAACTTACAGAGTTAAAATCCAAGGGGAACGGATCTTAGTGTTCATCTTTGATTATTTACAACCTCAAGAATTCAAGTTCGATGATTGCTCACTGTTGGTCTCAAATCCATCATTTTCTTATCTGCCCTACCGGGATTTCACTAAGTTTGAGATATAATTCCACCCATTCCCTATAAGTTCAATCCCAACCTAGTTTATGTTGCTATATTTTACGTCATCCATATCATACTTTTTTTGAGGTCAGTATTGGACGACATCAAATTTTGGCATCGTTGTTGGGGATTATGGTGTTGAGTTATTGATTTAATTTGCTGAAGTTTTAGGTTGTTATTTTCTATTTTAAACTAGGTATACACATATGTATACCAACCATTAGTAGTCAAGGTCATTTCTTGCTCCCATTATATATTGAACTAAAAATACTACTACAGTTGAATCATACAATGACAGAGCCAATATGTGCAAGCAATTTAGAAGTGGTTCAGGATTACCCACATGATGTAACTCTATAATGACCCTTCAAATCATTTTCTATGTTCCTATTTATTTTCACCTTTAGAGTTTCCCCATAGTTGCCCAAAATCATTTATGACTTGCTGAAACTGATAGTTAGATTACCCAGTAATTAGTTTGGTCTCTGGTACCATTTACCCATTTAGCAGTCTTTATTTGTTCCAAAAGTCCATCAAGTGAAAACTTTAGTAAAATAATATCAGATGGAAAATCCAACTTTGCCTACAGGTCCAGAACATTAAAATCTATATGGTTGTATATCTCGTTTGCTCGTATTAGATTCTTGATGCATCCCTAAGTATTAGATGAAACTTGAAATCAAATTCCAAATTTCAGCTATCGACCAAAATAGAGAGAGTTACCACAATCGTGGTGGGTGAGTGCAAACACATAAGCCACGATTGCAGCCTACCGCGTGTGCGCAATCTCTCTTCTCGACGCCTGGGCAAAGTCTATTTAAATGATATTTTGACCGACAGTTTGGTCATTTCTACCTCCCTCTTAAACTTTTAAACCCTAATAGAGTGTAAAATCATTAAAGTAAGTTTGGGTTTATTGGGAACTTGAATATCTTGTGTAATCATGTTTTTCTATGAATCTAAGGTATGAATCCTTTAAATTTTGGTTTTAAATTCTTGATTTGTTAGACCCAAAACCCAAAATGGATTGAATGTTGACTTTAGCCCCAAATATAGTTATTTTGCTCAAATTTGTTGAGGTCTTTAACTGCCTTATGGTATTTGAACAATGGGTTGGTCTCAAAAACTTGTTTTTTATATATGTAACCCACTTTGGTGGGGGGAGGGATTGGTATCATTTTTGACTCAAGGCACAATGGTTTAATATGGGGGTTGTTAGTCTCGTAATAATACGTAAATTATGTTGTTGATAGCTTGTCTAATGGAAGAAGATCCGAGGAAAGGGAAACCGAAGATTGTTGGTTCATTCTATTTGGACCCAAGGTAGGTTAGGATTACTTGTGTTAGATTGAGCTTTGTTGTAATATATATTATGATATCTTGATAATATTAGGCGGGGTTTTAGGTGTTGAAATGGTAGATGGAAATGCTTGGGACTAGCTGAATCACTTAAGTCATTGAACTTATAAAGTGTTATGCTTTACCTATGGCCTTGAACATTGGTTAGTTGGACTTGTAATCTTACGAATAGAATGAGAATACTCTAATTATTTTATAAGATACGAGTGACCTTGTCCACTCACCTTAAAATTATGTTGGCCTAAATATGCTTAGTTGTTGAATGACTTTAGGTTCTTGGGTGACTTTGGAGTAATCGTTGAAGAAGCATTGTCCTATAAAACTAGTGTGAACTGGTAAGCCCCTAAGGCATAGTTTAGATAACTTACCCTAATTTTGAGTAGAAGTGAGACTTATAAAAGAGAGCTTTATGGATTTTTAGAAGGGAAACTTGACCCCCCTTAAGCTTGAACTATATGACTTCTTTAATGACCTAGATACTTGATCAATACCTAGATTATGCTTTTGGTGATATGGTGGCTAAACTTGGTACATGGTTTGTGCATGTTGTCGATGTTAGGATAAAAAATATACTTGATTGATTATCTCGTTGTTATGAAATGTATTTTATTGGAAAGTCTTATGATTTGCATATATTGTTATGCTATTACCTTAATTATTGGCTAGTTTGCTATGTAAGCCTTGAATTATATCAAAACTCTTGTCATGATTCAAGCTTAATGACAAAGCTAATGTTGTGTTAAAGAATCTCTTGATCTAGTAATGTGAACCATGTGGGTAAAACAAGGATTCTAGAAGGTACACCCAAGGATTCTAGAAGGTACACCCATGACTTATAATCATATTGTAATAATCATGTTTAGGCTTGGAAAAGTGGTTATTTCTCATATCATTTTGATATACATGCATACAATGTGGTGATGATTAGTGGTAAAATACCTTGATATGTAGTTTCTTACCTCTCTTACACTTTATTGATTGTGGCTTGTACTTGTTTTTACATAGTCTATGTGTATTTAATTTTTGTTTTCATGATGATTATTAGTGAAATTATAATGCCCGATGAGTCTGGAAGAGTTATTGATATCATGATGATTCCCAATTAATCTAGAGGATATATTGATGATATGACAATGCTTAGTGAATCTAGAAAAGGTATTGATATTATGATGGTGCTAGATGAATTTGGAGGATATGATGATGATATTATAATGCCTAGTGAATTTGGAAGAAGTATTAATGTTATGATGATTCCCAGTGAATTTGGAGGATATATTGATGCTATGACGATGCCCGGTGAATCCAGAAGAGGTATTGATGTTATGATGATTCCTGTTGAATCTGGAGGATATATTGATATTGTAGTGATACTATATATGGTAAGAATATATGAATATATAGTTATATGTATAGTTATGCCATTATATGATTAATTCACTATGTGAATTTAGGACACAATGTTTTCCTTGGGATATTGTCTATAATTCTCTACCATTGATCACAAGTTGATTAACCTGACTATTGTTAATACTAAATAGTGAATAGAAGTAGAACGTGTTGAATATTGAGCTAAGACTAATTGGTAAGTGTAGTAATGTGTAGAACTAAGGATTCTCCTAGCGAATATACTTGTCTTGAATAAATGGTTATGTTAGGGAATTTTCCTAGTAAAATGGGTTATCATGAAAACTAGTTGTCTATGTAAAATGGTTATGTTACAGGCTAGAAGCCTAGAATACTAGTTGGTGGACCTTGTTGTAATACTCCGAACTTTTTATTAAGCCTAATTTCGTCTTTATAAGGTTAAGAAATGACTTCCTAAGTTAGTAACGTTTAAACCATATAGGGT
Source organism: Capsicum baccatum var. pendulum (assembly GCA_030864225.1). NCBI lineage: Eukaryota > Viridiplantae > Streptophyta > Magnoliopsida > Solanales > Solanaceae > Capsicum > Capsicum baccatum. The sequence goes on from CM061558.1 coordinate 155,539,484, forward strand.
TTCCCTAATTTTAACTTTTTATCATATGAGAAATTTAATCAACTTTTAACGATATAAGATCAACCCAAATCCGATAACCGAGCAAGAAGTTATGGATAATTTAAGTTTTAGTCGTAAAACACCATAATTTTAGTATTGGCTCATCGCTGAGAGGGTCTATTTAACAATTGTCAAATTCAGTGGAACTCTGCAATAGTGGCACATCGCGAAAGACCCCAATTTGCCAATAGTAAATTTCCAGTGGCCTAGCACGATTGTGACACATCGTCCTAAAGTTTCCGATCCCAACATTGGGACAACATGATGGCTTCGCATCGCGGTGACTCCTAGATTCCCATTTGTCAATTTCCAGTAAGCCACCGAGATAGTGGCGCATCGCGGTGGCCGATAAAGTTGGATTTTCAATTCAATTTTTTCAACTTTGTACAAAAGTTAAAAATGGCACTTTGGACTTTTTCCAAGCCTCTTAAGCCGTACAAACATCAGAATTAAGGTCACTACAAGCATCGTATGAGATTTTTCTCAAGATTTCCCTCAATCTAAAACCTAGGCATCCAAAACCTCTTTCAAGAATGTCAAGGGTTCACTATAGATTTTCTAAATTTAGTCAAGATTAAAGGTTTCCAAGTTAGAGGCTTTAAGAACCCTCATTCAAGAGTACAAATAGAGTCCCAAAAGCTATAGTTTATCCAAAGCTTCTAATTTAAGGTATACGGGGTTTGTACAAGGACACTCCTTTCATCCTTGTGATCTAAAGTTGTTTTAATTACAAAGATTTATGGTTTACATGTTTTCTTATGAAATTGAAGTATGGGTTTATACCCTATGTTATTATTTCTTGAGATTATTATGGTTTCAATGTTTTAGAAATTGAAGTACATAAGTATGATGGGATTATAATGCATATTGCTAAAAAATTTCCAGATTTCTATATGATTTACGAATATTTATGATATCGAGTATGAATTTTGATATGTCTTAACCTGAGGTTGAATTATGGGTCATTAAGCCCTACTTGAGATTGTAATTTTAAGAATTTTGGTGCTATAAGCACCCATGACTTAAGTACTTTGAGATTATTGAGAATGTTTTGACCTTGATGGTCATAGTAGCTTGGAAATCCACTTTACTAAATGAGACCATAGATTTTATAGTTGGGTTCTTCATGTGCCATGATATTATTTTAAAGTGGATTTTCATGAGATGAGCGTAGCTAACTAAAGGGAGTAGTATTTTGCATTGAGTTGGGTAAGTTACTATGGTTTCATATCCTAGAACTATGTGCCACCATAGGATTGAGATTTATGATCCTAATGTCGAGATAGTGATCACTGAGTTAAGGTTATACTCCCTGGAAAGAGTATGAAGCCTCTCCCCAACGTGAGGTTTCTTCATTAGGAGGACAAAACATTGGACTCCATGTAGCTCACCTAGTTTATGTCGGTTAAGAGAACCTCCCTGCTAGTAAAATTAGATAATTAGCTGTTGATTATTTTTCCCTAATAGTAAAATTTTCATAGTAGTTTTCTTAAAAATATATTTTTCCTTAAAGAGAGTATTTTTCCCTAATAGTAAGAGTAAATGATCAGTTCCTAAAGTAAAGTATGTTTCTTTGAGATGATTTATTATTTCCTAAATGTAAAGGCTCACAGACTTATCCAAATATTATTTTTACTTTACATTTCAGTATTAAAGTTACAGTCTTAGCTTCCAGATACAGAGGTGAGCATTGGATTACTTAGTCTATATGTTTTGAGGAGGGAATAGAACTACAGATTTTTAACACAAGTATATTGACTCATGAGATTTATACTCTGCGTTCCATTATTCATAATGTATGAGATTTATATTTTAGAGTTACTCAAGGTATGTGAGTTAGTTCTATCAGCATGCATGATTTCTATAAAGGTTGATGATATTATTGTTTTAATTATTGTATACACCCCCATATACTTAGTACATTCTTAAAGTACTAATCCACATATACATCTGTGTGCTACATTGTCTCATAAAGTAGGTTCAGGTGCTCAATCCCAGCAGCGATAGTGATCTCCAAGCATCTCATCTATATCTTTACCTTTGGTGATTTGTCATGGTTCGAGGAACTATATCTGTAGTTTTCCCACTTTGATAGTATTTTGAGTATTACTTTCAAACCAGTTCTAGTCAGTTAGGGGTCTGTCCCAATGGCTTTCCAGTTTGAGTAGTAGAGGTTTTATCAGACTAGACTATCAGTTATGTTTCAGACTTTTTAGTATTTGATATTCAGAATATGATTTTCGGTTATTTCTATTCAGATTTGATGTGATATAATGTTATTGCTTTATTATCTATCTTAAAGTAAGTGTTAGATGTAGAAAAAGGCTCAAAGGGTTAGCTTAAGGCTACTAGTAGCCTTAAGCACCGTGTGACATCTCGAGATGAGATTTTGGGGCATTACACTTGTTTTGTCAGAATGTGATAACTAGTTGTTATGGTTGTAAATTGGTTAATAATGGTAATAGACTTAGCTTGTTGATGGTTAGTGATGTAGATGTGTAACATGTAATGTCGTTGGGGGCTTAATGAGAACTTAGATAATTATGGTGCTAACTAGAAAATGGTGTTAGTTAATAAATAGATAAGTGTGTTAGTGATATTTAGCTTCTCACTATGTGATGACTAGTATACTTATGATAACCAAGAACAAGTTGTTTAAATAGTGGGTATGGTTTAGTGGTGCATTTTGACTAGATATGGATGTTGTCTATCTAATGAATCATAATTAGATGTAACTCCAAAGAAGTAGTGTATGAGAAATTGGTTAGGCTAATGGTTGGGCACCTTACGATGGCTAGCAAACTAGTAGCTTAGTAGTAAATGATGGCTAGTTAATATAGACTAGATAGGGTATATTAATTATTTAGAGATCTAAATAATTACATAACTATGTTATGATTGCATTGGTTCTGTTGTGTCAATTTATGGTAATTAATGATGATTGTGGATCTCGATGAGATACCATAAAGGAAATATGGAAACTGTAGGTTAAAGTGAGTTGTGTACGTATTTGTATTTGACATCTTGATGAATTGATCTTTCAGGGCACTCTCCGGTGGTATGAGTCATGACGAGTTATTTATTTTTTCTGGATGTACTTCCCGATGGTATGGGATGCCGTGGTAAGTTATTTTACATTATGATCTAATGATTGTATGCATTTTGAACTTTGTGTTTATGTGATAGTTATTATATATATGTCGCTTTACGCTTCCGAATCGATTACTCATTTTATATGACAATTGTGGTGAGTGTTGATATGAGATATTGTATTATTGTTCTAGTTGATTAGTTGTTTGTATAGTGATGATGGAGACGATTTAGGTTTGATTCTGTGCGTTGACTTATAGTTATTGATTTGCTTTATATTGTCTTTATATTAAAATTTAGCTCAATCGACCGCTGATGCCTACTGAGTACCATGTTTTCATACTCATACTACACTTTTATACTTTTTTGGTGCAGACTTAATTACTAGTTACCACTACAAAGTTTATTTCTAGTTGCGTTTATCTTTTGGAGATAGGGTGAGCTTTTGGAGTTTGAGTCACCTATTTCTTCTCTCTCTATTTTGTCTTTTATATTTTAGATGAACGTATAAGAATATTTATGACTATTTAGACTTTGAGTTTTAATCTCGATGTCGATCATAGATGCTCTTATATTGATACTACAAGGTCATGGGGATTGTTATTGGTATGTTGGTTGTCTTGTTTTATGTGGACCACTATTGATTATATTGTATTCGTATATTTGGTCTATGTTGGATATTTCTACCAAGGTAACCCACTTCTTTAACTCTAGGTTACAGTATTAGCTTACCTACTAGTGGGTTTTAGTAGGTGCCATCTTGACATAGAAATCGAATCTTGAAAAATTGGTATTAGAGACTAGGTTTCATCGGTACTAATGGTACATAAGCAAGTGTCTAATAGAGTCCTGTGAATCAAAATGTTTACATTCATTTCCTATCTTCAAGAGGATATGGTACATTCTTGGGAATGCTTCACTTCTTTCACTTATATCGTGCTAAGAGTCTGAGTGGGTTTGTAGGATATTCTCTTAAATTTACTCTATCACAGATGCCTAGGAAATGTGCTGCAACAATGTGTGATAAGGGAACTGAGAGCCATCCTAGGGATCATTATCTTGTTCGAGGACAACATCGAGATGTGTCCCTAGTTAGGGATCAGGATGGGCCTCCACAGAATCCTATTCCTGTGCCTGAGCTAGAGATTTCTCTGCTATAGCCAGTGGTGGGTCAAGGACCACCAGGCTTGGCCAGGTTTTATTCCCTCTTCCTTACATAGAGAGGCATTGGTTCAGGTGTTGGGTATTGTTGATGTCTTGGAGACTACTGGGGGTAGGAGTACAGCCTGCAGTTACAGCTCGTGGAGTTGAGGTCCCTCCATGCCGAAAGTTATTCATCCATGATTCGCTTAGACAATTGTAACCTAACATAAAATGTATGATGAGGAAAAGAATATTCTGGGTAGGTTCTTGAGGTTGGCTCTGCCTTAGTTTTTTGGAGCTCTTTGAGGTTTTCTGCTGAGGGTAGGCTTTGTGGTTTAGGCTTTGTTGAGTCTTGTGGTATGGATTACACCATATTTCAGTTGGATTTGTCTGCTCAACACTGGTGAAGAGGTTTTATGAGTTCTTGGGTAGTTGGATCTTCTCCCTTTTCATGGACTGAGTTCTCTAATATATTCTTGGTCAATTATGTGCTGTACATCCTTAAGGATCGATTGAGAGACCAGTTCTCTAGATTGGAGTAGAGTTCTATGATAGTCGTTGAGTCTGAGGCCTATTTCCATAAGTTCGCCAGACTTTAATCTTGGATACTGAGTATGATAGAGTTTGTTGCTTCATGAGAGAATTGAGACTTCCTATTCAGAAGGCCACTCAAAGTTTAGTTGCTGCTAGTAGGAATTTTTTTGAGGTTTCTAATCATACTGGAGTGATGGAGGAAATGCATCATGAGGGTCATGATAAGAGGCTCAAGTATCAAGGTAGATTTGGTGGGAGTCATAGTAGTTCCTGATTTAGAGGTGGTACTTCTTATGTTGGACATTTTTTGCGTATATGTTTTCAACCTCAGATTTTGACTAGTAGACCAATTTTGGTAGCTCTTCAAACCTCTGATGGAGGTCAATTTAGTTTTAGTGGTATCTCTAGTAAAGTCGGTGATTAGTCTCCTAGAGGTTCATTTGTAGGTTGGTCTAGATGTGGTGGTTACTCCAGTTCAGTTAGATCTATGAATTCTGTTTTTACTTGTGATTCTTATTTTACTTATAGGCTTCTTGGTAATTTCTCAAGAGATTTCCAAAGTTATGGGGTGATAGTTGTGTCAGCCCAGGGTGCTGCTCCTATTAGGTTATTTTATCCCTCAGGTAAAAGTGGTTCATGAGGTCATAGGGGTGGTTACCAGAGTGCTCAAGGTGGTACTCAGGCAGGCAAGATAGGGTGCCCGGCCAGTCGGCGGACGTGGTAAGTTGTATGCAGTACATTCTAGGCTCAAGGATGAGACTTTGGATGTTGTTGTGTCAGATATGATCTTGGTGTGCTGCAAGTCAACTCTTTGTTTATTTGATCGCAGATCCATTTATTCTTATATATCTTCTTGTTATGCACCATGGTTGAACTTGACTAGTGATTTATTATGTATGTCATTATGCGTATCTACTCCCATAGGTGATTCTTTAGTAGTGGATCGAGTATTCCATTCATGTGTTGTGGCCGTTAGTGATATTGATACTAATGTTGATCTTATTATTCTGGATATGCTAGATTTAGATATGATTCTGGGCGTGGACTGGTTATCCCTCTATCTTTTGGTCATAGATTGTTTTGCAAAGACTGTTACCTTAGCCATGCCCGATGTACCCCTAGTCTTATGAAAGGAAGCATTAAGTCATGAGCCACTGGGGATTATTTCTTATATTTGTTCTTGAAGGTGTATAGGAAGGGGTTGCGAGTCTGATCTCGCTTATGTAAGTGATACTCGGGTAGAGAGTCCGTTGCTTGACTCTATTTCTCTTTTGTGTGTGTATCCTGATATGTTTCCTTCCGACCTTTCTTGTATCCCTCTGTACTGTGAGACTGAGTTTGCTATTGACCTTGAGCCTAACACTTGACCTATTGCAATGGCACGTTATCGTATGGCTCAGCTGCAAGATTTTTTTGTAAGGGTTTCATTAGACCAAGTGTGTCACTATGGGGAGCACCTATTTTGTTTGGAAGAAAGAAAGATAGTTCAATGTGAATGTGTACTGATTATAGGCAGCTTAACAAGGTAACAGTGAAGAACTGTTATCTTATGCGTCATGTTGATGACTTGTTCTACAAGCTGCAGGGAACAATCGTGTATTCTAAGATAGATTGGAGGTTTGGGTATCATCAATTAAGTATTTGGGCTGAGGATATCCTGAAGACAACTTTCAGGACTCGTTATGGTCCTTATGAGTTTTTGGTGATATCTTTTGGGATGACTAATACCTCAACATCATTTATGGATTTGATGAACTGCGTATTCATGCCCTATCTATAATCCTTCATTATTGTATTCATTGATGACATTATTGTGTATTTGAGGAGTAGTGAGGATCACACGCAACATTTAAGGGCCATGCTCCCGACTTTGAGAGATCATGTGTTTTTCCTAAGTTCTCCAAGTATGAGTTTTAGCTTAAGTCAGTGTCTTTCCTTGGACATATAATGTCCAAAGCAGGTATTATGGTAGACCTGACTAAGATTTTAGCAATTCGTTATTGGGATAAGCCTGTGTCTCCGACTGAGGTTCGCATTTTTACTGGTTTTGTTAGTTATTACAGGCATTTTGTTCAGAGCTTTACTACTGTTTCAGCCACTATGACAAGATTGACTTGGAAGGAAGTTGCTTTTCGATTGTCCGAGGAGTATAAGTTGAGCTTTAGAAAGCTCAAGGATTGTCTTACTTTAGCTCTAGTCTTAGCTCTTCCAGTTAAGGGTGAGGAATTCACTATGTTTTGTGATTCTTATGGTGTTGGTCTTGGTTGTGTTTTGATGTAATAGGATCGTGTCATTGCTTATTCTTCTCGACAACTTAAGGTGCATGAGTGCAACTACCCTTTTATGATTTGGAGTTGGCTGCGGTAGTTTTCGTGCTCAAGACTTGAGGCATTATTTATATGGTGTGCATTGTGGGATTTTCACCGATCATCATAGCCTTTAGCATCTTATGATGCAATGAGAGCTTAATGCTCACCAGCGCAGATGGATAGAGTAGTGAAGGACTATGATATTTCTTTCTTGTATCATACCGACAAGGAAAATATGGTAGCTGATGCCTTATGTCGTAAAGAGGTTAGGATAGGTCGCTTGGCTCATATTTCTGTTTCTTATACGCCTATTGCACAGGATATCTAGTCCTTAGCAAATTTGATGGTTTGCCTTGATATTTAGAATCCTGCTAGGATTTTGGCTTGTATAGAGGTGAGGTCCTCCTTATTTGAGCAGATTCCTGATTATCAATAAAAGGATATCAAGTTTTATTTTCTCCAAGATCAGGTGGTGAACGGTGAGTGTGGGAGGCACAATGTTGATTGCATGGGCATTTTGAGATTCTAGGGTTATATGTGTGTCCCACAACTTAATGACTTCATTTAGTCTATTGGTCATGAGTCTCATAGTTATTGATAATCTATTTACTTTGATACAGCTAAGATGTATAGATTTTGAGGCAACATTATTGGAGGAATGGTACGAAGAGAGGTATTGTAGACTTTGTGGTTTGTTTTAGTTGTCAGTAGGTTAAGGACGAGCATCAACGTCCAGGTGGATTGACTCAGCGGTTGTCCATTCTCAAGTGGAAATGGGAACGAATAATTATAGACTTCATTAGTGAGTTTCCTCGTACTCCATGTGGTTCTGATAGTATTTGGGTTATTATGCACCGTTTGTCCAAGTCAGCATATTTTATTCCTATTCAGATGATCTTTAATGCTGAGAGATTAGCCCAGATTTATGTTTGAGAGATAGTTCATTTGTATGGGATGCCTATTTCTATCATATTAGACTGTGGTTCTATGTTTACTTCACGAATTTAGAGGGCATTTCAAGAAGAGTTGGATACTCGAGTTGATTTCAGTACAACCTTTCATCCGTAGACAGGTGGTTAGTCTGAGCGGACTATTCAGGTGCTTATGGATATGCTTTGAGTCCGTGTTATGGATTTTTGAGGATAATGGGATCAAAACTTAGCATTCGTAGAGTTTTCTTATAACAACAACTATTATTTGAGTATTGATATGGCTTCTTATGAGGCTTTGTATTGTAGAAGATGTTCATCTCCGATAGGATGGTTTGAGTCTTTTATAGATAGACCTTGTGGTACAGATTTTCTTTAGGACTTGTTGGATAGAGTCGCGGTAATTCAGGATAGGCTGAGAGTCACACAGAGTAGGAAGAAGGCCTACACCAATCGTAGACAATGTGGCTTGAGATTCAGATTTAGTGACCATGTGTTCCTTTGTATTTCACCGATGAGGGGCGTGAGGAGATTCAGAAGGTAGGGTAAGATCAAACCTTGTTATATTGTTCCTTTTTAGGTTCTCCGCACAGATGGCAAAGTGGCTTATGAGTTATCCTTACCTCAAGATTTTTCTATTTTTTATCCAATTTTCTATGTGTCTATATCGTAGATGTATATTCCTGATCCATCTCATGTGGTTAGGTGGGACTCAGTCTAGTTAGATGACCAGATGGACTTTGTTAAGGAGCCCGTGCTTATTTTTGCTTATTATGTGAGACAGTTGCATACGAGAAAGATTCCTGTAGTTAAAGTTCAGTGAAGTCACCACCAAATGGAGGAGGCTACTTAGGAGATCAAGAGCGCGATGCAGGCCCGATATCCTTATTTGTTTTAGACTTCATGTATTTTCTTCATCTTTAGCTTTCGGGGATGAAAGCTCCTTAGTAGTGAATGTTGCAATGACCCTTCAGAACATTTTCTGTGTTCCTACATATTTTCGTCGTTATTGCTTCCCTATAGTTACCCCAAGTCATTTATGACTTGCTAAAATTAATAGTTTGGTTACCTGGCAGTTTGTTTAATCTTTAGGATAATTTCCTACATTAGAAGTCTTCGTTGGTTCAAAATGGCCACCATGCAGAAACTTTAGTAAAACAATATTGAATGGAAAATTTGACTTTGCCTACGCATATGGAACATCAAAATCTATATGGTTGCATATCTTGTTTACTCGTATTAGATTCTGGATGCATCCTGATGCATTTGTCAAAACTGGGAATCAAATTCCAAGTTTTAGTTATCAACTAAAATAGAGAGAGATACCACGATCGCAGTGGGTAAGGGCAAATGTGTGAGCCACGATTATGGCCTAGCTTGTGTGCATGATTACGCTTCCTGAGGACTGGGCAAGGCCTATTTAAATTCTATCTTGATTAAGAATTTAATCATTAATACCTCTCTCTTGAGCTCTAAAACCATAAAAGAGTGTAAAATCCTTAAAGTGAATCTTGTGGGTTGATTGGGATCTTGAATATCTTGTGTAATCGTGTTTTGCTATGAATTTAAGGTATGAATCCTTTTAAATTGTGATGTTAAATTTTTGATTTTTTTAGACCCAAAACCCCAAATGGCTTGAGGCTTAATTTTATCTCCAAATATGGTTGTTTTGCACAATTTCTTGAGGGATTTAACCCTCTTATGGTATCTGAACAATAGGTTGTTCTCTAAAACTCATTTTCCATATGTGGGACCCACCTTGGGGGGGTTTTGGTGCCATTTTGGACCTAAAGAACAATGGTGCAATTGGGTGTTGTTAGTCTCATAATAATGCATAGATTATGTTGTTGATAGTTTGGCTCATGGAAAAATCTCCGAGGAAAGGAAAAGCAAAAATGGTTGGCTCGTGAGCTATTTGGACCCAAGGTAAGGCTTACTTGTGTTAGATTGAGTTTTATTTTCATGTAAATTGTGATATCTTGATAAGATTGGGCAGGGTTTTAAGTGTTGAAATGGTAGATAGAAATTCTTGGGACTAGTTGAATCACTTAAGTCATTGAGCTTATAAAGTGTGATGCTTGACCTATAGCCTAGAACTTTTATTAGTTGGACTCGTAATCTTATGAATAGCATGAGAATACTCTAGTTACTTTAGAAGATAAGATTTGACCTTTTTCACTCACCTGAAAAGTATGTTGACCTATATATGCTTAGTTGTGAAATGACTTTAGGTGATTTGGGTAACGTAGGAGTAATCCTTGAAGAAGCATTGTCCTAAAAAACTAGTGTGGATCTGTAAGCCCCTAAGGTATGATTTAGATAACTTAGCCTAGTTTCGGGTAGAAGTGAGACTTGTAAAAGAGAGCTTTGGGGATTTTTAGAAGCGGAACTTGACCCGCCTTAAGCTTGAACTATGTGACTTCTTTAATTACCTAGATACTTGATCAGGGCCTAGATTATGCTTTTGGTGATGTGATGGATAAACTCAGTAAATGGTCTATGCATGTTGTCGTTGCTGGTATAATGTGCATACTTGATTGATTATCTTGTTGTCATGGTATGGATAATATTGGAAAGTCTTGTGATTTGAATAAATTACTATGCTATCACTTAACTTATTGGCTACTTTACTATGTGAGCCTTGAATTATGTCACGACTATTTTCATGATTCAAGGACTAATCTAATGTCGTGTAAAAGAATCTCTTATGCTAGTAATATTAACTATGTGGGTAAAAGAAAGATTCTAGAAGGTACACCCATGAATTATAATTGTTTAGTAGTAATCATGTTTAAGATAGAAAAAGTGGTGATTGCTCATATAATTTAGATATACATGCCCATTCATTCACTCATACAATATGGTGATGTTTAATGGTAAAATACCTTGATATGCATTCCCTACCTCTCTTACATTCTATTGATTGTGGATTGTACCTGTTCTTGCTTCGGCTGTATGTATATAATGTAGTTTTCATGATGAATATTAATGATATAATGATGTCCGTGAGTATGAAAGAGGTATTGATGCCATTATGATGCTCAGTGAATTTGGAGGATATATTGATAATATGATGATGCCCGGTGAATCTGGAAGAAATATTAATGTTATGATGATGCCCGATGAATCTAGAGGATATATTAATGATATGACAATGCCAAGTGAATCCAAAAGAGGATTTATGTTATGATGATGCCCAGTGAATTTGGAGGATATATTGATGATATGATGATGCCGGTGAATTTGAAAGAGGTATTCATGTTATAATGCCCAGTGAATCCCGAGGACATATTGATGTAGTGGTGATACTATGTATGGTAAGCATATATGAATATATAGGTATATGTGTATTTATGCTATTGTATGATTAAGTCATTGAGTGTATTTTGGACATGAAGTTTTCATTGGGATGTTGTGTATAATTCTCTACCATTGATCACTAGGTGAGAGGCGTGGATCTTGTTAATACTAAATAGTGAATAGAAGTAAAACATGTGGAATATTAATAAAGACTAATTGTTAAGTGTAATAATGTGTAGAATTAAGGATTCACCTAGTTAGCCTACTTGGCTTGAATAAATGGTTATGTTATGGAATTTTCCTAGTGAAGTGGGTTATCTTGATAACTAGTTTTCTATGTAAAGTGGTTATGTTACTTGATGGCTAGAAGCTCAGAATGCTAGTTGGTGGACCTTATTTAGTAAGAATGTGGTAACTAGGTTTTATGGTTGTTAATTGGCTAATAATGGTAATAGACTTAGCTTTGTTGATAGTTAGTGATATGGATGTCTAACATGTAATGTCGTTGTTTGATTAATGAGAACTTAGATAATTGTGGTGCTAACTAGAAGATGACATTTGTTAATAAATAAATGTGTTAGTGATAATTAGCTTCTCACTATATGATAACTAGTTTACTTATGATAACCAAGAATGAGTTGTTTAAATAGTGATTATGGTTTAGTGGTGTATTTTGTCTAGATATGGATGTTGTCTATCTAATGAATCTTAATTAGTTGTTACTCCATGAAGGAGTATATGAGAAATTGGTTAGGCTATTGTTTTGGAGACCTTATGATGGCTAGCAAACTAGTATCTTAGTAATAAATGGTGGCTAGTAAATATAGACTAGATAGAGTATATTAATGTGTTAGAGATCTAAATAACTATATAACTATGCTATGATTGCATTGGTTCCGTTGTGTTAATTTGAGGTAGTTGATTATGACTGTGGATCTCGTTAAGAGACTATGACTAAAATGTGGAAATTGAGGGTTAAAGTGAGTTGTGTATGTATTTGTTTCTGATATGTTGATGAATTGATCTTTTGGTGCACTCTCCAATGGTATGGGACGCTATAGCGAGTTCTTTACTTTGTTTTCTTTTAGATGTACTTCCAGGTGGTATGGGACGCTATGGCTATTTATTTTACTTTATTCTCTAATGATCGTATGTATGTTAAATTTAGTATTTACATGATGGTTATTGTATATATGTTGCTTTATGCCTTCCGAGTTGATTACTCATTTTATATGATGATTGTGGTGTGCGTTGATATGAGATATCATATTATTGTTCTAGTTGATAAGTTTTTTATACAATGATTACGGAGATGATTTAGGTTTGATTCTTTACCTTGACTTATAGTTATATTCTTACTTTATATCATTGTTATACCACAATTTAGCTCAGTCGACCGATGATGCCTACTGAGTACCAGTGTTTTGATACTCATACTACACTTCTATACCTTTTTGGTGCAGACCCAAGTACTAGTTGCCGCCACTGAGTTAAGATCATGCCGCGTTGATCTTCAAGAGACAGGATGAGTTTTTGGAGTTAGTGTCGCCCATTTACCCTCTATCTCTATTTTGTCTATTGTATTCGAGATGAATGTATAAGACTATTTAAAACTATTTAGAATTTGAGTTGTAATTCCTATTGTCGAACTTAGATGCCCTTGTCTTTATACTACAAGGTCATGGGGATTGGTATTTGTATGTTGGTTGTCTTTTTTTTTATGTGGAACACTGTTATTGTATTGTGTTCGTATATTTGGTCCATGCTTGACGTTTCTACCAAGGTAACCTATTACCTTAGCTCTGGGTTACAGTGTCGACTTACCTACTGGTGGGTTTTAGTAGGTACAATCATATCTAAAAAATTAGGTCGTGACAATTTCCCCCTGCTCCACGTGATCCACAGAATATTATCGATAGACAAATAAAGCATATGTTAGCAGAAGTTGCTAACCTGAAAAGGGAGGCTGAGAAGGCCTGGTTAGCTCAGCAGGCTGAGCTTGATCGACCATGATCGGTAGTTGATTGTTCATAGTACTTTATGATAATCAGATAGGGCAGGAGGAGTGAGAGCTCCATAGATACTAGAATATCAGTATGTACCTCCATATGATAAAGATGAGGATATGAGATATGTTGATACTCCTGAGATAGGAGCCATTATTCCTCTTTCTTTACCACCAAATGTTATGTTCGATATCACTAGTCCAATGATTAGGCTATTAAATTTAAATGGTGTATTTTCAGGGTCATTGACATATGATGCAAATGTGCATATTGTCAATTTTATAGGAATCTGCACTTCGTATACCATTCTGGGGATGGATCAGGAAGCATTGAGATTAAAGTTGTTCCTGTTCTTGTTGACTGGTGAAGCATCACTTTGGTTGGGGGAACTTCCTAGAGGCTCAATCGCAATTTTGAACGAGTTTCATAGATAGTTTTTGAACTACTTTTTTCCTCCTTCCAGGATACCACAGCTAAAAGATAAGATCTAAAACTTCAGACAGTTGCCCATTGAGTCCATGATAGAGGCACAACTTTGGCTCAAAAAGCAGTTATGCATGGTCTAATTTGCTGGACATATTATACAAATCCCTGATGATGTTCCAACTTTTAACGAAACGTTTTACATCTTTTTCAAGGGATAATTGTATGTTTTCAAGTAACTGATGTTGTATTTAATATTGGATTTTAGCGTTTTCAGGTTAACGAGTTAGTTGAAGGAGAAACATGAAAAAATCGCAGAAAAAGGCCACTGATGGTCAAACTGGCGGACCGTAAGCCATACAATGGACCTCCAGGGTAGTCTTCAGTTGAAACAGAATGGAGTAGTTGAGTGGTCTCTGCGATGGTCCAAGTGGCAGACCATCAACCATCCAACGGACCGCCAACTTGGCCGTCAGGATAAAATAGAACATGACATCTTGGAGGATCAAGTAACGGCCCATGGGATGGACCGTCAGGCCAGCAATGGTCCGCGAGGGATCGCTAGGCTTTCGATGGGCTGTCATCCCAACATCAACTTGGACGCAGCTTTTCTGAGTTCGAATTTTAAATTCTATGTGCTTGGATGCATATAAATACCAAGTTTAGGTTTTATTTATTTATATATTATCATATTTCCAGCATTGAATATTGTTGTAACGTAGTATTCTCTAAGATTCAAGCTAGAATTATGGATCTAAACATTTTATGCCTATTCTTCTTTGAAAATTCAAGAACAAATCTTGTGATCTTTGTAAGTAATTTCTGAATTTATTTATGAGAAATACAATGCCTTCTTCTTCTTTTTCTATTGAGATGTGTGGCTAAGCTCCCATAACTAGGGTTATGGGAGCATTGATGTGAAGAACTATTTGGGGTTGTGAAAACATTTTAATTCCATGGTTAACTGAAGTTGTATAAACCCTTCTTTACAATAATGACCTTTTTTGGTTGTAAACTTGAAAGGTGATCCAAAGAACATCACTTTTTCAAATAGAAAAGTGCTTGTTGGGGAAAAAAGAGGTTTACTTGGAATCTAAAGGCTTTAACCTTTGGGTTAAGGGTTCATTCATTAACGGGATCAACCTACATAAGAAAATAAGTTGAATAAAGTAATACACCTTTTATGTTTGAGATAATTAAAAGATAACCAACTCATTTAGGTTGAGAGACAAATGGATAAATTATAGGATTCAATAACTTGCAATTGAAGTGATTAATTGGAAATTCAAAATAAGATGCAACCCTAGCTGCTTGAACATTTTGGTAACCATAACTCTAGTTTGTCTACTCTCATTGAATTATTATTTGCAATAAGAATCATTGACTGGAATACTTTCTTTTACAAATAATGAGATAAAATTTACAAATCTAACTCCCTCTTTAATTTGGAACCTTTTATTACAGTCTAGTAACAACGACAATACTTAGTGAACACAGTATTCCCTTTGGGATTTGACCCCAACCTAGTTAGGTTATATATTTGACAACGACTGCTTACTCTCCCACAGGTATACTATTAACTATCACTACTTATATATTTCCTGATTATGTGCTACCTAGTACATCTGCAGGATTAGAATCTATGCCACCAACGGATGGGACAGATTATTCGGAGTACAGGTTGGCGAAGGAAAATTTTGCCAAGTTGGTTAAGATGCAAAAGAAGTTCAAGAAGCAGCTAGACACATGGGATTCACAATTCAAGCCTTTCATTGATCAAATTATGGCAGAGACAATCCACCCATTTCAAAACAATCAGCTTAGGAGGGATCACATGGAATATAGAAACATAAAAAGGCTAAATACGATGTCCATTCTGGATTGTAATACCCCAGATTTTATTTAAGTCAAGTTTCATATTTAAGAAGAGTAAGGGATAACTTACCAAGTGAGAAATATTTTAAAACATACAGAATTTCCCTAATATTGACTTTTTATCATATAGAGAATTGAGTTAGCTTTCCAACGATACCAATTTTGTTCAAATCCGATATCCGGGTGAGAAGTTATGGCCGTTTTACTGAGAGTTGTCGGAACCGCCCAGGTGAGACGGAGAGGTTGATGGACCGTCGAGTTTGCGATGGACCATAGATCGAACCATTGGAACCAAGGCAGTGACTCCCTCTTCTGGCCCAAGTGCGATGGCCAAGATGACGGACCGTCAAGCTATCGATAGATCATCACAACTAAGGCAGTGGGGCCTTTTTCTGACCAACGTGCGCGAACGATCCGACAGACCGCCAGACTAGTGACAGACCATTGCTTCGACCGTCGCAAATACTGTTCAGTATTTTTAAGTCATTTTTAAAAGGATATTTTGGGTATTTTTCCTTTTAATACAATAATATATTCAAAATGAAGCAGATAGCCTCATTATCTCCCAAAACATCCAAGAGCTAGGGTTTCTCCCTCAAGAGCAAATCCAAAACCCTTCCGCAAGAAATTCAAGAACTCACCATATATTCTACAAATTGAGTTGAGATTCAAGTTGCCCAAGTAAAAGGCTTCGAGAGCCCTATCTAAAGAGTAAAAAAAAGAGTCTCAAGCAAATTTGTTCATCTAAGTTACAATCTAAGGTATGTGGGGTATGAACAAGGATAATTCTTTAGTCCTTGTGCCCAAAACTTATTTTAAATTACAAAGATATATGACTTTATGAGTTCTCCTATGAATTTGAAGTGTAGGTTCATACAAAATATTACAATGCATGAGATTTGAAGATTTGGCAATGTTCTAGAAATTAAAGTACATGAGTATGTTGAGATTTTATGACAAATTGCTGAACATTCCAGCTTTCTATATGGTTTGTGTATCCTTATGACATCTAGTGTGCATTTTGATGAGTCTTAACTTGAAATTTAATCATGGGTCATTAAACCCTACTTGAGATTTGCAATTTCATGAACTTTTATGCTATAAGCACTCATGATTTGAGTACTTTGAGATTATTGAGAAAGTTTTGACCTTAATGATCATGGTTGCTTTGAAATCCACCTTATCACATGAGATTACAGATTTTATAGTTGGGTTTTTTATGAATCACGAGATTATTTTTAAAGTGGATTTCTATGAGATGAGCATAGCTAACTAACAGGAGTAGTATTTAGCACCGAGTTGGGTAAGTTATTACAGTTTCAAACCCCAGAACTACGTGCCACCGTAGGATTAAGATTTATGGGCCTAAGGTCGAGATAAGTGATCACTGAGTTGAGGTTATACTCCTTGGCAAGAGTATGCCACCTCTCTCCAATGTGAGGTTTCTTCCTTAGGAGGACAAGATGTTTGACTCCATGTAGCTCTCATGGTTTATATCGGTTAAGAGTACCTCCCTAAAGTATTTTCCCTTGAGATAGAATATTTTCCCTAAAGCTTTGAGATAAGTGATTTTCACTAATAGTAATATTTTCAAAATATTTTCTTGAAGTAAAATTTCCGAAGAATAAAGTAGTTTTCTCTACTAGTAAGAGTTATATAATTCTAAGTTCCAAGTGTCTTGAGTTAAAAGAGTTCTAAGTTATTAATCATTAAAGAAGTTTTACCCTCCATGAGATATATGCATAAGTTTGAAACTATTATTTAAAGCTTTCTTTAGTCTTTGAGTAATGAGAATAAGAGAAGAGTTTAGATTTTAAAGATCAAGTATAATGACTCACAAGATTTGTGTTACATTATTTATTATACATGATTTATGAGCTTTATATTTCAGACTTATTCAAGCTATGTGAGTAATTTCTAATTGCATGCATGATTTGATTAAAGAGTACGGATATTATTTTCTATAAATGCATTCACCCCCATATACTTAGTATATTCCTAAGTGCTTATCCATATATACGTCTATGTGCTACATTGTCTTATAATGTAGGTTCAGGTGCTCAGTCCTATCCTCGTCAGTTATTTTCGAGTACCTTTGTCTAAATATCTATAGTGGTGAGTCCTCATGGTTCGAGGACCTATCTCCAGACATTTTAGTATTGTTTGTAGACATATTATTGCTTTCAGTTCAGTTTGAGTCAGTCAGGGACCTATCCCAATAACTCTCTAGTTGACTTGAGTAGTAGAGACTTTGTTAACTAGTTGTTAGATTGTTAGTATGTTGAGATTTTCAGTATTGTGGTCATTTGGACTAAGTATTTTCTTTGTATTTTCTATCATTTGATATGACAATGCCAATGTTTTGGTATTTATTCTCGAAAAGAGTTATTTTATGTAGTGATAGGCTCAAAGGGTTAACATGGGACTATTTGTAGCCTTAAGCACCGTGTGATGTCACGAAAAGAGATTTCGGGTCATTATAAACTTAGTATTAGAGCCTAAGGTTTAAGGAGTCCTAGGTAGTATGACAAGCCGCTTGAGTATAATATTGATCATTGGTGTGTAGCACGCCATATCTATTAGTAAAAGTCTATAAAATGTTTTAGGAGAAAGTTGTTCTTTCTATCAGATTCTATTGAGCCTATAGTTGCCCCTCTTATCTAATAATTCATCCTCTTTTATTTTAGAAAATACTTCCTCGAAGAGAGAACGCCCGCAGAAATAATAATGAGCAATCCCAGCCTATTGATCCCTTGAATAAGATAGTGTCTCATGCTAAGTTTTGGGCAGCCTTTCAGGCGTTAGCGCAAGCAGTCATTGTCGATGTTCAGGCCTATAACCAGGCCGTAGTTTCAAATCAGCAAGGAGGTGATTTGGCTATTTCTAGGATTCATAATTTTATGCGGATGACTTCACCAGAGTTTTATGGGTCTAAGGAAGGTAAAGACCCACAGTTATACCTTGAGGAGGTGAGAAAGATCACACAGGTGATGCATGTTTCTGAGGAAGAAAATGTTGTGTTGGCATCTTATAGGTTGAAATACCTTGCTTATGATTGGGTTGTAGCATGGAAAAAGGGTAGAGGTGAGGGTGTTGCTCGTATGACTTGGCAGGTGTTCCAATATGCATTCTTTGACAATCTCTTTCCGCCTGAGATGAGGGAAGGAAAGATTGAGGAGTTTGTGAACTTAAGATAGGGCTCCATGACTGTTAAGGAGTACTGCTTGAAGTTCAATTAATTGGCCAAGTATGCTCTTGATTTGATTTCTGACACCTGAGCTAGTATAAGAAAGTTCGTGACAGGTATTTCTGGCTTGGTACTGAAAGAGTGTAGGACGACAATGATGAATAGGGATATGGATCTAGTTAGGTTGATGATGCATACACATAATATAGAGGTGTATAAGATAAGAGAGAGAGTTAGGGTAAGGGGTAACAAGAGGAATAGATCCGACCAGCATGAGTATAGTCAGGCTAGGTCCCATGGAGGAAACCGCCCATAATTCCAGAGTCATTCGTCTATGCTAGTTCCTTCATCAGCTAGTACTCCTATGCTAGAGGCAGGCAAGATTAAGGGAACAAGTCTTCTATGTCTAGATCATAGAACAGTGTAAGTATTAGACCCCGGTATCCTCCTTGCCCTAAGTGTGGTAGAGATCATCATGGTAAGTGTTTAGCAGATCTGAGGGTTTGTTTTGGTTGTGGCAAGATGGGCCACAGATTTAGAGATTGTCTGCATACTAGGTAGGGGAGCAAAGATTTTTGGCCTCAGGCATAGACTACTAGTGCATTATCTTCTGTACCTCATCCCGCCCCTGTTTAGGGCACTTCATCTAACACTACTGGCGGTCAGTACCAGAACAAATTCTATGCCTTACCATCCCATCAGGAGTAGGAGGACTTTCCTGATGTTATTACTATTATGTTTCGTGTCTTTTACTTCGATGTTTATTTTTTGTTAGACCGGGGGTCAAGTTTCTCTCATGTGACCTCATTAGTCACTGTGAATTTTGAAATAAGTCCCAAAAAGATTCCTGAGCCTTTCCTAGTTTCTACACCAGTAGGGGAGTCATTGGTTGCTAAACAAATATACAAAAATTGTCCTGTTATTGTTCTTCATAGAGTCATATTTGCTGATTTGATAGAGTTAGACATGGTGTATTTTGATGTTAATTTGGGTATGGGTTGGCTTTATTCTTGTTATGCATCTATAGACTGTCGTACCCTTGCGGTCCTGATGAACTAGTTTTTGAGTGGTCCAGGAGTTTGGTATCTCCCAAGAGTCATTTTATTTCCTATCTCAAAGACAAATAATTAATACCTAAAGGTTGCATCTATCACCTAGTTAGTGTTAAAGCTACTAAATCCGAGGCTCCAACTATTCAGGTAGTCAACATTGTTAATGAGTTTCCTAATGTTTTTCTGGAAAATCTCCCAGGGGTACCGCCCAATAGAGAGATAAAATTTGGAATTGACCTTCTTTCCGACACTCAGCCTATTTCTATTTCGCTATACCATATAGTACCTGCAGAGCTTAAGGAGTTGAAAGACAAACTCAAACATCTTCTAGATAAAGGTTTCATAAGGCCCAGTATTTCTTCTTGGGGCGCACCTATTTTATTAATGCGAAAGAAAGATGGTTTATTTTGTGAGTGCATTGACTATCATCAGCTTAACAAGGTCACAGTCAAAAATAAGTATCCTCTTTCAAGAATTGATGACCTATTTGATCAGTTGTAAGGTACGAATTATTTCTCCGAAGATAGACCTTAGATCCAACTATCATTAGCTCGAAGTTAGGGAATGTGATATGCCAAAGACAGCGTTCTGAACCTGCTATGGTTACTTTGAGTTTCTATTCATGTCTTTTGGACTACCTAATGCCCCAGTAGCCTTTTTGGACCTCATGAATCCAGTGTTCAAGCAATATCTCGATATGTTTTTCATTATTTTCATAGATGATATCGTTGTGTACTCTTGTTATGAGAATAACCATACAGATCATCTTAGAATTGTCTTGCAAACTCTTACAGATCACTAGTTATATGCCAAATTCAACAAGTGTTAATGTTGGTTAAGATTAGTAGCCTTTATGGGTCATATCATTTCAGCCGAAGGCATTAGAGTTGATCCTCAAAAGACAAAAGTTGTAAGAAATTTTCCTAGACCTATCTCTCCATCTGACATTAGGAGTTTTTTGGGTATAGCTGGCTACTACTGTCATTTTGTTGAAGGTTTCTCTTGTATTGCATATCCCATTACCCGATTGAACCAAAAGAAAGTTAAGTTCCAGTGCTCAGATCCCTGTGAGAAGAGTTTTCAAGAGTTGAAGACTCGACTTACTTCAGCCCCTATGTTGACTTTGCCTGTTGGTACAGATGGTTTTGTGGTGTATTATGATGCTCTAGAGTTGGTTTAGCTTATGTGTTGTTGTAAAGAGGTAAAGTTATAGCCTATGGCTCTAGATAGTTGAAGCCATATAAAAAGAACTACCCAACCCATGATATTGAATTAGCTATTGTGGTCTTTACTTTGAAAATCTGGAGACACTATCTTTATGGTGTCCATGTTGATGTTTTTATGGATGATAAGAGCCTGCAGTATGTGTTTACCCAGATGGAGTTGAATCTTAAGCAAAGGAGGTGGTTAGAGTTGTTAAAATACTATGATATGAGTGTGGTTATCACCTGGGCAAGGCTAATATAGTGGAAGATGCCCTTAGCAGGTTGTATATGGGTTGTGTTTCTCATGTAGAGGAAGGTAAGAAAGAGTTAGATCAAGATGTGCATTGTCTTGCTAGATTGGGTGTTAGGTTGCTTAATGCAGCTGAGAAATTAATTTGGTGCAAAGTTGTTCCGAATCCTATTTAGTTTTGAAAATGAAGGAGAACCAAGACCGAGATCCTAGTTTAGTCAGACTGAAGGAGTCAGTTAAGGTCCTAAAGGTAGAGCTTTTCTTCCAAGGGGGAGATGGCCTGTTGAGATTGTAGGGTAGATTGTATGTTCTGTGTATTGATGATCCGAGGTAGAGGATTATGGCTGAAGTACATGTCGCGCGGTATTCTATCCATCCCGACACTACTAACATATACCGCAACTTGTAGGAAATCTATTGGTGGAGTGGTATAAAGAAGAATATAGCTGAGTTTGTAGCAAAGTATGCAACGTGCCAACAGGTTAAGGTAGAACACTAAAGACATGGTCGTGGCAAGAGTTTAGTACACCCACTTTAAAGTGGGAAGAGGTAAATATGGACTTAGTGAATGGTTTACCTCTTTTACTCGTCATCATGATTCTATTTGGGTTGTTGTAGATAGGATGACTAAGTTCGCGTATTTTTTGCCCGTGCATACATCTTATACAGCTGAGGATTATACTAGATTGTATATCTGGGAGCTAGTCGGCTGCATGGAGTTCCCTTATCTATCATTTAAGATAGGGGTACTCAATTCACTTATCAGTTTTAGAGAGAATTTCAGAAGGGTCTTGGTACCCAAGTTCATTTGAGTTCCACTTTTCATCCACATATAGATGGTCAGGTTGGGAGGACCATTCAGACTCGAGAAGATATGTTAAGGGAATGTGCTCTTGACTTCAAAGGTAGTTGATAGGATCATTTTCCATTGATAGAGTTTGCTTATAACAATAGTTACCATGCTAGCATCGAGATGACACCATTTGAGTCTTTGTATGGTAGAAGATGTAGATCATCCATAGGTTGGTTTGAAGTGGGTGAAGCTGCAGTAATTGGACCTGATACGGTATTCGAGGCTATGGAAAAGGAGATGTTGATTAGAGAAAGGTTAAAGACAGCTCAGAGTCATCAAAAGTCATATGCTGATGTGAAAAGAAAGGATCTTGAGTTTGAGGTAGGTGATATGGTGTACATAAAGATTTCACCCATGAAAGGTTAAGAGGTTTGGTAAAAAGGGGAAGCTTAGACTGAGGAACTAAGAGGTTCCCTTGGTCAAAGTTTCGTGGTGGAACCAGTCACTTAAGGGTGCTACTTGGGAGGCAGAAGCAGACATGCAAGTCAAGTACCTGCACCTCATTTCCACAATTTCAGATAAAGACGAAAGTATTATTCTTCATTACTTCAGTCCTTCTAAATCTAAAGCTCAGCTATATATCTATTCTTGCATGAGTTCTTGGAACTTCCGAAGTATTCAAGATTTTAGAAAGATTTTGAGCCATTTAGCAAATTGCTTAAGATATGTGTACTCAGTTTTTCCTATGTTCTTGGTCTAACAAGCGACATTCGAGGACGAATGTTTCCAAGGGGAAGATATTGTAATACCTTGGATTTTATTTAAGTCGAGTTTCATTTTTAAGAAGAGTAAGAGCTGACTTCCCAAATGAGAAATATTTTTAACTGTGTAGAATTTTTCTAATATCAAATTTTTTTCATGTAGAGAATTGAATTAATTTTCCAATGATACTAATTTCTTCCAAATCCAATATCGTAGTGAAAAGTTATGGCCATTTTACTGAGAGTTGACAGAACCGCCTAGGTGCGACGGACTGGTTGACGGACCGTTGAGTTTGTGATGGACCGTCGCCCGAACCGTTGCAACAAAGGTAGTGACTCCCTCTTCTGGACCAAGTGCGATGGTCAAGATGATGGACTATCAAGCAAGCAACGGACCGTTGCTAGGACCGTCGCAGCTAAGGCAATGTGGCCTTTTTCTGACCAACATGTGACGGATGATCCGATGGACCATCAGACTAGCAATGGACCATCGCTCCAACTATCATAAATCTCGTTAAGCACTTTTAAGCCATTTTTAAAAGTATATTTTGGGTCTTTTCCCTTTGAATACCCTAATATATTTAAAACGAAGTATGTAGCCTCATTATCTCCCAAAACATCCATGAGCTAGGGTTCTCCCTCAAGGGAAATTTCAAAACCCTTCTCTAAGAAATTCAAGAATTCACCATAGATTCTACAGATTGAGTTGAGATTCAAGTTCCCCAAGTAAAAGGCTTCAAAAACCCTCTCTCAAGAGTAAGAAGCAGAGTCTCAAGCAAGTTTGTTCATCTAAGTTACAATCTAAGGTATGTGGGGTTTGAATAAGGACAATTCTTTTGTTCTTGAGCCCAAAACTTGTTTTAAATTACACAGATATATGAATTTATGTGTTCTATGAATTTGAAGTGCGGGTTCATACCAAATATTAATATGCATGACATTTTGAGATTTGCCAATGTTTGAGAAATTGAAGTACATGAGTATGTTGAGATTTTAAGACTAATTGTTGAACATTCTAGATTTCGATATGGTTTGTGTATCCTTATGACATTTAGTATGAATTTTGATGAGTCTTAACTTGAGATTTAATTATGGGTCATTAAAACCTACTTGAGATTTGCAATATCATGAACTTTTGTGCTATAAGCACCCATGATTTGAGTACTTTGAGATTATTGAGAAAGTTTTGACCTTAATGGTCATAGTAGCTTTGAAATTCACTTTATTAAATGAGATTACAGATTTTATAGTTTGATTCTTTATGAACCATGAGATTATTTTTAAAGTATATTTCCATGAGATGAGCCTAGCTAACTTAAGGGGGTAGTATTTAGCACCGAGTTGGGTAAGTTACTACGGTTTCATACCCCAGAACTACGTGCCACTATAGGATTGAGGTTTATGGGCCTGAGGCTGAGATAAGTGATCACTGAGTTGAGGTTATACTCCCTAGCAAGAGTATAACATCTCTCCCCAACGTAAGGTTTCTTCCTTAGGAGGACAAGACGTTGGAATCCATGTAGCTCGCATGGTTTATGTCGGTTAAGATAACCTCCCTATAGTATTTTCCCTTGAGATAGCATATTTTCCCTAAAGCTTTAAGATAAGTGATTTTCCCTAATAGTAAGATTTTCAAAATAGTTTCTTTAAGTAAAATTTTCCCAAGAAGAAAGTAGTTTTCTCTACTAGTAAGAGTTATAAAATTCCGAGTTCCAAGTGTCTTGAGCTTAAAAAGTTCTAAGTTCTTGAGAATTAAAGAAATTTTAATCTCCATGAGATATATGCATGAGTTTGAAAGTATTTTTTAAAGCTTGTTTTAGTCTCCGAGTAATGAGAATAAGAGAAAAGTTCAGATTTTAAAGCAAAAGTATAATGACTCACAAGATTTGTGTTACATTTTCATTATACATGATTTATGAGCTTTACATTTCAGACTTATTCAAGCTGTATGAGTCATTCCTAATGGCATACATGATTTGATAAAAGTGTGTGGATATTCTTTTTTCTGTAAATGCAAACACCCCCATATACTCAGCACATTCCCAAGTGTTGATCCACATATACGTCTATCTGCTATATTATCTTATAATATAGGTTCAGGTGCTCAGTCCTAGCCTCATCAATGATTTCTGAGTACCTTTGTCTACATCTCTACAGTGGTGAGTCCTCATAGTTCGTGGACCTATCTTCAGAAATTTCAGTATTGTTAGTAGACATATTATTGCTTTCAGTTTAGTTTGAGTCAGTTGGGGACCTATCCCAATGGCTCTCTAGTCGACTTGAGTAGTAGAGGCTTTGTCCAACTAGTGGTCAGATTGTTAGTATGTTGCGCTTTACACTATTGTGGTTGTTTTGACCAAGTATTTTCTTTTTATTTTCCATTATTTGATACAATAGTGATAGTGTTTTGTTTATTTCTTATCGAAATGAGTTATTTTATATAGTAAAAGGCTCAAAGGGTAATCTTGGGGATACTTGTAGCCTTAAGAACCATGTGATGTCCTGGGAGGAGATTTTGGGTCGTTACATGGATCTTATAAAGTTTATGGCATAATTTAAACAAGAACATGTGAACATTGCAGAGTTGAAGAGTAGGCAGTCATAGTAGCCAATCTTTATCCCATGTTGGTGATAAGCGACGAAGATGAAGGTATTTTGGACTTGATGGGGAATCCCTTGAAAGACAAAGGCAAGAAGATGGATGAAAGTACTGGTAAAAGCACGGATGGAAAAGCTGCCAGAAGGAGAAGAGAGAAGCAATGACACCAAAAGAGAAACAAGATTATGATATGATAAAAGCTGCAAAAAGATCAAGTAGAGATGAAGAGAAAAGAAGGAATAAAGCAGAAGAAAAAGTTGATAGAGTGTCTACCAGCTCTTTCCTAGCAAGGGGGCCCAGTTTAGACCTTTCTCGGGATGTGATACCTCCAATTCCGGAGGAAGAGATTGTGAGTACCCCTACCACCATAGGGGTCAACATTGCTACAGGTGAGGCCACTGAAGCCTCACTATATTTCACTGATGCCTCATCTGAATAAGAGGCTCTATAATTATTTCCTATCCTCTATACTTTACTTTTATGCATTGAGGACAACACATTCATTTTCTATGGGGGTGGGTATACTTATACCATGGGATTTTTTGTAGCTGACGTTCTTTTCCTCCCGTGGGCTATCTAGTAGAACTAGTATTTCTAGGATTGCATTTTTTTTCTTAAGTTGTGATCTAAATATATGTTTAGTGATGGTTATTTATGAAATGAGTTTTGTTTAGTATCTCCTTGTAGATATGAATGATGAATGAATTTGGAATAAGACTGAACATATTTATATGTTTATTTCTTTGTTGTTTAATATATGTTGAGCAACAATTGGTGATTATACAATGGGAATTAGGTTGAAAATATGCATGGCCATGTGATATGAATCCTAAGAGTAATAGTAGGATAAGTTTAAGTCAATTGCTAGTGTGTGCAAGTATTAGTTCAATTCTTTCATAGTAGTACACTTAGAACTTTCTCGGTACATTGATGCTGTCGGTGGTTGATTCAATAGGATAGGATAGAAGGCCTCCTTGTATTTTCAGTCCACTTAGCCAAAATAATAGACCCACCAAAAATATTTTTTTATGTTTGAACCCTTTTTGAGCTTATAATAGTTTTCTTCACTCCCAATAACTTTAATTAACTCTCTTAGGTTGTTTACACTTAGCTTTGAACCTAGTCAAATATTTGACATTGTGCACCTTAACTTAGGCAAAATACCTAATTTAAGGGTGGATACTGTCAAGATGTTATCTGTTTATGCAATTTAGAACTAAAATGAAGCATTAGGCCCTGATCTGTCTAAGATATTATGCACCTCTACTGACTACATCAACATAAGTTAAGGAAGGCTAATGCTTCTAAAAAATAGTGTTATGGCGAATTGTGAATGAATGATAGAATTATAAGGGAGATGGTAAAGCAATAGCCTTAATGAGTAGAATTCAAGGGCAAAGAGAGTTATGTCAAAATGTTGAGTCAGTTTTCCTAAAAATGTATCCTTACCTAGCCCCGGAGCCTCATTACAAACCTAAAAAAGACTTACTTCATCTTTGCTAATCAACCATAAGGGTGCATTAGATGATAAGGGCAATCCTATGGGTATGTAGACTATATTTATAAATTATTTGGTGAGTTTGAGAGTTCTAATTTTTATCCACAAAATATAATGAGTGGTGGATGTCATTGACTATGAGGGAAACTTGAGTTACACTTAGTTTTGTTGATCTCTGTGGGATATTATATTCATATTTGTGTGTGTGCTGAATTATAAATAATGTCGGTTGTAGATCCTGATATGTTGAGCCCATATGATTGAGATGCCAAATGAATGGTTGTGTGAAATCTAGTTCAGTAGTTGATTGTCGGTCATTGTATTGTTCATGTATGCAATTTGGTGTTGAGTTTCTTAAGGACAAGAAATTGTCTTAAGTTGAGGGTGTTGATGTTCCGGCTTTTTACGGAACATTTTACATCTTTTTCAAGGGATAATTGTATGTTTTCAAGCAACTAATGTTGTATTTTATGCTGGATTTTAGTGTTTTTTACAGGTTAAGGAGTTAGCTGAAAGAGAAACTTGGAGAAATAGAAGAAAAAGGCCACTGACGGTAAAACTGGTGGACAATCAGCCATGCGATAGACCACCGGGGTGGTCGTCAGGTTGTAACATAAGGGAGTAGTTGAGTAGTCTCTGCGATGGTCCAAATGGCGGACCGTCAACCATCCGACAAACCACCAATTTGGCCGTCAGGATGAAATAGAACATAGTATCTTGGAGTATCAAGTGACGGCCCATACGATGGACCATTAGGCTAGCGATGGTCTGCCAAGATGACCGTCGATCCTCAATATAACCTAACACTCTGGGACTATCTTTGACGGTCCATGCGACGGACCGTCAGGCGTCTGATGGGCTGTCATCCCGACCATCAACTTGGACGCGAGTTTTCAGAGTTTGAATTTTAAATCATCTGTGCCTGGGAACATATAAATACCTAATTTAGGTTTTATTTATTTATCTTTTATCATATTTCCAACTTTGAACATTGTTTAACATAGTATCCTCTGAGATTCAAGCAAGAATTATGGATCTAAACATTTTATGCCTATTCTCCTTTAAAGATTCAAGAACAAATTTTGTGATATTTGTATGTAATTTTTGAATTTATTTATGAGAAATACAATGACTTCTTCTTCTTCTTCTTCTTCTTCTTCTTCTTCTATTGAGATGTGTGGCTAAGCTCCCATAACTAGGGTTATGGGAGCATTGATGTGAACAACTATTTGGGGTTGTGAAAATATTTGAATTCCATGGTTAACTGAAGTTCTATAAACCCTTCTTCACAATAACGACCTTTCTTGGTTGTAAACTTGAAAGGTGAGCCAAAGAACATCACTTTTTCAAATAGAAAAGTGCTTGTTAGGAAAAAAATAGGTTTACTTGGAATCTAAGGGCTTTGACCTTTGGGTTAAGGGTTGATTCATTAACGGGATCAACCTACACAAGAAAATAAGTTGAATAAAGTAATACACCTTTTAAGTTTGAGATAATTAAAAGATAACCAACTCATTTAGGTTGAGAGACAAATGGGTAAATTATAGGATTCAATAACTCTTGCAATTAAAGTGATTAATTGGAAATTCAAAATAAGTCACAACCCTAGCTGCTTGAACATTTTGGTAACCATAACACTAGTTTTTATACTCTTATTGAATTATTATTTACAATAAGAATCATTGACTGGAATACTTTTTGTTACAAATAACGAGATAAAATTTACAAATCAAACTCCCCCTTTAATTTGGAACCTTTGATCAATAGTCTAGTAACAACCTCAATACTTAGTAAACACAGTATTCTGTGTGGGATTCAATCCTAACCTAGTTGGATTATATATTTGATAATGACCGCTTACTCTCTCATAAGAGAGATGTAATTTGGCTGTATCACTTGACTATAAGTTTTAGAGAGATTGCAGACACAATATCTAGAAGCACATTTATGTGTTTGTGCTGGGTGATAGCGTATGAAATGCTAGATGTGATCTTTGCCAGTAACCAAGGATGGCACACTCAGGAGGATAATAGTGGTAGTTGTATATATGCCATTGGAGATGCTAATAAAAATAGAGTTGGTAATGTTTTGGTTGTACAAGAAGTCACATAGCTCATAACGTAGATTGGGTTTATAACAAAAGAATTTACAATGGTGAATTCTAAAAAAGTGAACATAGTAGAGGCATAGGGGTCTACTTATGAGTATGACGTAGATAAAGAAGCAAAGTATCTAGATAAGGAATTGATAGGTTATTGAGCCAAGGGGTAAGTAAATAAATATCGAAACTACTATGTGATAGATAATGAGACAAAAGTAGAGAACGAGATGGTGATGGGAGGCATAAAGATAACTATAAAGAGAAGAGTGAAAGGCATGTTCCACCGAGTGGTCGGGGTACCGAGTCAATAATTGAAGCAATATTATCTTAATTGGTGAAAGGAAAAGGGAGTCAGAAGAGGTGACTTATGGAGATTAAGGAGGATATATAAGGACTAAACTAAAAATCTGAGTTGCATGCCACTGCAATAAAATAATTACAGCAATAGTTTGGACAAATATTGTCCATATTGAATTAGATACAACTTGATACTCTTCCCAGCAATAAAGTGCAAAATCTAAAAAATGATAGTCAGTTCCATGCTATTACCACTTGGAGCTGTAAAACAACCATTGATTCCCCTCATGCTTACTGCAAAAGAGCCATGGAATAATGGTGATGAATATATATTGATGATACACCTGTAGAAGTATCTAAAATATTGATAGGTATTGAACATATTAGTGATAAGAATAAAGGGAAGGAAAATTCTGATGAGCCGGTGTTGAGGACTATTGTAAGACCTCCCCCATATTTTCCTCAAAGGTTGAAAAGGAAAAAATAATAAGGTAAATATTAGAAGTTCCTATCAATATTGAAGGAACTTTCTGTCAATATTCCCTTATTTGAGGCATCAGAGCAAATGCTTGGCCACACGAAGTTCATGAAAGATTTGGTTACTAAGAAGTGGATGGTTGGTTTTGATCCCGCTAACAATGTGCACCATTATGGTGTTTTTTCTTCTAGATCATTATTAGAGAACAAGGAGGACCTATGAGCCTTCACTATTCAATGCACTATTGGGTCTTTCAACTTTACTCGAGCATTATGTGACTTAAGATCCAACATCAATCTGATATTGCTGGTTGTTTATAAGAAGTTAGTATTAGGGGAACCCAAATCGGCAACAATGAGATTGTTGATAGCGGATCACACTGTGAAGCGGCCAATTGGTATTCTCTATGATGTGTTGGTAAAAGTAGCATCCTTCATATTTCAAGATGATTTTTTTATTATTGACTTTGAGGTGGACTTCTAAGTCCCTATCATCTTGGGTAGACCTATTTTTGCTATAGGTAAGGTGTTGGTTGATATGAAATTGGGATAGATGAAGTTCAGACTTAATAATAAGCAAGTGATCTTCAATGTGTGCCAGTCAATGAACCAGCCAGATGATATGCAGTTCATGTCTATGACAAACACTATTTATGATAATGTTGATAATGTTGTTGTTCCCATTAAAGAGAGACTTGGAGTCAAGGCATTAGAATTGGTGATTATGAACTTTGGTAGTAATCAAATTGAGAAATATGATGAGATGTTGAGAGCTTTGTATGGGAGTAGTTCCTACTCTTATACCGCAAAGAAGCTTGATATGAATCTATAAAATATAACCGCTCCTTTCGCTTGACTTTCTAGTGAAGAGACACTGGTCTTGGAGTTGAAGGCCCTCCCATCTTACTTGTGCTATGCATTCTTAGGGGCAGACAATACCTTGTTAGTGATTACTACAACTCACTTAGTGAAAACATAGATAGAGGCGTTGATATCACTTTTGGAGAGATTAAAGAGGGCTATTGGATGGACTATTTCATATATTATGGGCATCCCATAAGGTATTTGTACCTATAAAGTATAGTTTGAGCTAGACAATATTTCTATTATAGAGCATCATCGGAGATTAAATCCTCTTATGCAGGTGGTTATGAAGAAAGAAATTATCATGTGGTTAGATGCTGGAGTGGTTTACCCCATGACTAATAGCAAGTAGGTTAGCCCGATTCAGTGCGTTCCAAAAAAGGGTGGAAACACAATAGTTCCCAATGAGAAAAAGTATGTATGGACTACAGAAAGCGGAATATATGGACTCAAAAAGACCATTTTCCCATGTAATTTATGGATTAGATGATGGACAGGTTAGCAGGCAGGGGTTGGAATTTTGTTCTTGATGGGTATTTGGGATACAATCAAATCATTATTTCCCTCAAAGACCAATAAAAGAGATGTTTAATTTCCCCTATGGGACTTTTACATTCAAACGGATGTCATTCATTTTGTGCAATGCTCCCACCATTTTTTAGAGATATATGATGTCAATGTTCTCTGACATGGTGGAAGATACTATTTAGGTGTTCATGGATGACTTTTTTTCGTTGGATACTCTTTCAGTGATTGTTTAGCCCACACTTGGGCAATGCTCTCCATATATATAAGGAAAGCAGCTTGGTATTAACTTAGGACAAGTGTAATTTCATGGTAAAAGAAATTATTGTACTCATGTACAATGTCTTATAAAGGGGCATTGAGGTAGATAAATAAAGAATTAAAGTTATTGAGAAGCTATCACCAGCAATCTCGGTGAGGGATATTCAGAGTTTTTTGGCTATGCTAGTTATTTCAAGCATTTCATCAAGGACTTCTGAAAGATTTGAAACCTTCTATGTAGGCTTCTTGAGAATGTGGTCAAGTTTGATTTTGATGATGTATGTTTGAAGGCCTTTGAGTGCTTAAAGGAGTGGTTGATGTCAGCCTCGATCATTGTGTCCCATGATTGGTACCTAGCATATGAGATCATGTGTAATAAGAGTAGTGTAGCCTTGGGTTCTGTCCTAGGCGAAAGACGCGAAAATATCCTTTATCCACTTTACTATGCCAACAAGGAACTAAGCTCTACACAAAAGAACAAATAGTTACTAAGCAAAAGTTTCTTGTAGTGTCTTTTGCCTTTGTGAAATTTTGGTCTTATTTGATTTGAACTAAGTTCATAATTCATACAAATTAGAAAGCTTTGAGATACCTGATGGCAAATAAAGATGCAAAGCCAAGTTTGATTCGTTGGGTACTCTTGTTGTATGAGTTTGATTTTAAGTCTAAGGACCAGAAAGACACGAAAAATTAAGTTGTTGATCACTTGTCCAGACTTGAGGATGACTCAATACAGAAAGCAGTGGATACGCTTGAAATCAATTATACTTATCTAGATAAACAAATTTTGGTAGCATCGCAAGACCTAATCCCCTAGTTTATTGACTTTGCCAATTACATGGCGAGTGATCTTGTCTTAGAAGACTAATCCTTCCAACAGGAAGTTTTTCTGGGATAAGCCTTACCTATTAAAAGTTTATGTGCATGGTGTGATTCATAGATTCATCTAGGAGGTCAAGATGATGAGTACTTTCTAGGTTTTTCATGCTTAACATGTTGGGGGTCACCATGGAGGAGCATGCACAACACATGAAATCTTGTAATGTTAGTATTACTGGCCTACAATCTACAAGGATGGTTACAACTTTCCACTAGTTTGTGACTAATGTCAATGTTAAGGCAATATTTCATGACACCTTGAACTCCACCTGACCCTTATTTTGGAGTTAGAACTTTTTGATGTATGGGGGATTGACTGTATATGAAACACCTAGACTTTGAACCATTGAAAAATTCCC
Organism: Capsicum baccatum var. pendulum; assembly: GCA_030864225.1. Taxonomy (NCBI): domain Eukaryota; kingdom Viridiplantae; phylum Streptophyta; class Magnoliopsida; order Solanales; family Solanaceae; genus Capsicum; species Capsicum baccatum. Next base: position 155,572,240 of record CM061558.1, read on the forward strand.
TCATTTGATGTCTCTGGACATGGTACGACTAAGGGTACCACTCGTTCCCTTTGGATATAAGTTGGTGACACCCTCTCATACCTTAGGTAGTGTGGTGAGGGTTACTCATTGTCCTAGGTACAAGTTAACCTCCCCTCAATCATACCTTCAAATATGAGTTATACCAAAACCAATCATATAGAATGTGATCTTAGACTTAAGTGGACTATTTTTGCATGAGTGGCGGGTACAGTTTAGGGCATGAGTCATACCCCTTCGATATAAATCAATGGTATGTACTTTTACCCTAACCAATATAGATTACCTAGGAGAAGCCTAGGGTATAAGTTAGGGTACCACTACTACCCTAGGGTACAATTTACTCAAGTGAGTCATACCTAACATCGTGGCCATTTTCTAGATTTTAGTTAAGGAACTTATGGTCATTTTATAAACTCAGAAACCTAATTAACTTAATTATATAAGTTTATATGGCATCCTAATACACATTTTTTAGTGGATCAAACATCCTAAACTCTCTCAAATATATTTTTGAAGAATTGAGGCTAGGGTTCAAGGATGACCATCTAGGATCAAGGTAAGGTCAAGTTTGTTGGTGAATCAAGTTTTCTAAGGCATGTAACTCTCTGCCTTTTTAAATAACTCCAAAAGAAATGTATTTTTCACTTGTATTTATAAGTGTACATGGTGATTTTGAAATCAAAAGAAAAGGGTTTTGTTATCAAATAATGAGTAATGTTTGTTCTTGCTTAGACTTGTGTTTATACATGATAATAGTGATGATTTAAATAGGTGGGTTATTGTTGTCTATGGTTCAAAGTGTGGGTATTTTGTAACCCTAATCTTGATAATTTCTACCATAAAATTAGCCTTGGTAAAGGCATGCACACAAGGTATTTATGAAAATGTCTAAGCAAAATGTCTAGTCACATATTGGTGATGTTTTAAACTAGCGCAATGGACTAATAAGTATGAATGGTTTATAAATAATATTGTAAAAGGTATTGCGAGATATGTATTGTGTAATTGATGATCTTGTTGGGTTAATGTCTAATAAGGGGTTAACGTCTTTGCACATAAAAATGAACTTGAATTGCATGTTGAGCTAAAGTGTGGTGAGAATGTGGTAAAAGATTGCTAATGAAATATGAATAGTTTGTGAGGGTTTTAATGGCCATAAATTATATTGTCTGATGAATTTAATTAAGGCATTGGGCTATTGAAATTGTTGAGCAGCAAAGGCTCCCATGAGGACCATGTGGTCATGTATAGTTTGAATTAGCTAAATAGGTTAAAGTCCTTAAGTGTTAATTGAATAGATGATGAAGTATGGATAAGGGGTTAGAAATCCAATGTCGACTAATGATGTTCGTAATGGCTTGAGGTTAAAGTCCCCTTCCTAATAAAAAAACTTATGGTTAAAGTCCCTTGCCCAATGAGATCTCTTGAAGTTAAAGTCCCCCGCCGAATGAAAAAACATGAGGTTAGATTCACTTATCTAATATGGTATGAGGTTAGAGTTCCTTGTAAAATGAATGTGTATAAGGTTAGAGTCCCTTGCCAAATGAATGTTATCAGGTTAGAGTCCCTTGCCTAAATGAATGCTTATGTATTGTTAGAGTCCCTTGTCTAATGAAAAGTAAGTGTGGTTAAAGTCCTTGGCCTAGTGAGAAATGTTTGAATCTATAAGTGTGGATGGTCATAGTCCTCCGCTTTATGTCTAATGATTGAGTGCTTCAAGAGTATCGAGAAGACTTGTTCCCGTTTTTGGCATGAGATATACCTTTACGTATGGACATGTGTATAAATGCAATTCTGTAATATATTTTGATTTGTTGAATGATGATGCTATTTCATCATTATCCTTGATTTGCATGTTAGCGCTCTAACCGCTAACTATTTTTGAATGCTATGTACCCACGGACATAGGGGCAAAAGCTTTTCTTCTCTTTTCGCACAGTGATTAGGAGATCGAGGCAGTTTGTGCATTGACTTTAGAGTTGTGAGCTTTATTACTTTGGAAGACATTCATTCTTGGTCTCTTATCTTTAGACTTAGTTTTATTAATTCTTGGTTTGGCTATTGTCAGGGGCTTGTCCTGACATATACATTTCCTGACATTGGTATGTGTAGAGGTGTTGTGGATGACTGTGGACTTGGGTATATTTTCTAGTGTGTTGATATTTATGAAATGGTTAGACATTGTTAAGTTATGACAACTACTATTGTTTTTGCTATATTACTATATAGTAGAGTTCATTTGACTCTTGTGATTTGTGTGACGACTAGGTTGGGTTAGCGGGGCAACCTCTAGTTCATGTTTGCTTGAGGTTCCCATATGACAAGGTCTGATTTTGGGTCGTGTCATTATAGGTTTGTTCGTGAGCTTCTGTGGTATGAAATATATTTTGGTTACAATCCATTATGTATAAAAATGGGTGGAAATGGTTGTGCTCCCTAATAATGAAAGTAAAAGTGTCACTGCCTTTCTGAAGAAATATATCTTCTCATGATTTGGCACTCCACGTGCAATAATTAGTGATAGCGAGTCATATTTCTATAATATCCTATTCAAGGCTCTTCTTGAAAAATATGATGTGAAGCATAAGCTTAAAACACCTTACCATCCTCAGACAAGCGAGCAGGTTGAGGTCTCCAATAGATAGATCTAGGCCATATTATGAAGACTATGAATTCCAATAGGATTGGTTGGTCAATAAAGTTGGATGATGCATTTGGGGCCTACCAGATAGCTTACAAGAAGCACATATATACCTCTCCATATCAGCTTATATATGGAAAGTCATGCCACTTGCCTCTTGATCTTGATCACAAGGCACTATAGGCACTGAAGAAGCTGAATTTTGAGTGGCATGTGTAGCTAAGTTGAGTATGAGAAAGGTGAATGAGTTGGATGAGTTTCAAATCCGTGCATATGAGAATTTTTCTCTATATAAGGAGAAGATGAAACTGTATCATGATTGAAAAATCAAGAGAAGTATGTTTGAACCCGGTGATCTGGTCTTGTTGTATAATTTGACACTTCGCTTGTTTCCTAGAAAGTGGAAGTCTAGGTATTATAGATGATTTAACGTGGTGAAGAAGATCCTATATGGTGCTATAGAGCTAAAGCGTGATGGTGAAGCCCCGTTCAAGTTGAATGGTCAGATGGGGAATCACTTCATGGGAAACACTGTGGAAGTAAAAGTGATTGAGGATTTGAGCCTTAGTGAAATGTAACCAAGGCAACTGTGTTGTCGCGACATCAAACCAGACGTTGTATGGGAGGAAACCCAAAGGGCTGGTTTGTAAAGTTTGAGTATCCAAACTAGCAACTTCGTGACACATTGTTAAATCAAGCATTGCTTGGATGACAACCTATATTTCGTACTTAATTGATTATAGGGTAACTTCTGTATTCAGTGTTCAGGGCTGGAGATTGCTAATAACGACCAGAATTTTTTGTTGGTGCCAGTTCGTATGAGCTACTCATGATTCATGATCATACTTTATGGAATCCTCACTAGAGTCATAGCATGCTGGAACTAACACAATTTTCAGGTATCCTCACTGATCATACTTCCCATGTAATTCTTGACACATGCTCTTTCACCTTGAATGGGTAATCATCATATATCATTTTATCTCAATATACCATGTGGAAATATTCTAACCATGGTGAATTATCTAAACCACCTAGACTTAAGCTTGCCAGGGAACAAGATAAGTCTTAAATTATACAACAAGGACATCTTTCTGGGTTGGAATACATTTTTCTCAATATTCTTGTCGTTGTACAACTTTATCATCTCCTTCTACAAGGCTAAACTTTCATAAGAACAAATCTAAAATTCATCTACGTTATTCATCTTATCCATTCTCAACTAGGTGGCATCTCTACACTAAAAATTTAGCTTCTTCAACGCCCATAGTGCCTTATGCTCAAGTTCGACGGGCAAGTTCCATGCCTTTTTGTACATAAGATGATAAGGAAAGACACCTCTAGGGGTTTTGTAAGTTGTCTAATAGGCCCAAAGTGCATCATCTAACTTCCTCGACTAGTCATCTGATTGGCATTCATAATCTTCTCCATAATGGACTCTATCTCATGATTAGAGACCTCAACTTGACCACTTTTGTGTGAATGGCAAGGTATTTCCACCTTATGTTTAACACTAAATATCTCAAGTAGGTCCATGTATAGATGATTGCGGAAATGGAAGCCACCATCAATAATTATAGCATGTGGAGTACTAAATGGAAAGAAATATTCTCCTTCAAAATGGTTGTGACACTTTCACCCTCATTATTTTGAAGCGCAACAACTTCCACCAACTTAGATACATAGTCGAATACCACCAAAATATTCTTCATGCCATGCGAACTCACAAATAGACCCATAAAATCAATTATTCACACGTTAAACAGCTCAAACTCAAGAGTAGGTGTCATGGAGAGCTTATACTTCTGCGAGATATTTCCTTGCACTAGCATTGGTCACATGTCCAAGCATAGTGATGTATATAATTATAAATCAGAGGCCAATAGTAACCACACTATAAAATTTTGTGGTTATATAAGTACCTTCATGTTGACCCCCAACTGGAATTGAATGACAGGCCTTAAGCATGCTCATCATCTTAACTTCTGGAATACACCTCTAAATCACACCATCCACACACACCCAAAATAAGTAAGGCTCATCCCAAAAGATATTTCATACCTGATGTATTAATAATTTTCACTACTGCAATGACAAGTCTTTTGGGATGAGGTCAATTTCAAAGTTATCAACAAAATTAGCAAATCGGGGGATTAATTCTTGTGGTGCTGCCAAGACGCGCTCATCTTGAGAGTCATCATAAATCATAAGCTCATCCCCTAATTTAATCATTCCCTCCTCTTTTAGGTGAGATAAATAGCCTATTTTTCATGCCCTTTTGGTCCATCACATCAAATTCAAACTCTTGCAGCAATAGTACTCATCCAATCAATCTAGGCTTAGGATCGTTATTTGCCATAAGGTATCTAAGAGCTGCATAATCAGTATGCATGATGACTTTTGTTCCAATTAAATAGGACATAAATTTCCCAATAACAAACACCACAGAAAGTAGTTCTTGTCCAGTAATCATGTAATTTTTATAAGAGGGGTTGAGTGCTTTGCTACTATAATAGATGGGATAAAGTATCTTCTCATGTATTTTCCTGGGAAAGATCCTAAGGCCACACCACTGGCATCACACATTACCTGAAATGGAGGGATTCACTCTGTAGACACAATTATACGAGCAGAAATCAACCTGTACTTTAGGCACTCAAAGGCCATGAGACAATCATCGTCAAACACAAAATACACATCCTTATCTAATAACTTAAAAATGGATTTGCAATCTTAGAGAAGTTCTTAATGAAAATCCTAAAACCTTTCATGAACAAAAAAAATCTGAATATCTTTCACAAAAATAGGTGGAGGTGATTTTTAAATCACCTTAATTTTAGCCCCATTGACCTCTATTCCCTTCTTCAGAATCTTGTGCCCAAGTAGTATGCCATATTTTACCATAAACTGATACTTCTCCCAATTTAGAACCAAATTACATTCCCCACATCTATAAAGCACATTAGCCAAGTAAGCAAAATATTTATCTAAAGAGTCACCCATAGCCAAGAAATCATCCATAAAGACCTCTATCGTATACTCCACCATATCAAAAAATTTAGACATCATATAATACTAAAAGATAGTGGGAGCATTACAAAGTCTAAAAGGCATCCTTTTGAATGCGACCTTACCACTGGAAATGTGAATGTTTTTTTCTCATTGTCCTCGGGGGAAATAGAAATCTAATTGTATCCCAAATAATCATCAAGAAAACAATGCCATCCTATACCTATAAGACAGTCTAACATTTAATCCATGAATAACATAGGAAAGTGATCCTTATGCATCCAAGTCTTCAACTTTAGATAATTCATACAAACTATACATCTCGTAACTAGTGTCACGGGCACTAACACATTCTTCTCATTAGGTATTGTAGAGATCCCACCCTTCTTCAGCATACATTGAATCAAGCTCACCCATTTATTATCTGTAAAAGGGTAAGCCACACATATATCTAACCACTTTATGATCTCCTTCTTCACCATCTCTTGCATAGGTCGATTCAGACAACGTTGATACTAAATTATATACAAGCACTCCTATTCTAACTAAATCTTATAAGTGGCAATTCTGGGTAAGATCTCAATAATATTTGCAATAGTCTATCCAGTGGCCCATTTAACCCTCTATAATAGTAGAATTAATGCCTCAACCTGTGTATCTACTAAATCTGTAGCAATGATATCTAGTAAGGTATTTTTGGCTAATGTTGCGTAAAACTACACCTCAATCAAAAGTATAATATGGTCGACAAATATAATAACTGAACATGGTTGGGGGCGATCCCATTAGGAAAATGTGAGTAGTTGCTTGACTTGATTTAATCCACGAGTAGCACAGGAAAGTAACTGGGAGGATTTTGTTATCACTAGGAAAGAGTAACAAATTCTTGAGTGCTTTTGTGTTGTAATCAATAGGAGACGAATTCTAAGTCTGTGTTCCCCCTGATTTATCAACTTCATAGACTTCTTGTGATCAACCCACTATTCTGTTATTCTATATGTAAGGCTTACAATATATGTATTATCAGCCTCCTTTTCATTGAGAAGATAAATTTCACCCTTAGACTTGGTTATCATTGATGGGTGTTTCCTTATTGCCCCTCGCTATAGACTCAGTTCACATGATCTTTGGTTATCGAATAAATAGATAAGATAGAATGTGGGGACTATACGGTAGAGGTAGAAATCCCAAATTACTGTCCTAATCTTCTTTTTCAAATAACAAGGTTCTTGGTTATTAAAAGAATGCAAATACAAGCTATTATCTCAAGATATTGAAGTTACTTGAAATCAATTATAGTGAAGAAGAGTTAGGATACATGCATAAACCCTAAAACAGATGTGTCTCACATATTCTCTATGTAACTAATCCGCTAGGGTTCCTAATACCCTATCTAAGATGATTAGCCACTCATGTTTGTGCAAGAAACCATGATTATCAATGAAGAAAACATAAAATCAATTGGACAAGAATAAGATGAATAAAATCCAAAGTCTTTAATTGAATAAAACCCTCAAAATCTCAAGAACAATTTTAAAAGTATGTAATAATATGTAATTATGTATAAATGAATATTACTATGCGTAACCTAATAAAATATAAAGCCTAGGGTATTTATAGTATCTCAAAATAGCATAAAAATCCTATTAAAAATGGGAAGCATAAAGTTAAGTCAGCAGTTGGTATGACTCGATCTTCACTCATATCCTCAGCTTATGATTCGTACCCTGCCTTGTCATAACCATTCCAATGTCTAATATTTACATAGATTCAATTCTGTTTTCAGCTTATGACTTCGTATTATGATTCATAACTACATATATGTCTCATTTCCTTGATCTGTATCGACATGGGACTTCAGTATTTTTCATTCTTGAACATTAGTTTGTATACGACATCCCTACATGAGTTGGACTTAGACTTCTAACTAGTATCCTTTTGCTACTTTAATTCCTGGATAGTAGCTAGGAATTTGATATGCTCACAGCTTTAAAATATGACTTATATCCTAGCTTACAATAGAGATAATTAAGTCGTATCTTCCTCACACTTGGTGTCTCAATTTGGCTTTTGGTTCTGTTTCTCATATGATTCAGCATACGAGTCATATTGAATAGTTAGGACTCAAGGGCTTACTCGTATATTGATTAGAGTTGGTCATTTCAGGTCTTTTTCTCCTCTTTCCATTCAAATAATTTTACAAACTTGTTTTACCTGCAATTCACAACAAAGTGCATTATATCTAACAAAAATAACCTAAGTTCATGCATAAATTCATGGTTTTAGGTATCAAAAGTGTTGTGTTTTCATGCCATATCAACACCCTCAACTTAGACTTTTGCATGTCCTCAGGTTAACAAAACCAAATACTATTTCCTAACCCAGAGGCAATGCTTAAAACAATAAGTTCTCAAACAACTCTTGGCTGTGATTTTGTATTCAATTCTAAATCTTATCACTCCCCTCTAAATTTTCAACTTCTCAACTTATATGTGTGCATAGAAATTCCTCACATGTATAAATATTTAATAATCCAATGATCGCATTATAATAGCAATAGACACTTGGGCATATACATGTCTTACATTCATCAAACAATTTAGCAACCTAGAAATGTAACCCATGTTCACTCATAGTAAAAAAAGTCCTATTTACTCCTCATGGATAGACTCATCTACTCAGGGATATACAAATGACTCTCTGGCACACAAAGAAGTATCACTGGTGTGCATAATATACCATAAGGTTGTCTGTATGTTCCTCTTCTATGTTGTCAAACAGTCACAGTAGGATCACTATAGGGATTTATTTGGCTTGTAACGAAGGCTTGGGGCTGGTATGATACACTTGGATTTTTAATGTGACTAAGCCTCCTTGACACTACGCTCTTTTCAGGGGTCCACTACTGTTGCCTTCTTTTATTTCCGCCCTTATGTTATTTTGCTTCAGATCACATTCCACTTGGGCAAGATGTTACTTTCTAGCACTTATATTTATTTAATTTTTCTGTACCTTGTACATGTCTTTATTTTCTTTACATCACACCTACCCATATTACAATTAATTTCCTTGTATACACCTTTATTCATTTGAGCTTTTCTCTTACGCACCCCTATAATAGCCACTCTCAACTTAGGAAATATGCCTGAGTTAAGGTACACAGTGTCCCCAGGAGGACCAGGGCCAAAAAGGTTTATTGTAAGTTAAACGGGAAAGTGATAGGTGTAACAATAAAATTGGTCTATTAAAGCTCAAATATTTGGATCAAGTGGATTTTTTAATTTGGTTCGGGCATTTTAGGTTTAACTAAACACAAACAAAAATGGCTTATGACCATTACCTACCTAACCATCTTAATACCTAGGAAAAAGCAACTGGGCATGTTATAGATTCCAACACAACTGGGTACTAAGTAAGCCTTATGCGCACAGTTTCATAGGGTTGTATTACTAAGTACTAGTTGTCAAATTATGCTACAGTTTTTGTCTCGAATTATACTATCCCTAATCCTAATGTCATTATCAGATACTCAATAGTCCTACACTACTATAAAAATCATGTATTTTCATAAAACAAATATTTCGAGGGAGCAATATGTTTTTAATTTTTTTAACACAGTTCACACCACTTTTTACAATCTTATTTCAGAATCAGCACAAAATTAGTAGTGTTTCATCAATCATAAAAAAACATCAAAATCAAAGTCAAAAATCTTTAAATACATCCAAACTTTTCAAAAATTAATAAAAATCATCATCAAAATTCAAAAATATCCACTACCATAGGAGTGCTGATCTACTCCCTATCTCAGCTGCTAGCCTCAAACATGCAAGTCATAACAAACTTTCAGTTTTAGCTATATTTGATAAAATTTCAAACTGCTCCCAAAATTTTTTGGTATCCCCACCCCAACTTGAAAACATTACACTGTTCCCAATTTTAAAAATATAATAAGAGTAGGGGTAAAATCATAGGTAGGAAGTCAAGGCACCGGAGTATCAACACTAGAATGTAGGCCCTCAGATTGGGTCTCACTCTATTCAGCACTGTCCGAACTAGGACTGGATCATCAACAGGTAGGGGCATAACATCAACCCTCTCAACATCTGGAAATGAAGCTCTCAAACCATCAGCTATCATAGCCATCTCTCAGACTCAAGCCTTACAGTCCTGCTCATCCTAGATGCTATCAATTTTGGCCTTTTTCTTCATAGATTTGGCTTATTTTTTCTATCTCTCTTTTCTTTTCTCTCTTCCTTGGTCTGCTTAGTATGCTCATCCACTGGTAATACCTAAATTTCGGCACCTCAAATTTGGGAATTACAGTGTCTATAATAGACTCAATAACCATTGGTCTCTCATACAACTTTGTGATTATCTTCTTCATCTCTGAGATCTCAGCTCTAACGTCAGCAACATTAGGCATCTTTTCACTACTTAACTACCAAGTAAACCTCAACTGAAATGCATCTAAGGACTCTTAGACGTGCCTATACTGTGCCTCCAACTACCAAGTCATTTATCTTTTTAGTCCACCGTGCATATGATTTACATTCATAGTTAATGTTGTTAACTGGGTTACCACCTCTATCCACGCAACTTAAGAAATCAACATAACCCCAAGTGGCATACCCCATTGCTTAGGTGGCACCGACTGGACTAGTGGTGGGGCTCTAGACGTACCCACTACATCTGTGTATGCATTCTTAGTCTGTGCCACTATCTTGGTGGCCTCAACAAAAACAACAACATATATCTGATAACCTTTCAGAAACAGTCCTTCCATAGTATCCATTGCCTTCATCATAGGCCTGGACAATAAGTTGGCCACATTATAAATCAGTCCAATATAAAAAGTGCGATGGTCCTCTCTTATCTCATTAATACTTGGGATCTCCAGTACTCCTGGACCTAAACATATTTGCATGATCATGAAGGGGTAGGCTAGCAATGCCTTCTTCTCCTCTATATCCCTATCTGTCAGCTCTCAGGCTAAGAACTCACCAACGCTAAATGCATACCCAAGTGTAAATCCTGCTATTATCGTAGCCCGGAATGGTCTCAATACATGATCCCTTATAATTAGACATAGCTTGTGATGACCTTTAGTCCACCAAGACTTATCGTTAAAGTTAAGGGTACCCTTTTTTATGTGTTGAGACTCTCTAATACCACCTGCATCCTAAGTAGTATGATCACCATATGCAGTTATCCTCTCGGCTATCTATCTGAACATTGCCATCTTATCCTCAGTACCGAACGTTCAGCTAGTGATCTTTCTCATTTTAGCCATTTTATAATCCATTTTAGTTGTGCTGGAAAGGGCCTGATATATGGAACCATACAAAATTAATCTGATAATTTCGGGTGATATATCAACCCAAACTCTATGAATCATTAAGGAGGTAATAGTTTCACCTCTCTTTTATAGCATGCCCTGTGTTTGCTGGCTCATAAAATCACCCTTATATATTGAATAAAACTCACAGACAAGGAACTCACTGTATCCTCCTGGAACTCTTATCATCCATTCGAACTATAATTTCTTAATCGTTCTACAAAATTCGGCAATTCTTCCATACGTATAATAGTTATCCATCTCTCTTCGTACAATACACTCTTAATATTTCCTCTAAGTAGTTGAGACAACCCTATGTTAAATTTCTTCTGTATGTTGGTGTAACTCCATCATTATACAATAGGTACAAGAGCAGGGTCCAGTACGAGTAGAGGTTCTTGTTTGTCTATCAAAGTGGCCTCTATCTTGTGATCCCTACCATTTTTTGAACTCTCTTTTACTGAACTGGATTCATCTTTATAATCATCATCCTTATCTTTATCATCCAAAGGGTGTGGGGTGTGTGCAGGAGAGACAGTTGGATTCTTTCTCCTCAGACCCTTTAGTGGTGTATCAGAATACTGGTGAAATGCTTTCTTCCCCTTAGCCCTTGATGGAGCCTTTCCTTTTTGGGAACCTTTCTTGGATGAGGTTTCGGTATATTCTTCCCCACTACTTTAAAAATGGTTTAATATTTGGAGAAGATTGTTTTTTCGTTGTCCATCAGTGCTTGTTTATTCCCCTTTTTTGTCTATAGTTTTGGATGAGAAAATAGTCTTTGGAGGTATAGTCCAGAAGGTGAATATACGTGAGGGTGTCATGAATTGTCTAAATTTTGAAGTGGTATTGATTGGGCCTCATTCAAAGCACTTTTCTACATTATCCTAAGATGATATATCATCTGTAGAAACATCTGAAATAGTGGAAGAGTTTGAAGATAAGGAACAAGAATCCTATATTCTTAATTTTGCACAAGAAAAGCAATATGAAAATGCACCTCACTTTAAGGCCGAGTGGATAACCATGCACCATCGATTAATCGGTTCCTTAATCTGTGTTCCACTCCCATATGATAAAACAAAAAAATTGGATGCAAAGTTGGGGGTAAAATTCATATCTTCAAGGTGGAGGAAAAAGTTTATATGGGTCATACCGCTACACTAAATTAGGTATTTCTTGCGAGGCAACCCAAGTTAAGCAGGTATGATTTCTTTTTAATTTTTAGCTTTTACTTCAAGTAGTCTTTGTTTTAGTTAACTCAAAGGTTGATGGGAAGTCTGAGTACTGAAAAACCTAAGCTAAGGAGAATAGCAAAGACTAAGTGTGGGGTCCTTGGACCCCCGTGATGTATAAAGATGTTGGGTGTATTTATGCATTTTAGCATTGCTATTCTAGATTATTAAACCTTGGTTTGAGGACAATTCATGTACTTTATGTGTTGATAATAATATAAATAAGCATATAAGTTTTAAGGATGTGATTACAGTGTTTAAAAGTGTTTTCCAACAAGTTTGGGTTTTAAAACAGTCAGTTAGAATTTAGGTGAGAAAACTAGTTTACTAGCTTGAGCTAGGTGTCATTCTAGTTGTTCTCGGTGGATTTTAGTGCGTTAAGTTAGTTCCTTTTGACTGGAATGTGTAAATATAAGTGGAAATTTTTTTTAAAGTGTGCAAATTTCAATTAAAATGAGCCAACAGTCAACAATAACCATAAGCAAAAGTGATCAAGAGTAGTACTTCGCTTGAGTTTCTAGCTTGTTGTTCTCGATGTATTATTGTATTGATCTCTAATCCATGGTGTTTGATGATATAGGATTCTTGTTGTGTTGATTATGGTGATATAAGGATGTTGAACAATCTGTATATTAAAGTAAAAACAACACAATAGGCTTGGATAAAAGAAGGGACCCGAACACTTAACAAAAATTTGAGAAGCAAATTCCAGTGAGGGAACATAGATAATCCTGCGTCGCCTGCCTTATAGTAGTGTACTAATGCCCACACATCCCATTAAATTCGATGGTCTAATGCAAGATGAGATTTATTTTCTGTGGTCCAATTAACCTCACAAAAACTGCTCATTTCGAGGCTCAATCTAATTCATTATTCTACTCCTACACGGCTTGGGATTGGTCAACTATAAATGGCATACGTTATTCACATTGAAAGATACTTTTGGACGTCTTTGGAGGAATAGGTAGGTTGATACACATCGTTCTTTAGGTTTTTATTTTTCTTTAGTTTCTTTCATGGTTTGTATCATCAATCTATGTAATTGGATAATGAACATTTCTATCATGGGCTAAACTCCCTTTCCAGGGTTAAGGCCAAGATCATGACTATTTTAGTTTTAAATTAAGTTTGGTGAATTACTTAACATTATGGTTGTTTGTTTATCCTTGTTTTAACTATTTTAAGGATTAGCTACGCTAAAAATATATTCATTGTTGAACTTGGGATCTTGGGAGAGGAAATAGGAAGATAGAACATGGGGATAAGAAAGGTAAGGTTCGTAGTATTTTATAAAATAATGATTTCGAATTAGCATCTAAGACAGGGATGTACCTAGAATCCTTAATTGATTCAAACGTAGGATGATAGCTTGAAGAACTTGATTGGATTATTACATCCCCGCTCAACGATGTATTTGTAATATCCAAATTAGGTAAATGATTAGAGGTCGGGAGAGCATGATCATGTGATAAACCCTACGAATCATCAGCCAAGATAAGTAGTCTAATGAATGAAATTCAATAATGTAGTTTGATTGTTCATAAGCCTTAACCCTGGATCTCTATCCATTAATTGTCAAAAGTCAATACTTTTCTGCATTAGTTTAGTTGATTTTTAGTTTACAATTCTAAAACTTTATTTTTGAATTTTTCTCAATCGTTAAACTAGAATTGATAGTTGACGAACACAAGTCCCTGTGGAGTCGATATTCATATTTATTGAAGGACACTATATTACTTGGTAGACCACATGCACTTGCATGTGCCCTTGGGTAATGTCACCATACACAAGCTGCTGATTGGGTATAGCACCTATGGGAGTTTTGTAAGCTATACGGTAAGCCCATAATGCATCCTCTAACTTTTTCTCCCAATCAGTCCCATTGGTATTTACAGTCTTTGCCAATATGGAATTGATTTTTCTATTAGACACTTCAACTTGTCCACTAGTATATGTATGATAAGGTGTTGCCACCTTGTGGTTCACTCCATATTTTGCAAGAAGACTATTGAATAGATATTTGCAAAAATGTGACCCTCCATCACTAAGATCATGTGTGGCATACCAAATCGAGAAAAGATATTCTTTCTCAAAAATATCGTGACGCTCTTTACTTCATTGTTAGGAAGTGCAATGGCTTCCCCCCATTTTGAAACATAATCAACTGCTACAAGAATGTACTTTATGCTGCATGAACTCACAAAAGGTCTCTTGAAATCTATTCCCCACACATCAAACTCTTCTAATTCTAAGATAAGGGTTATAGGTAGTTAATGTCTTCTAGTAATAGTACCTTGTCATTGACAATGATGATATGCGACAGCATAGTCATGTGCATCTTTGTAGATTGTAAGCCAATATTAGATGCATTGTAGGATCTTATGGGCTATGTGGACCCCTCCATGGTGACCCCCAATTGACGATGAATGACACGTCTCAAGTATTCTCATCAACTCCACTTTAGGTGACATGCCCCGACATCAGCTCCACTTTAGGTGACAAGCCCCGAACTTCAGTCCATGTTGTATGGGCACCTCAAGCACACATATACCATAGTTCACCCCGTAACCCAACCTAAACACTTCATCATATCATAGGAGTCGAAGGAACTTCAATTCACAAGTTAAGATCGAGGAATAATATCATGTCAACATTAGATTCATTGAAATAACAACACCCAAGTTCACAGTTAATCACAACACCTCTATACAAAACCAAAGTCAATAAGTAAATCAACGTTGGGATAATCCCCTGACTATAGCTAAACCATGTCTTAAAGAGACTAAGCCTAAATGTAGAGACTAAGAAATGAATCTCTTCTTGATGTAAGAAAGCTCAACCATTCAAGTCAATGTACGAACCGCTTCGATCTACTAATCACTGCGTAGGAAAATAAGAAGGTGCTCCGAGCCCTACATCACGTGGGGACATAGCATCTGGAAATGATTAGCAGTTGGAATGCTAGCATGTAACTCAAGGATAATATAATTGGTAAGATACAACATCAATCAAAAACAATTCAATATAAATATATGTATATATCAAAATCCAACACATTCATACACATATCCATACGTAAAGACATAACCTATGCTAGTCAAGATAGCGAGGCTCGTCACCATTCTCAAGCATTCATTCGTTAGATGTAAATTGGAGGACTACCATCTTCTACACTTATAGATTCATCAAGCTTAATACTCCAAAGACTTTAGCCACCTTCACATTTTATACTAAGGACTTTACCCATGTACACACATTAATTATGCTAAGGGATTTAGCCACACACACGATCATTAGAAATTAGGGACTACAACCACACACATTCATCTAGGCAAGGGACTCCAACCTCATGCTCATTTGTTAGATAATGGACTCCAGCCACATGTCATATTTGGACTTCACCACAAGACTCCTCATTAGGTGAGGTACTTTGACCTGAAGAGCTATTCTTAAGCAACGGACTTTACCTTACATTGACATTGGGCGAGGGACTTTAACTTCATGATATATCATGGGGCAAGGGAATTTGACATCAAGTCATCATATAAGGCAAGGGAATTTGACCTCAAGCCATCACAACCATCATTAGTTTACATTTGGAACTTTATCCTCTTGTCTATGCATTAACACAAATTCTATACAACATTTAGGGACTTTAGCCACCTAGACAATTGAACACTATACAAGACCTCATGGTTATTATGAGAGCCTTCATTTCTCAACTATCTCAATAGGCCAATGACTTCATTCAATCCGTGACACAATTCTTTTTATGGTCCTCAAGACACCCATAAGACATTCATATTTCAATAGCATTCTCAGGCCAAACTTTAGTTCAACACACTATTCTAGTTCATCTTTATATTAAGGGACTTCAACTCCCGATTAGTCATTTATCATCAAGCCTTACATGGCTTATCATACTCCTGTCATAACATTTATCAAACATTCATAGTCATTGGGCCATTATCCTAGTTCAACATATCATTAACAATTGACTAGATAATTCACTTAGACTTTTTCACAAACATTTTTTGTGCGTACTTATGACAATGTCATTTTCATGGTAGATATCATCAATACTAGGGTTACTCAAGACCCTCATGTTAAATAACATATACAAATCATTCACATATGCAATCTACAATCAATAACATGTTTCAACACAAAAAATCATCATTATTCATTGTTAGGTAGTAAATTCCTTTTAATTTGATTCAAAACCACCATGTACACTTACTAATTCAAGTGTGAAATACATGGTTTTAGAGTTATTTAAATAGGGTAAGAGATACATACCTTAAACAATATTACTCACCAATAATGTTTACTCTTTCTCTTGCCACTAGATGAACACCTCCAAACCCTAGCCTCCAATCTTGCCTCCAAGAGCCTTTAGAGTGTTTAGGAGTGTTTGGGTCTTCTTAATGAAGACTTAGGAGGATACAATGCCTTATATAGTGAGAGGGTTTAGGATTTTAGGCATGGGAAATGACCAAATGGTTCTTTGATAAAATCTAAAAAGCCCGCACGAGCAGCGGTACGACTCCCCATTATAGTTCACTTGGAAATCATGACCTAGGGTATGAGTGGTACCCTAACTCACACCCTAGGCTTCTCCAAGGTCAACTACACTGGTTATGGTACGAATAGACACCCTTGAGTCATATCCAAATGGTACGACTCATAACCTAACTCAAATTGACCACCCATAACAAAAACTGCCCATTTGGTTTGAGTCATTACTCTATACGGTTGAGTAGTATACGACTCGTATGCATTGAATACGACCAAGGATGATCTTGTTATATAGAAGGCATTATACTACCCTAACAATGTGTATAGGGTAGAAATGAGGAGATGGAGAAGGCTCTGAGTCTTGACCAAGTGTACGACTCAAGCCCTTCAATCGTGAGCACTACAGAGACATCCAAAGTTGTTGTTCTTTCAAGGGTCCAAGGTGTCCCAATTCACTCCAACTTTGATAGGTAAGTATAGCTGCAAGTTAACACCTCAACACACACTAAATAAATCTTTACTCAAGTTAGAAACAACACACTAAAGGATATAACACAACACACATATCATGATCACTACCAATAAACCAAAAATTTTGCAAGACCACATTCTAGGTTGTTTCTTTTTCCCTTACTTAGGATCATTCGTCCACGAATGATGGGTAAGGAAAGCTTGAATACAATTCAATACTTTATCACAAATAACAACCACCCTTCCAACAAAATTAGGACCAAGAACACAACAACTGTACAACACAACACAACACATATTGTGATCATTATCAATTAACCATTTCATTCCATTTTTCTTAGGACTCAAACCTATCACAACAAGTCACACATTATTTCACATTATTAGGAACTTTAATCCAAGGTCTAAAAATATACCAATCCTTTCATACATCGGGAAATTTAATACATTATCTAACAAGGACATAAACCAAATCTTAATCATTGGAGACCTTACTCCATTGTCTATGAAATACAAATATCAAGGCAAAGAGATTAACATATACCTCCATCATAAGCTTCCGGAATGGGAAATAAATATGGATACTTGGACTTCACATCCTCTTCCATATCCCAAGTAGCTTCCTCAGAATATTGGTTCTTCTATAGAACCTTCACCAAAGCCACCTTTTCCATTCAAAATCGGCAAACTTGCCGATCTAATATCCTCACCGGGACATCCTCATAGGACAAAGAGTCTGAGATAACAACATCTTCCAAGGGAAAAACAAAGGAAGGATTACCCACATATTTCCACAACATAGACACATAGATAATCGAGTGAATGGAATTCATAAGAGGAGACAACTCCAACACGTAGGCAATATTTCCAACCCTCTACACAATAAAGTAGTGACCAACATACTGGGGACTAAGCTTCACCTTTATACCCAACTGCAACACTCCCTTCATAGGAGACACTTTCAAGAATACCCATTCGCCTACATTAAACTCTAAGTCCCTACGCCTCACATCTACACAGGAGTTCTTGTAACTTTGAGTGGTTTTCAATCTATCACAAATCACCTTCACCTTCTATAAGGCTTGGTGAACTAAATCGAGCCCAAGGAACTTACCCTTGCCAACTTCGTACCACCCAATAGGAATCAACATCTCCTACCAAACAATGCTTCGAAAGGCGCCATGCCAATACTAGAGTGGTAACTATTATTATAGGCCAAATCAATTAAAAGCAAATGGTCATACCAATTACCACCATTATCAATTACACAAAATCACAACATATCCTCTAAAGTTGGATAGTTCTCTCCACTTGACCATCTATTTACGGGTGGAAAGTGGTACTAAGGCATACTTTAGTACCCAAAACCTTTTAGATTGTCTTCAAAAATTGGGATAAAAATGAAAGACCATGACCTGAGATGATACACACTGGAGCACCGAGAAACTTTATGATCTCCGAAAGACAAAATTTAGCATAATCCTCCGTCGAGAAATTAGTTCTCACGCGTAAGAAATAGGTAGACTTGGTCATTCCATCAATGATGACCCAAATAGAATCTCATTTATTCCGGAATCTAGGAAGACCGTACTAAAATCTATATTAATAGACACCCATTTCCACTCAGGTAACATAATTTCTTGGTATAGCCCACCGGGCCTCAAGTGCTCAACCTTTACTTGTTGGCACACCATATACTTAGCCACATGGTTTGCAACATCATGCTTCATATTATTCCACTAATAGGACTTTCTAAGGTCATGATACATCTTGGTGTCATCGAGATGAATAGCATAACAGGCTTTATAAGCCTCGGCCATGACCCTTTCCCTCAATCCATTAATGTCGGGAATGCATAGCCTACCTTGGTACCTCAAGATACCATCGCTACCAATCACAAAGTCTAGGGCTTTCTGCTGACCCATATTACCTTTTATCTTCATCAAGTCAGTGTCCAGTACTTTTTTTTCCTTTATCTCTACAATAAGAGAAGATTAAGATACCGCATTCACAAACACACCACCATCCTCAGAGTCCACAAGTCGAACTCCAAGATTTGACAAATGGAAAATATCTCTCACCAACTCCCACTTATCCTTATCAATATGAACCAAACTCCCCATAAAAATCTACTAAGAGCATCGGAAACTACCTTCGCCTTGCCAAGATGGTAATAAAAACTTATATCATAGTCTTTCAATTGCTCAAGCCTCCATCTTTGTCAGAGATTCAACTCCTTCTAGGTAAACACATATTGGAGGCTTTTATGATCGTTAAAGATATCAACATGAACACTATAGATGTAACATCACTAAATTTTTAAAGCAAAGACCACATCTAACAACTCTAAGTCATTGTTGGGGTAATTCTTTTTATGAACTTTCAATTGCCTAGAAGCATAGGCCATCACCCTACCATGTTGCATCAACACACAACCATGACCAACACGAGAAACATCATAATAAACCATAAAACCATCACTACTCTCAAGAAAAGTCAACACTGGAGCTGAGGTTAATATGTCTTTCAACTTATCAAAGCTACCCTCATATGCATCAGACTATAAAAACTTGCCCTTCTTTTGGGTCAATTTGTTCAACGAGGCATCTATGGTGGAAAAACTCTACACAAACCTCATATAATAACCGGCTCGACCCAAGAATCTCTGAATATCAGTTGGAGTCATAGGTCTAGGATACTTCTTAACCACTACAATCTTTTGGGGATCCACCATGATCCCTTCACTAGTAATGACATGACCAAGAAAATCTATGGTTTCAACCAAAACTTGTATTTGGGGAACTTGGCATACAAACGATGTCCTTCAAGGTATGTAATACAGTACTGAGGTGATCTACATGATCCGTTTCACTCTTAGAATACACTAGGATGTCATCAATGAAGACAATAACAAACATGTCCAAGAATGGATAGAAGACCATATTCATTAAATCCATGAATGCCACTAAGGTATTAGTCAACCCAAAGGACATGACAAGAAACTCATAGTGACCATACCGGGTTCTAAAGGCAGTCTTAGGGATATCCGCATCCCTAATTTTAAGTTGATGATAACCCAATCAAAGATCAATCTTAGAGATATACTTCACACCATGAAGTTGATAAAAAAAATCATCGATCCTAGGAAGAGGATATTTGTTCTTTTTTGTCACCTTTTTCTTCTGACGATAATCAATGCACATATGAAGGGAACCATCCTTTTGCGCACAAACAACATGGGAGCACCCAAAGAAAACACACTAGGCTGGATAAAACCCTTATCTAAAAGGTCTTTCAGCTACTCCTTAAGTTCTTTCAACTCCATCAAAGCCATTCTATAAGGAGGGATAGAGATCAGACAAGTGCTCAGGACAAATTCAATAACAAAATCAATTTCCCTATCGTGAGAAACACTGAGAAGATCATAGGGAAACACCTTAGGAAACTCATTTACCATGGGAAATGACACTACAGAAGGCTCTTTTGAGTTAGAATCTTTAACTCAGACCAAATGATACATACAGCCCTTTGAAATCAACTTCTGGGACTTCAGATAAGAAATAAACCTTACCTTAGGCACTAAATGACCCACTTCCAATGTAATGACCAGATCATTAGAGAATTTAAACATGACCCTATGGGTTCGACAATCTAAGAAAGCATAACAAGAGTGCAATAAATCCATTCCCAAAATGACATCAAAATCAACCATGTATAACTCTACCAAGTTAAGAAGAGAATCTCTATCACCAATAGATATCACACACACCCTATAGACCCTTCTAACAATTACAAGGTCTCCAACCCAAGTAGAACTAAAAAAAGGAACTGACAGACTCTTGGGACCATAACTAAGGTGCACAGCCACATACGAGGTCACATAAGAAAGAGAAAACCTTAGGTCAAGCAAACAATACACATCACGGGAGAAAAATATCAACATACCCATGAAAACATTAGGAAATGCCTTAGAATCCTAGCAAGTATCAAGTGCATAAGAGCGGTTTCAGCCACCGTCTGTGTCAAAAATAGAAGCAATAACAAACATTGCACCCTTTGCTATAGGAACAGAGAGAATAGAAATAGAGGCCCTGTTGGCCCAAGAGGCTGCTAGAATGGGGCACTCACGCTGTATGTTCCCAAGATGACCATAATGAAAACATCTTCCACTCTCTTTCTCACACTCAGCATGATGACTTTAGCACCAGAATTTGCATAGAGGGCAGGGTGGAGCAGACTGAGCACTACTAGTTTGAAATTGGGCACCTTGTGCCCGGGTGCTACCACTGAACTAAGATTAATGGCCACTCGAGAACCTTAGATAAGGAGACCGAACACTAGACAAGGAGAACAAACCCGAACT
This sequence comes from Capsicum baccatum var. pendulum, assembly GCA_030864225.1. Classification (NCBI taxonomy): domain Eukaryota; kingdom Viridiplantae; phylum Streptophyta; class Magnoliopsida; order Solanales; family Solanaceae; genus Capsicum; species Capsicum baccatum. The sequence goes on from CM061558.1 coordinate 155,593,833, forward strand.
CCCCCACTTTGTTTGTGGCCACTAGCCACTATTTTCCTCACTACCCTCGGAAGGCCTAAACTTTCTTCCTTGCTTCCCACTAATCTCAACTTGCTTCTTCTTCTCATCTTCCACTGGTTACATATACACAATCAATCTAGAAATATCCATGTTCTCAATCAACAAAGTTATCTTGCTTTCAAAAACTAACTTTAGTGACAATCTTGAGACAAACTTATGCATTCTATCCCTTATGCTACAAACAATCTCGGCAGCATACCTAGATAATTGGTGGAATTTCAAGGCATACCCTTTCACGGACATCCTCCCTTGCTTCAAGTTCACAAAATCTCTGCCTTGTCTTTCCTTAACTTTTGAGGAAATAATTGGTCAAGGAATGCCTTAGAGAAATCCACCCAAAAAGTTCAGTAAGCATCAATACCCCTAGATAACTCCCACCCTTCGTACCAGTAGTACTTTACATCTTTTAATTGGTAGGAAGAAACCTCAACACCCTTAATTTCAAAAACATACATGATTCAGAAGATCTTCTCTATTTTATCAATGAAGCCTTGAGAAACTTCCTCAACCTTTGTACCAGAGAACATAGGAGGTCTTAACCTCATAAATTGGCCAATTCTCATGGCCTTAGAAGAAATGGTAGCTGAAGAACCACGCTCCACTTAAGAGGCTACCAATTTAGTTAAGAGGTTGATAGAGCGACAAAACTCCATATTAGAAGCATCCCTTTGAGGAGATGATTCAGGGTTGGTGGATGGAACCCTATGAGGATGCCCTGATGCCGCAGTCCTAACCCGGGTCTGAACTCCAGAAGTTGGACAAGCTCCATCCATAGACCCTCAAAAGTGTCTTATTGAGTCTTAAATCTTCTTTTGAGGTATGATCTAAGAGATAGCAAATAGAATCAGAGAAATTCAAGACCTTAGATTTTATAGTTTGAGATTAAAATGCAACAAAGGGAAATATTTCCTAAAATGTCTTATAATTTCTCTTTTATAAGTATGGCAGACTTCACAATCATAAAAGAGACTCTACTTGACACGGTATTATGAATACCCAACTAACCATAAACCTAGGCTCTAATACCAATTTGACATACCCCAAACTTTAAGTCATGTCGCATAGGCACCTCAAGAAAACATTATCGGATGTCGCCCCATAACCCAACCTCAACACTTTATTATATCATAGGAGTCGAAAGAACTCTAATTCATAAGTTAAGATTATGAAATAACATCATAAGTCAACATTAGATTCATTGTAATAACTACGCCCAAGTTCACAGTTGTTCACAATACCTCTATTTAAAATTCAAGTCAATAAGTGTATATATGTTAGTACAAGCCCCCAACTATAGGAAGGGGATAGTCACCCTCACGAACTTATCCTGACATCCTTCTCGATATTAGAAGGATTCTCTCAGGTTTTGGATCAAAAGAGAGTAAGGGATTGCCTCTGTTCCTAGTGCTTGACATATATCAATTTATTCCAAATAAAAATAAAAAAAATTAAAAACTTGAGAACTTAACCAATTCAATTCACTACTCAACCATAGTCTCGGGTAACGGTGCCAAAATTTTATGTCACCCAAAACTACACCTCAATTAGAAGAATAATATGATTAGTGAAAAATAATAACCTAACCTGGTTTAATCCTCAAGCAGTGCAAGAAAGTAACTGGGGGATTTTGTTATCACTAGAAAATAATAACCAATTCTTGACTGCTTTGGAGTTGTAATCAATGGGATATAAATGCTAGGTCTTTTTCCCTCCTGGTTTCTCAACTCCGTAGACATCTCATGATCAACCCATTGTTCTGTTTTTCTACATGTAAGGCTTAAAAATTAGGTATTATCAGCCACCGTTTGAGCACAAATATAAATTTCACCCTTAGACTTTGTTATCATCGTCGGGTGTTGCCTTGTTGCCCCTTGGTACGGCCTCAGTTTGCTTGATCCTTGGTTATCAGATCAAGTGATAAGATGGAATGCAGTGACTATAAGGTGGAGGTAGAATCCAAAATTACTGTCCTAATCTTCTTTTCCTAATCACAAGCTTCTTGGTTACCGAAAGAATAATAATAAAGGATTTTACCTCAAGATGTTGCAGTTACTTGAAATCAATTATAGTGAAGAAGATTTAAGATACATTCATAAACCCTAGAACAGATGTATATCACACTTTCTCTACGTAACTAATCTGTCAGGGTTCCCATAACCCTAGCTTAGGATATTAGCCGCTCATGTTTGTGCAAGAAACCATGATTATCAATGAAGAAAACATAAAATGAATTGCACAAGAAAAATATTAATAAACTTCAATATTTTTAATTGAATAAAACCCTCAAAATCTTAAGAACAATAGTAAAAGTATGTAATAATATGTAATTGTGCGTAAAAAAATATTACTATGTGTAACCTAATAAAATATAAACCCTAGGGTATTTATAGTATCTCAAAATAACATAAAAATCATATTAAAAATCGGAAAGGTAAAGTTAATTCAGCAGTCGATACGACTCGGTCTTCACTCGTATCCTCAACTTACAAGTTGTACCCTGCCTTGTCGTAACATTTCCTGTGACTAATCTTCCCAGGGCTTTAATTCTCTATTCAGCTTATGACTTTGGCTTACGAGTCATAACTATGTATACGACTCATGTCCTCGATATGTATCCACCTGGGATTTCAGTATTTTCCGGTCTTGAACAGTTGTTTATAAACGATATCCCTATATGAGTCGTACTCATACTTTTGACTCGAATACTTCTGATACTTCAATTCCATGATAGTAGCTTGGATTTTGTTATGCTCTCGGGTTCAACATACGAATCGTATCTGAGATTACGACTGGGATACTTGAGTCGTATCTTCCTCATACTTGGTTTCTCAATTTTGATTTTGGTACTATTTCTCATACGATTCTGTATACGAGTCGTATCAACTGGTTACGACTTAAGGGATGACTCGTATACTAATTGGAGTTGGCATTTTTCTCCTCTTTTCATTCAAATAATGTTGTAAACCTGTTTTACCTGTAAGTCACACAAAAGTGCATTATATCTAACAAAAACAACCTAAGTTCATGCATAAATTCACGATTTTAGGCATCGAAAGTGTCGTGTTTCCACGCTAAATCATTATCCCCAAAAAATGTGTAACACAAATAAGAAGGAAGGGCTTTAAATTCCAAGACTAGTGGCTTCTCAATAGGTGACTAAGATGGTAGTCGCTCTTTTCTTCAAATCAACATCAAACTTCTCTGGCGTATAAGAATAAGGACCTCTACTACTAAGTGATCTCACCATCTCATCATACTTATCAATACCATCGCTATCAATGTTTATGATTACAAGCACTAATGTCTCTGCACCAAATATCTCCTTAATGGGTGAAATCAACACATCTTCATCTATAGTGTCTATCACAAACACCACCTTGATCTTAGATGCTTGGAAAGCAATGTTTCTATCTTAAAGTCAGCACCATGGCTCCCCGATGGAACATATAGAACACTCTTCTACTTATTATCATCCTTTTTCTTCCAATCACCATCTCATTGACACACTTTGAGATTAGGCCATGTCATGTGGGCATCTCAAACCCAACTCAGATCAAAGATCGCCCCATTAAACAAACCTAACCATCTCATTAATCCATAAGTATCGGACGAACTCCAACCATATATCAAAGTAGCGAAAAAATAAGACTAATAGTATCAACATTCACAATATATAAGCATTCCATTAATGTCAACATTCTAGTTAACATACCCAAATCCACAATCATACACAATATATATATGTTGGGACATTCCCCAGACAATAGACAAAACCAAATCCAAGACAATTTTATGACATAAACTAAAGACTATGAAATATATGACTTCTGAAGTATGAAAGATCACCACTCAAATGTCAATCACACAAACCACTCGAATACCTGTCACTATGTAGGAAGAGAAGAAGAAGAAGAAGAAGAAGAAGAAGAAGAAGCTCTGGCCCCTATGTCACGTGAGGACATAGCATCTAGAGATATTTAGTTGTTGGAGTGCTAGCATGTAACTCGATAATAAGGATAAAATTGCATCATCATTCAAACCCAAGTCATTACATCACATTTAACCATATTTATATACATAATTGAACATGTAGATATATATATATAAATATATATAACATGTTCATAATGTCCCTCAAAGAAAATAAGACTTAGCAAGCATTGTCAATGCACTCATTCAAATGTCATGAGGTGGAGTACAACGACCTTCCACACTTATCGATTCGAACATTTCTTATTAGTCAAGGGAATTCAACCGTATACATTATCATTAGACAAGGGACTTTAACCACACACATTTTCATTAGACAGGGGACTTTAGCCACACACATCTTCATTAGGAAAGGGACTCTAACCTTATGCCTTTTAATTAGGCATGGGACTCTAACCTAATGAATTTTTCATCTGGAAAGGTACTCTAACCACAAGCCGATTTAGATAAGGTACTTTAACCACAAGTCGGCATATTTAAGCAATGGACTCTAACCTCAAGCAATTTTATTGAGGAAGGGATTCTAACTACAAACCATTTCATTTGGCAATAGACTCTAATCACAAGCCACTTTAGTAGGCAAGGGACTTTAACCACAAGACATCGCGAATATCACCAGTCGACATTAGAACTCCAACCCTTTGTCCATACATTAATATTCATTTACTTCAACACTTACGGACTCTAGCCCATTTAAACAATTCAACACTAAGGGACTTTGACCTATTAAACAAGTTCAACACCATATATGACCACAAGATTTTCATGGAAGCATTTTCACTCAAACACTTTAATAGACAATGCCTTGATTCAATTAGTTATTCCATTCAATTTAGGGTCACCAAGACCCTTACAAACCATTCATTCCTCATTAGAAATCTTATACCACACTTTAGTCCAAACACACTCTAATTTCATGTTTAGGGACTTTAACCCATTTATAGACATCAAACCAATATGGCCATACATAACTAATTACATGGATAACAATGCATCTACAATACCATTTACTAACCACTCACATTTATTAGGCCATTCCCCTAGCTCAAAACAATGTCAACAAGTGACTAGACATTTCATTTAGATATTTTCACAAACACCTTATGTGTGTTGATAATGCTCAACTTATACGTCAATTTTAAGTGTAAGAAGGTCATTGTCAATATAATAACCCAACAAAAGCTGGGGTCGAATCTACGAGGAACAATGTGTGGCGAATGGGTAGGTTCTAAATAAAAGTACTTACTAAATTAAAACTTAAGATACAATGATCTAGGGGTCTTACACATTTTCAATAATATAATTAATTTTGGGTTTATAAACAACTAATTAAAGACTATGAAAAATTAGAGTATAATCAATTAAAATGAATCTACAGACTATGCTTTCCTAGGGGCAAGTTATGCATGGGAACATGATAATTCACTGCAAATTCTAATTGTTGATGATGTGGTAGGCTGGGTTTAAAGTCCTTGAGGATAGTTCTTAAACAAAACCTCAAAGATGTCGCTCATTGACTTTTTCGAGTACCTAAGGAATTTGTCAATTAAAGTCACCCAATACCTCAATTAGGCAGCCCTATTGCTAGGATGGTACGCAAGGGGTGGTAAAACTCATATTTAACCTTATGTCTAACATGATGAAAAATAAAAAACTAAGCCCAATAATTGTCTACTATTACCTTGGTTCTCACATTCCTCTTACAAAGATGATGAGGGTTCCTAAAGTTCACCCAAACCCCTCTTTTAAGGATGGTTTAGGCTTTCAAAAGCATGGGGTTTTCACCCATAAACCTATTTTGGGTATTTAGGGCTCTCACCCATAAATTCCAATCAATTTACTCAAGCAATAGTAGAACCCAATACTAACACATTACATATAAACAAATGAATCACAACCTATACATAAATGCACCCTATTCTAACATAATCCCAAGAGGAAGAACTAGCAACTCATAAAGATTTTAAACTAAAATATACCAAAATCTCCAACAATTTGATTCATGAAAATAAATAGAATTAAAACTAAACTTTAAATTCGAATGAATCCTCAATGGGATTCACCAATTATTCACTTTGAGGTTTCTCTAATTAATTCTTACCTCAAATTAGTATAAACTCATGCTCCAAGATCTAAGTGTTAAAGACTAAAATAAGGATAGGATAATATGTATGATAAAATATAGGATGAAAAATGAGCTAAAAACCTCTATTTATGCCGCAATTCCACATTTGCAAAATATTACAAAAATACCCTTAAAACTTTTCTGCTCTACTGTGATCGCCATCCCTTGATGCAATCATGGCACCACTATCGCGATAGTCATATCGTGAATTCCCTTTGGTTGACTTGTTGACTATTTTCAATCGCGACCCTCACTCCGCAATTGCGGTAACTGAGGGTTGACTCCTACACCTGCAATTTTAGCTTTTGTTCATTTTCCTCACATTTTTTCTCTTTCACCTTCTCCTTAGCTTAATTTTATCAAGTTTCATTGCTCATCTTCTCATTGTAATTCTTAGCTACATAAATGAGCATTAAGTAAGCAAGTAACAACAAATCAATGAAAAAGCATGCTAATTTAGGCTTAAAATGCTAGTAAGTTGTCAAATTGACGGCTTATCAACACCTCTAAAATTAAACTATTACTTGTCCTCAAGAAACCAAGAACAATTCAACAAGATAGGGTATTTAACTCAAATCCATCCAAAAGAAAACCATACTAGAGGAATAAGATAACAAAGCTCTACAAAGACTTTTAAAACATGTCATGGCAACAAGTGAACCAGAATTTTCTAATAAGCACGTGTTATAGAGAAAGGATACTAGCTTGTATCAAATGAATCTTCCAAATAAACACAGAACCTTAAGAGGAAACATAAAATCTTCAAAAAAATACTCAATATTCACAATGCAACTTACTTTATCCATTTACCCAAATCGAGAGTAAGACTTTACCCTTTACCCCAAAGTATCGATGCCACTCACAAGCAAGAATTAGCTCCACACACATAAAATACATTGAAATTTCTGAAGAAGCTCAAATGATTAAAGAATTAAAACTCACACTCGCAAAGAAATTCAAATATAATGAATAGAACCATAGGATTTCCCTTTGTGTTTTTTGCCACTAATGTAGACTTACCTAGTTTTGAATCACCAAGGCCTTGCGGTACAATATGAAGGTTTGAGGTGCGGGAAGGAATATACATAGATCAAGTAACTAAAATACTTTCTTCAATAGAATTACTCAATCCTTTCTACACCTAAAATTTTCAAACACTCCACCTTATTATCCTTCAATTTATTTCCCATTTTTCCCTACCCTTTTTTTTTCCTTAGAGTTTACCAAACAATTCAATTCCACCATTTTATTTCTTAATTTTTTTGAATTTTTCAAGAGACTTTCTGACTTTAAGCCCTTCTTATCCCTTCACTAATCCAATTTCCCTTCAAGTTCTATGGGTTAGGCTACTCAACTATATTATTAAGCACATCTCTTGTCTTTTAAGAATATGAGTTGACAATCATACATACACCTTATTTGGCTTATATTAGCCCATTACATTCATCCCCTCCCCCAAACTTAGAGTTTGAACCATCATCATATTATTTTCTTAACTACACAACACCCCCCCTCCACACACACACACACATAAACTTAGGCTTTCACCTATTTTTCATTTCTTAAAATTATGCAATGCATCAAAGGAGGTTAAGTGACAAAAAAATATTTTGAAAAGGATTAAGTGTTTAAGCAAGGTTATCATTAAACAAATAAAGAAAAATGGGTCAAAAGGCTCAAAGAGGTTAACTAGGAAAAATATTAAAGTGGGAATTTGGCTGTTTCATGGGTCAAAAAATGGCTTTGGTTTATTCTCCAAACCAGCCTTTTCTAGGATTCCGCTTTGAACACACTTGGGGCAAGTTCTAGACTACACATATTTACAAGAATTATACAAAAATCTCACCACATGTGGCATCGTTCTTATAGAGCAAAAAGTTAATCTCCCAACCAATTTAAGCAATTTGAGCTTAATAAGTTACTATAAATCATGACTCATCCATGTAAAGAGAGAGCCAAAAGTTGAATTTAATGGTGTCACTCAAAAGAAATCTCAAAAACATCCTTGATCTCTTTTTCTTTCAAAAAGTAAACTATCATTTCATTTCTTGCCAATGACATTTTGAAAGAATTTTTGAGACTTTGCCTCTTCCTAAACAATTAAAGAAAAACTAGAATGAATTCAAGGCAACATTATCATTATACTTCATGGGATTCTTTCCTCACAACTTCACATATCGTCCATTTAGTTAATAAAACACTTGTGGCACCAATGGAAACTCAAACGACCCTTTACCCTTAAGAATGGCGCCACCCAATATACCATAGGGCAAGGCAAGCATTTATGTCCCTTGAGTTACTTAGACTTCACCTTGAGGTGCTATGCTAAGTACACTAATCAATCACTCCATGGACACAATATTCATCCACAATTTAACCCAAAAACCACTAGTTATATCACTTTTAAAACCAATTGGACTCAAAGCTATACTCTAAAAATGTTCACACAACTCCCTAATAAAGTTTACATTAACCTTTACAGGAATATAAGACATTTCTCTCTTATTGACATTTTAACAAACCTGTGGTGTGCATGTAAAGTAAGAGCTTGAATAGATAAAATAACAACACATATGAACAAGACCATGCACCAATTCATGACCAAACACACCACTTGTAATAATACTAACCTAAATAAATCACTCATCACTCAGTTAAGCAAACAAACCTCAAGTTGGTGTTTCACTAAACACATGGTGTGCACTAGTGTGTGAAAGCAAGAATTTCGCAATTTAGTATTTGAGACAAGGCACACATTCAAAAATCTTCATCCCAACAACTACTTTCTACCAAATTAAGCTCAAACTCTACAATATTGGGATTTTTCTCCTTATTTCCAAAATTCTTCATTTTCCTGGGTGGTTTGACTTTTATCACATCCTCCAAGCATAATGTTGAAAAGTGGTTTGAGTAGGGTCTTCTCCCTAACTCTAGAGTTGCATCCATTTTGACATTATTGACCTGAAATGGACTAGAGCCTTCACAAAGTATTTATTTGGGTTTTTCTTTCGACTCTAGTACCATTTTTATAATCTTGGAATCAACTCTTATGTTTGGTTAGGTTGGTTGGAAAATCACTGAAGATTCATCAACATTGAGCTCATTTTGAATAGTGGCGATACCTATGGTGTTTAAAAACTTAGCCTCTATACCCACTTCCTCTATACTTTCAATTTCCTTTTCCATTCCCCCATGGATTGATGCATGAGATATATATGTTAACCCCTGTTATTTTCACCGATCTAAGATACTTGATGCATTGCTTCAACACCATTGTATCCAGTACTTTGTTCTTCTTTTTTCTCCTTATAGGACCTATCAAACTCATAAGAAGAACTAGCATTTGGGTTAGTATAATGAGGGGAAGGGGAATTTGGACAATTGCTCCCCTGTCCATATTAACCACCACATAAGGAACAATCATACTACCAAGAGGATAGAGATGGTGCACATATCTTTTTTCGTGAAGCATATCTACAATTTTGCCAAAAGTAGGTTCCACCACATTATGGACATGGATTATCAAGATAAGATTTCCAACCACCAAACTCATATTTATTCCAAGGTGCCATAGTCATAATTAAACAAAACTAAAAATCTACCTAACACAAGGATCAAAAGAAAATAACAAACTAATATTTACATATTTGAACAGAAGCAAGTAAGCTAAAATTCCAAACTAACTCAATACGCCAAATTGTTCACCAGCAACGATGCCATTTTTTATAATGCTCAGCGTACATGTCAATTTAAGTGCAAGGCGGTTATTTTCAATATAATAACCTAACAGCATTCAGGGTTGAATCCACGAGGAACAATGTGAGTGGAGAATAGGTAAGTTCAAAATGGAAGTACTTGCTAAATTCTAACTTAAGATACAAAGATTTAGGGGTTTGAAATTTTTTCAATGATATGATTATTTTTAGGCTTCTAAACGACTAATTCAAGACTAAGAATAATTAGAGTATAATATATTAAAATGATTCATGGGACTATGCTTTGTTAGGGGCATGTTATGCATGGGAACATAATAATTCCATGCAAATTCTAATCGTTGATGATGCAATAGGCTAGGTTTAAATTCCTTAAGGCTAGTTCTTCAACTAAACCTCAAAGATATCACTCATTAACACATTCGAGTACCAAAAGAGTGTGTCAATTAAAACCACCCAATACCTCAATTAGGCACCCCTATTTACAGGATGGTACTCAAGGTATAGTCAACCTCATATTCACCCTCTGTCTAAGATGGTGAAAAATAGTAAGCTAACTCCAATAATTGTCTACTATTTCCTTGGTTATCACATCCTTCTTTCAAAGATGATGAGAGTTCCTAAAGCTTACCCAAACCCCTATTTCAAGGATGGTTTAGGCTTTCAAGAGCTTGGGGTTTTCACCCACAAACCCATTTTGTGTATTTAGGGCTTTCACTCATAAATCCCAATCAATTTACTCAAGCAATAGTAGAACCTAACACCAAAACATTAGCATATACACAAATGAATTACAACCCATACATAAATGCACCCTATTCTAACATAATCCCAAGAGAAAGAACTAAAAACTCATGAAGATAATAAACAAAAATATACCAAACTGTCCATCAATTTTATTCATGAAAAATAAAAAGAGTGCAAACTACACTTCAGATTCCAATGAATCCTCAATGGGATTTGCCAATTCTTCACTTTGGAGTTTCTCTAATTAATTCTTTCCTCAAATTAGTATAAATTCAAGCTCCAAGTGATAAACCCTAAACTAAGGATAGGATAATATTTATGATACAAGATAGGATGACAAATGAGCTAAAAACCCTTATTTAAGCCTCATTTCCATATTTACCAAATAGTACAAAATTGCCCTTCAAACTTTTCTGCACTACCGCGATCATAATGCCTTGAATGTGATCGTGGTACCGCTATTGAGGTAGTCATATCACGATTTCCCTTTGGTTTACTTATTGAATGACTGCGATCATAACCCTTATTCTGCGATCGCGGTAACTGAGGGTTGACTCCTGTACCTATAATTTCAGCTTTTGTTCTTTTTGCTCATATTTCTTCTCTTTTACCTTCTCCTAAGCTCATTTTTATCAAGTTTCCTTGATCATTTTCTCATTACAACTTTTACCAACAAAAATGAGCATTAAGTAAGAAAGTAACAACATATCAATGAAAAACCATGAAAATTTATGCTTAAAAATGCTAGTAAGTTTTCAAGTTGACGACTTATTATGCAGGCCTTTACCAACGCCAAAATAAATATGGAAATGATCAATCTTAGGGTTACTCAAGACCCATTTGTTAAACCATAGACATCAAGCACCCACATGTGCAAATCATGATTAATAACATATATAAACACAAATCTAAGAAAGAATAAACATTATTCACTATTAGGTAACAAAACCCTTATCAGTGATTTCAAAATCCTTATTTACAAATCTGAATCCATGTGCAAGATACATGATTTTTAAGTTATTTAAAAAGGGAGAGAGTCACATGCCTTAAAAAAGATGATCCACAAAGAAACTTGACTACTCTTTGCCTCTGGATGATCACCCTTAAAACCCTAGCCTCCAATCTTGTTGAAGAAGTGTAAAATGTGTTTTTGGAATGTTTTGATCTTCTAAAATAAATTTTTACAAGTTCAAAAGACCTTATATATTGAGGGGGGCTAAGGGTTCTGGGGTTTGAAATGACCATAATGCTCTTAGCAAAAACCTAGAAATTGAACCCGTATGAGGGTACGAATAATTAACCAAACCGTACCTAAGGGTACGAGTGGTACCTTAAATCGTACCCTAGGATTCACCGAGGACCCACACACAGCCCAAGGTACGAATACACTTCACTTGAATCATATCCAAGGGTACGATTGCTACCCTGATCCATACACACAATCTGTACCCAAAATAGTCTACTCTAGATCACGTTCAACACTCTATATGACTATGTAGGATACGACCCGTAACCTAAGATTCGACCATAGAGAGGTTAAGTCATATACTGGACAATATGCTTGCAATCAAGACTTCTCAACATATGAGGGAAAAGGGTATAAGGATACGACTCTTACACTAGTATACAAGTGGCATTCCTAAATCGTATCTTAGTTAAAATGCTAAATTTAAGAAATTTTTTTAAAGATCCAAAACCTAGGTGTTTCAATTCTTCCCCACGTGGATAATTCATCCTCGAATGATGGGTAAGGCAAGCATAAACATAAGTTAGCACTTTATTACATATCAAACCAACCTTTCTACAAGTTAGAAAATAAGGCACACAACAAGGACTCAACACATATAGTGATCATTATCTATAAACCAATCACCCAATTGATATTTGTACTTGAACCCATTGTCTCTCATCGGTACATGCTTAATTCAAAGCTTAGGGTCTCAAACCCATTGTCTAACAAAGATATAAATCAATTTAAACATTGGGGACTTGAACACATTGTCTAAGACATAAATCAGGGTGAGAAGATTAGCATATACCTCAATCACGAGTTTCTGGAATGGGGAAAAAATTCAGATACTTAGACTTCATGTCCTCTTCCCCCTCCCAAGTAGCTTTATCAAACTTTTGGTTCCTCCATAGAGCCTTCACTGAAGCCACCTTTTACATTCCCAACCGTCAAACTTGCCGATCCAAGATCCTCACTGGGATATCCTCATAGGACAAAGAGTTTGAAATACCAACATACTCTAAGGGAACAACCAATAAAGGATCACCTACATATTTCCGCAACCTAGAGACATGGAAAACCGGGTGAATGGAGTTCAAACTAGAAAGTAACTCCAACACATAGGCAACATTGCCAACCCTTTCTGAAATCAAGTAGGGACCAACATACAGAGGACTAAGCTTCCTTTTTTACTAAATTGCATTACTCCGTTCATGGGAGATACCTTCAAGAATACCGAATCACCAACATTAAACTCTAAATCCATAAGCCTCATATCTGCATAGGACTTTTGATGACTTTGAGTAGTTTCAATCTATCATGAATCACCTTCACCTTCTCTAAGGCATTGTGAACTAAATCGGGGCCAAGCAACTTACCCTCACCAACTTCATAACATCCAATAGGAGAACAACATCTCCTACCATTCAATGCCTCAAATTACGCCATACCAATGCTTGAATGGTAACTATTGTTATAGGAGAATTCAACCAAAGGCAAGTGGTCATACCAACTACCATAATTATTAATCACACAAGCATGCAATATAGTTTCTAATGTATGGATGATCCTCTCCACTTGTCTACCCATTTGTTGGTGGAAAGAGCTACTAAGGAACACCTTAGTCCCCAAACCGTTTTGGAATAACTTGCAAAAGTGAGATGAAAATGGAGTACTACAATCCGAAATAATAGAAACTGAAGTACCATACAATTTCATAATCTCTACAAGATACAACTTAGCGTAATCATCCATAGAAAAATTAATCCTCACCGACATGAAGTGAGCGAACTTGGTCATTCTATCCACAATGACCCAAATGGAATCACATTAATTCTGATACCTCAGAAGACCGGTAAAAATATCCATATTAATTGCACCCCACTTCTATTTGGGAAAGGCAATCTCTTAGTACAAGCGTCCAGGACTCATGTGCTCGACTTTTTCTTGTTGACACACCATATACTTAGCAATATAAATAGTTGTATCTCATTTTATATGACTCCACCAATAGAACTATTTAAGATAATGGTAAATCTTAGTATAGCCGGGATGAATAGCATGTTGAGATTCATGAGCCTCGGCCATAATCCTTTCCCTCAATATATCAACGTCGGGAACACATAGCCTACCTTGGTACCTCAAGATACGATCACCACCAATCACAAAGTTAACACTCTTTTGTTGACCTATATTACCCTGGATCTTCATCCAATTGCGATCCAACAGTTGATTTTTCTTTATCTCAACAACAAGACACGATTGAGATACCGGATGCACAAATACACCACCATCCTTGGATTCCATGAGATAAACTCCAAGATTAGCCAAATAGTGAAGGTCCTTCACCAACTCCCACTTATCCTTATCCACATGGGCTAAAATTTCCATGGACAATCTACTAAGAGCATCGGTAATTATATTAGCTTTACCCAGATGGTAATGAAGACTCATATCATAGTCTTTTAATAACTCAAGCCAGCTCTTTTGCCTGATATTCAACTCTTTCTAAGTAAACACATACTGAAAACTCTTATGTCCCGAAAAGATTTCAACATAAACTCCCAAAAGATAAGTCGCCAGATTTTCAAAGCAAAACCCCCTACTAATAATTCCAATTCATGTGTAGGGTAGTTCTTCTCGTGAACTTTTATGTTCCTAAAAGCATAGGTCACCACCCTAACATTTTCCAACAATACATAGCCAATCCCAATACAAGAAGCATCCCAATATACCCTAAATCCATAATTTCCCTTAGGCAATGTCAAAATCAGCGACAAAGTCAATTTTTTTTCAACTTCTCAAAACTAGCATCATACGCATCCGACCATAATAACTTTAACTTCTTCTGGGTCAGCTTAGTAATGGGGCAGCTATAGTCAAAAAACTCTCCATAAACCTCTTATAGTAACCGGTTAAACCCAAGAAACTCTAAATATTAGTTAGAGTTTCAGGTCTAGGCCACTTCTTAACCACCGCAAAATTTTGAGAATCTACCATAATTCCTTCGCTAGTGATATAAATATCGAGGAAGGTAATATCTTTCAACTAAAATTAACACTTAGAGAACTTGGCATACAAATAATGTTCTTTCAAAGTTTGTAACATGACACGGAGGTAATCAACATGATCTGCCTCACTCTTAGAACAGACAAAGATATCATCAATGAAGACAATAAAAAACAAGTCTAAGAATAGATGGAAGACCCTATTCATCAAATCCATGAATGTCATCGGGGCATAGGTCAACCAAAAGGACATGACTAGAAACTCATATTGACCATACCTGGTTCTAAAGGTAGTCTTAGGGATATCCACTTCCCGAATCTTAAGTTGATGATAACCCGACCTAAGCTCAATCTTCGAGAAATAATTTGCTCCTTGATATTGATCAAACAAGTCGCCGATCCTAGGTAGAGGACATTTATTTTTTAGGGTCACCATGTTCAACTAACGATAATTAATGCACATATGGAGGTAATCATCCTTCTTGCCCAAAAAAAACTTAGGAGCACCCCAAGGGTACACTCTAGGATGGATAAAACACTTATCTAAGAAGACTTTTGATTTCTCCTTAGCTCTTTTAACTCTGTTAGAGCCATTCTATAAGGAGGGATGGAAATTGGACGAGTGTTAAAAATAAGATCAATCCTAAAATAAATTTCTCGATTGGGAGAAATACCAAGGAGATCATCCGGGAAAACATCGAGAAACTTATTAACCACGGGAACTGATTCTAGAGAAAAACCTTCTTAGTTAGAATCTTTAACTCAGACAAATGATATAAACACCCCTTTGATATCAAACTTTAGGCTTTAAGATATGAAATTAACTTCCCCTTAGGTACTAAAGAAGCCCCTTTTTATACAAAGACCGGCCCATTAGGGAATTTAATCATAACCCTACGGGTTCGACAATCTAAGGAAGCATAACATGAATGCAACTAATCCATCCCCAGAATAATATCAAAAGTAAAAATACCTAACTCTATCAAGTCTACAAGAGTTTCTCTACCACTAAAAAATAACATAAACCCCCTATAGACCCTTTTAACAACCGTTGTGTTTCCTACTACGGTAGAAATAGAAAAAAAACTGATAAACTCTAAGGTCTAAAACTAAGATGAACAGCCACAAATGGGGACACACAAGAATAATTGGACCCTAGATCAAGCAAAAAGTACACATCACGAGAGAAAATTTTCAACATACCCGTGATAACATCAAGATATATGTCAGAGTCTTGGCGAGTAAAAAGGGTGTACAAATAATTTTGTCCAACGTCATTTCCAGAAATAGAAGCAGAAATATCACCCTTTGGTGTAGGAGTAGATGAAGTAGCTATAGGGTCCTTGTTGGCCTAAGAAGCCACTAAAGAAGGGCACTTTCGCTGCATGTACCCAATCTGACCACATCAAAAACATTTATTCTACCCCTTTTCTAACTAACCACGATAAGGCTAACCACATAATCTACAAGGTGGGTAGGATGGAGTCGACTAAACCACACTACTCATAGCTTGGGCACTCAATGCCTGGAACCCTCCACTAAACTAAGATCGATAATCACCTGATAATTTCAGGTAAGTAGCACTAGCCTAGGAGAAAGAATCTGAACTTCCCACTTCTTTCTTGGCCACTTGCCACCGCCTCTATTACTTTGCTCAAAGGCCTAGATTTTTTCCCATACCTTTCACTAAATTCAACTTGTTTCTTTATATCTTCCTCCACCTGTTGTATAAACATAACCAATCTATAAATATCCATATTTTCTATTAACAAATTTTCCTTGCTCTCAAGCATCAACTCATGAGGCAAACCTAAAACAAACTTACATATTCTATCCCTCATGCTTGGAAGAACCTCAGAATCATACCTCGACAACTGATGAAATCTTAAGGCATACTCCTAAACATACATCCTCCCTTTTTTCAAGTTCACAAATGTTTTTGCTTTTGCTTTTCTCAACTTTTGTGGAAAGAAGCGGTCCAAGAAAGCCTAAGAGTAATCTTGCCATATGACAGAACTACCATCCATACCTCTATTAACCTACTATATTTATGTTTTATGTTTTAATAATGACAAACTAATAAGTAAACTTTGCATGACCTTGAAGAACCCTAATGATGGAAGGATATCTGGCACAAAGGGCATTGAAGATCTTAAATCATGGAAGAATATCTCGCACAAGGCAAGGAATATTCTCTCAAAGAATATCATGTTAAATATGGAGCCATATCAAAGATATAGAAGATCCCTAATGATGGAAGGAGATCTCACACAAAGTACTTTGAATATCTCAAATCATAGGAGGATATCTCGCACAAAGCGAGGAATATTCTATCAAAGAATATTGTTTTAAATATGGAGCCACATAAAAAGTAGGATATCGCTTGACATGGTAAAAAAAACCATGTCAACAAAATATCCTAATAGAAAAGGTAATTGGACGGACCTCACGACAGGATCAAAGGTGAAGGAAGATCTGACTAGTTATATCGATATATCTTATATGGATATGTATAGCTATGAGAAAGAAAAATCGTACCAAGTATGAACATATCTGATATGGACATACCATAAGGTGCAAAGTCCCTCAACCAAGGAATCAACTCTATTCCTTTATTGAGAAAAAATCTCTTGGGTTTCCTTATGAAGAAAAGAAGCATATACGATAGAAGACTATAAAGGCCAAAATGAAAGAAAGAAGACATGATGCAACTTCAAAGAAGAATATCAAAGTGTCTCAATCTTAGTCTTACAAGGCTTTGTAACTTTCAGTTTACAATTGTAATATGAAAGAGTAGGATCAAGTCAACTTCGTAACATCAAGTGAAGTTTTGTCAAGAGATCTAAATAGCAAAATAAGTCTTCGAAACTCATTTTCCATCACTGTGCTTGAGCCCAACATTGAACGATCTAAGGAAACTTTAAAACCCAAGGGGACTTGAAGTTGGCACCACATTAGTGTTCTGAACAAGGATAAATTTCTCTGTCTTTACTTTATATTTAATTATTTGTTTGCTTAGTTGTTTTAAAACTAATCTATTTTGTGAAGTGCACTGATTTGCAGGCGAGTCTACTGTAAGGACCCAGTAGTCAACTCATAGAAAAATTTTCAATTAACCCCCACCCCCCACCCCAACCTCTGGAATTTTAATTAGGTTCAGAGCAGGTCTCACCAATAGTGTTGGTTAACCGTAGATAAGCAAAGATCAAATGGCAAGTTATCAAATTCCCAGTGCTTTTCTCCTGGACGATCTCTCCTCCACAAGACCACCATACTTTAATGGATAGAAATACTTTTACTAGAAAAAATAGGTTCAGAATTTTGGTACAATAAAATGACTTACAAGACTGGGTTATCATCAAGAAGGTTACAAAGCCAATTCCAAGGCTTAAAGAGAAGTCAATGAACAGCAAGAGGTATTCCAAACTAAGGCACATACTATAAGTTTACTTTTTTGTGCAGTTAGTGGAGAAGAATACGGCAAGATATCAACTTATGTGACTACAAAGGAAATGTTGAAAAAATTAGAGGTAACCGATGAAATCTAAAAAGTCAAAGATTGTTTCCCTTGTTAATGAACATGAGTTATCTAAAATGAAAGAGAATGAAAACATTAAAACAATGTTTGCCATATTTAGTAAGATCGTGTGCGATCTAAAATAACTAGGGATGATCTACCCACACAGCCTGCAAGTACAGAAACTGGTCCTAAGTCTTTCAAAAATTTGGGAAACCAAGGCTGCAAATCTCAAAGATGAATATCTTTAAAACATGACATATGACGAACTACGAGTTAATCTCATAGCATATGAATGAAATTATACCAACCGGTACCACAAGGAGAAAAATAGAATGTCCATCATCAATCATGGAGTAAGGTTGATCATGAGACAGAGATAGCAAATATCCCAAGAAGTCAAAAATAGTGACTCAACTAGTAATAATGATCCTTGCTACTAGTGTGGGAGGCCTGATCACTTAAAAAAAGTTTGTTCCAAATTATGATGAAGAATATCCAGAAAGAATCAAAATTTTTGAGCTTGAAATACAGAAGAGAGAGTCAAATAAGAAATAAAAGCTTCCAATATGTGCTTCATGGAAATAGGTGAATCTGGTGAGGTAAGACTACATGATTGTCATATCTATACTACTCTTGAATCTAATTTAGATATGATAACTAATGAACTTCAAAAAGTTATAGATGAGTATAACAAACTCTCGCAAGAGAAGAAAAGTTGTGAAGCTTGATTTAAATGAAAACTCAAGAAGAACAAAGAAGTTATCAAATAGAAATCGAAGCATGTCAAATAAAAATTGACTTACTTCAAGAATAACTTGATGACGTAAAGATAAAATTAAGCAATATTATGAGAGCACGTATTCACTGTTTCATCAGATCAAACTTTTTAAAAATAATTCAAGTTTCTCATCAGAATCGCTTAAATCAACCAAGACCTCTTTCTTTTCTTGAGGACCTATCTATTTTATATGTGGATAGAGAGGAAAAAAATCCTACAGCTAAAGGCACAAGCCTAAAATTTTATGGGTTTGGAAGCCTAAAGATATCATATCTAACCCGCAAAGACCCAAGACCACTTGGGTACCTAAGTAGAATTAATTTTCTTATTTTACAAGAGTTGGTCTGCAAGAGATATAAGGGAATATGGTTCATTGATAGTGGATGTTCCAGAAACAGAAACAAAAATAAAGAAAAAATTTTAACTCTAAAAAAATAGATGGGGGTCAGTCAGATTCGACGATAGTGCAAGAGGCAACGTCTTTGGAGTCTGCTCTATAAAACTTAGCTCATCATGTGAATTCACTGAAGTATATCCAGTGGACGTCCTTAGTTATAATTGTTTTAGCATTAGTCAGTTGTGTGATGCTGGTTTTGGAGTTCTCTTCAAATCCAAAAATTACTCAATCAAACACGACAAAAGAGACATCTCTCTCATCGATGAACGCATTGATAATATTTATATCTTAAATAGTACTGATTTATCCACCTTAACTTGCCTCACTGTGGAAACTAATGATGTTTAGTTATGGCACAAAAAGGTAAGGCATGCTAGCATGCATATCATTAAGAAATTGCCCAAACTAGAATCGGTAAATGGTCTGCCAAAACTCAAGTTTGAAAAGGATCACATTTGTAATGCTTGCCAATTGGGTAAACAGACCCGAACATCATTCAAAGTCAAAGACATTGTCTCCACTACCAAACCTCTTAAATAATCCACATGGATTTGTTTGGCCCCACCAATACCACAAGCATTGGTGGAAAAAGATATGTTTTTATTATAGTTGATGATTACTCCTTTTTCAGTTAGGTGATATTTCTTACTCATAAACACGAGGCTTTTGCAAACTTTGAGATTTTTTGAAGAAAAGTACAAAGAGATAAAGGACACTTCATCGTCTATGTTCACAGTAATCACAAAAGAGAATTTAAAAACAAGGTGTTTAGGGAATACTGTGCTCAAAGCGGGTACTCTCTGAACTTCTCATTGCATCAGTTTCCTCAGTAAAATAGTGTGGTAGAGCGAAAGAGTTGGTCTTTCCAAGAAACTAATAGGACCATGCTGTTAGAACATAATATTCGAGATAACTTTTTGGTAGAAGCAGTAAGTACATCATGTCGCATAATAAACAGATGCCTAATCAGACTTATTCTATAGAAAATGTTGTATGGACTATGGAGAGGAAAGAATCCTAATATTAGCTACTCTAATCCTTTTCCTTGGGTATTCTCCCACTAGTCGCGCTTATAGGGCTTACAATAAAAGAACCTTATATGTTGAAGAATCTAGGCATATTGTATTTGATGAATCTAATCACCCTCCTATGAGATTGAATATAGATGAAGAATTGGTGAGTGATCTGTAACTTGAGCCAATGCTAGCACAACCTCTGAGTCATCACAAAATGAGTCAACTATACCTCCTCAGGAGTCAACTCCTATAGCAAAAATAGTCAAATCCACCGTTACAAGAGAATAGAAACACGATGTTAGCTATACAAATGAATTTATTATTAAAACTTTAGATGATAGGATGCAAACAAGAGCATCATTGAGAAAGCAAACGTGTGTTTCCCTAGTATCTCAAATTAAACCAAAGAAGACCGATGAGGCCCTCAAAGATGAATCATGAGTCAAAGCAATGAAGGAAAAATTGGTCCAATATGAAAAAAATCAAGTTTTGACTCTTGTTGAAAAACCTATGAACTACTCACTAATTAGAACTAGATGAGTCTACAGAAATAAATATAATAAAGAAGGTAAGGTTATCAAAAAAAATCTAGACTTTTAGCTCAAGGATACTCCCAATAAGAAGGTATTGATTATGATGAAACCTTTTCTCCTGTGTTAAGAATTTGAAATAAGTCTAATGGGAACGCTCATATTTTTCTTGGGATTACAAATTAAACAAACTCCTTAAGCTACTTTCATCAGTCAAGCTAAGTACATAAAGAAACTTATCAAAAAATTCAATATTGAAAAAGAAAAGGCCTATGGAACTCTTATGAGTCCATTCACAAGTCTTGATTCAGACTCATCTGGGAAGGATGTTGAAAAAATGATGTATAAAGGAATAATTGGATGACTACTCTATTTGACCACCAATCGACCAAACATCATGCTCAGTGTCTGTAAGTATGCCAGGTTCTAGTCGACTCTCAAAGATTCTCAATTGACTGCATTTAAAAGGATAATCTAATACCTTATAGGAACTCAAGACATTGGACAATGGTACCTTTGTTCTTCCCATTTCAATTTAATTGGAAATTAAGTTACTGACTTTGTAGGTGATAAAAGTGATAGAAAAAGCACTAATGAAATGTGTCAAATTCTTAGTGATTCCCGAACCTCGTGGTACAACAAGAAGCAAACTTCAGTTGATCTTTCAGAAATTGATGCCAAAACATAATCGTTAGAAGTTATGGTACTCAAATTTTATGCATTATGCATCAACTACTTAATTTTAATTTGTCCATTTGAATTTGTTCCCATATTGTATTATAACACCAATTCTATTAGATTATCTAAATATACTGTGCATCATTCTAGGGCCAAACACATATATATTAAGCATCATTTCATTCGGGATCATGTAGAAAATAGTGATTTTTCGTTAACATTTGTTCACTCCATAAATCAACTGGTAAATATTTTTACAAAACCCATGTTAGAAGAAAGATTTTGTTACCTTAGAAAAATACTTGGTTTTCTCATCAGCTTTTAACCAAGAAATTAGTTTTCAAAAGAGATTCATATCCCTTGTTTTATATTGGGTTGTATAATTATTTTTAATACACTATTTGCCACACTGTTTGTTTTGTCTAGTACTTGTTAGTTAATAGATTAAATATCTGCTATCTGTCTACTACTCGTTTTTCTACTCTATGGTTCTTTTTGGTTATGCCAAAAGGGGGAGAAAGACAGGAACATCAGAAGTGCCTACAAGTCAGGGGGAGCAAGTAAACTAGAATTACAAACAAGGAAGTCAACTGATGCTTATGCTTGTATGTCATTATCAAAAAGATGGAGATTGTTAGCCTCATATATTTATGTTTTATGTTGTAATAATGATAAACTAATAAGTGAATTCTGTATGATATTGAAGATCCCTAATGATTAAAGGAAATCTCACACAAAGAACATCTAAGATCTCAAACCATGGGAAGATATCTCGCACAAGGAAAGGAATATTCTATCAAACAAAATCATGCTAAATATGTAGCCATATCACTAATATTGAATATCCCTAATTATGGAAGGAGATCTCACACAAAGGATATTAAAGATCTCAAATCATGGGAGATTATCTCGCACAAGGAAATAAATATTCTCTCAAAGAATATCATGCTAAATATGGAGCCACAACAATGGTAGGATATCACTTGACAAGGAAAAAAAATCATATTAACTAAAGTTAACAATAGATTAGGCATTTGGATGCACCTCATGACAATATCAAAGGAGAATAGAGATCTCACTACTTACATGGACATATCTAATATGTACATGTATAGATGTGAGAAAGAAAAATCGCACTAAGTATGGACATAGCTGATATGTATATACCATAAGGTACAAACTCCCTCAATCAAGGAAACAAATTAAATCCTGTATTGAGAAGAAATCTCTTGGGTTTTCTTATGAAGAAAAGAACCATATACAATTGAAAAAAAATAAAGGCCAAAATGGAAGAAAGAAGACAGTAGTAAACTTCAAGGAAGAATATCAAAGTGTCTCAATTTTAGTCTCATAAGGCTTTGTAACGTTTTGTTTACAATTGTTATATAAAGAGCAGGATCGAGCCAATTTTGTAACATCAATTGAAGTTGTGTCACAAGATCTGAATAGCAAAATAAGTCTTTAGAAGTTATTTCCCATAACTGTACTCGAGCCCTACATTGAATGAACTAATGGAACTTTGAAACCCAAGGGGACTGGAAATAGGCACCATATAGGATTTTCGAACCAAGATAAATTTATGTGTATTTACATTATGTTCAATTATTTGTTTTCTTAATTATGTTAAATCTACTATGTTTAGTGAAGTGTACTAATTTGCAGGTAATTCGACTATGAAGAGTCAGTAGTCGACTCACCAAAATTTTTCAATTCACCCTCTCTTGAAGTTCAACCTATAGAAAACTCAAACCCTTTATACCATTGGTACGCTATGTCCTTCAATTGCTAGAAACCAACCACAACAGCCTCAACCTCTGAAGCATGCATGATTCAAAAAATCTTCTCTATTTCATCAATAAATCCTTGAGAATCCTCCACCACCTTCATACCTGTGAACATAAGAGGGTTCAACCTCATAAATTGGCCAACTCTTGTGGCCTCACAAGAAACCGATACTTGTCCCCATAGTATCTCTAACCTTGATTCCCTTATCTTGAATTTAAGTGTCTATTTTTGATGCATATCCCTTGGAACCTAACTTTCCATTTGTCTATCCAAGTACCTTTATTTCTCCTCATAATCAAACTCTTTATGTCTAATAGATTTACCTCATGCTCCAACTGCATTCACCTTTTTTACTCTCATAGTTGTAAGCTGCTTTGTAAGTAACCCTATATCTGTCCTCATCTATTCTACCCATTGATCCACTATCTCATCTAGGGATCTCTATTGACTAGAATCACCAATTACATAAGTACCGACTTCTCTATCTGCCTCCTAAGTATACCATCCTCAGTTGGTTTTAGTAATTTGATCCAAGATTTCTATAGCCTAATCTAGATGAAGAATCATGAAACACCCACTAGTAATAATATTAAAAACAACTTTGGTGTTTGTATT
The DNA here is from genome assembly GCA_030864225.1 of Capsicum baccatum var. pendulum. NCBI lineage: Eukaryota > Viridiplantae > Streptophyta > Magnoliopsida > Solanales > Solanaceae > Capsicum > Capsicum baccatum. The sequence continues at coordinate 155,618,023 of CM061558.1, forward strand.
TAGGGATTTATAGAATATCTCTAAGAAGTTCCCTTCTAAAATTTTGTGATTGGGAACATTCATCAACTTTTTCTTGAACCTCAACAAAGTCTCATACAGTGCCTCTGAATGAAACTATCTAAACTTATAAATCTTATCCTTCAACTACAGCATTCTAGAAAGCAGGAAAAATTTATCCAAGAATTATGTTCGCAACTCATTCTAAGTGGTAATGGACCGACGAAGTAGTTCCCCTATATAATACCACTTCACCTATAAGAGATAATAGGAATAACTTGAGTCTCAAAGCTTTCTGACCATTCACTGTGGTTAAGTGATGAGTGTTGAATTTTCCACTTATTTTCACTCATTATTTGTGCACACTACTATGATTTAAATATATGAATAAGACAAATTTGTTGTTTAATGGATTATTTATCATATCATGCAAGAATATAGGTTATGAGAAGAAAAAAGGTGGATTTAAGTTGTTATGGATCAAAAATGAGAAAGAAGTGTAGTTGGAAGACCTAAAGCACAGAATCAACCTCAGTTACCGTGATCGCAGCCAATCAAGCCATGTCAAATAACTGAGATTGTGGTGCTCTTAATGCGATCACGATAGCCGAAATTGTGATAATGCGAGATTATTCCCAAGGCTAATTTTTTAATTTTTCCCAGCCGACCCTAAATTCCTTAAAGTCTCAAACCCTGTCTCATTTTTTGGGACATATACAGATTTTAGAGATTTTTATCCTATCTTTAGTTTAAGATTTTTTTATCACTGTGATCTTGGAGAAAAATTTTTGCTAATCTTGAGATAAGAAGATATTAGAGTGACTCCTAAGTGAAGAACTAGAAAATCGCATTGATGATTCATTGGAATTTAAAGTAAGGTTTGAATTCTCTTTATTTTTCATAAATCAAATTGATGGAGATTCTGGTATATTTTTATTTTTTATCTTTATGAGTTGCTAGTTCCTTCTCTTGGTATTATGTTAGAATAGGGTGCAATTGTGGGTAGGTTGTGATGTATTTGTGTAGATTCTAGTTTGTTGATGATGGGTTTCACTATTGCTTGGGTTAATTAGTTGGGATTTTTTGGTGAAAACCCCAAACACCCAAAATGGGTTTATGGGTGAAAATTCCAAACTCTTTAAAGCTCACATCATCCTTAAAAGAGGGCTATGGGAGACAAAGCAATAATGTATAATAATGGGTGTAGTTTACTATCTTTTTACTATCTTAGAAATAAGGGTAAATTGAGAGTAGTATATCTTTTGTCTATCTTCCTAGAAATAGGGATGCCTAATTGAGGTTTTGGGTGGCCTTAATCGACATACCCGTTAGGTACTCTGAAGGGTCAATGAGTGACATCTTTGAGACTTTGTTGACAAACTAGTATCAAGGACTTTCATCCTATCCTACCATATCAATAAAGATTAGAATTTCCATTGAATCATCATGTTCTCATGCATAACTTTCCCTTAGGAAAGCATTATCCCAAGATCCATTTCTAATTGTTTACTCTCTAATTATTCTTAGTCTCAAATTAGTCTTTTAGAAGCCCAAGAATTGTCTTAAACTTTTAAAAACACTCAAAATCCCACAAAATATTTGTATAATATGTTTGAATTTATCAAGTGACATTAATTTTGAGTTTATTTAATCTCCACTTATATTGTTCCTCATAGATTTGACCCCAACTCAAAGTTGGGTAGTTATATTGACAACGACCGCCTTGCACTAAATTAATGTATAATTTGAGTGTTATTATTAAGGTATTACTATATGGTGCTATTGATATAATTCATGATGGTGATATGCCATTTAAAGTGAACCGGCAGCGAGTGAAACACTGCATGAAAGTCCTGGAAGAAGTCAAAGTTTATGCTAAAATAGACCTTGGTAAATTCTGAGTAGCCAAGGGAACTTAGTCGTGCCGCGATAGTAAATCAGGCACTGCTTGGGAGGCAACCCAAGGTATTTTTTTTTTATTCGTATTGCATGATTAACATCAGATCTCTATACCTATGGTTCCATAGGTATGTTCCTAACTCTCCTATTTTGTAGTAGTTTGATGCATTAGAGACAATGTATGATTTTAAGTTGGGGGTGGGGATCCTTGTTTGTCTTGATCTTCTCTTGGAATTTTCGTTGTTGTGCCTTTTTTCCTAGAGTCTTGTTCCTAGTAGAGTTGGCATATTTAGGTGTACTATGTTGTTTTTGTGTAATTAGAAGATTTTTAATTATTTAGGGTAGTAGTCATGTTTTGACTCTAAAATTTTATATTTTAGAACTGTGTGAATGTATGTGGGTGTGAATATTGTGGATCTTGTTATGGCATTGAGATTTGGGACACGATAAGAATAGCTAACTTATGCATAAACCAAATAGGTAGTAGCTTATGATGTGACTCCATGTCATGCTTGTGTGAGATGCTACCTATTTCTCTTTGTGTCTTGAATTCAAAACTTGTCTGGTTAGTCTTGCCTAGGCTGAAGGATAGTCAGTTAGGAAAGGATCATAGGTCATTTTTTATTTCAGACCACTTTTAGCCTAAATGAGCTTCCATATGTGAATTATATCTCTTGATCCCATTTTTGAGACTTGTATCTTATTTCTTTATTTTTACCTCTTATCTTTGTATTTATGTTACAATTTACCTATTTTTCCCTGTTCCTCTTTAGACATTGTACACGTCAACTCACGCAAAATTCCTAAGTTGAGGATGGATATCATAAGGTTATATAGTGTAAAATGGGTATCAAGAAGGGTAAAATAAGAGGAAAAGTTAGTAGGGTTGGGTGTGGTAGAAGAAGAGAAGAAAAGAAAAAAGAAAAAGAAAAGAAAACTTGTGCAAAAAAGAAAAAGATAGAACAAAAGACACACCCAACCTGAATGTGCAAACAAGAATAAAAGGGAGGGAAAAAGGTGGAAATAAAGTGAAAAATGGTTAATAAGTGAGGACCCAAGGTTAGTGTAGAGACAAGAAGGCTTAGTCACTTGATATGTCCATATGTATTATACTAGCCCCCAAGACTACATTACAAATCGAGAAAAGTCCTATAGTGATCCTAATTTTACAATATGAATGTTAAGGTAAAGAAAATAAGGGCAAGCCTATGGTATTTGACATACATTGATTGGAATTACTCCTCTGAGTGTGAGTGTCTCTTCACCATCCCTGCATGGATATTTACAATTTCATGTGAGTGAGTGGGACATTCTTGTTTTGAGGGCACTTGAGTCATATTGCTAGCTATTTTGGTATTTTGGGTAGTGTAACTTATATACATAAGTGGTTGTTTGTTGCTAATGTAATTTTCATACCTTGATCCTATCGTGTCATACTTTTGTACTTCATGTTCATACACAGTTATTTTTGGAAAATCATATTAGAAGGGGATGTTTTGTTTAGAGGTTTACATATTAATTGACTGTCTTGAATAACTTAGCTTATCCTAATTAAGCGTCGTTTTAGTTTTTGTTGTATTTTATTGCCTGAGGACATAAAAACATTCTAAGCTAAGGGTGCTGATGCGCTATAGAAATATAACACTTTTGATGCTTAAAACTATGAAGATATGCAAGTTTATGAGGCTATTTTGTTAGATATGACGTCTTTTGGGTATGTTTTTCAGGAAATCATACTTTGGATAATAAGTTCGTGAAAACATGGAAAAAGGTTTTTTGGCCATTTTTGGAGCAATTATGGATATTCAGAATTTTTCCATCATGTTCATAATCAAAGCATGTTTGGTAATCAAATAAGAGCTAAAAAAGATGATCCCCAATACTTACCAAGTCAATATGTGGCCGCATATAGGACCTACGGACCGCATACAGGAAAAACAGTACCAGAAGTCCAAAATCCCGAGAAGTGAACTTACAGGATTTTTTGCTCCCGGTACCTACAGCTTGTATTTTCACCCAGTACCAAGACAGTAGGTACTACCTGCTCACAGTACCAAGTAACAGATATGGACCACATGTGGCCACCGACTTTGTTTTCTCCTATTTCATTTAGGCTTTAGTTTTGGGGTTTCCTCTTGTACTATAAATACCCTTTATGTACCTTTTAGTAGGAGTTACACACTTTTGATATTCCCAAATATATTTTTAATCTAAGATTTGATTTTGATCTAGGGATTTATGTGTATTGACTTCAGTTGAAGTATTCAGTAATGGTTGTGGGTTTTTACAATTCTTATCATTGTGATTTTATCTATGCTTTCAACTATGACTGATATTGATTTCTTTACATGTATGACTGACTAAAACCCATAGCTAGGGTTTTGGGAATCCTGGCTAATTAACAAAGTAGGGGGAGTGCAATTGTTGAATTGAACTGATACTAATGGCATACATGCATTATCTTTACTATAATAGATTTCTTAGAGGTGGCCAATGTTAAGATCCCTCCTAGATTATTGCTACTTACTCCAAAAGAGGAGTGGTGACGAGGAAATGATAATGATAATAGTAGTTTAAAGATTAACGGCCGATCCATGATACTAGGTATTATATAAGTGAGACTGTTAACAATAATTAAATAACTAGAGACCCAAAAGGTAATAGTTAACTAGGATCAAAATAAGGGTTAGAAAGGCGACATCTTGAGACTCAAAAGGTAAAGGGTGAATTATGTTTACCCATCCAAAAGACTATAGATGGTACATAACTTATCGATTCTACATGCAAGGTATCGGGTTGGTTTAACATTGCACGATAAACTTATGAAGTAAAGAAGCCATACGGAAACAAAATCCTAGTGTTCACTAATACTGATCAGAATTGAAGTTGATAGTTGTTCTTTGTTTGATATTTATATTCAAAACCCCTATTTACTTTCTAGTTTTTGCCCATTGATTTTAGTATATGAAATCCACGAATCCACGTATTCCTTTAGTATTCAACCCCAACCTTTGTTGGGTTACTATATTTTGACAACGGCCGACCGTATCATTATTTAATAGGAGGTGTTGTTTGGAAATCATCATCTCACCCACTTGCTATCAACAATAAGATAAACCACTCTTTTATCTGACTACTCTATGATCTCTTTTTTTGTAACCTCTTCCATGAGTGGATTCAATCTATGTTGGTGCTCAATGCTAGGTATACAATCTTTCTCAAATTGGATCTTATGAGTTTAAATCCCAGGTGGAATTCCAATAATGCCCATAATGGACCATCCAATGACCCTTTTGAACCTCTAAAAGATAAATACTAGGGACTCAACCTGCCATTCTAATAAATCAGTTGCAATGATAACTGACAAGGTATTGCCAACCCACAAAAACACATAATGTAAATGAGAAGGGAGGTCCTTGTTCTCCAAAAGGCTCATCAATAAATGGTTTAGTTTTAGGGGTTCTGTATTCTTCAAATCAAGATCCAGCTTTTTTGGTGTTTAAGTGCATGAGCCCTACCAGCAAGTGCGCTTACCATCTCATCATACTCATCAATAAGATCGTTTTTATAATAAATTATTACTACTACAAGTGCCTCCATATTCTGTCTTTACTCAATAGGGGCTACCAACTCATCTTCATCTATAATATCTATCATAGAGTGATGTCCCTCAAACTATACCTCTTTATAAGGATAAAGTTATTGATGTTAAAATATGGTAACCCAACTAGGTTAGGTGTAGCTTGTTTTGAGGTGTAGCTTTGGGTGATATCAAAATTTTGACATCGTTATTGGGGAATACTATTGCAGATTTATTGATTGAATTTGTTGAAGTTTTTGGCTTTTATTTTCTTATCTTTTCCTACTCTTCTAGATATGACATATTTACTAGAGGAAGGGTGGAGTGATGATGTCTTGTTATTTATTAATCCTTACCCTTTTGATATAGTGAATTATTAAAGGAGTGTGATAGATATATTATGGGATCACAATGAGAAAATACTAGAAAGATTGACACTCCTCGTAAAAGAAATACATTTCATTCAAAATCTTGATAGATTTGGCTTGGATATTCACAACTTAAAAGGAGATTTAGATTCAAAGGTTGATGCATGTAACGCCCAACAATTTAGTTATGAATTATGTGAGGCTTAAAAAATTCTTATAAGCCAAATTGAGGTGCTAAAATTGGAGGATTTAACACTTGATCAGACCTTTGTGGATGTTATAACTATGCAAAAAAGCATACTAGAGTTACATGAAGATGTAAATAAAAATGCAATTCATGAGTTGGGACGTACTGGACCTCATTCTAAGCATTTTTTAACATTATGGTTGGATAGTAAGATATTAATTGAGCCATCTGGGCCTACGGAAAGTGTGAAAAGGAGGCAAATTATGTCTATATTCTTGAATTTATTATGCCAATATCAAGAAACTATATTTCTCACTTAAGGGACAAAAATTGCAGTCCACATCTATTTCTTAGTTCCTTTATTTTCATACCACCACCCCTTGAGCATAGTAAAAAATTGAAGAAAAACTTAGGGGTTGTTATAAATGTATTTCCATATATAGTTAATGTCTACTTTACCATATATAGTGAATACCTACTTTACCATATATTGTGAATGTCCATTTATGGTAAAGTTACAAACCCCAAAGTTAGTTTTCCTATAAATAAAGGGATTTTCTTTTTTGTCATTCAGCCCCCAAAAGAAATAAAAATTACTTTCGATTCTGTCTCTACTCTTCTTATTTATACTTTATATTTCATAACACGTTATCAGTATGAGACTATACCATATTAAATTTGAAGTCTAAGGTATTAATTTTCTTCCCTTTTTCATATGGATAACAAGCTTACAAAGTGTGAGTTCATTGCCCTTAAAAGTTTAGGCAAGAACTATATTGTATGGGTGATGGATGCTGAAATCCACCAAGATGATATGGGCCTTGGAGATACCATAAAGAAATAAAATACAACATCTAGTCAAAATCGTGGTAAGACTATGATTTCTTTCCAACATCATTTTGACAAAATTCTAAAAATTGAATACCTTACTACTAAGGATCCACTCATATTATGGAATAGCCTAAAAGAAAGGTTTGACCACTTAAAGATGGTCATTCTCCCAAAAGCACGATATGAATTGATGCATCTAAGGTTTTAAGATTATAAGTTTGTTCATGAGTATAATTCTGCCATGTCTACAATTTGTTCTCAATTGAAACTATGTGAGAGACTATCAATGGTGAAGATATGATCGAAAAAATTCTCTCCATTTTTCATGACTCGAATGTGCTCTTACAGAAGCAATATCGAGAGAAAGGTCTCAAGAAGTATAATGAACTAAAATCTCATTTTCTCATGGCTGAACAAAATAGTGATTTATTGATGAGAATTATGAGAATCGACCTACTGGATCTGCACCATTCCTTGAGGTGAACAATGTGAATGCTCACCATGTTAGGTGTGGAAAAGGTCGTGTCCCTGGACATGATTGTGGTCGTAGTCATGATGACCAACAAAGAAACTTTATTCCGGGTTTTTAATCATCCATCAAATAAAAAAAAGAAAAGATGAGAAACATGAAGCAATTACTTGTTTCTGATGTGGTGAAAAAGGATACTATTCATGTAATTGGTGTTCTCTCAAGCACTTGGTTGACTTTTATCAATCATCACTAAATCAGAAAGAAATATTGAGGCTAACTTTCTCTCTGAAAATGATATTGACATCACAAGCTTGGATGTAGCAGATTTTTTTTAGCATCCTGAAGGAAAGATTGAAAACTTGATTGGTGATGGTTCCGTAAACATGGAAGAATAAATGATTTTTAATTTATTTATTTTTATTGATAAGAGTTAGTGAGTAAAAAAATCATGTAAAAGTAGTTTTTTTCATGAGTATTAGTTTTTGATTAGTTTAGTTATACTATTGTTGTTTATTATTGAATTGAATTTAATTTAAATTTTACCATTATTTATCGACAAAAAAATTACTTGAATTGCAAAATCAGTTGATACTACTCAATTTTATTATAAAATTATTATATTCCTTATGAAAGATAATATAATATTAATATTATACAATTGAGTGTCTATTCTGACTAACATATCACGTTATTGTTTGTAGCATACTGTTTAAGACTGTTCAAAATTTGTTCAAAAAACAATCACTGGCAGTAACTCTTAAATTTTTCCATCACCACTTATTATTGTATCAGTTAACTTGAGCATGAGGTGACCTAAGATAGTTCCTTATATCACCTGAACTAAGAACATGTGGATCAAGTTTATTAATGATTTTCACTTTTTGTAATGATATATTTATTTTATTTTGTGTATATTTTTTTACTTAAAGATATGGATAATTTTCAAAGTAAGTTTTCCAATTGTGAAAATATTCGTTTGATTGATTCTGGCACTACACATAGATATTTAATGACTAGAAATATTTCTCTCATCCAAACATAGGAAAGATTAATATTACTATAATTTCTAATAGTGCTAATTTGATAGAAAGATTAAGAAAAGTCATTATAATCTTGTCCAAGGGTACTAAACTCATCATAAGTAATACGATGTTTGCTCCTAACTCTCGGAGAAACTTGATGAGTTTTAGAGATATACGTGAAAATGGATATCATATTAAGACAATCGACGAGATGAATCTTGAATATCTTAGTGTCACCAAGAATGCCTCTGGGAATATATGTGTTATAGAAAAGATTCCTGTTTTATCTTCTGGCCTTTATTGGACAAAGATTTGTGCAATTGAGGCACATTCTATAGTAAACCAGAAGTTTAGATACTTTATGGTCCTAATAGATGATTCTCCTAGATGATCTCATGTATACCTATTGTCATCACGCAACTTGGCATTTGTAAAATTATTGGAATAAATAATATGATTATGGGCATAGTTTTCTGATAATCAAATTAAGTCTATTCGCCTTGATAATGCTGCAAAATTTTTATCCCAAGTATTTAATGACTATTTTTTATCGATTGGGATAAGAGTGAAACAATATTTAGCTCATTTCACACTCAAAATGGCCTTGATGAGTCATTAATTATATATCTGCAGTTGATAGCCAGACCATTACTTATGAAAACTAAGTTTCCTAAGTTTGGGGTCATACAATTTTGCATGCTGCAACACTTGTTGGTTTTAGGCCGATAAATTATCCTAAATTTTCTCCGTTGTAATTAGTTTTGGGTCAAGAGCCTAATATATCTTATCTGAAAATTTTTGGATGCGGTGTATACGTATCGATAGCACCACTAAAGCGCACCAAGATGGGCCCACAAAGAAAGTTAGGAATTTATGTTGGGTTTGAATCACCCTCCACTATTCACTATCTTTAACCATTAACGAGAGATATGTTCACTGCTCGATTTGTAAATTGTCGGTTTGATGAGATAGTTTTTCCAAAATTAGGGGGAAAAATAGTGACATCAAAAGAGAAATTTTATGAAAAAATCCATCACTATATCATTTTGATCCACGTGCTCAAATTTGTAAGAAATAAGTACAAAAGATTATTCATCTGCAAAAAATTGCAAATCAAATGCCAGAAGCATTTACAGATTTGAAAAGGATCACCAAATCATATATTCCTACAGATAATGTCCCAATTTGAATTGATGTCCCTAAAGGACCATCCATTAGTGTCATGGCTAATGAATCTAAAGCACGTTTGAAACATGATAGACCATTAGGTTCTAAGGATCGAAATCCTAGACAAGGAAAAATAAATGGCCAAGATGACACTATAAAAGATCCTCATATGAAAGTTCAAGATTTGAGCAATATTGATATCCCTAAAGGAATCAATGAGACTGAAACTCAAGAAAATAAGGAAATATCAACAAATTCAAGTAATGTTGAAACTAATTTGAATCGATCTGAAATAGTAGTGTACTATTTCTTTGCATATAATGTTGCAACAAAAATCATGCAAGATAGTGATGATCTTAAACCTCAATCTATCACAGAATGTCGACAAAGAAATGACAAGCCAAAATGGAAAGAAGCAATCCAATTTGAATTGAATTTTCTTGTCAAACGTGAAGTTTTTTTGGGCATATAGCTCAAACACTTAATGGTGTTAAGCCCGTAGGCTATAAATGGGTATTTGAGAGAAAAAGAAATGAGAAAATAGAATATAAAGGTATAAGGAACACCTTGTTGTATAAGGATTTTCACAACGGCCTGGTGTCGATTATGATAAGACATATTCACCAGTTATGGATGCAACAACTGGATGCAACAACATTATGTTATCTAATTAGTTTCACTGTCCACGGGAGACTTAAAATGCATTTGATGGATGTGGTAACAATCTATCTATATGGATGACTTGATAATGAGATATACATGAAAATTCTTACAGGACTTAAAATGTCAAAACATATAGTTCAAAAAATTAGGAAATATATTCCATTAGATTGCAAAGATAATAGTATGGTTTGAAGAAATCTGGACGCATGTGGTATAACCATTGTAGTGAATATTTATTTAAGGAAGGTTATACAAATGATGAAATTTTCCATGTGTCTTTATAAGGAAAACAACATTAGAATTTGTTATACTTTGTGTCTATATCAATGACATAAACCTTATTAGAATTCCAATTGAGCTTCAAAAGGCAATATATTACCTAAAAAAGAATTTGAGATGTAAGATCTCGAAAAGATAAAATTATGCCTTGGTTTGCAAATTAAGCATTTGACAAATGGTACTTTGTCCATCAATTTGACTACGCAGAAAAGGTGTTGAAAATATTCTATATAGATGGAAGAACTTCCATTAAACACTCCGATGGTTGTTCGATCACTTGATGTGAATAAGGATCCATTCTGACCTCAAGAAAAAAATGAGGAACTCCTTTGTCTTGAAGTACAATATCTTAGTGCAATTAGTGCACTAATGTGTCTTACAAATAGTTCAATGCCAGATATAGACATTTCAGTTAATTTGTTAGCAAACTACAGTTCTACTTCTACTAGGAGACATTGGAATGGGTTTAAATACATATTACAGTATCTAAAAAGGACTACCTATATGGGCTAATTTTTTTCTAAAGATTGCAGTCCTAATCTTGTTGGTTATACTGATGTTTGGTACTTATCTGATATGTATAAATCTTGATGTCAGAGAGGCTATATGTTCATACGTGGGGGTACTAGCATCTCTTGGAGATCGACAAAATAGTCTATCATATTCACTTCATCAAACCATTCTCAAATTATAGCTATTCATGAAGCAAACCGAGAATATGGGTGGTTGAGGTCCATAATACATCACATTCGAGAAAAATATGGTTTGAAATGTGACATATTACCCAAGAGTCTATATGAAGATAATGCAGCATGCATAACAAAACTTAAGGGAGGATTCATAAAAGGAGATAGAACTAGGCACATTTTGCCAAAGCTTTTCTATACACATGAGCTACAAAAAAATGGTGATATTAATGTGCAATAGATTCGTTCAAGTGATAATATGGCTAAACTATTCAGCATTTCTCTTCCAATTGCAACTTACAAGAAGATAGTGCACAAGATCGAAATGCAAAGGTTCAAGAATATTCTTATTAAGGGGAGTTAATATGCGTTGTACTCTTTTTTCCTTATGAGGTTTTGTCAAACTGGGTTTTCCTTGAAAGGTTTTTAATGAGGTATCCTATATGTATATTATCTATCAATTAGATATTCAAGGGGGAGTGTTATAAATGTATTACTCTATATAGTGAATGTCTACTTTACCATATATAGTGAATACCTACTTTACCATATATTGTGAATGTGAAATGACCCAAGAACCTATCCCGAGATGTCACATGGTTCTTAAGGCCACACGTGGCCTCAAGATAACTCTCTAAGCTTGTCATCACCTTCAAAACTCACTATAACACTAATTATTTTCAAATAGGAAAGAATAATCATGTCATGAGCATACTGATACAAAGAAATACTGTCTTGTACAAACAAAATATTGAAAGTTCAATATATTCTGGTACTTTAGTCTGAAAAGGCCTCTACTACAAAAGACTGAGGAGACATTAGTACAGATCCTCAACTGACTCACCCGAACTGAAAAGAAACAACTATCTACTATCAAGGAAACAATTAGGGACATAGGTCCTCAAACCATAAGGACTCACCAACTATAAGAATGTAGATAGAGGTACTTAAAGATCATTGTCACTGCTGAGACTGAGCACCTGAACCTACATCATGAGAAAGTGTAGAACATAGAAGAGAAAGTGCAGTACTTGGGATTGTACTGAGTATGTGGGGTGTATGAAACACTTTTAAATAATATTATAAATGTAAAATAAAGTCATGCATGCTAAAAATAATGACTCTCTTCGCTTGAATTTCCTGAAATATAATTTCCATAAATCATCGATAATAACACATGCTTCACAAATCTCATAAATAATTGGACACAACTTAAACTCTTTGACTCATGACTTAGAGTGACTTGGTAACTCAATAAACTTAAACTATTATTGTCTTGGGAGTTTCTTATAACCGACATAAACCATGTGACCCACATGGAGTCCAACATTTTTCCCTCCTAAGGAAGGAACCCCACATTGGCGAAAATGTTATACTCTTGCCAGGGATTATAACCTCAAACTCATCTCAGTGATAACAAACTCAGCTCTTTATCCCTCAAATCTCAATCCTGTGGTGGCACATAGTTCTAGAGAAGTAGGATGCGCTGAACCCATAATTCCCACTCGATGCTAAATACTCCTCCCAGACTCAGGTCAAAACACGTTAGGAAATCTACCTTAATCAACTTAAGGGTCTATCATGAAAACCAAATCATAAATATATCTCATCTATAAATTATATAGCATTTATGGATTCCTAACTCGACCCAAACTCAAACAGTCTTTCTCAACATCAAGTACACTTGCTTATCAAATCATATCAAGTTTCAAAAGCTTTAAGAAAATATCATAGGACTCATTATTTACCCTCAAGATCAATATCGATATATATTCAATAGTCAATCTTCTCATGGAAAAGCATGACTCATGACACTTATCTTAAATCACATAGAAATCATCAATACATAATAACAAAAATACAATTCATGGCATAAATTCTCAATTTAAGAAATATGATGGTAAAATAATCATAAATATCAAACTTAATCAACTCAAATCTCATAAATCATAAATAAAGAAATTTGGGTTTAAATCCATTTGCAAGGATCATGAAATTCCAATTGTAAAAAGCAATTCTTTGGGCACAAGAATGAAAGAATATTATTGTTCAATCCCCACATACTTTGGATTATAATTTTAAGATGAAAAAACTTGATTAGAAACTCTTCTTCATACTTTTGAGCTAAGTTTCTTGATACCTTTGACTTAGAGAACTTGATTCTTGAACAACTCGGTGAAATATATGGAAGATTCATGAATTTTCTTGGAGAAGATTTGGATTCAGAATTGGAGGAGAGAAACCCTAGCTCTAGATATTTCTTGGAAAAGATTGGAGAGAAAATGAATTGCTCTTCTCTACTTGGATATATATAGAGGCCAAAATGGGCAGAAATAACCAAAATAACCTTGAGCAAATTCTAGAACTGGAGCTCAAATTTTTTCCTTGGAGCAACGCACCAGGATAACGGTCCTTCACTAGAATTGGACACTTGGTAAACTGCTCAATGGTGCGATGTGGTGAAGTCGCATTTGCCACCTTGGTCATGACCTGGAAGGGCACCGCGATGCGATGGAATCGCATTGGTGTACTGGAATTTGACAATTCTAAAATTGAGCCTTGGAGTGATGCATCAATATCGTGGAGGATCACTGAAAAATGACAATTTCTATTTTGGTTGGCTCGGCGACGCGCTAATGTGCAAGGTGGCACACTATCTCACTAAAATAGCTCTAACTCTTCACCCGAGTGTCGGATTTAGGTGAATTTGGTATTGATGGAAATCTTATTCAATGATCTACATGGAAAAAATTAGAAATTAGAGAAATACAACATGGTATAAATATCAATCACTTTGGAAGTCATCCATATTCACTCAAGAGGAAAATTTAGGCTTAAGAAATGATCGAGGTATTACAGAATATCTATTTATGGTAAATTTGCAAACCCCAAGGTTAATTTTACCCTATAAATAAAGGGATTTTCTTCATCATTATTCATCCCTCAAGAGAAATAAGAATTACTCTCTATTCTCTCTCTACACTTTTTTATACTTTATGTTTCATAATAGAGGTGCAATTCATAAGTTTCAAGTGGAAAGAAAAATTGGTGACAAACTCTTTGGCTGCCTTGATGAAGTCTGTGAAATCACATCATGCCACAACATTAAATCAGGTGCTACATGGTAGAAACCAAAGGGATTTTTAGTGAAGTCTGAGTAACCAACACAGCCACATCATACTGCGATGTGAAATCAGGCACTACTTTGGATAAAACCCAAGGTATCTATTTATTTTTGCATTCGTTCATGTTTACATAATTGACATTGGATCTACGCACTTGAGGCTCCAAAGGTATGTTCTAACTCTCTTTTTTGTAGTGGTTTAATTCTTTAGGTACAATGCATGTTTATAATTTTAGGGTGGGGCTACTTGTGGGTTATGATGACCTCTTGGGTTTTTTGTTGACGTTTTTTTTTTCCTCGGAATCCTGTTCCTAGTAAAACCAGCATGTTTAGATGTCTTATGTTTTATCTTATGATGTTTTGCATTTAATTAGGAGAGAAATGAGTATCTAAGGCAGTTGATATAATGTATTGAAAATTAATACTTTTATAAAATTTGCTTTTTGAATTGTGTGATATGTGTGAAAATTATGAATCAAGTTATGGAATTAGGATTGAATACATAATAATCATATCTCACTTTTTCTTGAACCGGATAGGTAATAGTTTATGATACAACTCTGTGACATGTGTATGTGAGATGCTTACTTTGTTGCCTTTGTGTGTTGAATCCTGAACTTTCCCGATTATTGTACCTAGGTTATAGGATAGTTTATTAGGAAAGGATCATAGGTAGTTCTTGAAAGTAGTCTAATTTTAGCCTAAATGGCCTTCCTAATGAGAATAATCTCCCTTATTCCATAATTTTTAGCCTGTATTGACTATTTTTCTCATTACACCTTTCACATTCCCATTATTGTTACAATGAACCAATTTTGGTTCAAGGCCTCCTTGGACATATTGCACCTCAACTCAGGACAATTGCCTAAGTTGAGGGTAGCTATCATAGTGGTGCATAATATGAATTAGGTATGAAGAAGGGTAAAAAGGAGACAAAGAAAGTAGGGTTGGGTGCGGTAGAAAAGGAAAATAAAATAAAAAGGAAAGAATAAAAAAAACTACACCCAACTTGAATGTGCAACGAAAGAAAAAGAGGGAGTAATAAGGGTGGAATAAAAGAAAATTGGTTGATAAGTGGACTACAAAAGTAAGTGTAGTTTCAAGGAAGCGTAGTCACTAAATTCCCATATACACCATACCAGCCCCCAAGCATACGCTATAAGCCAAGTAAAGTCCTATATCCTAACCTAAATGTCTACAAACTTAGGTAAAGAAAATAAGGTCAAGCCTATGGTATTCTGTGAATATTGATTAAAAATTCTCTTGTGAGTGTGAGTGTCTCTTGATACATCCCTGTATTGACATGCATGATTTCATATGAGTGATTGGTATTTCTTTTGTTATAAGGGAACATAGATTGTGTTACTAGATTCTTACTTCTTTGGGTAATGTAACTTTTACATATGTATGGTTGTTTGGTACTAGTATAATGACATAGCTTGTTTTGTTGTGTCACATTGTTGTGCTTCATAAATATGCACAGTTGGCTTTAAAGTGTTGAACTTGGAGAGAGCAATATATTTTGAGAAAAATTTGATGATTTACATAGATAAATATCTTAGGCTTCTCTTGATTAAGCATTGTCTTATTATTTTGTTATGTTTTGTTGCATAAGGACATGCAACGTTCTAAGTTGAGGGTGTTGATATGCCATGATTTCATAGAACTTAACATGCTTAAACTTGGAGAATACGCATGTATATAAGGCTATTTTTTTGGATTTGATGTGTTTTTAGAGTGATTTTGTAGGAAACTAGGTTTTGAAAGCTAACTGGAAGAAAATAGAATGAAAAGCTGAAAAATGACCACTTACCTTAGCACCTACACCCCGTAGGTACCACCTAAGGGGCATAGGTGGGTTCGTATATGTCAAAAATTGAAAACCAAAGATTAAATTTTGGACACTTCTTATGGCCCCTACCTAAAGGATGAGGTGCCACCTACAGCCCATAGGTGGGTCCATAGGTGGTCGCCAACACATTTTCCCAGATCATTTCGAATGGATTTCCTAAGGTTTCAATGTAACCTAAATATACTCCTATAATATTTTTAGTCATTATTATGTATGTGTCTTCAAGTTTTCTTCTTTTATTTAGGATTTGATTTCTAGGGTTTCAATGTAATCTATAAATACCCTTTTAACATTATTTCGTTAGCTAATGCCTAGATAGGCCCTTAGGGGTTGCTTTATACTCTTACAAACATATTTTTATTCCAAGATTTACTTGCAGTCTTAGTATTTTATTGCTCTTAGTTTACTTATGTTTTGTCATTCAACTTGAGATTTTGGGTTTTATTCTTTCATTATTGTGAGATTGATTCTATGACTTTGTCTATGAATTTCAAGAATTGACTTGCAACTATGAGAGGATAATTCTCTTATCTAGGATTGCAGGAACCCTGGTGAATTAATGAAGTGTATAAAGTGTTAAGTTATTCTAGATAAATTTTATTGCATGTATTGTGATTTTCTTTGATTTGTTTGATTTCTTAGTGGTGGGCAACGTTAAGAACATGTATGTATTCACTATTTGCTTTAAAAGAGATGTAAATATTGGGAAAATAAGATCACGACAGTTATTTGAAGGTAATTATCAATATAAGATAATCATTTTTATCTACTTGATATAATTATCTTCATCTAATAACTTAAGACTCACAAGGTAATAGTTAAATCGAGATCTAGGGCAAGGGTTAGTAACGTGACACTTTGAGACTCATAAGGTAAAGAATAAGATTTGCCAATGAGTCCATAAGACAGTTGGTGATACATAATTTGTCCAATTTTACATTCAAGGTATTGAAATTGTTCAACCATGCACGATAATTCTACGGAGTTAGACACCAGGGGAACATAAGCCTAGTGTTTGTCTTAGATTGGTTACAACAAAGAGAATCAGTCTTATTACTTCTAAGTAGGTGTACTTTTGGGTTAAAATATTTTGACAACGACCGCTTTATACTTCTAAGTAGGTGTACTTTTGAGATAAATAAAAATTTTGCTTTTCTGAATTGTAAAATGTGAAAAGAATTTGATGCTCTTAGTTGTAACCAATTATGACGAACACTAGGCTTATGTTCCCCCTGTGTCTAAATACATAATTTATTGTGCAATATCAAACTATTCCAATACCTTGCATGCAGAATCTAACAAATTATATATCACCAACTATCTTGTAGACTCATAGGTAAATCTCACTCTTTACCTTGTGAGTCTTAGAGTGGCATGTTACTAAACCTTGCCCTAGATCCTTATTTAACTATTACCTTGTGAGTCTCAAGTTATTAGATGAAGATTATTATCTTAAATAGATAAAGATGATTAGCTTATATCAACAAGTAACTTCAAGTCACCGTTATGATCTCATTTTCCTAATCTCTACCTCTCGTTTGAAGTAAGTAGTGAATACATGATGGTTTTTAACATTGGCCACCGCTAAGAAATAAATCAAATTGAAGAAAACCACCATACATGCAATAATCTGTATGTAGAATGACTTGGCACTTCCTCTACTTCATTAATCTACCAGGGTTCCCACAACCTTAGCTACTAGAATTAGTCACTCATAGTTTCCATACAATTCATGGAATTCATAAGAAATTCATATAATCAATCTCACAATAATGAAAGAATAAAACCCAAAGTCTTAAATTAAATAAAAAAACTAAAATCAAACCAAGAACAATAAGATCCTGAGATAAAAAGTCAATCTTTGAATCAAAATATGTTTGTACGATTATAAAGTAAGCCCCAAGGGCCTATCTAGGCATTAACTAACTAAACAAATTAAAAAGGGAATTTATGGATTACATGGGAACCCTAGAAATAAAATACTAAATAAAAAGGAAAACTTGACAAAATGTACATAATATTGACTAAAACCATCATAGGGGTGTATTTAGGTCACATATAAACCCTAGGAAATCAATTTGAATTGATATGGGAAAAAGTGTGTCGACGACCACCGACGTGCCGTAGGTGGAACCTACACCACTTAGGTGGGGGTCCATAGGTGGTGCCCAAAGTTTCACTCTATGTTTTTCACTTTATGACACATACGAACCGATCTACTCCCCTTATATGGTAAGTGGTCATTTTTTATCTTTTCATTATTTTTTCTTCCGATTAGTTTTTGACACCTAGTTTCCTACAAAA
Organism: Capsicum baccatum var. pendulum; assembly: GCA_030864225.1. Classification (NCBI taxonomy): domain Eukaryota; kingdom Viridiplantae; phylum Streptophyta; class Magnoliopsida; order Solanales; family Solanaceae; genus Capsicum; species Capsicum baccatum. The sequence continues at coordinate 155,636,454 of CM061558.1, forward strand.
TCACTCAAAAAATACATCAAATACAACAAAGTGGCCTTGTAAGTTCTATGAAATCATGGCACGTCATAGATATCACATCCATATCTTTTGGTTACTTCATGGACTGGAATACATTAAAAGTAATTTGCTCATTATTCAACCAAAACTTCATATACCCCATTTTCATGTAAACCGATGCCCGACTGGTTATGAGGAAAGGTTTTCCAAAGATGATGGAAACCTCAAAGTTAACTTCACAATAAGGAATCACAAGGTCAGCTAGAAATATGAAAGATGGTACCTTTACCAATATGTCACACAAGATTCCTACCGGATTCTTCACAGTGAGATCCACCATTAGAAGTCTCATAGAGGTTGGATTAGGTTAACCCAACCCCACCTTCTTGTAAATAACTAGCGGTATCAGATTAATACTAGTACCTAAGTCACAAAAAGACCTTGCAAAATTTAAAGACCTTACCGTACAAGAATTCATTAAGGCTCTCGAACCTTCCTTCTTCTCAACTAGAGAGTAATAAGCAATTCCTTTATAATAGTTCATATTATCCATAAGATCAAACTAACTACCCTCTTATTTTTTATTAAGTCCTTCATAAACTTCTATATCCCGACATTTATTAAAGAGCCTCCATACGAGGAATTTTACCAAAAACACTTTCAGCATCAAAATAGACTTTTGATTCTTTCCATCTTTCGATCTTTTGAAATCTATGGGTAAAAGAAGGAGGAGGTAGTGGAAAGGATTTTAATAGTATTGTGACCTCTTTATCCTTTCTATGTCAGACTTAGCCCCTTTTTCAGGAACTAGAGGATTTTGAGATACATCTTCGTACTCCATCAAATTTTATTATTAATTATCATCCATATCATTACTAATCACGGGGTCATTCATCTAATCATGAATCACAAGCATAGGGGATCAATAGTAGCCTTACCACTCAAGTAGTAATGGCAAGGAAATGGCTATTATTCTTAGAATTTTGGATGGTGTTGGTCGAACATGCGCCTGATTCATATTGGTTTAGTGTGGTGGAAATCTACCCAAATTATTGCTCAGATGCTTATTGGTGGTTGTATGAGACTCAACTTCTTGGATCATACCAAAAATGTCTACCCTAATTGCTTTAAGGAAAGTTGATTCTGTGACCACTTAACAAGTTTTGAAAGCAAAGGTTCCACCTGAGAATTTCCAGATTTAGCATCACATTTCCCCAGTGGAACTTATATACCACTCATTTTTATAATCATATTTTCTTTTCCAATTACCATATCTGTCCCTACTCTTACTCTATATCCAAACATTATCTCCATAATAGTTTTGACCTTGATTCCCTTCCTAAAGTCTCAATTATCTTTATTATATCTTTGTTCCTTGAATAAAAAACCCACTACCTCTCTGCTAAGATATTTAGATTTTTTCTTAAAACCCAAATCTTCATATCTAGAAGACTTACCCCATGCACCCACTTTATTGACCTTTTATGCTCCAGCTATTAAAAATATCTTAGTAAGAAACCCAATCTCAGTCCTTAGTTGTAACACCTCTTGAGCCACTATCTCATCTAGTTCTCACTACTCATTAGAGGCTCAAATTATTTAAGTAGCCGCTGATTTATCCACCTCCCAAGTATGCCACCCTCAGTTTGTTTTCTTTATCTAATTCAGGATCTTTAAAACATGCTCCCTTTTTTACTCATGAAGGTCCCGCAGTTATAATGTTTACCACAGCCTTAGCGTTAGCATTCAAGGATCATTGGAACTTATAGACAACTATTGTCTTTATAATCATATTTTCTCTTCCAATCTCCATCTCTGTCCCTACTTTTATCTCTATACCTAGATGTATTCTGGTTGTCTCTAAATAGTTTTCAAATTAATTCCCTTTCCTAGAGTTCCAATTGTCTTTATTATAACCTTGTACCTTGGATTAGAAACCCACTACCTCTCTACCAAGATATTTAGCTTCTTTATCTAAACTTAAATCTTCATAGCTAGAAGTCTTACCTCACTCACCCACTTTATTGACCTATTCTATTCCAGCTATTGCAAATAACTTATTAAGAAACCCAATCTCAATTCGTAGTTATGCGACATCTTGAGCCATTGTCTAATCTAGTGATCACTACTTAGTGAAGGCTCCAATCATATAAGTACTAGTTGATTTGTCGCCCTCTTGAGTATGACGCTCTCAGTTGGTTTTTGTGATATAATCTAGGATCTCAGAAATATGCTCCAACCATTGACTCGTGAAGGACCCACCAATGATAATATCTACCACAACCTTAGTGTTGTCATTTGCTACATCTTATTTTTATGATGAAAAAATGCCTATAAGGTACTATATCTTATTTTGATGATTAGCAGATGAGTAGAAGGGACCAAGTCCCAAGATGTTCAAGGCAATAGTACAACTAGCATGCATCTGCACGATTTTGTCCCCTTCTGTAACAAACTGTACAGGTGTTGTTTGTACTATCAAGGACACCTATTAGAATAGCATTTCAACCCTAATCATCACTCATGTATAAAATAAAAAGGATGTTTCTCTATAAAGTTGTTGTTTTAAATTCAAAATTAAAGAAAAGAAAGGAAAAAGGTAAAAATGCAGTTTACAATATTGCTCAAGTATTGCTTATGTTATTATTTCTTTTGTAAGATAAACTAGTGAGTGTTCTTAATTGATTTCTAATTTATAACCAAATTAATCATTCTATAAGAGTAATGAACCTTTCTTGTCATTTGAGAGTGCATAGGTAGATTTTCCTAAGTCCAAAATTGGTTAGAGTTAACTAGTGTTGGGGGAGTCTTGGCAGAGTTGCCAAGGTTAGGCTATAGTAGAGTTAATACAAGAAAGAGTGTCCTAGAGTTAGGCTAAAATCAAGTCTATAATCAAGAGGTTGGTCATAAAGGATTTCTGAGATGCTTATGAGGACAAGCCATGGTTTTTTCTCCCTTGAGAAAGGAGGTTTCCACGTTAAATTTGTGTGTTGTTAATTTCTTACCAAGCCTTTTGTTTTCTATCACATTATAGTTACTTTATTGTTCTATTAACTGTGACTGATCTTGAGGTACCAAGTCCCTCAAAGTATGATGTAACCTCCAAGGGTTCCAAAAATTGGTATTTGAGTTAGGTTCACTCTAAAAGGTTCATACCTAGAGTGTTTTGGTTATCATGGCTGCCTTACTGAATCTGGAAATACGAGAATAGGTTCCCTTATATAAAGATGAGAGAATACTCTTAGGAGTTATTCCAAAATCTCAAAAACGTAAACCAAATGCTATAACTAAACTAGGTATAGAGAGAAAGGAAGGAAAAATAGATAGATTCCTGACTTTGAAAGCTTAGAGTGTGACTCAAGTGAAGAAGACACTGATTTTGCACTTCTAGAAACAAGGATTGTTAGATCAATGAACAAAAATAGTAGCTCTAAAAAAATTCATTAGGAACTACCCAATGCAAAAGAAGGATCAAAATCATCAAAATTCAAGCATAAAGGATGTTGCTAGATGTATAGTAAAGAAGGTGTTTGCTTCATGGGAGTACTCCTCAAATAAATCTGAGAAGGATAAAGAGTATGGAGATGGTTTCATGCTGAAAATAGGATGATAAGAAAATCATCTCAAGTTCTTGGTTTTCTCTTATGAAAACTACTAAAGATAAAGAAGAAAATGGGGTAGAAAAAAGGGATTTCACCCAAAACTGGTTCATGAATAGTTGTTGTTCAAGACACATGACTAGAAGGGTTGATTATTTTTTCTTCAATGAGAAGGTGTGTCTTTTGGAAATGGTAAAAAGGGGTATATCCAAGGTGATGGAAGGATTGAAAAATCACCTCATCATGCAATAAAAGACGTATATTATGTTAATTGCCTTAAGTACAGTCTTCTAAGTGTATCTCAAATATATGACAAAGGAAATAAGGTAAAATTCTCATCTGGTGGATGTATTGTATCAAGCATAAAATCTAGAAGAATTATTCTTAAAGCCAAAAGGATCAAGAACATATATGTAGTTTATTTGGAGTCAGTGGCTGATGGTGAAATAACTTGTTTAAGTGCTCAAAGTAAGATGCTAATTTATAGAACAGAAGATTGGGACATGTAAGTTCTTCTTTGTTAAACAAGTTGATTTCAAGGGACCTGGTTCGTGCCTGTCCAAAGCTAAAATTTTCAGACAATAAAGTTTGTGATGCTTGTGTTAAAGGTAAGCAGACCAAATCCTCCTTTCAGTGGAAGAAGCAGGTAAGTACTTCAAGACCTCTTGAAATAATACACTTGGATTTATGTCGACCTATTAAAGTCCAAAGTAGAGGAGGGAAGAAATATGTGTTGGTTGTTATAGATGACTACTCCAGGTTTACTAGGACAATATTTATAAGAACCAAGGATGAAACATATGAGGTTCTTGTGGATTTTGCCGAGTAAATTAAAGTGAAGCTAAATTGCAAAATTGCTAAATTCAGGACTGATTATGGAACTGAATTTGAGAATTCTCAAGTTGATAAATTTTGTGCTGAGCATAGAATAAGTCCCAACTTTTTTCTCCTAGAAATCCACAACCAAATGGATTTGTTGAAAGGAAAAATAGAACACTCATAAAGATTGGTAGGACTATGTTATTTGATAGTGGTCTTCCAAATAGTTTATGGGTTGAAGTAGTAAATACTGTGTGTTATGAGACTAATAGTTGCTTGATTAGATCACTTCTGAATAAAACCCTATATGAGCTGGAGTTCAACATAAATCCTAAGCTAGACTCTTCATACCATTTGGATGTATATAGTCTGTGCAAAATAATGGTAAGAATGAATTGGGAAAATTTGACTCCAAAAGTGATGAACTAGTGTTTGTAGGCTATTCCTCAACAAGCAAGGCTTATAGAGTCTTAAATAAAAGAAATCTATGTGTTGAAGAAAGTGTTCATGTGATCTTTAATGAGTCAGGAAATAAAATAAGCTCAGGAGATAGTGAAGATTCAGAAGTTGAAGAGCTCATTCAAGTTCAAAGAGATAATGTTGCTGAAGATGATGATCAAGGGATATATAATGAATATGAGAGTGATGATAGTGACAGTGATCTAGAATCTCAGTCAAAAATTCCAGCTCCAATAGAAGAAAAAATAGAGGAAACTAGTCAAAATTCATAGGGACCTAGTCCTAGTGGTATCAATTTCAGAAGGCAAAACTGGAGGAACAAATCCTCTTATTCCCTTGAGAACCTGACTACACCCTTGGAAACAGAAGTCTAAACAAGAGCTCAATCCAGAAATATTATGGTATTTTTAGCCTTTTTTCCTCAAATTGAGTCTAAAAATATGCAAGAAGCTCTAAAAGATACTGATTGGATCAATGCAATGCAGGAGAAACTCTGATAATTTGAAAGAAGCAAAGTCTGGCATCTGGTACCCAGGCCTATTAATAGAATAATTATTGGGACCAAATAGGTGTACAAAAATAAGAAAAATAAGAATGGAACTATTAACAGAAACAAAACAAGGTTGGTTGTTCAAGGTTCTAACCTCGAAGATGGGATTGACTATGATGGAACTTTTACCCCTGTAGCAAGAAAAAAGGTAATCAGAATTCATGTTGCATTTGTTGCATATATGGGATTTAAACTATTTCAAATAAATTTCAAAAGTGTCATCCTAAATGGAAACCTGAAGGAAGAAGTCTATTTCAAACAACCTTTAGGTTTTAAAGCTATAGATTTTCCTTATCATGTACTTCAATTGGATAAAGATCTTTATGGTTTGAAGCAAGCACTAAAGGACTGTATGAAAGACTCTCAAAGTCTTTCCTAGAAAATGGCTTAAAAAGAGGGAGAAAAAAGATAATACTCTATTATTAAAGACCAGAAGTTGCAACCTATTTATTTTCTAGATATATGTTGATAACATAATCTTTGGAGCTACTTCTGAATCCTTATGTTAAGATCTTTCTAAGCTAATGGGGAGTGAATTTCAAATAAGTATGATGGGTGAATTGAGCTTCTTCCTAGGCTTGTAAATTAAACAAACTTCTTATGAGATAATGATTTGTCAAGAGAATTACATCAAGGAGTTACTGAAAAAATACAACATGGGAGATGCCAAGCCAATTGATACTCCAATTAGAACCAGCTCAAAAATAGATAATGATGAACTAGGTCCTTCAATAAATGAGATAATGAATAGAGGGATTATTGGATCTTTGTTGTACCTCACTATTTGTAGTCTATATATTGTTTTCAGTGTAGGAATGTGTTCCAGATTTCAAGCCTTCCCAACAGAGTCTTATTTAAAAGCTACAAAAATAATTCTTAGATATCTGAAGGGGACAGGGCTACTAGGCCCTTTACTATCTATCAAGAGATAGTTTTAACTTGATGGGAGATGCTGATGCTGACTATGTTAGATATTTGGTAGATGGAAAAAGTACTTCAGGAATGGAACATTTTCTTGGCTATTCCTTAAATTTTTGGGGATCTAAGATGTAAAACACAATTGCCCTATCTACTGCTTAAGCTAAATATATGGTTGGAGCTTCTTATTGTTCAATAATTGTAAGATTTTGTTATTATCATAGATATTATCCCTCTAATGCGTGAAAACACAAGTGTTCTAAATATGGCCAAGAATCCAGTGCAACACAAGAGGACAAAACATATTATTGTAAGAAATCACTTCCTAAGAGACAATATTGAGAAAGTGGCTATTTGTATCAAGTTTTGCAAGAATAAGAACCAGATAGCGAATATATTTACTAAGGCACTTCACAAGGAACAATATATGAAGAATAGGTTAAAGCTAGGTCTGATTAAAATGACCTGACCTACCATATAAATCAGTAGTTCTCCACAAAAATTAGTTATGATCAGGAGATAGGTATCCTTCGTAAAGTATGTATTTGTTAGTCTAAATTAGTATCATAGCTTTGCAGGTATGCATCCATGGTAATAGATTTGGAATAATACATAAGAAGTATGCACCAACTTGATAATTCACTCAAAGGAAGAGAGGTACCTGGACCCATCTCTCAAGTTAGTATCATGAATGTGTATGTTTTTCTTCTTGTTCTGTTAGAAAAGGCAACATTCTCTCTCTCCATGTAAAAGAAAATTCTTATGTAAAATTGAAATCAAATTCATCTTTGCATGAACTCTATGGACCCTACCCAACTCAACTATCCTACCCATTCAAAACCAAATTCTTTCTTTACTCACCTTTCTCATAAAGATCTATCCCTGAAAATAGAGTACCTCTCTAATATTATATTGACCAGTGATCCTTGAGATGCTGAAAATTTCTTTATACTTTCAGATAAACAAAAGAAGGGGGGGTTGTGAAACCTAAAAGAAATAGTAACTAGTGTTAATTTGTTGGATTGGAAATCAATATGTGAAAGACACTAGGATTGTGTTCCCTAATAACATTGGTTCTCCGTAATTTAGTGGTCTTATAAGATATTTGGCATGCAGAACTGATAGGTTACGTATTATCTAGCCAACTAGATCATGCCCCATGTAGAAGACTATGACTAAGACAAATGTTTATGTTTTATGGGTTTTGCATCTATGATCCTTATATCGTCTTTCCTGTTTACCAACTCAAGACTAATTAAATGAAGATAACTCCAATGTTAAGAAACTATTCCTATTAATTTACCCTTTCTAAAGTACGGTGTAGAGATAGAAAAATCTCTAACATGTTCACTCATTGGAAAGCTACCAAAGATAAATAAACAACAATACATACCCAACTACACTTTGAGAATCACATTGTATTTCGAACACTATGTCATTATTCTGTCATGGTTCCCAACACCCTAGTTGTGGTGTTTACCTATACATAATTGCAACACACAAGAATAATCCATTGAAAAAGACATAATTATGAACTTACAGTAATAATTAGAAAACTCCAAAGTCTAAACATCAATTAAAACTCTAAAATTTAATGTTCATGAAGAATCCCACAAAGATGCCTTGAAATACCTCATTTTAATGTTGTTAAAATATAATGTAATGTTACCTCATAAAAATAACCCTATAAGAGTATTTATAGATAAAATTAATCCTATCTTTGAAAAAATAGGAAACCTGGGCCAGTGGAATCGGATGGCAGGAAGGTATGATCATGATTAGAACCCACGATCATCCTTTGGATGTCGTGGTTTGGCTCATGGTTTTTCATCTTCACAACTTTATTGCAACGGTTCTCAGTATGTCTCTATTATATTAAACCATGACCATATGATGCTATCATTTGATCATACTTGTAAATCTAAACTACCTACCCACGATGTTATGCTCGATCGTTATTTTAATACATTGTGAGAGGCTTTCGTCTGATCTTCTTTTCTTAACTTCTAGAAACCTTTTTTTGTCATCCTTACCAAAATAATGTGGTATGATCGTATGTATGATCATAGGAATTTTTTTTCTAAGTAAAACCTAAGACTCATCCTCTGGATCATGTTACGACCGCCCTGGTATGGACGTGATTAGATCCCACGATCGTATCTTTGATCATCAGATGCTATCCTTATCAAATAATCAACATTTTCCTTCTTTAAGACTTTTTATCCTACAAACACAAGAAAACCCATCATATCCACAAAAAATACCCTCGTACTTGCAAATTTTCATTGTTTTAAGTGTCTTAAATGTCATAAATTCACAACACATTAGTGACATAGTTTTTTGCGCACAGGGGTTTTCAATTAAATTTCAAGCACCCAGTTAGATTCTGTTAGAACTTAACGTTTATTTGGTCTTTCAAACATTTGGTGCATCCTATTTTACTCTCCGCATTTATGATAAGAAGGTTGCATTTATGAAGGGTCAAGTCATTGGCCATCGCATTCACGAGCCTTCTCTTATATTCGCGATGAAGAGTCGACCCAAATAATTCCCTTCTTTTTATTTTTGTTCATGATAGTCTAACCCATTTTTCATCATGTTCATGAACCCTTGCCCATGTTCTCAAAGGGAAATTCTTATGGTTTTGAGTTTACAACCTTTGACCCCCGCATTTGCAAAAGGCATTGCCGCCCTGGCAGTATATAATTCCCTCTTCTCTAATTTTTCATTCATTTCCAACCTTTTTTCCACCATTAAAGTCCCTTATATCTTGAAATTATTGGTACTTCATCCCATTGATCTCAGGTATATTACCCTATTTTTCCTTGGTTAATTTTTCTGCTTGTTCTCATGTTATTCCGTTCTAAATTTTGTTTAATTCTTAGTCTTAGGGTTAGTTTCTTTGAGCTTATGGGGATGATATGGACCCTGATAAGTGATCAAATTTTGGCAACACATTCATGTCCTTCGAGGGACCTCATGACAAACTCAATTTTGGAATTTCAATAGTGAGCCACATGGTATTATTTATGACCTGATTTTAGGACCAGAACTTTATATTGCAGTATGGTATCATTTTACTTTTGCTAATATGTAAATTATGATTCTAATAGTTCGACATCATTTAGAGATCATAGAGTGGAGACAAGAAGTTTATGGGTGGTTTGAGACTATGATTCCATAATGAGGTAGACTACAATCTACTCTTCCCTATGATATTATGTAGTCTATAGATTGCATGCTCTATAGGGATTATAAGATAGTTCTATACCTAGTTGTATCATGATGTGACCAATTTAGGGTATTTAAAATGTTATTGCAAATTAAGTCTTAACCTAGAATACCCATTAGAGTTGTAGGATTCAGTTACGTCAGATTATGGATTTGTATGACTGGCCCTCTAATATAAGTGTTTTGTATTACTTAGTTTTAGGTGATATCTGCCGATTAGATACTCCTAGTAACTTCATGCCTTTTTTACCTTAGTTTCTTAAATTGTTGTCCTTATCTCCTGTTAATTAATATATTGTTGGGCATGAGTCGGGGTTATGACACCAGCGGGATACCAGGTTAGTGTTATATTCTTTGAAAGGACGCGGTGTAGTAGTTAGATTTTTGGATGCTTACATTAAATTGTTTAGATACTGGTGATGTAACTAATATATTTTATCATGACCTGATTTATGACTCATGATGGCCACCTACTCTATACCACCAGTAGGTAAGCCAAACTGTTACCCGGAGCTAAACAAAATGGATTATCTTGGTGTGAAATTCCCAACATAGGCTGAAATCAACAAGTATAACTTGTAAATAAGCATAGTATTTGAAATAGATAAAGATAGTCAACATAGATACCATCCCATGACCTGGTAGAGACAATACAAGAGCATCTAGTAATAATAATACAACTCAAGTATCTAGAATTGTCAATAACATTTGTCTCAAAATAAAATACTGAACACAAAAAGATAGAAGGAAAAATGTGTAGCTGACTCCAAGATCTCACCCTATCTGTGGATATCAACACAGCACGAACGTCAATCAATGGTGGAAACTAGTACTCAGATCTGCACCAAAAAAGTACAGAAATATAGTATGAGTACCAAAATCCCAGGTACTCAATAGGCATCATCGGCTGACTAAGCTAAATTATGATATAAGTATGATAAAATGGGAGATAACATAATTAAGTCAAGGTAGAGACGCCTAAATTAACTCTAACATCACTGTGCATAAATAGGTAAATAAACCTAAGTAATAACATAATATAACATAAAGCATCAACACACACAATCATAACTACAAAATTTTCTCTCACATGCTAATTAGTGCGGATAAATAAATAACCAATTGCAAGCCCCCATAAGCCTGTAGGATATAAACAAGAGATAGTAAGCCACCACCGTCATTTTTCAATTCTTAATATACCACTAGAATCCACTTAGATCATGCCATATTATAGTCATTTTTGCATTTTCTGAATTATCCAAATTTCTATGGTAAATCTCACACCCCGACATGTCGTATCATAAGAAGTATATCATCACAACATAATATGTATATATAATATAATATACCCAGACTCAAACTGATATGGATATTCCACTATATCCTCATAAATATCATCATCAATATCATCCTCCATATCATCACTGTCATATCATTAATATTATAGACATCTTCTAAATTTCTACCAAGTATAAATAATTGATATCATTATCATTATCCAAACTTGAACTAATATTTGTATAACTCATAATATAAGTAATATCTAGAATTTAACCGGTAATCATATCATCATTATCATGGCCAATAGCATAGTCAATAGTGAATTCAAGAGCATAATTTCTAGTATAGTAAATGAATCGTGATTTCTAGCATAAGGAATAGTATATTCGCTAATATAGTCAACTAGCACATTCTTTACCATAAACAATAGCATGATCATTAATATAATGAATAGGCATGGTTTCTAAATAGTTAATAGACATGATTGTTAATTTAGTCCATAGCATACCCAATGGCCCAAACAATAGCCTAATCAATTGCCTAGTCAATATCACAATCAAGGTCTTAGGCAATAGCATATTCAATAGCCCATCATTATCTTAATCAATAACCTAGTCATAGCATAATCGATAAATATTTCTTTCAACATCGATTCAGCATAAAAAACAAATCCTAAGGTGTCTCAATATCACCGCAATAAATATTTCCTAGATGTACGCAAGGGTGTAAAAGATATCCAATAGTTATTCCAGTCTTGGCCTATAGTGGGTTGAAGGGCCAACTTCTAAATCTCCGAAATCCATAATTCAACAATGTAAACCCAAGATTAGGTTTAGTATCTAAATCCACTATTAGATGTTGAACAAGCCATAACTAGCCCTAGGATAGAAATTCCTCCAAATATGGAACAATTAGGTCAATTTTACCTAGGGTAAAGGAAATTTGGGTAATTTTCTTCCCAAACTCAAGTAACTAAGGCAATCTCCTCATTGATAGAGTAACTAAGGTATTTCCAACCTAAACAAGGGCTTACAAGGTCAACTTCACTTAAGGTATGGTTAACTAAGTAAATTATGCCCAAAAGTGATGTCCAAATAAGCGTAAATGATCCAATTAACCCAAGAATTGAGATTTATCACACCAATACCTAAAATCTATCCAAAATCCAACACAATATCATAAGCATACTATGATTTATCTCAATCTAACAAGGGGCAAAACCTAGCCTACTTGGACTCTGAAGAAAGCTCAAAATATCTGCAAAATCACTGCTTTCTCTTTTAAGAAGCTTTCGCAAGATGGAAAGCAATCAAAATCACATTCTAATCATCAATACGAGAATAATGATGCCCATATTGCACTATTATTCTTTGGGTCCAAAAAATTACCCAAAAATCCCATGTAGGTCCCATTTATTGAAAATCGTGTTTTCAAAATCAACCTCACATTCCCTTATGATCAAGGAATCATTACCCTTGAGAATGGGTATAATCCAAGCTAATTTGGTACTAACATAAAGCCTTTAAGGTTTTTGAATTTTTGAACAAGAAATGGGAAATTCTATCGTGAAAAGGGTGAAATCTTATCACAAATCAAAGTGGAATCATGAAAATAAATGTTATCCAAGCTCCCAAACCAACAAAAAGTCTAAATTCTATGCTATATCACTATTTAGGTTTTTAATCTCTAGAGAATTAATGAAGGAATGTCAAAAAGGGGCTAAAATAGGATATTTATACCCTTTTCGGGTGCTCGGGTATCACTATAGCGACCCGATACATCACAATTGTGGTATCATGAGGTTGTCAAGATGAGTTTTGATCGCCACATATACATGATGATTGTGGTACCTAATAATATCTAAGGGTATTATGAACGTGGACCCTGGTATCGCTATAGCGATGCATTAGATACAGTTGAGACTTGGAATACAACCCTTCTGGATTCATTCAGAATAACATATACATAAATGAACTATGTAACCATACCAAATTTGATGTTTTAGGCTCAATAGCATAGTCAAAATTTACATCCGAGGTTGTTTAGATAGAAAGTAGGTCCCACACCCAATTTTCATTTCTTAACTTTCTGACCAATAGGTCAAATAGACTCTCGGTGCCTCAAAACCTGAACCAAGAGTTCTTCTAGCCTAAAATCAATATTCTGAAGCTGATGGAATAGTCATAATTTGCATTCAAGGATAATTGGGCGAAGTTTTTTACTTATGGCCTTTTGAAACTGGTGAATAATTTAAAATAGGGAAATGGCTTTAAAAACCAAACAAATTGTCCGATAACCAAACTGTCAGTTCCAGCATGTTTTACTTAAGGAAGCTATAGAGAATCTCTAATGGTGAAAATAAGTAGAACTATGAAAAATGACCTGAAGTGTCATTACAATATCCACTACTAAAGGAACTTTAATTCACAAAAGTTAAGGAATAGGATGCACCTGAAGGCTCGAACAAGTAAGGATATTGGGTCTGCATCTCTCTCTCAATTTCCCAAGTGGCCTCCTCCACTGGGTAGTGTCGCCACTGAACTTTAACTATAGAAATCTCGCTAGTGTTCAACCATCTAACATCATTATCTAAAATAAGCATTGGCTCCTCTACTAAGGTCAACCTCTCATCTAACTAGAATAAGTACCATCTAAGCACATAACATGGATCAGGAATGTATTGCCTAAACATAGAAACATGTAAAACTGGATATACAACAACAAAATTTAGAGGTACAGCTAACTTATGAGCCATCTCACAAACATTGCAAAGAATCTTGAATGGTCTAATATATCTGGTGTTGATCTTTCCCTTTCTCCTGAACCTCATCACACCATTCATGGCTAATACTCAGAGGATTACTCAATCATCAACTCCAAATCTCAAGGCACAATGCTTATAGTCTTCATAGGCCTTCTGCCTGTTTTAAGTTACTCTCAACATGTATTAAATCACCCTGACTCTACCCAACGACACTTGAAGCAAGTCAGTGCCACAGGGTCGAATCAATTTGTCTCTTAATATGAATAAAAAGATAGTTTAAGTAAAAAAAAAGGTGGTAGTCTACTTCAAAAGTAAGAATCCAACCGCTACCTGGAATAACTCCAAAGTACTGCCCAAAGTCAAATACCATGAGGCATACTCGAACTAGGATCTGCACCAAAAGATCACAGTAGGGGTGAGTACGGTCCACTTATACTCAGTAGGTATCATAGGCCGACTTAGTAAAGTAGAAAATAAAGCATACAAAATACACACTAAAGGCACGTCACTTGAAATCATAAAATATCCCATAATAGTAGCCCACACCGTCTCCACTAACAGTTCTAATATCCACATATATAACAAATACAAGTAGATAAAAGAAGGAAAAAAATATATATAGATATATATGAACATTAGTACAATTAAGGAGAAGTAGAAAAAAGGGTAGGTAATAGGTTAAGATAGAAATACAATCACAGTGTAAGTACAACAATGTAAATGCAATAAAGATAGTGATGATGATGATGATGTGATGCACGAAGCTATTGTACAACCTCTGTATACACCTACAGATCATAAGTTTCCTGGCATAGAATCCATGAGGGGTTCGTCAACCTGTATACAATCCATATCTAATACCATATCCATATGTCACGATCTGAGGCTACCCCCTAGTCACAACAACATGTCTTACGGCCACAAGTGACCACAAGTAAACTCATGGACTGGTACCTATTGTGAGCACTAAAGAAAATATAAATACATCACATGTGCAAAAGTTAAGCTTTTAAGATACTGTAAAACTAGATAATAAAATATGTATCAACACATGTATGGAAATATCTGATGGAATACTAGAAACCAACTGTCTATCTGGAAAACAACTGATAATACAAAGTAGAGTGACTAACTGTGTAACTAATTGTCTGAAATACTCTAAACATCATAAGCTAATAGGACATACCCCCAACTAACTCCAATAGGCTGAACATAAGAAAGCATTAAAGTAACTGAAATAACAAATCATGTCCTCGATGAATGAGGACTCACCACTACTACTGGTGAGTAACGTTGAGTTGTCTAAGAGCGATCAAGAAACTATGCATCCAAACCTATGTTATAAGACAACATAGCACAGAGAAAAGTATGTGGTCAGTACTTTGAATGTACTGGTGTATGAGATGAGGAATGGATGAAATGCATGAGGTATCTAAGCATAAATGTATGAACTTGTAATATATAAGAATTCAAGACCAAGAATAAATATTTTTAAGAGAATCTGAAATCTGAAAGACTGAAAGCTTTATAATTGAATAACTAAAAATCTGTACACTTGGTCAAGCAAACCTAAACTAAAATACACTAATTACTATACTAAGACTTGGAGTTATCATGTAACTGACATGCACCAATCTGAGCTAATTGGGGTCCAACCAATAACCCCGATTGGAAGAGTGTCAATACCATGCCACGGATACTAACACATAGCTAACGATGTGGATCCATAAGGCTGATGTCCTGAAGAACTAAGGAATCACCCTCTATTGGCAGGTTATCCCATGAGATATGTGGCAACCCTCAACTGGAAGAAAAATATCTCAAAACTACACTGGCTATGTAGTTTTGGAACTCAGGGATTGCTACTAAGGGTCACACCCTCTACTGGCATATGAGCCCGCATCCCTGGGTTTGCTTGGTGCTAAATCCTACTCCCAATTGAAAGTTACTAAAATGTTAACTGGTGCATGCACTGATAACTATTAACTGATAAGCTCAGGTCATGGTATTCTAAAAATAATTGTGCATACAAATTCTGAGGTAATTATAAATATATAAACTGATAATTCTCAACATGATCATGGTGTTCTGAATATGACATTAAAACCATGGTCTGACTGACTTGTTAGTTGAACAATGAAAATTATGTAAAACACATAGGTATCAGGTGTTCATAACCGTCAAGAATTGAATAACCATAAAATATGATAATAAAGTTTAAAAACTATAGTATGGGATCATGGTTCGAAGACCCAAAACATAGACATTTCATCAAATATGTAAAAATCATGAACTTGAATATGGGAATGTGTTAAACATGAAAAATCAACATGATTCATGGATAAATTCATAAATTGGGGGTTTAACATAAAATTCACTTGAATATGATATGGGAATTTTAAACTTGAAGCACGAGTTAACTAACTTTTCATAAAATCATCCTTGGGCATGAATTGAATCAAATTACTAAGAAAATACATGATTTAAACTCATCTTGAACATGCAAAACTTCATAAAAGGGGAAAACTCATATTCTTAATCAAAGTAAGGTTTTTTTAGGCTCCATAGGTAAAAGGGACCCCTGGATGAATACCCACATACCTGAAGTAAAAATTTTCATGAAATTTCTTTGAAGTTGTTCGTGACCTTGAGAAACCTTAGCTGCTTGGCAAAGATTAAGAAATTGTTTTCTCTTGGTTCTATTTAGCAAATTGATGTTTAATGATGTTAATTGGGGATTTTGGGCCTTTTATACCACTCATTGTGAATCCAAAATGACATGGGTTTGGCTTTTAAATGAGTGGGGAAAGACATAAAAGCCCTTGGGAAAACGTACAAAAAATTGGGCTCCCAATCAGGATGAGTCTACTGTACGACTCATATGTTAGGGTACAACTGGATTGCTGACTCATAAGATTGGTAGGTTTAAAAAAACATGTATTGGTCTTGATACGAGTCGTACTTCCAACTCATAAGATGCCCATATTATTTGATAAGGTCACTCATAAGATGAACGAACAAACTTGTGGAACCAACACTATTATTGACATAACTTCTCTCTATACGGTTTGTACCATTATATATGACTCAATATCCCCTCTCATATCCTAGATAGAACCTCAAGGGTTCAGCACTGATATCTATAAGACTGGGTTCATATGACTCACAGCCCTCTTGACGACCCATGGGGTGAAGTCGTACCTACAATAGAATGTTCAACATGCTATACTGACTTAGGTATGAGTCCAACATATGACTTATATGTTGCGGTATTACAATATCTCTCTCTTAGGAACATTCGTCCTCAAATGAAACTGGTTAGACTGGGAACATGGAGGAAACTGAGATTATATAATGACATGTATAACTTGAAACATGAACAAATAACTGAGTCTAAAACATGATAAATGAACTAAACTGATTTCGTGAATGCATGTAATGACATGAGATTGGCTACATAGCTGAAACTGAGAATAGAAAAGAGTCAATTTATGAAAGATCATTACCTTAAGCTGAATCTGGGCTTGTGGACAAAAGGTGAGGGTACTTAGTTTGCATATCTACTTTTTCTTCCCAAGTAGCTCCCTCAACAGACTGATTCCGCCAAAGGACTTTAACCAAGGGAACTTTTTTATTCCTTAGCCTACGAATCTAACGATCAAGGATCTCAACTGGGACTTCTTCGTAGGAAAGGTTATCCTTAACATCCATACCTTCTAAAGGAACGGCTACAGATGAATCACAATACATTTCTTTGACAAGGAAACACGAATTACCAAATATACTGATGCCAAATCTACAGGAAACTCTAGATCGTAAACTACATTCCCAAAATGACTCAAGATTTTATACGGGCCAACATAGCGAACACTGAGTTTCCCCTTCTTTCCAAATCTCTTTACTCCCTTTATAGGCAAAATCTTCAAATAGACCAAATCACCAACCTCAAACTCAAGATCTTTTCTCCTCACATCTGTATAAAATTTCTGATGGCTTTGGGTTGTCTTTATCCCCTCATGTATCAACTAAAATTTCTTTATCACATCAAATAATAAATTTGGCCCTATTAAACCAACATCACCTAACTCAAACCAAATAATAGGATATCTATATATCCTTCCCTAAAGAGCATCAAACGGAGTCATTTGAATATTGTAGTGTTAGATGTTGTTTTAGGAAAACTCAATCAAAGGTAAGTGGTCATTCCAACTACCTTTAAAGTAAATAACGTATGCCCACAACATATCCTCTAAGATTTGAATAGTTCTATCTGCATAACCATCTATCTAAGGAAGTAAAGATGTACTGAGATAAACTTGGGCACCAAAACCTTTTTGAAAAGCCTTCCAAAAGTGAGAGGTAAAATGAGTACCTCTGTTTGATATGATAGAAAATGAAATCCCGGAAACTTAACTATTTTAGTAATATAAAGTATGACATAATCCTCCATTGAGTACAAAGTATGAACTGACAATAAATAAGCTGATTTGTTCATTTTATCAACAATGACCCATATCGAATCATGTTGACTATGCGTATGAGGCAACCCTGTCACGAAATCTATTTCCACCACTTCCCAATTCCAATCAGAGGTTCTAAACTCCTGCAATATACCACAAGGTCTTTGGTGCTCAACCTTTACCTACTGAAAATTTGGACACTTAGCCACAAACTCTACCCCCGCAAATCACGATATATCTTGGTGGCTCCTAGGTGAATAGAATATTGCGCATCATGCGCTTCCACTAAAATTTTGTACTTCAAACCATAAACACATAGAACACATAATCTTCCCTGACAACAAAGCACACCATCTCCACCTACAGAGAAAACCTCTACCTTCAAATCTTTAACTGTCTCCTTCAACTTAACCAAACAAGGATCTCTGTTTTGCTTTTATTTCACTTCAATAACTAATTAATATTTCAAACCGTTCTGAACCCATACACTACTCTCAGATGAATCAACCAGCTAACCACCTAATCTAGCAATATGATGAACCTCACTAAATAACTTCTTTTTGCCTCTCTCAACATAAGAAGCACTACCCATGTACAATATAATAGGACATCTTCCACTAAATTGGCCTTTCCTGAATGATACAACACAATTATATCATGATCTTTTAACAACTCAAGCCACCTTCTCTAAGAAAGATTCATATCTTTTTATGTGAACATGTGTTGTAAACTCTTATGATCAGTGAACACATCAACATGAACCCCATTGAGATAATGTATCCAAAATTTTAAGGCAAAAATAATAGCTGCCAACTCAAGATCATGGGTAGGATAATTTTTTTCATGGGGTTTAAGTTGTCTAGAGACATAGGCTATAAAATTGCCTTTTTGCATCAAAAAACAAACAAGACCAACTCTAGAAGCATCATAGTAAACTACAAATCTATATGAACTATTTGGTAAAGTTAAGACAGGGACGAAAGTAAGTCGAGTCATCAGCTCCCAAAAACTCTTCTCATAAAAATCTGACCAGTAAAATTTGACTTTCTGCTGAGTTAGTTGAGACATGAGGGATGCAATTGAAAAAAACCCTTCAAAGAGCTACTTGTAATAGATAGCCAACCCCAAGAAACTCCTGAAATCTGATGGAGAGATAGGTCTGGGCTTGATCACCTAACTCAGTAGGGTGCTGCATCTAGTACCACCAGTGTGCAGTGTCAGAACGGGTTGTATGCACTCCAAACTTGTTCAAGAAAGTTCTCCTGATGTGGTTACGACTATGTTACACGTTTTCCATCTTCATGTTTATGCATTGTTAGATCTTGGAGATTTACTTTCTTTTGTAACTCCTTATATAGCCGTCAATTTTGGTGTCAGTACTAAAATATTAGTAGAGTTTTTCTTAGTTTATACCCCAGTAGGTAATTTATTATAGCCAGAAGGGTATACAAAAATTTCCCTATCATAGTATCTCTTATAATTACCTTAGTTGATCTGATAGAGTTAGAGATGAATGATTTCATTCTCATTCTCAACATGGACTGGCTTCACTCGTGCTATGCTTTAGTTGATTGTAGAAATAAAGTCATTCAGTTTCAATTTGCCAATGAACAATGATTAAATGAAGGAGTAAAACTTCAGTTCTTAAGGATCAGTTTATTTCTTATCTTAAACCACGAAAGATGATATCTAAAGGGTATGTTTACCATCTTGTTTTAGAATGTGACATTTAAAAGAAAGCTTTTAGAACTCGATATAATCATTTCAAAATCCTACTTATGTCTTTTGGACTAACGAATGCCCCTGTAGCTTTCATGGACTTGATGAACAGGCTATTCAAATAGTACTTGGGCATGTTCATCATAGTCTTCATTGATGATATCCTTGTCTATTCCTATAGTGATAATGATCATGCAGACCATTTGAGAATTGTATTGCATACCCTTAGAGCTCATTAGTTATTTGTCGAATTCAATAAGTATGAATTTTGGCTGAGATTAGTAGATTTTCTTTGCCATATTATTTTCTATGATGTATTTAGAGTTGACCCTCAAACGACCAAAGTACTGACACCAAAATTGATGGCTATATAAGGAGTTACAAAAGAAAGTAAAGCTCCAGGATCTAACAATGCATAAATATGAAGATAGAAAGCGTGTAACATACTCGTCACTACATCAGGGGAACTTTCTTGATCATTTTGAGTCTGGAGTGCATACAACCTATTTTGACACTGCACACTGGTGGTACTTGAGGTAGCACCCTACTAAGTCAGGCGACCGGCTAGAGCTGAAGAACAATTGGACTGGCCCTGCTGACCAGCCCTTAGACAATCCCTGACCCTGTGGTCTAGCTTGACACATCCAAAACACCTATCACTATCAACTTTACACTCACCATTACCATACTTCTTATAGAGCAGATTAGTATGTTCACTGCTCACACTACCCTAGGACTTAGAGCTTTGCACTCTATCCCGACTGTCTTGCCTGAACTTAGACACTGGATCTCTAGATGAAGATGGAGTTGGGACTAAAAATTTTGGATGAAACTGAGAACGATTACCACCTTCTGACCTTGGATAAGAAAAGTTAAAACTACTTATTTTGTCCCTCTTATTCTCTCGCTCTCTCTCTTTTCATACACTTTTCCTCCTCAATCTCTTGAGCATGAACCATAAACCTATATAGGCCCATCTCCTTAATCAACATAGTAGTACTACACTTCTTAGCAACACTATCCGATACACCAAACACAAACTTACCTATTCTAGACCTATTATCCACCACCATAGAAAGAGTATACCTCGCCAACTAAGTAAACTTAATCAAGTACACCATTATGCTCATATTTACCTGCTTCAAATTAATAAACTCCTGAACCTTAGCTTCTCTTAACTCTAATCGAAAGAACTTGTCTAAGAAAGTTGTGGCAAACTTCTCCTACTCTATCGGTCCTATATCTTCACTGTGGTCTTTCTTCCACTGCATAAACCAGGTGTGAGCAACAACCTTCAACTGATATACAGCCAATTCTGTACTCTCACTCAAAGTGAATCTCATGATATTTGTCACTTTTTGCACCATATCCAGAAATAACTACGGATCCTCCTTAGTTACAAATCCCAAAAACAAAAGGGGATTCATTCGAATGAAATCCTGAATACTAATAGCAGTTGTATTTGCCACTTGATTGGCTGAAGTAATAACCTGATAGTTGTTTTAGGAAGCTACGGAGTAGGCTAAGGTAGTGAAACTTCCCTAAATTTGGCGTGAGAGACATTCATTTAGGGGATCTTCCAGAATATGTGGGGGTATAGGATGATGCCCATTTCTTCTTTCATTGTTTTATTTGGGAGGCATTGTCTATAAATGAAATGAACGATGAGTTAGAAATAGAGTTTAAATAGATATCATGCTCTTTTGCATGACATAAACACTAAAAGAAGGGAAACTTTCCTAAAATATTTCATAACCTCTTGTCCATTAGTGTGGCACGCTTCATACCCATACACAAGACACTACTCAATGCAGTTTTCAGACTCTCTAGGACAATTTAAAACCATAGGCTCTACTGCCAAGTTTTTTCATTACCCGAGGCTACCCCCTAGTTGCGATAATAGTGCTTACGGCCAGAAGTGACCACAAGTTAACCCATGACCTAGTACCTACTATGAACACTGAAGAAAATAGAAATACCTCACATGTGCTGAAGTTAAGCTGTTAAGATACTGTAATATTAGATACTGATATACGTATCAGTACATGTCTAAAAATATCAGATAGAATACTAGAAATAAACTGTGTATTTAAAAATAACTAATAACACTGAAATGACTGACCGACTGTCTAACTAATTATTTTAAAGCCTTTGACATCATGAGGATTTGATGGGATAGAACACCAACTAACTTCAACTGGCTGAACATAAGAAAGCACAAAAATAACTAAAATAACCAATCATATCCTCGATAGATGAGGACCCACCTTTACTACTGTTGAATAATGTTGAGCTGTCAAAGAGCTGTTGGGAAACTGTGCATCCAAACCTATATTATATGACAACATAACGTAGAGAAAAGTATGTGGTCAGTACTTTGATTGTACTAGTATATGAGATGAGGACTGATTAAAATGCATAAGGTATCTGAGCATAAATCATGAACATGTAATAACTGAGAATGCAAGACCAAGCATAAACATATTTCTGAGATAATCCTAAATCTAAAAGATTAAAAGATGTATAAATGAATAACTGAAAATCTATGCACTTGGTCAAGCAAACCTGAATTGAAATACATTGATTACTCTAATGAGACTATGGGAGGTCTCACGCAACTGACATGACCTAATATGGCTAATTGGGGTTTAGCCTGTAACCCTAGTTGGAAGTGTGTCAGTACCATGTTGATGATGTTGATCCACAAGGGTGATGTCCCGAATGACTAAGGAATAACCCTTTACTTGCAGGTGTTCCCATGAGATATGTTTCAACCCTCAACTTTTAGGAAGACATCTCAAACCTGCGTTGTCTATGTAGTTTTGGAACTCAGGGATTGCTACTAAGGGTCACACCCTCTACTGGTAGGTGATCCCTTATCCCTGGGTTTGCTCGGTTCTAAATCCTACTCCCAACTAAAAGACAATGAAATACTAACTGGTGCATGCACTGATAACTGAGAAGCTAAGGTCATGGTATTCTAAAAATAACTGTGTATACGAATTCTGAGGTAATTATAAACATATAAACTGATAATTCTCAACATGATCATGGTGTTATAAAAATGACATTAAAACCATGGTCTGACTGACTTGATACTTGAAAAATAGAAATCATGTAAAACACATAAGTATCGGGTGTTCATAACCGGCAAGCATTGAATGACCATAAAATACGATAAAAACGTTTAAAAACTATAGTATGGGATTATGGTTCAAAGACCCAAAACATAGACATTTCATCAAATATGTGAAAATCATAAACTTGAACATGGAAATGCGTTAAACATGAGAAATCCACATAATTACATAGATAAATTCATAAATTGAGAGTTTAACATGAAATTCACTTGAATATGACATGGGAACTTGAAATTTGAAACATAAGATAACCTAACTTTTCATGAAATCATCCTTGGGCATGAATTGAATTAAATTATTGAGGAAAAACATGATTTAAACTCATCTTGAAAATATACAACATCAAAAAAGGGAAAAACTCAAATTTTTAATCAAAGTAAGATTTTTTTAGGCTCCATGGGTGAAAGGGATCCACGGATGAACACCCACATACCTGGAGTAGAAGATTTAGGGATATTTCTTAAAAGTTGTTCTTGACCTTGAGAAACCCTAGCTACTTGGGAAATATGAAGAAATTGTTTTCTCTTGATTCTATTTAGTAAATTGATATTTAATGATGTAAATTGGGGATTTTGGGCCTTTTATACCATTCTTGTAAAGTCTAAATGATATGAGTTTGGCTTTTAAGGGAGTGGGGAAAGACATAAAAGCCCCTGAAAATACGTGCAGAAAATCACATTCCCAATCGGTACAAGTCGACCTTACGACTCGTATGTTAGGGTATGACTAGACTGCTGAGTCATAATCTTGGCAAATTTCAAAGAACATTTATTGGATTGGATACGAGTCGTACTTCCAACTTGTAAGATGTTTATACGATTTGGTAAGGTCATTTGTAAGATGAATGGACAACTTGGGGAACCAACACTGTTATTGATACAACTTCTCTCTATACGAGTTGTACCTTTGTATAAGACTAGATACCCCCTCTAGTATCCTGGACAGAACCTCAAGGGGTCAATACTGATTTCCATATAGCTAGGTTCATACGACTCACACCTATCTTGATGACCCGTGGGGTCAAGTAGTACCTACAATAGAATGTTCAACATGCTATACTAACTTAGGTACGAGTCCAACATATGAATCGTATGTTGGGGTACAACTTAGGATCATGAGTCGTATACTGCATAGATACTGGAAAATATATGGGGTATTATACTATATCTACTCTCCAACACATCCTTTGGTAAAGAATTTTTAAGATGTTAATATCTCTTCTCTGACATATCCTTAGATAAATGATTTTTAAGATGTCATATTTTCTGTCAGTAAAAGCTAGTGTTTTTAGTATTTTCAGTATTTCTACATTGGTACCAATGTTTTGTGAGGTATATGATATGAGAATGTAATGCTCACAATCAACTAGAATGAGTGTTTCTGTATCTAACCAATACACCAACAAAGTAAGCCACTAATCCGCTCAATATTTCCAACCATCCATGAAATCTAACATAAACCATAAGCCAATATAGTAAAATGCATCAAATATACCATTGATACCACATTAGGATTTTTCATTAAATAAGATACAACTAATTTCTGATACATCAGGCCAACAATAGCATATAAGATCCCACACGGTCAGACATAGCAAATAATGCTTCAAATTCACCAAGTACATCAATATAGGCCCCCACATATGTACCACATAATAATTTATCCATTTTCATGATTATTCTCCACACCCTTAACATGCTTTTGTATTAACAATAACTACCTAACCGGTCATTCTATAGACAATGACCCATATCAAATCATACTGAGACACGTATGAGACAACTCTGTCAAAAAATCCATGTTCACCACTTCCCACTTCCAAGAGAGGATTCAAAAACTCCAACAATGTACCACTAGGACTTTGGTGCTAAAACTTGACCTACTAATAATTTGAACATTTATCCACAAACTCTGCAATATCCTTCTTCATACCACTTCACTAATAGATTCCCCACAAATCACGATACATCTTAGTGGCTCCTAGGTGAATAGAATACCATGCACCATGCACTTCCGCTAAAATTTGATGCCTCAAACCATCAACACAGGAAACATATAATCTACCTTAATAACGAAGCACACTATCTCCTCCTTCAGTGAAAAGCTCTACCTTTTGATCTCTAACTGCCTCCTTCAACTTAACCAAACTAGGATCTCTGTCTTTCTTTTCTTTCACTTCAACAACCAATGAAGATTTTGACCATTCTGAACCCATATACTACTCTCGGTTAAATCAACCAACCAACCACATAATCTAGCAAGCTGATGAACCTCACTGACTAACTTTTTCTTATCTTCCTCATTGTGAGCAACACTACCTATAGACGGTCTACAAAGGGTATCTGCCGCTACATTGGTCTTTCCCGAATGATACAACGCACTCATATCATAATCTTTTAACAACTCAAGCCACCTTCTCTAGTGAAGATTTAGATCTTTCTACGTGAATACGTGATGTAAACTCTTATAATCAGTGAACACATTAGCATGAACCCCATAGAGATAATGTCTCAAAATTTTCAACGCAAAAATATCAGCTGCCAACTCAAGATCATAGGTAGGATAATTCCTTTTGTAGGGTTTAAGATGTCTAGAGTCATAGGCTATGACCTTGCCTTTATGCATCAAAACACAACCAAGACCAACTCTAGAAGCATCATAGTAAACTACAAATCCATATGCACCATCTAGCAAATTCATGACTAGATGAAAGTGAGTCGAGCCTTTAGATCTTAAAAACTCTTCTTGTAAAAATCTGACCACTAAAATTTGACTTTCTGATGATTCAGTTGAGACATGGGAGATAAAATAAAAGAAAGCCCTTTAACAAATCACCTGTAATAGCCATCCAAATCCATGAAACTCCTGTTATCTAATGGATAGATTGTTTTGGCCCAGTTTCTCACTGTTTTGGTATTTTGAGGGTTAACTATAATGCCATTAGCAAAAATAATATGGCCAAGAAAAGTTACCGATCTCAGCTAAAATTTGAACTTATTGAATTTGGTAAACAACTGATAGGATCTAAGGGTCTATAATAGAATTCTCAAATGGTCTGTATGATCATTCTCACTAGAGGATTAGACAAGGATATCATCAATGAAAACTATGACGAACATTTCCAAGTACTATTGAACACATGTTCACCAAGTCCATGAAAACTACAGGGCCATTTGTTAGTCCAAAAGGCATAAGTAGGAATTTGAAATACCCATAAAAAGTTTTGAATCTATCTATGGATTCACATTCTCTAACTATAAGCTGATGATAGTTGGATCTGAGGTCTATCTTAGAGAAATAGCTGTCACTCTAAAGTTGGTCGAACAAGTCAGCAATTTTGGGGAGTGGATACTTGTTCTTGATTGTGACTTTGTTCAACTAACGGTAGACGATTCACATTCTGATAGAACCATCTTTCTTATACATAAATAAGACTAAAGTGGCCTACGGAGAAATACTTGGCCTGATGAAACCCTCACCTACAAGATATTTTAACTATTATTTCAACTCCTTAAACACAGCTTGAGATATTTGGTAAGGTGGAAAAGATATAGGCTGGGTATCTATAAGTAGATCTATTGCATAGTCAATTTCCCTTTCAGGAGGAACTCCAAGAAGATCCTCAAGGAACACATCTGGAATATCCCTTACTACTGAAACTAAATCGAGACTTGGAGTCATAGAACTAGAGTCTTTGACTCAAATATGATGGTAAATACACACTTTAGATATCATCTTTCTTTCTTTAAGATAAAAAACCAACCTAACCCCTAAGAACTAAAGTATTACCCCTCCATTCGATGACTGGTTCATTCGGAAAATGAAATTAAAACTGAACGACTCTATTTTTGTAATCAACTAATGCATAGCACAAGTGAAACCAATCTATTACAAGAATGATATTGAAATCATTCATCTCTAACTCTACGAGATCAACTAAGGTGATTTTCTAAGATACTGTGACCTAGAAATTTTTGTATACCATTCTGGTTGTAATAAATTTACCTACTGCAGTAGAAATTGATAAAGGCTCTACTAATATTTTGGAACTGACACCAAAATTAATGGCTATATAAGGAGAGTTACAAAAGAAAGAGAAACTTCAGGATCTAACAATGCATAAATATGAAGATGGAAAACCTATAGCATACCCATAACCATATCAGGAGAACTATCCTGATCATGTCTAGTCAGGAGTACATACAACCTGTCCTGATACTTCCCACTGGTGGCACAGGAAGTTGTACCCTACTGATTTGGGAGACCAGCTAGAGCTGAAGAACAATTGGATTGATGTTGGTGGCTATCCCTCGGGCAATCCTTGACCCTATGGCCTAGCTTGCCATATCCAAAACACACGTCACTACTTGCTTTACCCTCACCCTAGTGATACGTACTACACTCATTATAGAGCGGATTAGTACGACCACTATTCACACAATCTTAGGACTTAGATCCTGGCGCTCTATCCCAACTGTCTTGCCTGAGCTTAGGCACTAGCAAACTAACTGAAGATGGAATTGGTACTGAAAATTTCTAATGGAACGGAGAACGGTTACCATCTTCTGACCTTGGCTGAGAAAAGTTGAAACTACCTATTCTGGCTCTCTTATTCTCTCTCTCTCTTCTTACACCTTTCCTCCTTAATCTGTTAAGCATGAACCATAAGCCTAGATAGGTCCATCTTCTTAATCAACATGGTAGTCCTACACTCCTTAGCAATACTATTTAATACACCAGACGCAAACTTACTCATTCTAGACCTAGTATCTGTTACTATAGAATGACCATACCTCGCAAACTTAGTGAACATAAGCGACAACTCCTTTATGCTCATATTACCCTGTATCAAATTAATAAACTACAATGGAAATAACATGTCTAAGAAAGCAGTGGGAAAATCCTTCTACTCTACTTATCCTACATCAATACAATAATCTTCTTTCCACTACTCAAACCATGTATGGGCTACAACCTACAACTAATATGCTGCCAACTCTGCACTTTCACTCAAAGTGACACCTATGATACCTGTCACATTTTACACCATATTCAGAAACTATTGTGGATCTTCGTTAGATATGGATCCCAAAAACAAAGGGGGATTCATCTGAGTAAAATCTCAAATCCTAACTACAACTGCATTTTCCACTAGATTGGCTAAAAAAACAGCTGGCTGGTTATTCTGGGCAGCTACGGAGTGGGATAAGGTAGTGAAACCAGCCCTAAATTCAGCATGGGAGACATATTTATTCAGGGGATCTTCCTGAACAAGTGGGGGTGAAGGCTGATCCCCATTCCTTCTTCTATTATTTTTTCTTGGAAGCATTATTTGTACAGGGAATAAAGGATAAGTTAGAAAAGGAGTTTAAATAGATATCATGCTCTTTCGCATGACATAAACACTGAAAGAAGGGAAACTTTCCTAAAATATTTCATAGCCTCTTGTCCATAAGGGTGGTGTACTTTACGCCCATACATAAGACTCTACTCAACGCAGCTTTCAGACTTTCTAGGACACTTTAAATCCTTAGGCTCTAATACCAAGTTTTAACACGACCCGAGACTACCCCCTAGTTGTGACAATGGTGCTTACGACCACAAGTGACTACAAACTAACCCATGAACCGGTACCTACTATGAGCACTAAAGAAAATAGAAATATATCATATGTGCGGAAGTAAAGTTGTTAAGATGCTATAAAACTGGATACTGAAATACATATCAAAACATGTCTGAAAATATCTGATGGAGTACTAGAAACCAACTGTCTATCTGAAAATAACTGATAACACTGAAATGACTGCTTGACTGTCCAACTAATTGTCTAAAAGCCTCTAACATCATGAAGAGTTGATAAGATGACCCCTAACTAAATCTAACTGGCTGATCATAAGAAAGAACTAAAATAACTAAAATAACAAATCATGTCCTCGATTGATGAGGACTCACCACTACTATTGTTGACTAATGCTGAGTTGTCTAAGAGTAGTCGAAAAATTGTACATCCAAACCTATGTTATAGGAAAACATAACATAGAAAAAATTATATAGTCAGTACTTCTAATGTACTGGTATATGAGATGAGGACTAGCTAAAATGCATGAGGTATCTGAGCATAAATACATGAACATGTATTATCTAAGAATACAAGATCAAGCATAAATATGTTTTTGAGATAATTTGAAATTTGAAAGACTAAAAGATGTATAACTGAATAACAGAAAATCTATACACTTGGTCAAGCAAACCTAAACCGAAATACATTGATTACTATTCTGAGACTGTGGGAGGTATCATGTAACCGACATGCCCCAATCTGAGCTAATTGAGGTCCAACCTGTAACCCTAGTTGGAAAGGTGTCAGTACCGTACCATGGGTACTAACACATAGCTGACGATGTGGATCCACAAGGCTAATGTCTTGAAGGACTAAGGAATCACCCTCCACTGGCAGGTGCTCTTATGAGATATGTGTCAACCCTCAACTGGAAGAAATACATCTCAAACCTATATTGGCTATGTAGTTCTGCAACTCAGGGATTGCTACTAAGGGTCACATCCTCTATTGGCACGTGATCCCCTATCCTTGAGCTCGCTCGGTGATAAATCCTACTCCCAAATAAGACACTGAAATACTAACTGGTGCATGCACTGATAACTGATAAGCTCAGATCATGGTATTCTAAAAATAATAGTACATACAGATTTTGAGGTAATTATAAACATATAAACTGATAATTCTTGACATGATCATGGTGTTATGAATATGGCATTAAAACTATGGTATGACTAACTTGTTACTTGAAACATGGAAATCATGTAAAACACATAGATATGGGGTGTTCATAACCAGACAGTACTAAATGACCATAAAATATGATAACAGAGTTTAAAAACTATAGTATGGGATCATGGTTCAAAGACCCAAAACATAGACATTTCATCAAATATGTGAAAATCATGATCTTGAACATTGGAATGTGTTAAATATGAAAAATCAACATAATTACTTAGCTAAATTCATAAATTGGGGGTTTAACATGAAATTCACTTAAATATGACATGGGAAATTGAAACTTGAAGCATGAGGTAAACTAACTTTTCATGAAATCATCCTTGGGCATGAATTGAATTAAATTACTAAGGAAAGACATGATTTAAACTCATCTTGAACATGTGTAACTTCAAAAAAAAAGGGAAAACTCATATTGTTAATCAAAGTAAGTTTTTTTTGGGCTCCATGGTTGGAAGGGACCCATGGATGAACACCCACATACCTGAAGTAGAAGCTTTGGAGAAATTTCATTAAAGTTGTTCCTGACCTTGAGAAACCCTAGCTGCTTGGGAAAGATGTAGAAATTGTTTTCTCTTAATTCTATTTAGTAAATTGATATTTAATAATATGAATTGGGGATTTAGGGCCTTTTATACCTCTCCTTGTGAAGCCAAAATGATATGGATTTGGATTTTAAGGTAGTGGGGAAAGACATAAGGCTCTAGGAAAAACATGCAAAAAAATTATGTTCCCAGTCGGTAAGAGTCGGCCTTACGACTAATATGTTAGGGTACGACTGGACTGCTAACTCATAAGCTTGGCAGCTTTTAAAAAACATGTATTGGTATGGATACGAGTCGTACTTCCAAATTGTAAGTTGTCTATACGATTTGGTAAGGTCACTCGAAGATGAACAGACAACTTGAGGAACCAACACTGTTATTGGTAGGACTTCTCTCTATACGAGTCATACTTTGTATACAACTGGATACCACCCTCTCATATCCTAGATAGAACCTCAAGGGGTCAATACTGATGTCCATACAACTTGGCTTATATGAGTCATGCCCTTATTACGACCTATGGGATCAAGTCACACCTCCAATAGAATGTTTAACATGCTATACTGACTTAGGTATGAGTCCAACATAGGACTCGTATCCTGGGGTACGATTAAGGATCATGAGTTATATGCTGCACCGAGACCAAAAAAGATATGGGGTATTACACCATATCTCCTCTATGGTACGTCCTTTGGTAAAGGATTTTTATGATGTTAATATCTCCTCTCCGACATATCCTTAGATAAATGATTCCTAAGATGTCACATTTTATATTAGTAAAAGCTAGTGTTTTTAGTATTTTCAATATTTCTACATTGGTACCAATGTTTTGTGAAGTATATGATATGAGGATGTAATTCTCACAATCAACTAAAATGAGTGTTTCCATATCTAACCAATGTAGTAACTAAGTAAGCCATTAATCCACTCAATATTTACAACCATCCATGAAATCCAACATAAACTATAAGCCAATAGAGTAAAGTGCTTCAAATATATAACTGATACCACATTAGGTTTTCTCATTAAACAAGATACTACTAATTTCAGATATATTAGGCCAACAATAGCATATAAGATCCCTCATGGTTATACATAGAAAATAATATTTTGAATTCACCAAGTGCATCAATATAGGCCCCCACATGTGAACAACATAATAATTTATCCATTTTCATGATTATTCCCCACACTCTTAACATGCTTTTGTATTAATATTATGTAACAACCTGGGAGTACACCCTGGATGCAACACGGTGCTTACGGTCCCATGAGACCATAAGCTAACCCATGAGTTGGTGCCTGCTTAAAGCACTGAATAAAATTGATAAACAACATATGCAGAATTATAACTCAAATGCCACAAGGTTTTAATAATTGAAATCAATACTGATAAAATAAATGATAATCATAACTGAAAACTTACCAACTGTCAATACTAGTATAAAAACCTCTAAACTGTCTGACTGTGGAGTTGATGGGACAAGCCCCCAACTAACTCTGACCGACTAAATAACTGAACTACTGAAATAACTGAATAGATGATAACTCATTGTCGAAGGAAGAGGACTCACCACGGCTGTTATTGCTGATGCACTGGAAATCCAAGTACGATCGGGAATCCAAGCGTCTAAACCTATGATATAAGACATCATAATGTAAGAAAAGAGTATGCGGTCAGTACTTTTGAATGTACTAGTATGCTAAATAAGGTTAGGCTGATATGCACTGGTTCATGTTTATGAGTAATAACTGACTAAATATATAGCAAGAGGTACGGAGTAAGAATGCATGAAACCTATAAAAGACTGTGAAAGTATGACTACATATAAAACAAGTACTGAAGTAGCCTATAAACTAAGATACTAAAATCTGATAGTTGTATGACTGGTAAACTTTATACTATGGTCAAGTAAGTATAAACTGAGTTCTGAGCTGAGTACTGAAATGGAAACTGTGGGAGCTTTCATCTAACCGACATGCCACAATATAACTTATTGGGGTCTAACCTATAACCACTAGTTGGAAGGGTGTTAGTACTGTGCCATGGGTTACTAATAAGGGTTGGGTCAACCCTAATTTGGTAGGAAGACTCATGAGATATATATATATATGTATGTATGTCAACCCTAAACAGGCAAGAAGACATTAACCTATACTGGTTATGTAATTTTATAACTCAGTGATAGCTACTAAGGGTCACACCATAAACTGGAAGGAATGCCCCCATCCCTAGGTTCGTTCGATGCTAAATCATACTCTCAACTGAAATGACACTAATCACTAGATTGGGCTAAGCTTGACTGAACTCGCCTTGATCGCATTAACTGACTGAGTATTACTGCTCAAGACACAATTGGGACCTTACTATAACTACTAACGACTAAGTAAAATAGCTAAATTTGGGGTATTATAACCTATAGGACTCGATATCATTGACAATAAGACCATACTAAAATTTAAAGGCATAGTAAATAGTCATAAGTCAACTCTTACTCATCTAGACATTTTATTAAACACTTGAAAGGCATAACCTTGAACATGGGAATGAACAATATCTTAACATATCATGATTTCAACATTCAATTCATAATTTAGGAGTTCAACAAGATACATACATAAATCAACATATGCATTGGTTTATTCCACATGAAATTAATATATTCATAACTTGACACCCAAACAACAACATATATATGTACATAATACGATCTAAATTATGCGAACTCATAACTTAAACTTTGAAAAAAGTTCTTAAACTCCAAGGGTTGGAAGGAACCAAAGGATGAATACTTAACATACCTTAATATTTTAATTCATGTGGATTGTTGGCGATTGCTTGAAGCTTACAACTTGGACTTAAAGAAACTAGGGCGTTGTTCTTAAGAGAATATGTCAAAAGAAGAATGAATTTCCCCTTTTGGATCCTTAATATTGTGTAATGGGCCACTTAGGTGAGGGAAAAATACCTAAATACCCTTAATAACACGGATTTAAAATATTAAATGGGGCCACTCATCGCGACTCAAACCCTGGCCGAGTCAAGCAGCTATCACGGTGTGACCCCTAGCTGGGTTAAGCAGCCATTGTGGTGCGACCCTGAGCTTCGGTCAACTAACCCTCGTGGCGTGGCCCTAGTGCGACCCTTTACTATTTTGGATGTCCAAACTCACCCTTATGTTGGTCCAAAAACTCTAAAACTTACCCGAGATGAGCTATAAGTAACCCTGATCATGAATCAACTTGGAAATTAGCATTTTAACGTTGGAAAGGTCAAATTAAAATTCATCAAATTTTAGAGGCCAAAATAAGACTAAGACTCTATCACTTAGCTAAATTGTCTAAGTCTTAGACCCTTTTAACATGCAATACAAGGCTGAAATAGACTAGAATCTTATGGGGCCTTACAATATCTCCCCTAAAGGAACATTCATCCGCGAATAAGACCTATTAAGCTGAGGGATACTGAGGTACTGGGATTACATATTGAATATGCATGACTAAAACATGACTATATGACTTAGCCTAAAATATGGTAACTGACTGAACTAATTCGTGAATGCTTAAATGACATAAGAATGTTATGCAGCTGGAAATGAATATGAAGTAGAATTAATCTAAGTAAGAAGATTACCTTAGGTTGAGTCTTAGTTTGTAGAAAAGAGATTAAGGTATTGGGTTCGCATGTCTACTTCTCCTTCCCCAGTGGATCCCTCAACGGATTGGTTTGGCCAAAAAACCTTGACCAAGGAAACTTCTTTGTTCCTTAGTCAGGGGATCTGACGCTTAAGGATTTTGACTGGAACTTCTTCGTAAGAGAGACTATTCGGAACATCTACACTTTCTAAAGGGACTACCACTGTTGTGTCACCAATATACTTCTTTAGCAAAGAGACATAAAATACTGGGTGCACTAATGCTAAGTCTGCAAGCAACTAAAGTTCATAGTCTACCTTTTTGTAACGACTCAGAATTCTGTAAGGGCCAACATACCAGAGACTAAACTTCCCCTTGTTACCAAACCTCTTTACCTTCTTCATGGGAGAGATTTTCAAATAAACTAAGTCACCAATCTCAAACTCAAAGTCCCTCCTCCTCACATCAGAATAGGATTTCTATTATCTTTGGGTTGTCTTAAGACTTACCCTGATCAACTGAACCTTCTCTAAGGCATAAAATACTAAATACGGTCATATCAACACGATCTCCCCTACCTCAAACCAACTAATAGGAGATCTACACCTCCTTCCATAAATACCATTAAATGAATAAATGTAAATACTGGAATGATAGTTATTATTAAATGCAAACTCAATCAAAGGTAAATGATCATCCCAGCTACCTTTAAAATCAAGGACGTACGCTCTCAATATATCTTCTAGGGTTTGAATGGTCCTCTCTGCTTGACCATCCATCTGAGGGTGAAAGGTTATACTCAGATAAACTTGGGTACCAAGACCCTTATGGAAGGCTTTCCAAAAGTGAGAGGTAAACTAAGTACCTCTATCAGAAATGATGGACAATGAAATACCATGCAACCTAACCAACTCTCTAAGGTAGAGCTTAGCATAATAATTAGATGAATAGGAAGTATGGATTGGTAAAAAATAGGTCAACTTTGTAATCCTGTCGATAATGACCCAAATTAAAACATGCTGACAATGAGTATGAGGAAAACCCATCATAAAGTCCATGTTCACTTTCTCTCACTTCTAAGTGGCGATACTGAACTCCTGTATAGAACCACTAGGATTTTGGTGCTTAATCTTAACCTGATGGAAAGTAGAGCACTTGGCTACAAACTCTGCAATGTCCTTTTTCATCCCACTCCACCAATAGATTTCCCATAAATCGCGGGACAGCTTAGTGGCCCTTGGATGAATAGAGTAACGCACACCATATGCTTCAGCAAGAATCCACTACCTCAGGTTATCTATAGTGGCACACACTGTATACCCTGGCAACGCAACAGACCATCTTTCCCTGGGAGAAAATCTCTACTTTTTTATCTCTGACAAACTCCTTCAACCTAACCAAACTAGAATCCATATCCTGCTTTTCTTTTACTTCGGCAACCAAAGAATATTTTGAACTATTTTGCACCTACACACTACCCTCGGCCGAGTCAACCAGACGGACACATAGTCTGGAAAGCTAATGAACTTACTAAGCTTGCTTCTTCTTATCATTTTCAATGTGAGCAACGTTACCCATAGACAACCTACTGAGGGTATCTTCCACTACATTGGCCTTTCCTGAATGATACAGAATACTCATGTCCAAGTCTTTCATTAATTCTAACTATCTCCTCTGGCTCATGTTCAAATCTTTCTATGAGAATACATACTGCAAGCTCTTATGGTCTGTGAACACATCAACATGCACCCCATATAAATAATGTCTCTAAATTCTTAAGGCAAACACAATAGGTGCTAGTTTAAAATCATGGGTAAGGTAATTCTTTTCATGAGATTTAAGTTGTTTGGAGTCATAGGTTATAACCTTACCCTTCTACATCGAAACATACCCCAGACCATCTCTGGAAGCATCACAGTATAAAACAAACCCGTTTGAACCATTCGGTAATGTTAAGACTGGGGTTGTGGTGAGTCGAGCCTTCAGCTCCTGAAAAATCATCTCACAAGCATCTAACCAATAGAACTTGACTTTTTTGAGTCAATCTAGACATGGGGGATGCATTAAATGAAAACCCTTCAACAAACCATCAAGAAGAGCCAGCCAAACCTAAGAAACTCCTGATATCTAATAGAGAGATAGGTCTAGGCTAGTTTCTTACTGCTTCAGTCTTTTCAGTATCAAATCTAATGCCATCACCTGAAATAATGTGACTAAGAAAATCTACTGACCTAATCCAAAATTTGCACTTCCTAAATTTAGCGAACAACTGATGGGCTCTAAGATTTTGTAAAACTATTCTGAGGTAGTCGGCATAATCGTTCTTGTTACGTTAATAAACCAGAATGACATCGATGAAGACTATGACGAACATGTCCAAGTACTACTTGAACACTCAGTTCATCAAGTCCATAAAGGTTGTTGGGTCATTTGTGAAACTGAAGGGCATGACTAGAAACTCGAAGTAATGGTATCGAGTTTGGAAAGCTATTTTTGGAATGTCACACTCTCTTGCTATGAGCTGATAATAGCTGAATTTGAGATCTATCTTAGAAAAGTAACTGGTACCTTGAAGTTGGTCAAACAAGTCATCTATTCCAGGAAGTATGCATTTATTCTTAATTGTGACTTTGTTCAACTGACGTAGTCGATTCACATCCGAAGGGAATCATCTTTCTTACGCACGAATAGGACTGGTGCACCCCATGAAGAAATGTTGGGCCTGATGAATCCTTTATCTATGAGATATTTCAACTACTCTTTCAACTCTTTGAGTTTGGATGGAGCCATTCTGTATTGCAGAATAGAAATAGGCTATTCTTTTAGGAGAATCTCTGGGAAGATCTTCAAGGAACACATCTAGAAATTTACTTGCTACTAGAACTGACTCAAGATTGGGAGTCTCAAAACTAGAGTCTTTAACTTGCAGAAGATGATAGACATATCCCTTGGATATCATTTTTCTCGCTCAAATGTATGAAATAAGTTAACCCCTAGGCGATGTGGTACTAACCCTCCACTTAAGGACTGCTTAATTTGGGAACTTGAAATAGACAATTTTGTCCCTACAATTAACTGAAGTATAGCATGAATGAAGCATGTTCATGATGATAATGACATCAAAATTAGTCATCTTTAACTTTGCAAGATCAACTAAAGTGACTTTCTGGGATATTATGGCCGGACAATTACTGTATACCTGCCTGGCTACAATACAGACACCTACATGGGTAGACACTGAGAAAGGCTCTATTAAGGTTTTGGGACTGACTCCAAAGTTGACTGCTATATAAGGGGTTACAAAAGTAAGTGAAGCCTTAGGGCCAAGCAAAGCATAAACATGTAAATAAAAGACCTACAACATACCAGTAACCACATCAGAGGAAATTTCCTGATCTTATCGAGACTGAAGTGCATAGATCATGTTTGGGTGTTGCCTATTGGTGGCACTAGAAGCGGCACCCTGCTGACATGGGTGATCGGACTACACTGAGGGACGATTGTACTGACTCTGAGGACCTGCCAAAGAATATTTTTTAATTCTATGACCTATTTTGCCACACCCAAAGCATACATCATTACTAGCTTTGCAAACGACCTGATGGCTCCTACCACATTTCTAGCAAAGAGGATTTGTTTGAGCATTGTTGATACTGTCCTGAGACTTAGAGCCTGGTGCCTTATGCCTTGTTGTCATTCCTGAATTTAGGCATTGGTAAAATATCCGAAGATAGAGCTGGGATTAAAGATTTTGGGAGAAACAGGGGATGGTTACCCCCTCTGACTTTGGCTGAGTAAAATTAAAGCTACCTATTTTATCCCTCTTATTCTCCCCCCTTTCTCTCTTTAATATTTTCCTTCTCTATCTATTGTGTATATCCCTCAATCTAGATAAGTCTATCTCTTTGATCAACATTATGGTGCTACACTCCTTGACTGCACTATTAGATACCCCAGACACAAACTTGCTCATCCTAAACCTATTATCAACTACTACATGAGGGGCATACCTGGCTAGCAGCGTAAACTTGAGGGAATACACTTTCACACTCATGTTGCCCTATTCCAGAATAATAAATTCTAACACATTAGTCTTCCTCAACTCCAATGGGAAGAATCTATCTAATAATCTAGTAGCAAACTCCTATTTTATAGGTCCAGCCTTTGTGCCCCTATCCCCTTTCTACTACTTAAACTAAGTATGAGCTATATCTTGTCAAAGGTAAGCAACTAGTTCAGCACTCTCACTAGAAGTCACCCCTATAATGTCTGTTACCTTCTGTACCATGTCTAGGAATTCCTGTAGATCCTCTTCAGACTTGGATCCCAAAAATAAAGGAGGGTTCATTCAGGT
Organism: Capsicum baccatum var. pendulum; assembly: GCA_030864225.1. Lineage (NCBI taxonomy): Eukaryota > Viridiplantae > Streptophyta > Magnoliopsida > Solanales > Solanaceae > Capsicum > Capsicum baccatum. The sequence goes on from CM061558.1 coordinate 155,674,722, forward strand.
GAAGTCCCGAATACTGGCAACATACAAGATTGGCCACTGGGTAGGCCTGAACAACAACTGGACAAACATTTTAGGATGCTATGGATTAAGCTAGAGTGGTGAATGCAGTTCTAAACTCTGCATAACAAACATGCTTATTTAGGGTATCTTCCTGAATGGGCGAAGGTGTTAGCTGGTTTTTAGTTTTTTCTCTATTAGTCTTTCTGGAAGGCATATTTTATAAACGGAAGGAAATATTGAATTATATAGATAGTTTAACTCAAGATCCTGCTCATTCGTATGACATAAATACTGAAAGAAGGGAAATATTTCCTAAAATGTCTTATAGCCTCTTTCCCATAAGTGTGATGTGCTATACATCTATGCATAAGACTCTACTCGACAGGGCTTTTAGACTTCATAAGGTGTTTAAAACCTTAGGCTCTCATACCAAGTTTTTAATGACCTGAGAGTACACCCTGGACGTCACACGGTACTTACGGTCCTATGAGACCACAAGCTAACCCATGAGCTGGTAACTGTTGTGAGCACTGAATAAAACTGATAAACAACATATGCAGAATTTTAACTAAAATGACATAAGGTTTTACTAATTAAAATTAATACTGATAATTAAAACTGAAAACTGACCAACTGTCTGTACTAGTTTGAAAGCTGTTAAACTATCTGACAGTGGAGTTAATAGGAAAAGCCCCTAACTAATTTCAACCGGCTAAATAACTGAACTACTGACATAACTAAATAGAAGATAACTCATCCTCAAAGAAAGAGGACTCACCACGACTGCTGCTGCTGATGCACTGGAAAATCCAAGTACGATAAAAAATCTGAGCGTCTGAACCTATGATCTAAGACATCATAGCACAAGAAAAGAGTATGTGGTCAGTACTTTTGAATGTACTAATATGCTAAATGAAGTTAGGGTGATATGCATGGGTTCATGAGTAATAACTGACTGAATATATAGCATGAGGTATGGAGTAAGAATGCATGAAAACTGTAAAGACTTCAGATGCATGACTACGCATAAAATAAGTACTGAAGTAGCTTGTAAACTGAGATACTAAATTTGATAGTTGTGCAATTGGTAAACTATTTACCATGGTCAAGTAAGACTGAACTGAGTTCTGAGCTGAAACTGAAACGAAAACTGTGGGAGTTTTCATCTAATCGACATGCCCCAATATAACTGATTGGGGTTCAACCTGTAACCCCCAGTTGGAAAAGTGTTAGTATCGTGCCACGGGTTACTAATAATGGTTGGGTCAACCCTAATCTGGCAGGAAAACTCATGAGATATATATATATATGTACATCAACCTTAAGCTGGCAGGAAGATATATTAACCTACGCTGGCTACGTAGTTCTGTAACTCAAGGACTACTACTAAGGGTCACACCCTAAACTAGTAGGAATGTCCCTATCCCTGGGTTCGCTCGATGCTGAATCCTACTCCCAACTGAAATGACTCTGACCACTAGACTGGGCTAAGCTTGACTAAACTCGCCTTAATCGTGTTAACTGACTGAGTATCACTGCTCATGGTACAACTGGGACTTACCTATAACTACTAAAAACTAAGTAAAATAGCTAAATTTCTGGTATTATAACCACCATGACTCGATATTATTGACAATAGGACCATACCATAAATTTAATAGCATAGCAAATAGTCTCAATTCAACTCTCACTCATCTAGATATTTTATCAAACACTTGAAAGGCATAACCTTGTACATGGGAATGAACAACATGCTAACATATCATGATTTCGATATTCAATTCATAATTTAAGAGTTGAACAAGATACTTACATAAATCAACATACACATTGGTTTATTCCATATTAAATTCATATATTCATAACTTGAAACCCAAATTACAACACATACATGGACATAATACGATCTAAATCATGTGAACTAATAACTTAAACTTTGAAAAGGTTCTTGGACTCCAAGGGCTGGAAGGGACCCAAGGATGAACACTTAACATACCTTAATAGTTGAATTCGTATGAATTGTTGGCGGTTACTTGAAGCTTGAACTTGGACTTAAAGAAACTAGGGCTTTGTTGTTGAGAGAATATGTGAAAAGAAGAGTGAATTTACCCTTTTTGGATCCTTAATTTCGTGTTATAGGCCACTTGGGTGAGGGGAAAAAAATAAATGCCCTTAATGACACGGATTTAAAATATTAAACGGGGCCACCCATCGCGTCGCGACCCCTGGCTAGGTCAAGCAGCCATTGCGGCACAAACCCTGGCTGGGTCAAGCAGTCATCGCAGCGCGATCTTGAGCCTGGGTCAACTAACACTCATCGCGCGGACCTATCGTGACCCCTTACTATTTTGGACGTACAAACTCACCCTTATGTTGGTTCAAAAAATTTGAAACTCACCCGAGATGACCTATAAGTAACTCTGATCATGAATCAACTTGAAAATCCGAATTCTAAGGCCGGAAAGGTCAAATTAAAATTCATCAAAGTTGATAGGCCAAAATAAGACTAAGCCTCTAGCACTTAGCTAAATTGTCTAAGTCTTAGATTGTCTAAGTCATAGACCCCTTTAACATGCAATACAAGGCTGAAATGGACTAGAATCTTACGGTGTCTTACATATTAACTACCTAGCCTAATCTAAAGAAAGTTAAGTTGTAACCTACCTCTAATGTCAAAAATCGGTCCGCAAACCTTTATTCCACCCGAGCGGACTCAAAATGAACTAAAACTTGAAAATATAAAATTTATGCATCCAAAGAAAATCAACGATATCCATATTATTTATTTTCAAGTCAGGATCAAAACGGACCCTCGAAAAGAGTTTTCAAAAAAGTGCAAAATCATAACGTTATCTTTGAAATATGTTCCACATATTTTTAGGATTCTACAGCTAAAAAGTCAAGAGACAATGAGTTAAAAATGAGGTCCAAATTAAAGAAAAATCATGTTTAGACTTTACCAACAAAATCTCCAAAAATTCTTTTTGTAATTAAGAATCAAAAGCTGTTTTGAAGATTAAATTGAGATAAAACTAATAATTATAAGATTAGAAACTTAACCAAGGGAAGACGGGCTTTGATTCGAAGAAATATAAGTTTTAGGCCTTCTGGGACAAAATTTTCAATTTTTCATTTTAATTCGAGATAAAACAAGAATTAGATGATAGAATTGGAGTAAAGTAGTTGAAATAAGTGTTTAGAAGCTTACCCAATCTTAGGAATTGAAGAAATTTCTCAAAAGTGTAAAACCCTAAGCTCCAAGTCTCAAATTAAAAATGAAAAAAAATGGTGAAACATGGGTATAGGGTCTAAGTTTATGTGGACCCCTCGGGATTCATCCTGAATCCCTTCAATGCAAACGAACTATGCTATCATATCAATACAACACTCCAGATTCAACGACGATATTAGATTTTTGAAAAAACATCATTTTTACAGAGTTGACTCCCGAGATCCAATTTCACAATATTTCAAACTGTGGGTTGAAATGAGATTTAAAAGTCATAAAGTCGCACAAACCATGCTACCACCCTAGAATTGATGTTCCAGGTCTGCTAGCGCTGTCAGTTTATCCATCCGACACACAGATCAACAAATGTTGACCAAAGTCAACTATAAGGCTTCTGAAGCCACCAAAAATCATAATATCGCATAAATCACAACGAAACACATTGAGAACCGTGCCAAGCATCCCCACACCCCAAAAATATCACAACGCAACCACGGAAAGAAATAAAATGGTCAAATTATATAGAAATAAATATTTCACATAAATCATCAAAATGAAGTCGTTACACCAAAGAGGAATGAAACCCCCACTGTTAATGCAAAATACAATGTACACTGTTCTTCAAACTTGTGTTGCATCCGAAACTTTCAAATCCTGAATTTGCCTCTGATTTACTTTGTTACAAAATTCTCAAAAAATAAATTTTACATATTTAACAAAATTACTTAGTATTTATATAGAATTGAAATTAAAATTACTGAGTTCTCGAAAAGCTACACCTGCACCGCGAATATGCACCTGGATGCTGTATGTACTTGATTTTCTTCAAAAAGTCATGAGAACTTCAAATGGAACTGTTTAGAAATATGTAGTTATGTAGATGGAGGAACTACTATGAACGTGTACAGAAGAAATTTTGCACAGTATCTCCCGAGGTAAGCAACAATTGGATTCTCCTTTTGTGAGTGCTTTTTATCATCAAGCTGGCCAAGACATATATTTATTTTATTATTGACAAACATATATAAATAAAGGACCACAAAAGAATAAAGAGAAATCCACCGTAGCATTAGATTTGCTTGAGGGAAAGCTGAGATGTTCCTTTATTCGAATATATTCCTTATTTTCCTTTTAATTAACCATTAGTATGCATTTGTTCATAAAAACTGTAATATTTGAATTTATATTTAAAAAAAGATATAAAAGTTAAAGGTACATTTAAAGAGTTAATACATAAAAATGACCCTAAACTTGACATCAAATTATAACTTTGACCTTAAACTTTGACAGTGCACAAATATGACAATTAACTATTCAAAACTGCACAAATATAACCTCCAATCCTACGTGGCAAAATGCGTGTTCAATATGCAAAACTGGGCGCGGCCAGCTTAAAATCTAAGGGCATAACACATAAATCTGACCTTAAACTTTGACAGTACACAAATATGACCTTTAACTATTTAAAACTGCACAAATATGACCTTTAAATGACTTTTCACTATTATTTTTTTATTATTTTTGGCTCAAATATGAAAATGGCATCTAATTTCTTTTGTGATTGCGGAGATTTATTAATTAGGTGGGCCAACCTCATACGAAAAAATCGCGCGGGTATGTATATATATATATTATAAAGCAGATGGCGAATTTAAGTTATATAATATATCTAAATATAATTTATTTAACTATTAAATTAAAGATGAAACTATACTAATAATAAAAAAATTATAGTTTTAATAAAATGTTATTAAATTAACATAATTAAGGATAGTAGTAACAGTATATTAAATTAACATTATCAAAACACTATTAAATTAATGCAGGGGCGGACCTACATGGTTGCCATGGGGTACACCCGAACCTCCTCGGTAAAAAAATTACGTTATATATATAAGGTAGAAAATTTATATTTATATACGTATATTAATATTGAACCACATGAAACAAGGAACTTAGATAGTCACTGGTGTTATTTTCTTTTCTTGGATGCTTCGTTCAGCCTACTGCGCAGGTTCGATTTTTTAATTAAAAAAAACCTAGATGTTGCAGCTATAGAAATAATAATAATAATAATAATAAAAAGACGCCTTTTTGGCACAAAAAGCAAAACTTTGACAGTGCACAAATATAACCTTTAACTATTCAAAACTACACAAATATGACCTCCTCCAAGTCAGTCCTTTTAACAATGTGGCACCGTGTTATTGGATTACCTTTCCACATAGGCGCGAGTGAAACTCACGCATGGGGTTGCAAAATCGAAGGTCATATTTGTTCAGGTTTTGAATAGTTAAAGGTCTTATTTGTGCACTATCAAAGTTTAAGGTCAAAATTATAATTTGGTGTCAAGTTTAGGGTCATTTTTATGTATTAACTCATATTTAAATGGGCACAATACATAAACATGTCATTTAACTTGGTCTCAGATTACATCTATAGCCTGTAACTTTGAGTTTGCATAAGTAGGCGTTTCAACTTGTACAAAGTTGAACAAATAGACACATATGTCCTATGTGATGTCCAACGTGGCCAATTCTTGTCCTATATGGCGTCCTATGATATTATGCCACATAGGACGTGTATGTCTACTTGTTTAACTTTATACAAGTTTAAGTGTCTACTTATGAACACACAAAATTGGAGATTATAAATGAGATTTGAGGTTATGTTAAAGGGCATGTTTATGTATTATGCTAATTTGGATGTGCACATAACTTTAAAAACTTAGTAAAAGTGATTTGATATATATAGAATATTTAAGGATGAAAAATGTGAAGAACTAATGAAAAGGAGAAGCATACCTGAGTGTCATAAGTATCAGATTCGTTGCTTATTTTCTTGGAAAAAAATTCACTTGAAAATTCTATTCAAAAATTCTCTTTTCAAAAAATTTCAAAAGTCAATCCAATATATAACCAAATATTCTTTTGAAAGAAAAATAAAAGAAATAAGTTATTTGGACAAACGAATCCATAAATTTGATGTACAATATACGTGGATGAAAAATGTAAAATAATTAATCATAGTATATGATTATTATCAAGGGAGAAGGACAAAAATGGCCAGTCGAACCAAAGTATTTCCACCAAAATAGCCCTTGAATTCAAATTTTATTTCTTAGCCATTTTGGTAATTTGCGCAGCTTTCTTTGACTTTCTCTTTTTTAAAAATAAAAAATAAAATTTGGTGATTTTGTATTTTGCTACTCCTTTTTTTTTTTAAAAAAAAAAAAAAACTTTCTATTAATTTTAAATTTTAGTAAACATCATCATGAACATGAACCTACAATTGACTTTCTTCTCCAATTAATCATGAATACCAATTAAATTTTTTTCATTTGCTCATTCATGCAAACAACAACTCCAATTGAAATTGAGTTTTGTTTGAAATTGGGTGTATTTTGAGGTTTCAGGCTCGAACTTTTTTTCTTGCAGCTCTTTATATTTTTTAAAAAAATATATTTTCTTAATTGTATTATTGTGGAACAATAGAATACATGTCTACATATATACAGCATAATATAATAGTAATATAAATATTTTTATACCAGAATGATATAGTTTCTACGTACATCATGTACTACACACATCATAGACAAAAAAATATCATATACTATACCATATTGATACAATCATTATACCATATCGATAAAATTCCTATAATCATATTGATACACCCCCTATATCATATTGGTAATTATTTAGATACATGTTTTATACAATTATTATACTATTTCTATACACATTTTATACATATATAGATTTTATACAACAATGATACAGTTTCTATACACCTTATATATATAGTTTCTATACATATTTTATACAACAATTATACAATTTTATACAACAATTATATAGTTTCTATACAAATTTTATACATATACAGATTTTATAGAACAATGATACAGTTTCTATACACCATATAGTTTTTATACACATTCTATACAACCTTTAGCTGCAAATATTATTCGAATGTGTATTTTATACATCAACTATAAATTTCTATAGATATTTTATACAATTTTTATATATATATATATATTGTATACATATATATATATATATATATATATATATATATATATATTATAGAACTATATAAATTCTATATATATATATATATATCTTATTTAGATACATATTTATATAATAATTATATCTTTTTTTATATAATTATATTTAATTATTATTTTTTTCTAATAAAAAATAAAATATTTTTCAGTTAAAAATATTGTAGAAAAAGAAAATATAAGTATGATAAATACCAATCCTTTTGAAAGTAATTACACACTCTCTCATTTTTTTAATTAATTTACTCTCTCTTCCTATTAATATACATAACATAACTGACATATACATAGTATTCTGTTTATATGTTTAGATTTTTATAATATATTTAGAAAGTTGAAATTTTTTATAATATTAAAAACATAAATTGTGTATTTGTATAATTTTTAAAAGAAAAAAAAAAGAAGTAAAGCGTCGAATGGCCAAGGGAAGGGCCAAAAATAGCCGAATGAACAAAGAAAAGGACTGAAGATCCCAATAGTCATAAAGTGACATTTCTTTTACCGACTAAATATCATGTATCCATATGCTCAAACTTAAACTATTATTTTTTATAAAGGCTATAGAATTTCTTTTTTCCTATAATCAAATCATGGCCTCATAATATGCCGATTATCAAATCACGGCCTCATAATATATATGCTGATTAGGCATCAGCTTTCTTGAAGTTTGTGCACTGAGAAGACAAAAAGCAAATTGTCCAAAGTAGTGAAGTAATTTTAATGACAAAGGGGTCCCTCTTCTCCTATTCACCCCACATACGCAATCCCCATGAAGATTTGCCGTCTTTCCTTCTCTAAACTTTAAAAACCCTAGTCACCATAAACTAGATCCAGTCAAGAACCATATATGTTCATTTATATGCTTCAATTTCTTTTTAAACTTTTAATTTATTTACTGAGAACATAATTAAAGATAACTTTAACAACAGATAATCAATCTAAAAGCTTCATATGACATCAACTAATGATCCCGAGGATGAAAAAATTAAATCCCATGGTCATCACATGATATAGGGTTAGCAAACCATTTTTTAACAATAAAATACATTAAATAAATTCAAAAACTCAATTTTAGTAAACATGGACGAGACAAGAACTCCAGTTAAACGTCAGATATTTTGTTTTTGTGTAGTAATAACGAAAGAAAAGGGCAATTCACTAATGGATTCATAAAACAACAACGATTGATATATATGTTCAAGACACAACAAATGATTTATATCTATGCCTTTATCTCTGTATATACTAATATAGTAGTCAAATGTCTCATGCGCTATACAAGTACAAAACAGAAAAAGGGGGGAAATTAATTAAGGCTCGCTAAGAATGGTGACGATAACAACAAGGCTTATGGTAACAAACTTGTGACGAAGAAGACAAGTAGTATTAATGGTGAATACCCGTTTTCTGCAGAGACATAAAAAACAAGCAATCACCTGCCGTTACAAACTCTCATAATATTCTTCAAGCTTCCATTCTTCTGATATAGTCTTTAACTCCATGTATTCCTTTAATAATTACCTGTTTGATATAGGATTTGGACCACTAGGAACTTCATGAGCAGCAGCACCATATTCTGCCTCGTGATGATTTTTCGGGATTTTTCTTGGATACAACCTCATTGTAGCTCTAGTAGTACTAGTACTATTAAAATAAGATGAATACTTAGGATCTGAATTCTTGAAAGCATCATCATTAGAATGGACAAGGATGAGGAAAATGAAGAAAAGGGTAATGAAATAAAAGAAAGTTTGAGAGATAAATGAGGGTTTCAATGTTGCCATGCAATAATCTGATAGAAAAAATAACACCCCCCTAAAGTCCACCAGAGATCAATATCCATCAACTACTCAAACACCCACCAAAATAATAGTAATGGAAATTAAGCTAGGGAGAACAAGAAAAGAGACAAGGGAGGAGAAATTTCAGCTTAGAGGGGAAAAGCTAAATAGAGAGGTTTATTTATTAAAATTCGATGCACACATTTGTTCAGGGAGAACAAAAGAACCTACTTATCCTGCAAGTATATATGAAATGAAAGGTACTAGCTTGGCCCAACACATTGGCTTTGCTGTCCCTCCCATTTATACCTCTATTCACCAAAAAGATTACTCGCGGAGTTGAATCTAAGATTTAAGGTTTGTAGATTTTTCATAGTAAATAAAATAAAATTTAGGATTTAAAGTTTGTGAATTTTCTACATTAAACAAAATAGTAATTACACGGATTTGAATCCACAATCAAGAGGTCAATAAAATTTTTATAAGTTCCTCTAGTCCACTAGACCAACAACGTACTAGAGACGATTTGGTAAAAGAGATATTTTGTAAACTTAATTAAAAAAAGAGACATTATTTTTTTTTTATTATTATTTATTTTGAATGTTTCGAGAGAATTTGTAGGTCATGGATCCATTTGTAAATTTCAAAAATTATTGTCACCCTTATGTATTTTTGAAATATTTTTCATCACTCACTTTTTCTTAAAATATCCTTCAATTAATTTTCTCTCTCTTCATGTTCTTTCATTTCTTTTCTTCAAACCCTAAATCTTTTCATTAGATTTATCTTCTTCTCCAATCTCCAAACTCTGCATTTGTTATTATAAAATATAAAAACTTTCAATTTCAGGTATTTTGAAATTCATATTGATATTTTTTTTAATATTTTATTTTTTGGACAAGATGAAAATCAATGATTTTTTCCTTAAAAAGATTTCATCTTTTTCAATTTTCGATTATTTTTTTGATTCTCATCGAAAAGAACTCTATATCTGATAATAAGGTCATCTTCACTTTAGTCATTGTTATGCATATGCTTTTAAATTGTTTACTATTGTTCCTAAAGCTCTCGTTTTTTGGGTATAAATTCTACCTTCATTAGTTACAATATTATAAAGTCGCACACCCCTTTTTTGTTTCTTGATGAATGTGGTAGGAAACATTTGAAGAATATGTTGTCCAACCTCAACATAAGTAGTATCCTCATTTTCTATAGCATGAGATCTTTAAAATGTCGATAATAATATTCGAAGTGAGAGAATATGAAAAATCTGAAAACGAAAATGTATTAAAACACAACGAAAATAATTTTTATTTGCTTCTACTATACACAGAAAACCTCGTGCATAATCTCTTAACCTCGATTATTATCAATTTTCAACGTCATTATATCATCATTTTTTCATTTAATTATTGAAATATCTGTCATAAATCATTTGTCAGTAATCGATCACATGATATATAGAAACTAGACTACTACATGAAGTATATAAATCACCCAACTACATCATTTATCAATAATCAATCAGTCACTTGATATATAGAGCAAATTAGATTAGTATTTGGTTAAAAAAAATTAATTAACTAATTAACTAAAATAAAATAAATAATTTAAAATTATTTGAATATGATAGTAATATTTTATTATATTATATGAGAGCTTTCATCAATTGATGGCATGATCTAATAAGTTTGTAAATAAATAATTATTTTATAAAAAATTTTCACAAAATAAGATAGTAATAAATTAAATGAATTTTAATTAAATAAATTAATGGATAAGTTTTTTTCCATCACCTTATACGGTTTAAAAGGACAACAATTAGATAAATTAAATAGGATAACTTCAAATTCTAAATTGATAAATGTATACGAAATTGCCCATTCACCTTATTGCTTAATGCATATAAATAATGCATAATTATTGATTAAAAAACACGTATTTTCAACTGCATAGTGATCATACTAATGATTTATCATGTACGTAAAGAATGATCTAGATGCTACTGTATTCTATAATCGATCTTTATAGTTTGGTGTTAGACCTTCTCCTTGCATGACCTAAAAGAACTATAATTTTAAATAAGTTGCAGCTAGGGCTTCCTAAAATTCACAAATACAGAACATTCAATAAATAGTAGACTACGTGAATGGTATATTATCTGCTGATGTCATTTTTGATTAACTATATTATCTAGTATATTATAGATTATTCTATGCATCGATACACGACTGTTAAACAAGTATATTGTAGACCAATTAAATATATTAACAAGTAAGATAGGATTAAAAATGAAGAAAATAAAATAAAATAAAATAACATCATTCAAACAATGCAAAACAACTATATTGCAATATGTAAGAGTCCACAACAATTGGACACATGATATAATGAGTAAGGAAAAGTAATGCTTGTGAATGTTCTTAATAAGTAATGTTTGAGAACAAGTCGTCCTTCTCAAAATATATGTTTGTTCCGAGTCATTAATTTTTATTATCATTTGCTCTTACTTATACTATATGATCATGTGTTCAATTGTTGTGTACTCTTATATGATGTGGTGTAGTTGTATACAATGCTTGAATGATTTTAATTTATTTTATTTTATGTTCTTTTATTTTCTCCCTTTTTAGTCCTATCTTACTTGTTCATATATTCAGTCGGTCGATCGTAGATTTGTTTAACAGGATGTATCGATTAATAGACTTATCTATAATATATAAATATAGAATAGACCTAAATGTCTATTATAGATAAGAAATATAATATATACAAGATATCATTAGAGGTCTAGCATCAACTATATAAATATATTGACGGGCTTCTATTTGACTAAAAATAAAAAAAAAATTAAGTTAAATTGAATTAGTTAACATCATTCAAGCATTTCAAAACAACCAAATCACATTGTATTAGAGTACGCAATAATTAGACACATGATCAATTGAGTATAAGTAAGAGTAATGATAGTAAGAACCAATTACTCAGAACAAACATATGCTTTGAGAAGGACTACTTGTTCTTAAACATTACTTGTCATAAGAACACTCACAAATATCACTCTTCCTTATTAGATTTTGTTTTTAATTGTTGTGGACTCTTATATGTTGTGACTTAGTTATTTTGCATAGCTTGTGAATTATTTTATTTTATTCCTTCTCTTTAATCCTATTATAGTGATTTAGGATAATTGCATGCCTCAAATATCAATTGATCATGTTCAAAAGTGATATAGACTCATAATTGATGTAGCTAAATAGTTTTACATTATTTGTGTGGTGTTAATTGACCTACTTTAATTTAAATTAATTTAATTTTTTTATTATTAGTCATAATTTTAACTTGTTCATATATTCAATTGGTCGATCACAGACCTTCACATTTGTCAAGTATTGATACGCATAATAATTTATAATATATTGTATTATTTATTATACTAATAATGACATCAGTAGATGATAAACCATAAGGATAGTCTACTATGCATTGAAAGTTCTAAGCTTATCGATTTTAGGAAGATCGTTTTAATGAATTTGTAGATCTAAAATAATCTTATAGAGTTTATGGATTACAAAAGAAAAATTCCTCTCCTATTCATCATGTAACTAATGACTAAGTTGTTTGAATCGTAACTTAAGACCTCGCTCTTCATTATGCTTGCAACTATGTCATTGCAACTTCATTCTCCGTTCTACATTATGTTTTTAACCATATTGGTGTATGAACCATTGCAACGAAGAAAAATTGACATTGTTTCCTTAGACACAAATTTTTAAATTTAATATTTTGGAGTCTCCTTCCATTCACCCAAAAAATCACCATCAATAACTACATATTCTATAATAGACATGATAT